>CP073647.1:30816428-31447142 GCA_018223645.1 Jasminum sambac | reverse complement strand
AACGAAATTGTTAATTTCAAATATTTTTTATTTTTTAAAAAATTAATTTTTATTTCACCTAATTATTTATAAAATTAATAATCTATCCAATCTAATTTTTTAATTTTTATATTACATGTTTCTTTTAATTGTTATGTTGCACCTTTTTTAAAAAAAATCAAATCTATCCATATCAAAAAACTTTATAATAAGTGTATTAGAGAAATTTCTGAGAAAATTTTTGCATAATAATAATAATAATAATAATAATAATAATAATTAAAAGTGTCAAAACCGTATGAAGATTTGAGTTTTATTAAGTAAAAATGTTGCAATACTATTGCAAAAAATTTGGGGGAAAAACAATAGGTTGGCTAATTAGCTAATTGATTGGAAAATTAGGTACGTGTGCTTATATATATATACATATATATATTTTAAATTTTAGGATATCTAGGGATATCTTACAGAATTTACATATTTTTGAAAAAAGTTTGAATCTTTAAAAGGTCTAAGCCTGACATAATTAAAACTCTTTAATTATCATTATTAATTAAAGAAAGATCAAATAGCTTACAAGCATGAAAATGGGTGGTTAAATTATTTTTTAATAATAAAAAAATTTTAAAAATTGGTAGTGCCAAATCCATTTTCAAGGCTTGATAGATAAGTGCAAATCCATTTCAAGCACTATATTTTTACTTTGGATAGATTAGATAGATTATAGCCCTTAATTATTGGGACTAACTAAAATAAAAAAAAATTGAAAAAAGTTGAAACTCTTTGGCGAATGGCAATTTTGTATCACAGAAAAACTAAATCTTAGCGAAATTGTTAATTTCAAATTTTTTTTAAAATTAACTTTTATTTTACCTTATTATTTATAAAATTAATTAATATGTTCAATCTAATTTTTTAATTTTAATGCTACATGTTTCTTTTAATTGTTATGTTGCACCTTTTTTTGAAAAACAAATCAAATCTATCCACATCAAAAAGCTTTATAATAAGAGTATTAGAGAAATTTCTGAGAAAATTTTATAATAATAATAATAATAATAATAATAATAATAATAATAATAATAATAATAATAATAATAAGTGTCAAAAGTGTATGAATTTCTGAGTTTTATTAAGTAAAAATGTTGCAATACTATTGCCAAAAAATTGGGGGAAAAATAATAGGTTGACTAATTAGCGAATTGATTTGAAATTACCTACGTGTGGTTATATATATCTAGGGATATCTTGCAAAAATTTACATATAAAACTCTTTAATTATAATTATTAATTAAAAAAGATCAAAGAGTACAAGCATGAAAACAGGTGGTTAAATAACTTTTTAATAATTAAAAATTTTAAAAAATTTTTAGTGCCAAATCCATTTTCAAGGTTTGATAGATAAGTGCAGATCCATTTCAAGCACTATTTCTTTACTTTGGATAGATTAGATTGATTATAGCCCTTAATTGTTGGGACTAACTAAAATTTAAAAAAAATATTAAAAAAGGTTGAGATTCTTAGGTGGGAAAAGCATTTTCTTAATTAAAAAATAGGAGGAAAATTCCCCACTTTTCTATATATATAGATATAGATTAGGTCGAATTAAGGATTTTCATTATAAAAGCTTACTGAAATTTTGTCTAATTGATGACTTGAAAGAGAATAAGTGGCTTGGGAGAATTGAAATTGCACCTTGAAAATAAAGCTAGTCCTGAAATCCACAAGTGTACTCGCCTTGAAGAACTAAGAGAGAGAGTTAGAGAGATTACATTATGCCTTCCAATATTTTCAGCTCATCTTTGAATGTATTCATGGCTTAACACCATGCTTGCACACAGTTGGAGGGAGAAAAATTGTTATCAAGGAAAAATTGCTATCAAGGAAAAATTGCTTCATTGATTGGACCACTTCATTCACACATTCTCCAACTGTTGTCAAAAAAGTTGGTGATTGGGCACAAGGTGGATATTCAGTGTCGTACCTTAGAGTAAGATTATTAGAAAAAACCGCCACCCAAAAAGTATTTACTTTTTAAAAAAATTTTATTTTCAACTTTAGGTTGCGATTCTTAAAAAGAACCGCCACCCGTTCTAAAATAACGGGTAGCAATTCTTTTCAAGAATTGCCACCTAAAATTAAAAATAATTTCTTTTAATTAAAAAATATATTTGATTTTTCGGGCCACCCAATACTAAATCTATTAACAAGAATCGTTTCTAACTCTCTCTATCTCTCTCCTTTCTCTCCCCCTAACAATAATATCAGTCTCTGTTTTCTCTCTAAAACAATAATATCACTCTCCTTTCTCTCTCTCGCTTGGATATTGTTCAGATCTATTCAGATCTATCTCTATCTGTTACTTCCACCTGAGATTGCAACTACTGGAGAAGAAGACATAGTGATGGCTCCGGTTGCTGATGGTCGGTGGATGATCTGATCGAAGAGGATTCGCTGATTCGGTGACGTTTTTAAAAAGGCAGCGGGTGATTGTTTTTCATTAAGCCACTATGAATTGCTTAAATTATGCACTGTAACATGCATGGTTGTATCTAGAATTTTATTTTGTTTTTGGCTATTTATACAAGTTGCTTTTTAATTTTTTTTTTCGAAAATTGTGCATTTAAAAACAAGAACGAGGTGTTGGTACTAGTAAATTCAATCAATAGATCTATTTAGATTAGACATTCTTGATTGTCATTTGAAAAGAATATTAACAACAACATTCTAAATGAAGCTATATGATGAGGGAGCGTCCATCTTCATCAAAAGTACTAATAATTATACTAATATCGTACCCTTGCAACGCACGGGGAACAATTAAATTTATGTATAATAAATAATTAATATAAAACTATAAATATAAATATTGAATTACATAATTGATGTAATTTATGTATGGGAGATTGCATAATTGCAAACAATCATTGAAATCTATAATATTGTATATTATAGTCAGTGCAAAAAAGGTGGAGTAGATTCACAATTATAAATTATAAAAATTCATGTACATCGTATAATTAAGAAGTTTATCAAAATATGTAACTTGAATTCTAATTATCGTGCATAACATTGCACAATAATCGCTTGGAGATTAATTAATTGTAAACGAATCATTGGAAATAAATATATAAAAATTCTTTCATTATCAAAACGTATCTTTCTCGTTGGTACATATCAAATTTATATTAAATACATTTTTTCTTTCTGAAATGGACATTACGCACTCTAAACTTTATGATTTTACGCGTTCTTTTCGTGATTAGCTGTAATTACTACTTAATTTTAATTCTATAGTAAGTTTATGTAACTTAAATTTGTAGTAATACCGAAGCTCACATCTACATAATTCATTTGATTTCTTTCCATTTACATAAACTGCACGTTAATTAGAGAAAGAAAAACTTTTTATTTTTAATTTTATATACTTAGAAAGGGAAAAACGCATCACATCAGCCATATTAAAAATGAAAAACATCAAAAAATTTAAGTAGAAATTGTGTGTTATGTTGGCACTGCCAATAAGGCATACATCAAACGTGATACTTTAATTATAATAATATAAAGATTAATACGTTACCATTTTACTTAAAAATAAACAAATTATTCAATATAAATCCAGTTATAATTCTAACAACTCACTATTTGATTTTAAAAAGGAAAAAATATAAAAATACCCACTATTTTTGAACACTCCAACTCACGTAAATAAGCAAAACTGTCAAAACCTATAATTTTATCACGATAAAATTAAATAAAAATAAAAATTATTTATTATTTAATATTTTGAATTAAAAATTTAAAAAATGAAATTATATTTAAAGTCTTTCCAAAATAATTTTTTTCATTAAAGGTTTGTATTAAATATTATTTTATTTTCAATTATGTTTTTAATTACTGCTAATTATTGTTGGTTTATTTCCAAAACTTATTTAATAACTTTCTTAAAATATTTAGTACGCTTTACATTGGCATCTTTACCTATATGGCACTTCACAAATTATAATATAAAGATTGCATAAGGGAAAGATTAATGTGGATGGAGAGACTTTATTCATATTACAAAACATGAACTCTTTTACTATTTATTCTTTTTGGTATACAAATTAATAAAGCACGTAGTTTTCTTCACCAGACATTCTAGGAAAACATTATCCAAACCACAATTACAAATATTTGAAATAAACAGAGAAAATACAAAATAGTCGACACTAGACACACATATTATGTAGAGATGCAGGTTACTTAGTGGTTGATAAGAATAATGCTATTCATCTCGTTGTTTTTTCTATAAACAATGATGTGATATTTAGTTTGTTAAATTGATTTGTCACCTTTATTGTTAGATGTAGGATTAAAATGACAAATCAATTAATAATACACCACATCATTGCCCGTAATCGATAAACATTACTTATGAATAGTATTACTCTTCATTCATGAACTTAATTAGTTTAGCTGAATTGAAGTATCATATGACACTCCAGGCTTCCACTCAGCAGGAATAGCACTAGCTATTTGCACCCATTTTACTTTACCGCTGCCCTCGGTGACACCTGAAGTCTGAAGTTGAGAGGCCCCTTTGGCGGACTTGGAGTGTCGAACACTGTTCCATAGGCCCTACGCATTGGTCTCCACTTCTTGTGATCCTCCTTGAAAATATAAAAACCACCACCACCACATATAACAGGTAATTAATTTAGAATAAGCTTGTATTTAAGCGTTATCTTTCCAAAAGGATCAATGTTAGATTTACAACTAATCGGTACAATCCTCTAATAGAAGAAGCTCCCTCCACCAATACAAAAAGGGATAAAAATAATATCTTTTATGTCTCTCTGTTGAAAGGTTTTACCGATTAGTTGTACAATTCGCATTATTATTCTAGAAATATATGCATACCTGCCAAACTTCGACAGCAGTGATATCATAAATCCCCCCTTTGTACAATGGGACGATGGCCAAGTAGAAGGGATACTTGCTTTGCTCGTTGACTTTTAGGAAAAGATTATAGCCATAACGACATGGGACTCTTTTGTATTCGATGTCAACTACACCGTATGCAAATAGTTCTTTAGCTTTATCTGGTTTTGCCAATTTTGCATAAGCACGTGCACTGAGTATGAAGTCTGTGTTGTGACCTTCACCATAGTCTGTCACCACCACCGTTGTTCCTTCATAGGTGCAATGTGCTGGGATTTTGCACCTTACCTAATTTATTTGGACATCCGAAAACTAGTTCTAATTTCTCCATTGTTAAACATATTGAGGGAAGAAAATTGGTGTTATTATAATGTTAAAGATAAAAATATCATAGTGATCGTTAAAGGGACTTCACAAGATACGAATAATAATATATAATTTTTCCATCTAGCAATTACATCACTTTCTCGACCTTTTAAACTCTGAACTTTCATTAGAAACGTTACTCTAACTAGTTCCATTAAGGATTTGGTCTTTTGGCTATTACACTTGTACAAGTTTAGTTGATTATTTATTGAGAATCAAGTGCGACAAAATCTTGCAACTACAAAATCTCGCAACTCTGCATGCAAGATTTTGTCACATCACTTGATTGCAAATAAATTATCATCTAAAATTATACAAGTATCATTTTCTCTTAAACTTTCTTCTATTATCATCGACGGTAATACCTAACATAACGAGAGCCAAAAGTGTGATATTTTTTTACCAATAGATCAATAGTGCAATAATAAGTCAATAACTATGAACTTTTTCGATAAGATTGGATAATGCTGTCAAGTACTTGTTAGCAACGAAGACGTGGCTCTCAAGTAATCTAAATTGATATTTACTTGACATGCAAGACTTCATATAACAAGTCAATTTATTCAGCTTCATCCTATTCAGTAATTGACCATTGCTTATAAAATGAGTTGCTCCAATGGAATTAGAACGTAATGTTATTCATTAAAGAATCTAGGTGACAATTATTTTAGTGTTTCATGAGTCGTTGATGTGAAAATGATGTATATAGCATTTTATGAATAATGAATTACTGGAGAAAGAGGGTTGGATTATGAAAGGGGGTTAACCTGATAACATGCACCACAGCCAGTTCCATTCCTGTAAAGCCTGGAGACTCCACTCACTTCACCATTGTTCACAGTCCTTCCATATTCACCAAAGCCACAAGCTCCACCTACTCAAAATTATCAGACATTACAAATCTCTCATTAGATAATAACTGTAATGTTCGTCTGCCTACACGTCAATGCTACATTAGCATGTTGGACGTGCTGCCAACATGTTGGTAGGTAAACATTGGTGTAGATAATAGATACCATTTGCATTAGTAGAATTAAACATAAAGAAGATTCAAGAAAATCGTGTTAACGATGATGATAACATAACATACTTGGGGTGCCTAGGCCATCGGGGCTGCCGTAATAAGTTGCTTTGGAGCCGACAAAAGTATATTGCCCATAACAAAGCGTAGCAGCCAATAGCAATATCATTAGAGTGGCGAAGAAGCCGTAACGAGCCATATTTATTTTCTTGGAGGAGAAGAAGAAAGCGTAAGAAATAAGTAAGAGTTGATGGGGAATGAAAAACTACGAAGAAACTGGGCCAGATTTATAGGATTGAGTTGCCACTAAACCAGCTAGTCACTACGGAATCCAAGTTGTTAGGTGTATCCCTTTTCAAAAAAAAAAAAAAAAAAAAGGTTGTTAGGTGTAAATGCAACTGGAGTTTTGTACAGACGAGAGACCTCGGAATTGACTTTTTTCGGATCATTTCATTAATCATGTTAGTCAACGCAAAACATGGGTGAGAAAATTGGCGTTACATCTCCAAAGTAACTATTCATAACCCTTTGGTTGAGTCGACTTTTTTTTTTTTTTTGGTGGTTGAATTGACATTTTAATAGGAGCGAGCAAAAAAGGGGGGAATTGAGCGGATAGAACCATAATCAAACCAAAAGATTTGAAATCAAATGGTTCTATTAAAAAAATTTAAGAACCGAAACCGACGTGGTGAAATAAAAGAGCAAAAACAGCAGCAGCTAGTGCTGCTGCTTAAAACAGCAGCAGCAGCAAGTGCTGCTGTTAAACAGCAGCAGCTGCTGCTGCTGCTGTTTTTTATCAGCCGCAGCAGCACTTGCTGCTGTTTTTATGAGCTTGCTGCTGCTGATTTAGAGAAAGCAGAAAAATCAGCAGCAGCAGCTGTTTAAGTACCTAAGCAACTTGGCTATTAATAGCTTCATTTCTTTTAATTTTTTTCTTTTTTTGGTTAGGTTCATGTTTGACTCAAGTTTTTTTTTCCCCAGCAGCTGTTTAAGTACCTAAGCAACTTAGTCGCTAATAGCTTCGTTTCTTTTAATTTTTCTCTTTTTTGGTTAGGTTTATATTTGACTCAAATTTTTATTTTTTACCCCGCGATCTTCAAGTAATAAAAAATACATCACAAAATAATCGGAACCGGATGGGTATTTTGTTTGAAAGGAACCAAATGATTCCATTTGTCATAGAACCAAAATTTACAATTCAATTCCAAGTAATGAACTACCGGAAACCGAACTCGAAATACCCACTCTTACTTTTTAGGACGTTCAAAAACAGAAAAGGTAAACTGCAAATTTTGGGGCTGCACTAAATTCAAACTTTTAAGGAGTTTAATAATTTTTTTAATAAGATGATTTTAGTGCTTTTAGCTAACTTTACTTATTTTAATAGATTTCCACGGATTCCAATAGACTTTTATTTACTAGATTGTTGTAGATTTCTATGGATTGTAATGAATTGCTAAAGATTTCCAACCCCCCCCCCCCCCCCCCCCCAAACCAAAAAAAAGGGGAAGGAAAATTATGAATGTAAGAAGAGAAAATTAATTAATAATATATTCTTTTACTTTTTGTAATTTGCAATGCTTCATTTGCTATGAATAATAAACAATGTTAAACACGAAGTTTAAGGAACCACCTGTGGTTCCTTGATTATGGAACCGATGGGGTATTTTGAGGGCCTATCTGACTTCTATTTTGAAATCTGGGATTAGATCGAGAATCAACACCGCGAGAGAGAGCTCCAATGATTTCAAACACTTTCCGGCGACACTGTGGCGGTTAAAGTTTTGGTAACATTTTTTGCCTAAAATTATTGCCAAAACTTTGACCAGCCTCTACTGCTTGCCACAGTGTCGCAGAAAAATTTTCAAATTTGCTGGAGCTCCACTCGCCGTGCTGATTCTAGATTTTGGTTTCATATTTCAAAACAGAAATCGGATGGGTCCTCAAAATGGTCCGGTGTTTTCGTAATTAAGGAACCACCGGTTGGTTTTGAACATTTTCACAATATCAAAACTCAATATTGTAATTATTTTTGTGCTCTGGTTTTCAATAGAGAAACAATTTTATGTATTTTAAACGATTTTATGACCACATTGAACAAAATAAAACATGGCGGTGAAGCTTATAGAGGGAAATAAAACACTTTCCGTAGCGGTAGGGAAACATGCTAATAGTGATGTATACAATAGTGAAAAAGATGAACCGTCTCAAATTCCACGAAATACTGATGAGGAATGGATGTAGAAGTTATAAGAGAAAAAAATAGAGGAATATACACTAAAGATCCGATGCCCGCATATAGATCAATGATTAACATGGGGCAAACCCCAGGATGGTGGTGGAGGGTCCATGTCAATCATCAGCCCACATGTGAGCACCTTAAAATGCCACATGTGGGTACCGAATCATTAGCCGAGGAAAGGGGGAGTTAATTTTTATTTAATAAATAAGGGATATTTTAGAAAATTAACATCTATTTTATTCAATCTATGAAAAAATAACTATATGGTCCTTCACAATGTTTTACACAAGTGGGTGGGAGAACACCCGTGGGTATTTTTATAATTATTATTGTGGGTATTTTTAATTATTATTATTACTTTACATTTTTTGTTTAATTGGTGTATTTTTTACTTAAAATTTATTTGTTATGTTAATAACATTATTAAACTACAAATTAGTGAAGATATGCACACTCCGTCCCCCAAAGATAGTTCTATAGTTATTTTCACACAGATTAAAGAAATTATAGTTAATTTAGTTGAAATATTAGATTTTACCTTATTTTTTACATATGTATCCTTATGTATTATTAATTATTATTCATAAGTAATTAATGTGGAATAATACCAAAGTATAATAATGAGGCGGCATCTATGAAAATGTAAAATTAAATACATGCTCAATATGGAAAAAAGGCCATCTTTTTCGAAAAGATAAAAATGTTATATTTAACTATCTTTGTGGGATGGAAAGAGTATAATAACAATATTAATATTAAATAATTTGTTAAAATTAAAATGTTTGTCTATATAATGTAAATTTTTAAATCTACAATATTAGCCCAAATATGTACTCATTATCAAATAATTTCGATTAAAACAATTTAATAATGATGAAATTAGTTTGATAAAATTATGCATCAAAATTGAAATAGTTATACAGTAAAAGTTAAAATTGTATAATCTAAGAAAATTTAGGACTAACAATGAAGGACTTATATGGATATTAAGCTTTGTTTGAAGATTTGATGAATCAAGGGGTTTGAATGGAATTTTCATACTAGTATTTACATTGCAAAAGAACGGATCTCATCTTTATTTTTAATAAAATAAGTAAAGTAGATGTTAGTTTACTAAAACACCTTTCATTTATTAAATAAAAAATTAACAAAGAATTCATTGATGGTCGATATATGGAATAGTGAGTTTTGGATCAACATCACCAAAATTTCAAAGGTTTGAGGCTTGTCAGCTAAAAAAAAAAAAAAAAAAAAAGATTGGGGACGATAGTGCAAATGTGGGTAAAGCTAAGGAATAAATTTTTAATTTACCGTTAACATAAATGTTAAATTACTAAAATACCATTCGTTCATTAAATAAAAAAGTTTGAAATTTTTTTTACTAACGATCAAACGGATGGAATAGTGAATTTTTGACAAATGTTGTTAATTTTTCAAAAGTTGGGGGCTGGTCGGCTTAAAAAAGGTTGGGGATGTAAATGAAAATAAGTGTAAAAATTAGGGACCAAAATTACAATTGACCGAAAAATGAACACGCAAGGCCACTTGATTTATGCGAAATTTTGTTTGAGAATTACCCTTCTCAAGAAGTCATTATCTTGCAAGAGCATGTAATGCTAATGGATGTCTTTAAGGCAACAAGTATTTATAATAACAAAAAGAACAACGAATAAAAGAAGTTTTTTGCCCCATAAAAACTATTTTATCATGTCAAATTGGTCAATCAATTTAATTATGGACTAAAAAAATATAAAAAATAAAAGTTAAAATCATTTAATTTAACAAAAACTTAAGACTAATTTTTACACTTATAAAATTAATGTATTTAATTGCGACTGATAGTTATTGATTGGAAGGGTAATTTCTATATTCTACAAAGGCCAAAAAAAAAGGGAAAACAACAAAGAGACAAGTAAATGCTAAAGCTAATTAATTAGTTTAATTTAGTTTAGTTTGGTATGGGATTGAAATTGAATAAACAATTGTGGTTGTTCGCTGATAAATTTTTTGATCTAAGGTTTAATTAATTTAATTAGTTTAATTTTAGTATTGAAATTGAGCGAAAAAATCGTGATTATTTGTTGAATAATTTTTAATTTAAGATTTACTTTATTGTTATGAATAATTGAGAATAATTTGGTGGTTATGAATTATGAGGAATAATTTGGTGGAGGAATAATTTGGTAAAAGATGTAATTATTATATGTGAATGACTATTATACTCTTGATGAAATTATGTAATTACGATTGTGTCATTCGAAGTTTTCCTATAAATAGGGCTTCAGTTATTAATGAAATTCATTCCCGAGAATTCCTAGAATTCAGTCATACTCTACAATTCTCTATTGTTTACATACTTTATAACATCGCGTTACGAAGTCTCTACCATTTGAGTAATATGAAGGAGTATGCTTCATTGCATCTATTGATGAACCTGTATCAGACGTAAACCTTAATATTAGTCGGATTAATTATCTCTAAAACTATGCTCACGTAACAATTCTACGGATCAAGATTCTTCCTCTCAAAATCATCTTCATTCGAGAGATCTACATTATTCTTCTTCCTCTTCTCTCACTATCTCAGTTCTCTTTCTTGTGTCACGACATTCATAACCTTTTTCTCTCCTCTCTCTTTGTTTAATTATAGTTTAATAATATTATATTTTGGCTTAATGATGATTATTGCATTATGGGCATTATTTATAATGTTAATAAAGGATTAATGGTTTGATTATTGTGGATGTCAATAATCACATTAGAAGATCCATTGAAAAATAAAGGATCACGAAATGATGGAGAAGAAACACACTAAAGAAACAAAGGTATATATATATTATATTATTTTATTTTATAATATAATAATATATTAAATTATAACATTCGTTTTCTCGAGATATAAGCGATTATACATTATCAAAATCAAATTTTCGACTCCATTATACTCGATTTAACGAGCTTCGATTTGACACCAATATTGATAAGGTAAATTTTCAAAAATTTGCAAAACAGTACCCTAACTTTTGAAAAAGTTACAAAATAGTCCTTGAATATTTTGATATTGATAAATTGAAGTAAAAAGGAGATAATTTTTCAATCGTAAAACATTGATAAAATATTTTTGACAATTTTACCTTCTATGATTGGAATTGACAATTTTACATTTAGGGTAAAATCGATCTAATTTTCACGGCAGTGAAAAATGGATAAATATTCAAATGAAGAAATTCTAAAACCATTGATTATATAAAAATGGCAAGTCCATTTGAATTAAAAGATCGGAATATTATTTTAACTCAAATTGAATTTAATTACATAATATACTTGTTCTAAAAAGGATAAATGTGCTTTATAGAAGAAATGAGTATTTGTTCTAGAAGAACAAATCTATTCAGTGGCGATTCGATATTTAATTCTCACTTTATTCTGCCAATTTAATTCTTGTAATACCTCCTATTTGATGATGGGTTCAACTGTCACTAAACGGAAGGTTTTATATATTACACTTTATATGCTAAGTGATGGATAATACCTTCTACTAGCGAATCCCTCTCCTGAAGAAGTAGTTAAACATTATGCAATTTAATTCTTGCTATTTAAATTAGTAGAATTTATATTTATTGCAATAATTCCCATAAGGTAGGTTCAC
The DNA here is from genome assembly GCA_018223645.1 of Jasminum sambac. Classification (NCBI taxonomy): domain Eukaryota; kingdom Viridiplantae; phylum Streptophyta; class Magnoliopsida; order Lamiales; family Oleaceae; genus Jasminum; species Jasminum sambac. The sequence continues at coordinate 31,434,963 of CP073647.1, read as the reverse complement.
CACCTATTGGAGAAATTTAATTTCTACAATTTAAATTTATGCACTTTATAGTTTGAGTATATTTCCAATGTGGTGAGTAATACCACGATTGGTGTGCATATTTTTTCAATGTGGTGGGTTATACTACACGATTGGTTATAATCTAATCCTACTTGAAGAAGTAGTTGATCAAATATTCTAATCATACTCTCAAGTAGAGACGATGCGAATAAAATTACTTCCATATTTGAATATTAATGGAGAAAATTGAGCAAGTGGTACTTGAAGTTACCATTAGATAAATAGATGAAAGTAAAATGCTCAATAGATCCCATGTTGATAAATCAAAGAAAATATATCGCATGGAGAGATTATATGAAGTAATCTCATCGATGATATGAGATTGTATTAATATGAGAATAAAAATGCTCTTGAAGAAGCAAAATCACTAGATTTACTGTATTTGAATAAAGCGAATATGATATTATTATTATTACTCGGATAAGATAAACAGTAAGTGGAACATATTGAGAATATCAAAGATGGCAATAAACACTTTCGAAAATATAGAAATGCAAAGAAAGAAAATACATACTTGAATCCATAAATGAGGATGCGTCTCGAGAGTATAAATGCTCAAGTAACTTTCGCTTTTACCATCAACATTAGGATTCATAATGAAATATTTAAAGGATCAATTTCTTTTAAGCTGACACTGGTCTGATGCATGCCAAGCGGACCTAGGCTTCCACGGATTCTTGAACATATGCATGAAATTTGATGAGTAGTTCATCAACAAGTATCTTAAGCGAGAATAAGTATTTTCTCATTTGAATGAGATAAACTTATTATTTACACTGATCTAGAAATCTAGTAAGCCATCAAAGAAATTATTAATATTCAACAAACCTATTGGTTTGACATGAAAGTTCATTTGTGTCCAACGAGGCTATAATGAATATTTCTCAGTGTGTTGTAGCCTGGAAGGACAAATGATTAAGCATCACTATTATTCATCATATACATCAAATGCGGTTGTGGATGGATTGCGCTGTAGCACCAACCTGCTTTGGACCCATGGTAGAAGCGGTTCCAATTGAGTATTAGATCCAACTAGATGGAAAGGTATTACACTCGAAACTCTTATTCCCCATGATGGTGCCATTATAAGTCTAGCTAAAAGTTTTGTTGTTGATTCCTCCATATAGTATATTGATTTCTTGTCTCCTAACTCTTATTCACTGAGTCGGTTTGCCATATCCACATATTGGATATGGCCTACCAATTTAGATCCACCAAGAATATATCACGGTTTAATCAAGTGAGGTAAAAAGGTGAGCTTGTATGAGATGATTCTAAAATCTCCATATCCATCTCTACTCCTATCTCTCTTTTTTGCACTATACTTTCAAAGTATGAACATGAGATACGAATCCCTCTATTTAAAGATAAATTTTCAAACCAATAATTGATTTACTTTTTTGACAAATATGAAAGAGAAAATAGCAGAAAAATTTTAGTGAAATGACATATACATGGTGATTGAAAAATAATGTATATACATATATATCTTAAAATTGAAAAAACAATATTGACAATTACAAGAAAAACATTGATCTTCGTTATTACAGAGCTTCCTTATATTAATATGAGAAAATTATTATACTAAAATTTTCTACTAAATTCTGACAGGATCTTTTGAAATAAGTTTTCTAAACTATTACGTGCTCGTTCATCTTTGAATTGGGTCCATAAGGCCATAAGCTCACGATGCGTATCCACTAGGATGTGTCTCAAGAGCTGTTGAATATCATCCAAAAGCTCCTTACTCAATCCATCCTTAATGAATGCTATTTTATCTTCTCGGTTTCGGACAAGTAAACGAGATTTACATCGAGTGTCACATGTCCATCGAGCACACTGTAGCATCCTCCAATCTTTTTGCTCTCAGTTTCTTTGAAAAACTACTTTTACCTATACCAGGCACATGTATTTAGAAGGAATTGAAACCTCACGAGATAATGTCGAACCTTTACTTCAATCAAGTATCGGATATCTTGTGGGATACCCTATTCATTAGCATCCTTAATCTTTCCAAATTACCATCGATAAATCCTTTTAGGATTTTGATCGATAGTGATGGATAGTATTTTCGAAGATTTGAGAGCATATGATCCATTATAATGTATAGACCCTTGTTAGGATGAATTTTGCAATAATTTTGATGATTTATTTATAGAATAATATGACGCCAGCGTATGAAATAAGACTCAGATTTTAAATAAATAATATGAAGCGTAAGAGCTAAGAACTAAAGTAGTTGAGCAAAGGTAGCAAGATGTGATGCGTATGAGCTGTAACTCAGTGTTTGAACAAAAGAGTAGACAATACGTCACCAAAAGATGATGGAATATGTCCGTGAATTGTTTCTATGATAAATCATATTGAGCACTTATCGAGATACTAGTGAAATCGATATAAGAATTTCTTGCACTAGAAGTTCAATAATACTCGTTTAAAACCGGAATTGACCATCCCGGTTTAAATAATTATCAAATCAATATTTCAAGTGAAGAATTAAAAGAATTCTTCAATGATTGTTCTCGATAAATGAAGAAATCATTACTAGCCAATATTGGGAATAAATCCTAAATATAAAAATAAAGGATGAGAAGTATGGGCTCATTCTCCATGTGGACTACTAGATATTATGATATGGATCCACTAGGTAGTCACATGTGTATATGATTCGTAATTTGAAATTTCACTTAGAAATATTTGCTTACGGTATGAGCATGATTTCCATTTAATGATAAAGCTAGTAAATGTATATCCCAATACTTGAATAAATCACTGAAGGATTGAGTATGCATACAAAGTGGGATATTATATGGCAAATTATTTTAAAGTCCTCAAATAAATTGCCGATATCGAGAATAGAATGCAAAGCGGTCTAAAATTACGATATTAAGGTGAATGATGAGAACATATATGATTAAAATCATCCTGTATGAGTTTTGGTGTTCTAAATTTCTCGACATGAGGGGAGTATTAAGGCTGAAAATGATATGTGAAATGCATCATACTATATCCTCACAATTAAAATATGAACTTGAAGTTCAAAGATGCATAAAAGATGCTATGAACAATCACATATATCAGTTAAGATGCTTTGATAAGTTAGCACGCCAAAAGCGTTGATATTATGAGATTTCCCCAATCATATATATATCAAAGCAAATTATAAAAGATGGTTTTAATAATGGAGGCATATACTCTTGAAAAGTATATAGACATAATTATATTGTGTAATCCTACAAGAGGATTGATAATGAGATATCTCGATAAGTTATGTCGATATGGGGAAAGAAATGAAATTGAAAAGTGTCGACACGGTATGAAAATGTAGCGCTACATATGATCAATGATAATGAAAATATTGAGATATATTGAAGATGATAAATGGTGAATGTGAAATCCTTAACTTATGAGATGATGAGATGATGATGACTAGTGCTCAAGTTTAAAGATAAGCATGGTGGTCATTATATGTTGCATGCTTATGAAAGTTAAATTACCGATCGTGTGTAGTAATCCAGAAAAGGAAATTAAAGGATCGGGTGAGCTAAGCGAGTTTATGAGTACCCTAAAGGGTGAGCTAAGCCCCTGGGAATGAAATAACCTATTAAGTGAGTATTAAATGTTAAATGATATATTTTAAATGTTAGTTAGTTATGAAGGTTTACTTATATGTTTACATGTTTTTACGATGAATTTATATGCTTTAAATTGTGTGTTTGGAGGCATGTGCTCATGGTGAATGTTTTGTAGTTGTGTAATAAAATTGATGCACTCTAAATGAACGAAGAGTATAAAACCAATGTATATGATACTCATACAAATGTATGAAAGATTTTGAAATGCTTGCAGCATATTTGTATAAAATACGCGTTGCACTCTTTTTCCCTTGACTGAGGTTTTATCCCATTGGGTTTTCCTAGCAAGGTTTTTAATGAGGCAATTTTAATGGCGTATTCACATGAATAATGTACTCTTTTTCCTTCATTAGGGTTTTTCCCACTGGATTTTTCCTAGTAAGGTTTTAACGAGGCATATTCATGGTATATTGAGAACGATAGGAGAAATTGATACAATGTATCTATTGGATCAAGTTATAATGGAGCTAATATTTTAGATCCAAACGATGATGATATTGAAATCATTTACCAGAAGTAAAGATATCAGTTCTCAAGATATGAAATCAAGCTGAGCGACTTTCTTTTTCGCTTCGATCAGTTTTTTCCAGCTGGGTTTTCTTGACAAGGTTTTAACGAGGCAAAGACGTGAATACTCATATACCAGCGATAGAACATCGGGGGAGCAATGTTTTGATGAAGCGATATATAACCACTCCAAGCTATCACAATCGGTTTGGAAGTTTTTTTCCCATCGGGTTTTCTCCAAGCAGTCTAAAGACATTTGTATTAATAGTCATTCAAGGGAGTGTTATGAATAATTGAGAATAATTTGGTGGTTATGAATTATGAGGAATAATTTGGTAGAGGAATAATTTGGTAAAAGATGTAATTATTATATGTGAATGACTATTATACCCTTGATGAAATTATGTAATTACGATTGTGTCATTCGAAGTTTTCCTATAAATAGGGCTTCAGTTATTAATGAAATTCATTCCTGAGAATTCCTTAGAATTCATTCTCTCTAAATTCTCTCTATTGTTTCTATACTTTTATAAAATTTATTAGTTTAGTTTCCTATTACTTTAGTTTTTTTTTTTTTTTTGTATTGAAATTGAACGGTCAGGATTTTTTCATTGCTTCTTATCTTTTTGATTAATTTTTTATCTATACCCGTTTAGGCATATATGACAATCAAGATTCAGGACTTAATTTAGTTTGGTGGTATATTTTTCTTAGGGTGCCTGGCCTTCTTAATTATTTTAGTGTTGTCTTGTTTAGTGTTGAAATAAATAATTTCGGTTCTTTGTCCATTAATTTTTTTAATCTAATGTTAAGCTTAGTTTAGTTTTGTTTAGTGTTGGAATTGAATAAACAATGTTGAAATTGAATAAACAATTTCGATTGTTTGTTGATTAATTTTTTTATCTAGGGTTTAGCTTAGTATTGAAATTGAACAAACAATTTCAACCTAAACAACAGCGTCAATATAGTGGGTTTCTTCTAGTTAAGTACAAAAAGATATCTCAAGTGGCAAGTAATGGTCAACAAAACGGTTTTTTAGTATGAAAACATGCAAAAAAATAATTGAAAGGTATTATATTTGTATTGGATCCTAGCAAGGGCCATGTCTAATCCTTTAGTTCCTTTTCCAGTCCGGCCATGCTTTCGAGGAAGGAGTGAAACTCCAGTGCGCACTAAGGGGTGAGAATTTGTGACCGCACTCACCAGAAATCCTAGTTATGCCCCTGTAGACACCAATTCGATCTTAGAGAAAGATTTATTGGGATACAAAAATTGCATATTTATTATCCCCTGTGCATGTTTGCTGGAACTCCGAACTGTAGATTCGCCAATATATGTTACTTGTACATTTAAAATAATGCTTTAATTCAAGTGTTGAGCATTTTTGTTTTTCCCATTATAACAAAGTTATAAACATTTTGTATAATATTTTTATATAGGTAGATTTCTGTTGCGTCAAATTATTTATGACACATTGTTGGTCATCTGAGTTGTCTGGCCTACTAAATTTCACTTCAAACCCTTATCTTTGTTTCATTGTTAATTTGATTTGCAAGCTATTTTTATTTCCATATATTGACTTACTAAATCCTACATAATATCTTTCCTTATTGAACATGTCTCTTGTGGTAGACTATGAAAGTAAACAATTCTTAATCAACTATTCTAGGAACTAACTGTTTTACCCGAGCATTGCACGGGGGATAAATTTTTTAGTTAATAACATTATCGACAGATGTTAGTCATATTAACAGAAGACTTAAAAAAATAAAGTAAATAACATGCCAAAACAATAAACTTAATTAATATAACTAATGAAATAATTCCATAAAAATTTTGGCAGAGTTTCCCCTATATTTCATTCTAATCTATCCTGCAAACACCCAAGGGAAAACTTATCAAAAAATACAAAACTTAGTTTACAATCCTCCTAATGGCCCTCAATAATAAAATCAATCCAAACCTAACTACATCAACGATAGTCAACAGCAACACATGGGACAAATAATAGAAACATCTAAGTGTTTTGACAAAAAAGAATGAATGCTCTCAAATATAAATTACATCCGTAATCATCACATAGAATATAAAATTTCATATTGTTATACAAGTGAACAGTACTAAGACAATACATGAATTTTTAGATGGGAGGAACATTTCTAACATCACATTTACACAAACGCTTGCACCTTACCACCTCCTCGAAGGTGGAAAACCACCTGCGCATGGTGGTTCTCCACCTAAGAACCACCGTCGCGGTGGTTCTCAGGTGGAGAACCACCAGATTTGGTGGTTTGACTTTTCCAGCGGCGGTCGGGGGAAATGTACGAAAAACAAAATTTGGGACTCAAATGTAATAAATATAAAGTTTAAAATCCGAAAACACGTTTTATTTGTTTTTGACATTTAACACAGAAAACGCCGAAAACGTTAAAAAGATGTTTTCGTGTTTTTTATACAAATCTTGAAAACGTTTTCGAAAATATATTTTCGAAAACAATGAAGAGAACGCATTTTCAATATTTTCGAAAACAGAAAACAGAAAACGGGTTGAAAACGGCAAACAGAATGCACCCTAAAGGTATGGCTATTAAGTTAATTATTTTAGAAATAATTAATTCTTCTTTTTAGAATAATTATCTAAAAATGAATATTAACTATATTTAAATTAATTAAAACTAAATATGTTGTTAAGATTTAATTGGAGTATGTTTCATTCGACGAAAATTAGTCAAAATTAGTCATTGGATGAAAATTAGTCAACATGGTTTCATAGGATGAAAATTAGTCAAAATTAATTATTATATTGCTAAAAGGGGAGACATATAGTTAATTTTAAAAATAAAAAAATAATTGAAATTAATTAGTTTGCTATGAGTTGGAGAGATTTTCCATAAAAATGAAAGATATCCTCTAGATTGGAAGTTGTCTTCCAAAATCGGAAATGTTTTTAAAGTTACTTTCATATAAAAGAAAATTTTGGAAAGTCTAATTTTATTGGACACGATTTTATAAATACCACTATTAAAAAAATTAAAATTAAATAGATTGCTATGAGTTTGCAAAATTTTCCTAAGAATGAAATATCTCTTAAGTTGAAATATACTTTTTAAATTATAAGATATCTTTAAATTTAGATTCATATAGTTCTTTAAACTACGTCTATTATGTTAATTATTTTAGAAATAATAAGTTCTTTTTACAAATGATTGTCTAAAATACAAAAATTAATTATATTATAATTAATGAAAATTAATTTCATTTCGAAAAATTAATTTCGTTTTAAAAAATGAAAATTAATTTCATTTCAAAATTAATTAACACGATTTCATTGGACCAAAATTTATCAAAATTAATTAAATTACTAAATGGCGAATATATGATTAATTTTTAAAAATGAATGACATTAGACTTGGACAATCATTTTTACATGTTGGAATTTTCTGAAAAGTCAATTTTCGATGACATATAGTTACGTTTACAATTTTAAACATTATGAATTACATCATCATATATTAAAACCATGATTGCCAATAAGGATAGGAAAGCAAATAAAAATACAAATATGGCATTTATATCAATTCACAAAACTTCGGTGTAGTGGACTTAATTTTTTATTTTTTACAATTCTTCCAAGAAAATAAAATCTTAAGATTTTTTTTTAAATTGTGTTATTTATGTATAGACATTATATTTTATGATGAATAATTTTAAATCATTTATTTTATGCTGATATTTGGTAGTTTAGATCTATATATTATATAAAGAAGACGTGATTTAAAAGTTGTTAATTTAAAAATGGTTATTAGGACAAAGTTTTAGTTAAATATGTGTTGTACCACTTATTTTTTGTCAAGTGTCATATTTATTGCTAATTATTTTAAGATAATAATTATTATTTGTAACTTCTCTATTATATTCTTTTATATAACCTCCATAAATCATGGAGGATAAGTTTGTTTACTACCCTCCTTTTGAAGGGTCAATTTGAGGAATAAATAATTGAAATTTTTAAAAATTGTTTATTCCATATTATTCTATTGATCGAGAACTTTAATATGGGCATAGTTTTGATATATAGAAGTTACTTATTTTTAATAATAAGTTACTTATTTACTTGTAAAATAAATCATTTTTAAAATAGTAAAAATTATATATCAAGATTATACTCATATTAAAGCTCTTGGATGACTAGAATAATATGAAACAAAAAAAATAAAAATTCAAAATTTTACACCTTAAATTGATTCTTTAAAAAAAGGTAATATTTACCTCTTTTTAGGAGGATGAACAAAATTGCTTCTAAATCATGGGTTCATATAATTTTAATGATAAATAATACAAACTTAATAATTTGAAATTATTTATTTAGTATAAATTCTCTATTAATGTATTTAGGACGAGTTTAATAAATATTTCATACGAATGATAGAAAACATAACGTTTAATAATTCTATTTAAATATACATTTCAATTTTTTTATTAATAAATGTTTAAATTAATTTTTTATTTGTTAATAATTTAATCTCTTATTGTCAACTTATGTTTATGTTTTAAAAATATTTGCATAATCTTAAATATAAAATTTAATATTTTTTCCACTAATATTTTTAGGAATAGAAAAATGTCCTAACACAACAAAATTATATCTTTAATTTTTAATTTAAATATTTCAAATTATATCTTGAATTTGTACTTTAAATGTTTTTAATTATATCTTTAATTTTGATTTAGGAGTATAAGTATTTCCCAACACGACAAGATTATATCTTAAAATTTTTATTTTACATGTTTTTAATTATATCTTCAATTCGTAATTTAAGTATTTTTAATTATATCTTTAATTTTTACTTAGGAGTAAAAAAATTTCCCAGCACAACAAGATTTCCTTAATTTTCTAATTTTCTATAACCCAAAGACAACATTAATATTTCCTAATTATTTTCTAAAAGCAGTAGAGAAATTTCCTAGCATTTATTATATTCTACATATAAATTGTAAATTACAAAAAATCACAATGCGTTGACGAATATGTAAAGAGGACTTATTGAAATGAAACTACTCCATAATAATTTTGATTTCAATATTTTTTTAGGTAAGATTAAAAAATAGACAGACATTTTTTAGGCGAATCATATACAGATTTAGAAGATCCCTCTTATATGTGTCAATTTCATAACATGATATATTGGTATAACGAAAGAACACATAAGCGTTATGACAGATGTCGAGTTCCAAAATTTTCATTTTGTTGTCTGTAAGGGCAAGTGGTCAAGCTTCCACGAATGAGACACCCTCTCCCCGGGGGGGAGGGGGCGTTATGATTAGGCACGTGTTCTCCTACAAATTTTAACATATTTTTACATATTTTTACACATAAATTTCGTGGGACCTACCTGTACTACATAAATCTCAACAATTAAATTCCACGTATTCTCTCCCTATATCACATAAAAACAAATAAAAATACACATTCTAACACCCGCTAAGTGATTTACTATATAGCATGAATGGAAAAAGTAGCCACTTTGTGCAAATCATTCGGGCCTATAATGTTTTTATTTATATCAATGGGATGATAGATGGATTCTACTATTAATGATAGAAATTCACAAATGAATTTTCTAGATGAATAGTATCTCATTAGTTATTCACTAAATTTATTTTATCGTTTAATACATAGTAGAGTATCTAATTAGTCATTCACTAATTTTATCTTATTGTGTAATATATAGTTTGTTTATGTTATGTTATTTTTATTTGCTCTTACGTTGGTTAAGTTTTTTTTTTTAATTTTTAATTCTCATTTGCTCAATTACAATTTATTTCAGCAATGAAGAAATGCATTACAATCTTTCACAGTATCGTGGTACTGAGATGAATAATTATTACGAATCGGTTTGAAATTAGTTTATCACGATTATATTATTCATTTGTTGAATTCAAAGTTTGAATGATGGTTAATTGAAATTTTTTTATATAAATCATTTTTCAATTGTTGATTTTCCATTTACATTATATATTATGCATTCACAAGAAAAGCAAAGCTAATCGATGGTGATCCCGGGAAATGACTATTGGTTAATGCTATATACTTAAAGTGTGTACATTTCAAGCAAAGTAATTACTATTAGTATTTAATTGATTATATATTTTGTACTTAATAAATTTTTATTGTAAAATCTTTTTATAATTTGATTTGGGATGACAACAAACCACATATGAATTTTGTGAATTATGAGTACATCATAAGATGAAAAATATGAATTTTATTTTCTATAGTATTTCATTCTTATTAACACTTTTTATTTAGTTGTATTGAATTACATTTAACTTTCTGTTGAAAATTGTGTTGATTTCTTTTCCAATTAATATAATTTTTCTATTAGTGTATCATAAAGTAATTTTTTTTTGTTTACACTTATTTTCATGTTTTAATAAATTGGTTTTGATCTATGATCTAGATTTTAATTAGTGATTACATCTTTTATAGTTTTTATTGTCTTCTGTATTATTTTTTTCTAAAATCACATTTACATTTTGCATATAAATTTAAAATAATCAAATTATTATATACCTAATGCCTATAATAAGAATATTTAAAAAGAGTGCTTATATTAATGATAACCAATTTATTTAAAGTAAAATTTCAATTATAAGTCAACTTAATTTAAATAGGTTTATAGCATCATATGCTACAAAATATTTATATTTTATATTACGCTATGATATTATCGATTAAGCACAATTGTCATCTATTAAAAATTTTGATTTTCACTATTCTTTACCAAAAGAATCAATCTACACATTTTTATTTTTTTTAGATTTCAAGTAAATTTATACAACTTTACTCCCGTGCAACGCACGGGGGGTGAAAACTAGTTTTATCTAATTTTTAAGGATCATCGATTAAGTCGTCTATCTTAATTATTAATCATATATATTTCAATTTATTTATCTTATCCAAATTAATTTAAATTCAAAATCAAAATCATTCAATATTTGATCATGACAGCATAAAATCTATGAGATTTTATTATTAACCACTTTAAAAATCTTATATAATTAAGCTATTTAAAATAAACATTTAAATTGATGAGTTTAGAAAAATATGTTAATATACCGAATATATTAAGTTGGTGAGTTTACACCAAATATGTTAATATATGTCTTTATCATGTTTTGAATGTGTTTATTGAAAAATTTACATGCCATTAATACATATTAAAAAAGTACAAATAAAATTTTTTTGTTACATGGTCATGATGAAGTGTGGATATAGATGTGAATTTTCTAGCGCGACGAGGATGGGGAGTGGGAAGTCCCCATTCTATCGCAATTCTTATATCATTTTCGTTTAATTGATTAAATGAGGATGTAGCGTTGGCGAAGATAAGTTTTTCTAGCAGACCAGGAACGGGGTGTTGGGATTTTCGAACTATACCCATTATATTGTCATTTATATAATATATATCTGTATATTGATTATATTTCATAATAAAATTTTAAAAATCATTATTCGCATGTTCATTGTCAATACCATATATCACACTAGTGTGTAGTTAATTTCTCCTAAATGTGTAATTGAATATAATATAATATAATATAGAATAATTTTAAACAACAAACTACAAGCTCTATGAAAGTTAGTAGACTTTTTAGTATGGTTATTTTAATAACTATAACATTTAATTTAATGTTATATTAGTTTGCATTTATATTATCACAATCTCCATCACAAATTGTTATCTTGTGCAATACAGGAGAAACTCTATTGAAATTTTTTAGAATTTTTCAATATTTATTTTAATTAAAATTTGTTGTTGGCCAGTATTCAATTCATTTTTTTTTTTTTTTTTGTGTTACTTTCATGCTATTAGCATTTATAAAAAATTCTATTTATTGAAAAATTAATTCCCCGTACAAGCACTGGTGAACAGCTAGTATAATTAATGGTATTGAAAAATACAATTCAATATTATTTTCCTAATATGTCATCTCATTTATTAGATATTTTATTTCAACTACTCTATTTTGATGATAGCAATGTATATTAAATGAGAGTATAAAAGACAAGTAATATTTTAACTATATCTTTAAAAGGAATGTTGCCTATATTTTGAGACATGCGAAAAAAATAGTAAATTATATTTTTGGGAAGGATGTAGTAGTAATAGTAATTTCAAAGGGATATTTTTTATTGACATGATGATCTGTCATTTTATCATTAGATAATAAAAATGTGTTTTAGACATACATCACATAAATATTATCATTATCATCTTATGATAAAATACTACATAAGAATGGCACTTAAAAATGCCAATAAAAAATATTCCCTATATTCTAATATGAAATCAAGCACATAAATTAGTGGTTAGATAAAGTCATTGATTAATTAATTAGTTATTCAAGAAAATATATCTTTTTCCTTTTTATTTTTATTTTTTTGAATTATAAAGGGAGGGCAAGGCAGTGAAATTAAGCACATAAGTTATTTATTCACAAGAATAACAATTTATTTATTCCCAGAAATTAAGTACATCATATGTGAAGCAATTCACTTATGGGTAGCCAATTTTTGTAAAATGTAACAAATTCATCCCCTTTTTACCATGCAAAAATGATTTATTTGCTCATTCTTCATATTAACTAAATAAATAATATGGAGAGAAATGGTTCAACAAAAGCAAACAATATTTTTGAAAAAAAAAATTACTTTCCAAAATGAGAAATAATTATCATCTTTCCCTTTCAATTTGTTATTGTCTCCCCTACGCCACCACCAACAATGCCATCACCAACCAATGGAACTACCATTATTTTTGCGTCAATCTAAATCTTAAGATATGAAATCAGTAGCCTTTTTTCTTCCTGCACCTTTATTACACAAACACTATCAAAACCCAATACCAAAACTTGTAGAAACAAAAAATAAACACAACGAGACTGAGTGTGTGATAAGCAACACTTTTTTACCACTTTTTATAATTTTTTTAATCTTTTATTATTCATTCTTTCTTTTGGTCAAACCAATCACATCTATATATCTCGTAGGACCCACATGTACTACGCAAATCTCTAGCATTCAACCACACTCATTCTCTCTCATTTTTTACATTATAGTCTTTACAGTTGTTTTACTAACAATGATGCAAAACAAACAGCCTGTAGGGACCTTTTGTGCTGATTTCTGAAAGGGAGGCAAAATTGTTATTTGTGTGTTAAAAAGAATAAGTAGGGACCTTTGGTGCTAATTTTTTAAAGGTTAGGGACCCCAGACATTGAAAGAAAATACTTGAAATAAATTTATCACGTTTTGCAAAGGTTAGGGACCTTTCATGAAAATTATCCTTCACTTATTTATAGCAGTAGAATTTATTCTTAACTCAAGCATTTGACTGGGAGACATAGAGGCAGAGATTGCATTGAACTCGGAACCTTTCTCGGTAAGGGATTGAGCCCAACCCCTCGATCCACTTTTTATTTCTTCCTCTATATGCGAATATAATGAAAGAATAATAATTTTTTTTTTCTTTACGATAGTTTTGAATTTTTTATTCCACCTTGGATTTGTACATGGTAATTGGCATGATGACTGAAAGTCATGTTAATCCATCTCCCTCAAGTACCTCAATCTGATCCAGAAAGATCAAAATGGAGAACCCAGAGGCAATTAATGTGGTAGCAAGGAGAAGTGGACATCCGTTTTTCTCTTGGGTAAATTTCACTAGGGGTCCATAATCTTTGGGGGTTGTTATAGTCTGGCCTTGAACCTTTAAAGATAAAATTATGCAATATAATTAAAATTTTGGATACAGAAGGACTTACAATGCTAATTTGTCAAAGGTTAAAGACTCCGGGTGTGAGACTTTGAAGATTTGGGACCTAATTGTAACAAGCCCCAGAAGTTGGGACCCTAGTAAAATTTACCAATTTATCTTCAAGACCCAAGAACGCAATTAGTACCCAAACCATTAACAATCTAGAACTATCTTTCTTAGAGCAACGTAACAATGGGGACGAAAGTCAAATTAGGGTTCATTACCAAGAAATGTAAGATTATGGGTCAAACTATCACCTTGGTATTAAAAAAACACATTTTCGATTATTTGGTATTTTAAAAAGCTCCGATGACATATTTGTATTTAAAACTCGACTTTTGTGCACTTAGATCTTTTTTCTTCGTCAATAGTGGAATCTTAAATAAAATAATAATATTTTCAAATTTCCTTTTTTTAATCATTGTCCTATTTTCTATTTAATTTATGTTTTTTATCTAAATAAAAATATTGATTAATAATTAATAATATAAATTAAAAAAAGCCCAACCCGCCTCGCCACGCACCCACCATCCCAAATCCCAATCGGGCTACCGGGGGTTCTCCCTCCCGAATTTTTTGCAAGCAACAGCCGGCAACCTTGTCAGCTGCAAAAAATTCGGGGGGAAAAGCCCCCCTCCCAATAGCCCGATTGGGCATTAGGGAGGGGTGGGCAGGTTGGGCAGGGATGGATTTGGATTTTTTTATTTTATTATTTATTTATATTCCATAAGTTTTTATAATGATATATTCATACTAAAATTTTATATAGTTACAATAATTACATTTATTATTAACTGTTGGTTAATATCAATTTGTGCGGCGTTTTAATGAATCATGAAAAGTTACGATATTTATGCTACAGTGTTGAAAATTTTCGAATCTAATAAAATTATTAGATCCAAAACTATGGACCAAAACTAACGGAGAAAATGGACAAAAACCATCCAAATGGACCGAACATGCACCAAAATTTTTACCCAGTAAAGCTTTTTTTTAATTTTTTATTTTATTTTGTAATTTGTTTATATTATTATTATTAATCAAGGTTTGTAAAATATGAAAATGGATTAAAAATACAAAAATTAAATAAAAACTAGGAAAATGATTAAAAATAGGAAAATTTGAAAAATATTATTATTTTATTCGAGATTTCACCGCCGGCGGAAAAAAATGACCTCAGTGAGCAAAAGTGAAGTTTTAAATACCAATATATCGCCGGAGCTTTTTAAAATACCAAATCGTCAAAAATGTGTTTTTTTTAAATACAAATGTGACAGTTCAACCTAAAATTATGGTATTTGTGTACAGGAACATGCTTGTTCGCATACTTGAAAAGCTTTATCTCATCAATCTCTGATTAACAAAAATAAGCTTATTGGCGCCACAAGGACCCAATTTTCATCTCGTGCACACTAAGGACCTATGATTTATTTTTTGGCATTTTGATTGTCAAACTCAACATCCGTTGCACGTTAAGAACCTCCATTAATATTTCACCGTTAAATGCCTCCATATGCACCTCACATGCGATTTTTTAATTACAAAATGGTCCAAAACTTTGGGCATTGTTACAATCAAATCCAAAAGTTTGAAAAATATATACTTTGATCCCAAATTTAATTAAATTTAAATTTATTGAATAATTTGATGTTGATTAAATAGTTTTTATCAAAAATTTTCAACGCAGTAGTATTTGTTCGTATTAATATAATATCACAAACATCCAAAATTTTCTTCAATACCAGAGACTCGCACATTATGATTTTAACCAACAATTAATAATAAATATAATTATTGTATATAAATAAAATTTTATTAGGAATACATTACTGTAAAAAAATATATTGAATTCAAAAAATTAACAAAATCAAATAAAAAAATACAAAAAAAAAAAGAAAAGAATTCAAAACAAGTAAAAAAAAACCCCCACCCCACGCCTGCTGGTGGTGGGTTTGTCATTCTTTCAGGATGATGATGCTGTAATGCGAAACAACTGAAATTTAAGCCAAACACAAGAAACTCTATTGTTGACGAATCTTAGAGTTGACTTTTGCCGTTCCAAGAGATTACCATTCGAATTTTGGTTGCGATACACTGTAAACAAACCATCCTTGTAACTTTTTCTTCTTTTTTCTTGCATTATAAGTTTTTCTTCGTTATTTTATAATTTATTTAAACTAACAAAAATGGAAATGTCATATTTCAATTGACAGCCAATAACCATCAAAACCATCGATGACAATCATCCATACGGCGAATCAAGCCAATTCTGCAATAGTTGAGATAATGAGATACCTCTGATCTAGAAGAAAAAAGAAGCTCAGCTCTTAGAGTCCAAATGCGAAAGATGAATAACTGCAACAACCAGGCCTTCAAAACCACCTCCGCGCCGCATGATTAAGCATGCCAAAAGTGCTGAATAAGCTACTTATAACTCCAAACTCATAGCATAAACATTTGGTAAGTTCATCAGCAGTGACAACAGGCGGACTAGGTTACAGGTTACTTTTAAACTAGTGCTCAAGCAGTTATGTCGTGTAAATGCTTTTATGTTGTATAAGAACTTACATACTGTGTTCGTCGTCTGTTGCCCTCTTTCTCGAGGCTTTCCTAAATATGCTTTCATATTCAAACAATAAAACACAAGCAACAACTCCACAACTTTGAAACACAGTTTTGATTTCACGGAAAATTTAGAGTCTAATGCAATATTGTAAGCCAGAACAACCCAGTAGCCTTATTGGGTAATCAGAACAAGAAGGAAGCAAGAGCCAGAGTTTTAGCCTAAACGGCAGCAAATCGAACCCTTGCAATCTACCTTTTATGACATAATATATGTTCCATAAAAGCAATTACATCTTCGGTAATACCAGATTTGCTCAACTTTGTCTTTAGTTTTCCGTTTAATCGTTCCATGTATGTACTCCCAACCAGAATAAAATAACACGAAATAAATCAAATAAACAAACTATCTGCGCATTAAAATGTATTAAAATGTTCTGACTAGTTCACGTATTATACAGTTCGACTGAAGAGTACTGTCCATTCTTACACCTTCATTTTCTTGAATTGGTGACAATGTATTTCGTAATTTTGTCTGAAACTAATAAAAACCAAAACAAGAGGAAACAACAACACAACCCATAGAACAAAATCTTAAATAGAAGTTAGCAATTCGAGATAGGAAAACTAGAATGATGATTTCCATTGACATGAAAATGATTGAGATAATTATGAATAGGTGGTCAGTGCCTCTACCTAGATAGATTTGCTGTAACCAGAAACAGGAAGTCATTGCTAAGAAAGGATTGAAGTTACTTACAGTGATCTGAACGCCAATAATGGACACTCACTGGCCCGAGCCATTTATTCCAGAGTCTATTCTTTCCCCACACCAAGCCACCTCAAGCACCAACTGAATAGCCTTGTAGTCAAACATCATTGGTCCTGACAAAAACTGTTCGTTATCTTGCTGTCAGGCCCAGAATTGGGCTTGATTGGTGGCGTTATGGACGTAAACTGCAACAAGGTTGCACCTTTCTATCTCAACAGTGTTTATTTGACATTTAGCAAGAGATCATTAATTTTCTTGGCTCTGATAATCTGATTGGAGTTGTTAAGGACCAGACTGAAAGTGTTAAATTTTCCAAGGAAGTTAAAGAAAATACATTCAGTCTAGCAAATTGTTAGGTGCTCAAGTTAAATGTAGAATAGAGGACCCAAATGCAGTTAGTTAATAGTTTCGCTCTATCAAGTAGGCTCCTGAATTTGAACATAACTTGCCACAATAGAATAAGTTAACCCAGGATTTGAACAAAACTTGCCACAAACTTTCATGAATTGTCAACCTGCTTAAGGGTTGTGTCATATATCTCAGTAAAGATTACCAAAACAAGCATACATGTTAATTGACAGAACTAAACACAAGAACCCCAATTGAGATTTAAGCAAATCCATTTTCCTTTCTAACATGCCAGAAATATAACTACTGCCTACTTTCTTCATCTAAGATAACAGAATAATGAAGAACTTCATCAGATGTATTAGCAACACTTTCCAATGCTTCAACATCCAGAAATAGAAACACAACAATGTGAATGTAATTTTCAATAGCACAGAGCGACTAGCAAATCTAGAGACTGTGTGATAGTCAGTGATACCGGTACCACTCACTGTAAAATAGAATCATCATTCATCTACTCATACCCTCAGAATCTGCAGCTTGTTGGAGAAAGCAATGGCGACCCAATCAGGCTGCGATGAAGACCATTGCAGCTGCTCGATTTCAGCTCCAGCCGTATAGGCCAGAATAGGATCCAAACCGCCCTCAATTGGCTGCCCCATCGAGGAAAGATCCCAAATAAGCGCCTGTGAATCATCCCCTGCTGTGCAGATATGGCAGGAGCTATGAGGAGCCCATGCTATGGCGTTCACACTAGCGTGGTGTCTCTGCAACTCCACCACCGGAAGAGTGGGGAAGCGTATATCCAGCACCACCACCTTGCTGCTATCCATTATAATCGTCGCCATGTACCTAGGGTCCTGCTTATTCCACCCTAACCGAACCAAGGGGGTATCAGGCTCGGAGCTTTCATAGATGATGGTTGAATGCTCCTTGTCTCGTAGATCAAAAACCCTAACTGATCCATCAGCAGAAACCGAAGCAAAAACCCCTACGCCTCCCCAAGCAATATCATAAACCTCCTTATCGTGAGCAATCAATTGGGTATCCACCACTTCCTTCTCAATATCCCAAATCGTACAAGTAGTATCAATACTAGAAGTCCCAATTCTCCTCGGCTCCGCTTCGTTCCAATCAAACGAAGTTAGGGACCCAGAAAATTCACTGTTTTTGTTATTATTCAACAAGCTCTTCATCTCCACCCGCCGCCCGTCGCCACCGCTATCCGATATGTGCCAGAGGCGGAGAAAATCGGAAGAAGAAGCGAGAAGGTCGGGGCGCTGGCACTCCTTGTCGGGTATGAACATGAGCTTCGTCGGCGGGTACGGGTGTTCGAATGAGAGGGCCGGGTCGGGTCGGATCTCGCCCGTGGAATCATCAAGCTGAACGATTTCGACCCGGTTGGGGTACTGCTCGAGAAGGCTAGCGATTGCGAGGCGATAATTCTTGTCCTTGCGGACGCTCCAATTCATGGCATAGATGTGCCATGGAGCCTCGTAGGTATAAATCTCGGATCTTCGTTGTTGCTCATCCGACCCGTCTTGATTCGGGTCACTGCTTGCACCCATTTTAGTTTCTCGGTCGGGGAAATTCTTCGCTCTGCAACTTGGAAGGGGAAGTGAAAATGAAATGAAAGGAGGATATCGAAAGATTGCTTGACAGATTATTAAGGCCAATTGGCGCAGTTTGGGAAGTATACTTTAAGCCGCTGTACTTTCGGCACATGTTTGGAATATTCACCCATTTTGGGCCATATTATTCTTTTCTTGGTACAACCACGATTTTTGAAACGAAAATGATGAAATTAGCTTTTTACGACGAGTAACAATTGCAATTGCTTACAAAACTTTTAAAAAGTACTACTATAAATTACTATAATAATAGTAATGGTTCATTGCTAACAAATTGGCAATGTAACATGCTAATATTCCCATTTTTTGGAAAAAAAAATGTGAGACCCACACGAGCCCCCACAATTAGTGGATAGTTGTGTATTATTCATCTCACTTAATATAAATTTTAAAAAAAATAAAAAATAAAAAAATAACAGTGAAGTGGCGCCCTGGAAGGGGGCCACATCACCCTTATTGGCAGCATAAATTGCCAACAGGTTGGCAACAAATTAGCCGCGATTACTATAAATCAATGATTTATAAAACTTGTTTAGGCAGCATTTATATTCAAGGTTTGGACTTCATGTTTTATCACTCCTTACGCTTTTATCAAGTATTAATCGTACTTCATTACGCATTGATAGGCTTAAGTGCGCCTAATCTCAATATTTGAGCTCGCTGTTTTTTCACTTCTTGTGCTTTTTAGTACTTTGGCATAAATATACCTTATAATTTTTTGAAAGATGCTCCCACTATTGAATATAATAAAGTATTAATTTTAATTAACAAGTAAAAATTAATGCAATTTTTACGTGTCCATAAATTTGTGTTCTTTAAATATAATTTTTACACAAAAGATATACGAAATGAAAAAAATATAAAACTTCTCCCAGCCCAATGCTAATGTGAATCGGAATATGATGTGGAGGAGATAGGTAGAGAAATGATGATTATTTTCTTTTTAGGGAAGATGATCATTTTAATTTAAGTGAAATGGAAGAATATGTAGAAAAAAAAGAGAGGAATATGTGAAAATGAAGAGAGAGGGAAAAAATTCAAAAATAATAATAAAAGAATAGTAAAAAATATGAAATTGGATGTGAAAATATAGAAGTGGTACGGGAAGCAAGTGAGAAAAAATGTGATAAAAGTCATTAAAGAAAATAGAAATTTTTAAAAAGTGGGATCCAATCCAATTTCTTGTATCTATATCTCTCCTAAATGGATATTCAAGCTAGACATCTCCATTGGAGATGTTCTAATCCAAGGGGAAACCCCCCTGATTGTGCAGCAATCTTGTTTGTGTTTGTTATCTTGTTTGTGTGAATAACATGCTTTGTAAAATTGTAGTTAATGATCTATGTTCACAATCTATCAAGATTTGTGTTTTTGGTGACAATGTACGGGATGCTCATTTGTAGTTCATGGCGAGGATTATTGGTTATGTTACAGATCATGTATCATATTGAAAATATGATATGTCCTTAATTTTTACAACTAATTTATATCACCTATCCCTATCTGACTTTCACATTTCTCATCCCCAATGATACCAATCGCATCGAAGTATTATGTTTATGAGGGCACATGTGGGCCAAAAATGTTGGAACACATTACACATGCTCCCACACTTACATCTAGATTCTTCCATTGCCATCGCAAAGGAGGAGAATGAAAGATCGTTGAGTTGAAGTTCACTCACACACATTCATCCTTGTAGAAAGGAACACTTACAAAATCAGTGAGGTGTTATTGGGAAATTCATAAATGGCCCAACAATTTTTGGAAAACCTAGAAATACTCGTGTTATTCCTAGTACCTAAGATAAAAATTTTGATTTCATGGCAAAATATCACTGGAATTTATTAGTAGGGACAATTTAAGGGTTTTTTTAGAATGCTGAGAACGGAGCGTTACAAAAAATGAATTGAAACAAATTTGTATCGAAATCAAAAAGTTGAGCACATAGGGTGAATTTTTTTTTTAATCAAAAACTTTGAGTTTCAGATAAATATAGATTGATCAAATTCATTTGTTCTTGTATTTTCCTAAACACTAAGACAACTGATATGAAAACACAATCACCAAATTAATGGTACTTAGTAATTTTATTTTTTTTCATTTTTTCGTTTCATTATTTATCTTGGCATATAATAATTACCGGATAAAAACATTAATTTAAAAAAAGTATAAATGATAAACCAAAATTTAAATTTTTTTTAGAAAAATATTCGAAATATTATTGCAATTTGATCATCTAAAATTAGATAAAGCTTGACTATATTTCAATTAGTATTACATTTAGGTATTAATAAAAAATGTAATACTATTCAAAAAAATGTAAATTTTTTTTAACATCATCTATTTACCTTTTTTTAAAATAATATAATAAATGGCAACCTCCGGTCAAAAAAAATAATAAATGGCAACCTAAATCCATCCATTAATGTAGCCCAACAGCCCATGAGCCCAATTGTCAAATCCAATTCCAGCCCAAATCACCCAAATGGCAAATCCAATCCGCGTTCAGTTCAAGACCTGAGACCACGCCTTGTCTTCTTCGTTGTTCTCTCATCGTTCTCACTTCTGGTCGTGCCTCAGACGACCTTTCAGTAGTTGCTGGTGCCGTAGTGCTGTCCGGCTACTCGGTGTTCGCTCTCTCGCCACACGGACCTCGCCCCAATCGGGTATTAGTTACTCAAAATATCTCTCTTCAATTGCAATTCAAGTTCCTATTGAAGTTATTTACTGTGATTTTGTGGCTTATATGCATTCCCCAATAATTTGTCAAGAATGGAATTAATATAATCTTCGATGAAATTGAGTGAAGTTCTTTTTATAGTTTGAGTAGAAATGGAATCTTTGATGAATCGTGGACTGTTTAAATCCAAGTTCAACCAATCTTATACATCATAGTTTTGATATAATTTTTAATTTTGATTTATAACTTTTAAGAGCTAAGAATACTATGATTTTGATAGTGATTTGCGAATGGAAGCTAATTGTGTAGTAGTCATAGTTTTTACTACTATAATTTTGATTGGTCCTATTGTGGTAATCTATGAAGATAAATATTGGATGCTATTCAATATATGTCAGTGAATAAATCTTGAAGAAAAGAAAGAATTTGTTCTCTCTTTTCAAAGATAGACAAACATAGTGACGGATTTGTCCAAGAAACTATTCATTATTATGAACTTGAAAATAGTCTGTATTTATGACTTCTTTTTGTTATGAATGAAACTTATTCATTATTATCCACTTAAAGATTAATGTACGTAACCCGCTGAAAGCTCCTTTCGCTGCTGTGCCCCTGGCAATCCCCAATATCTTCAACTGAACTTACATGGTTGCTTTTACTGTTTCAGAATTATACTAAACTACTTATTTTTATGAAGATTGTGTTGAGTTACTCTGAAAGATCATGAATACATTACGCGGAGCAAATACAGAACTATCCAGTTGCTTTACCAATACATTTAAGTCAGGTTTAGGCTTCACAAAGTTTAATGGTTGTACAAGGCTTTCACCATCCTCCTATGACAATTCGAATAAAGAACTGAAACCTAGGAGTAGGAAAAATGGTGTGTTATCCATGTGCAGCTCCAATACTAAAAACCATGTTGAAACTGCTGGAGTGAGGAGCGAGGGCCTTACGTATAAGGATGCTGGAGTTGACATTGATGCCGGTTCAGAACTCGTTAAAAGGATTGCTAAGATGGCTCCTGGAATTGGAGGCTTTGGAGGGCTCTTTCCCTTAGGTATGATTGCGTAATATTTGTTTTGCCTGAGATATTGTTTAAATCAAGTAGTTCCATTAAATTACCAATTTTGAGAGCATTTTAAGAATGCTGATAGCAGAAATTTGAAATCTTTGTAAGCAATGCTATTTTTCCTTTCCTCTTGGGGGTTTTGTTTTACTTGTGTACACCATTGACATACGGTAAATCAATTTGGACATTGAAGATGAGGAATACAACGATGGTTTTTCATTAGGCAAACTCAGTTGACATTCAGAGACTATTCTCATTCCTCGAAACTGTTTGAATTAAAGTTTCGTTGTTTTGTTAAGTATTTTCTTTTGATGTCAGTAAAGAGTTTCTAAAACGCCATTTTGGTTTTGAACACATAGCTTTTATGCATTATATATTGTTGTCTATCTTTTTTTCTGAGTACTTTCTGCTACATTCTTATTTTGGACTTTTCAGTATGCTTTGCCGCCTTCATCTCATGTATAAAATCATCTTTTCATGGCAATCATCCACAGGGGATTCTTATCTTGTAGCCGGCACAGATGGAGTAGGAACGAAACTTAAGCTTGCATTTGAAACAGGGATCCACGAGACAATTGGAATTGATCTGGTAATACTCGTTGGTTTGTATCTCGTTCTATCATTATTACTGGGATTAAGCTGCAAGTTTTGTTCAGGTTGCAATGAGTGTGAATGACATTGTCACATCAGGAGCAAAGCCTCTTTTTTTCCTTGATTACTTTGCTACTAGTCATCTGGATGTCGACCTTGCAGAGAAGGTATACCAATTTCCTCAGGCTTCAGAAGATTATATCCATATAGATTTTTATTAAAAATTAAATCAACGTGTTATTCTCTAATTCAGGTCATAAAAGGCATAGTTGATGGTTGCCAGCAATCAGACTGCGCTCTTTTAGGCGGAGAGGTACTTGCAACTTTTTCTGATTTATTATTATTATTATTATTATTATTATTATTATTATTATTATTATTATTCCATGTTGTTTGCAAGTAAGTAGGTTCTTCACTAAGCCTGAGTTAGTTTTAACTTTTACTTACCTATTATTTATTTCTACTACTTAGAAAGGTCAAACTTTAATATTAATAGCACATTTGATATCACTACTTAGTATTACCCACAATTCTTGTGATCCCACCGCTATTCAACTTAGAAAGTTATTAGTGTACTGGAGTTTACTTGCACACACGCTAAGTGTATGCTTCTTTCAGACTGCAGAAATGCCAGATTTTTATGCAGATGGTGAGTATGACCTCAGTGGTTTTGCTGTGGGAATTGTGAAAAAGGATTCAGTTATTGATGGGAAAAACATAACTGTTGGGGACGTCCTCCTTGGCCTTCCATCAAGTGGAGTCCATTCAAATGGTTTCTCTCTTGTCAGAAGGTTTAGCTCTGCAACTTTGAATTCAAACCTTTACTCCATGTCAGCACTCAGCATGCTTGAAGACTTTAACAAGTTCATTATAAATCCATTCTATTTCTTATACTGCTTTATATCTTTGTGGAGTGAGATTGCCTTATTTATGCACAGGGTTCTCAAGCAAAGTGGCCTCTCATTGAAGGA
Organism: Jasminum sambac; assembly: GCA_018223645.1. NCBI lineage: Eukaryota > Viridiplantae > Streptophyta > Magnoliopsida > Lamiales > Oleaceae > Jasminum > Jasminum sambac. The sequence goes on along the minus strand of CP073647.1, from coordinate 31,410,307 downwards.
CCAACTTCCAGGTTCATCTGTTACCCTAGGCGAAGCTTTAATGGCACCTACTTGTATATACGTCAAGCAGGTGACACCTCAAGCTCCATTTGGAATTGTTTGTTTTCACAAGAGCATTATTTTTCTCACCTGAATTTCTGAATTCAGGTTCTTGACATCATTAGCAGAGGTGGCGTTAAAGGGATAGCTCACATCACGGGAGGCGGTTTTACAGACAACATACCTCGTGTGTTCCCAACAGGTCTTGGAGCTCTCATATACAATGATTCTTGGGTGGTCCCTCCTGTTTTCAAATGGATTCAAGAGGTAAGTTTCAGCTATGCGCGCTAACACAGCCTCTCTTCGTGTTGACTTTTTTCTACCTAAAAATCAATTTCTATCGCTAATCAAAGTCAAACATCAATATCAACCACACATCTTACATCATTGTCCCATTATAACATTACTTTCATTTCTGCTTACTGGTTTTCTTCTACTATTGCTGCTATCAATTGTTTTAGGCTGGTAGAATTGAAGATTCTGAAATGATGAGGACTTTCAATATGGGGATTGGGATGGTTCTAGTGGTGAACAAGGAGACGGCTTTAAAAATAATCGGGGATGGACACGGTGAAAATACAGTTTATCAAATTGGGGAGGTGATACATGGTAATGGAGTGAGCTATCGATGATTGGCTGCGCATAGCATGCTCATAATCAGTGTGTGATCAAATTTTGTATCGGGTAACGTTTGAGTTTTTCTTATTTTTCCGAGTTAGCTTGTTGTAAGGTATTCAAGCAGCAGCTCGAAAAAAAAAAGTATGAGCAACTTTGACAATACTGTTGTGTGAATTATACGAAGCCAGCTAACGAGTGAAAAAGATTTAGCTTACACGCTATGCTTTTTCCAATGCAAGTGTGTAATGTAAAATAGAGCTAATTTGTGCGAAGTTGTGGATCATAATTCGTGTTAATTTAATTTGCATTTTGAATGTGTTCTCGTATGTAATGGATTTGCCAAGTCAATCATTATGCAATTGTAATACTCACTACTTTGGACCCCTTTGTGACGAGAAATCATGATAATAATAACTAAGAAAAATTGAATAATAATAAACAAATAAATAAATAATTGAAAATCGAGTAAATTTTCAATAATGGGGTCGATTTATTATTTTTCAGACGTGCTGGCTTTGCTTCTGGTCAGTCCGGTCTGATTTTCTGAAGAAAGATATAAAAATGAGGAAGAAAACCATTATTGTTAAGTTAATCAAAATAAGTACTTAGCTTCGTGAAGTCACAATTACACCTGAAAAAGCAAGGGAAAACACAGGAAAAAGAGAAAAAGGAAAATTTTCCTTGAAGAAACAATAGATTCACCACGTACTCTTGCATTTAAGATGTCATTAATTCACTGTCATTTCACCTTAACACTCCCACTCATACACACAAGAGACAACAGTCTATAAAGCTCTAAAACTCAAAAGGGCACTTCAGTTTCTTTAGAAGAAGACAGTCAAGCATCAGATTTACCAATTGCCATGAGAAACAAGCTTTGGATTTTCTTGAGACTTCTCCTCATGCTCATGCATTGTTGTACTTCTTCAGGTATATTTTCACGTCTTACCTTAAACTGGTAAAAACTCAAAACTTGACTTTGTTGTATCCGAAGTTAACTAAGGGCATGTTTGATTCACCACAAAGTAAGAGTAAATTTTGTTTACTCGATTTGCGTGTAGATTGTGTGGTTGAAAATTGAAGATAATATATTAAAAAATGTAAAATAATTATATGTGTGGTTAAAAAGATGGAAGAAAAAATTATTTTTAAATTTTATTCTGAAGCAAGCATGTCCTAAATTTGTGATCCCCTATCTGTATATGATCAGTACTTATTCGCATGGAAACTAAACGTACTACAATTGTGTTATATATGTAACCATATAGTAATAGTAGCAGAAGGCAGGGTTCAAGAGAAGGCAGAAGCAACAATTCCAATGGCAACTCTATCTCCTCCAGAAGGAAATACAACATTTCTTGATGGAACAACATGGTGTGTGGCTCACCCATTGGTTTCCTCAGTAGATTTGAAGATTGCACTGGATTGGGCCTGTGGATTGGGCCAAGCCGACTGCAGCCCGATTCAAGCCGGAGGCCCATGTTTCCAGCCCGACACCCTGGTGTCCCATGCATCTTTTGCTTTCAATAGCTACTACCAGCAGAATGGGAATAATGATGTTGCTTGTAATTTTGGAGGAACTGCAAGAGTAACTCAAACTAATCCTAGTAAGTTTTATTTCATATACTGTGTAGATCCAATTATGGTAATGCACTGATGCATGCATTTTGATTAATTTTTCATTTTTATATATTTCATTTAATTAACTGTCACATCAATAATAATGAATAAACAGCGGCGGTGATTAATTTTGATTATGACACAAGTCATTATTTCTGGCTGCAGGTTATGAAAAATGCGTTTATGAAACTTCTGGGTAAGTAATGTACAGACGTCAGTTTAGTATTGATAAAATTGCGCATTTGCTTCAAAGCTTGTCGTCCTAGTAGCAAGTTGGTCATCAACTTTTTAAACTAAACAAGCCAGTCCTTAGTTAATTTTTTACTATGTGAATCATTCAGTTTTTCGCTAAATCATCGAATGGTGTCCTCGGACATTGCAATTTTATATGTTTGTTTTCAGACTTACGCTTGTGCTAAAAAATTTGAAGCAATCCATTTTTAACGAGAATCAAATGACAGTTCAACAAAAGGTTCGACGATTTTCATCATTAGGGATTAATATCGCAATCAAAATGAAACACTAAGGCCAAACATGCCAATTTTTTCTAACTTGATACTCAAGTAATAGATTTTGGATCAACATTCTGAATTTTCTTTTTTTTTCCTCTCTTCATGCAGGCCAGTAAAATCTTCGTCTCCGCCATCACCAGGCCGCAAAGAAAAGTGTATTTGTTGGAAACTGGGTGTTTTGATCCTGCTTCTCTTATATTTAAGGAGACGCTTATAATTTAGAAAACATTTTGTTCTAAATGTGATGCGGTAGAACCCTAAACTTGTAGGGAAGCACGCTCTTTTTTGTTAAATTCCTTACTTGGTAATGTAGGCATCTTTTGCAATGTAATAGGATGTTTATCAACTTTTTCTTTAGCTGTTCTAGTAGTTTATTTGATTTTTGGTCTTAAAATATACATAGAAATATAGTGATTAAAACTTTAGTTTTATTTGACATGGAAACACATATAAAATATTTATTGATTTACTATTATCATCAAGTTGATAATATGTCCAAAATAGTTGAAGATATATAGTCAATTCCAGACGTGACCCTGAGGCTAGATGATCTAGGCGGCCATTTAGGGCCCCCAATCGTAACTTCTTTTTTGTTGATGCAAAAGGCCCCACAATTCCAAATTCAAAAAAAAAAAAATCTCAATATACATCCGTCCCAAATATCATATTTCACCAACAGTTTAAAAATCAATTTTAAACGTACACAAAAGTTTGTTTGGCAAATTATGAAACCGTGTAGGATAGGAAAGGAGTAACTGAGAGAAGCCTTCTCTCTTCCCCAAGTAAATTAACCTCATGACTGTCAGCATTTTTACTTTGGATAGAACCAACTTCTCTGAATTGGGATTTTAATTTTTAATCTTTTTTAATTTTTGAATTGGGATCAAGAGTGAACACTTGTAATCTATTAACGTTCTACAAGGATTATACATTTCTTTTATTCTTTATTATGCGTTTAAAATTACTATTTCACAAAGTGACTCCAAATTTCAATTTTTGTGGCGATTAATCTTATCACGGATTTGTCAAGAGAGTTTGCTAAAACATCTTGTGATGGTTCAATTGAATTATAACACTGTCATATAATACCTAATGAACATTTTGTCATCACTAAGAAAGGTGGCAATCGAATTAGACAGTCTGTGAGTCCGTGTATTTAATTAGGCTCAACTTGACCAAACTCTTTGACTTGTATAAATACGATTTTGACCTAAACCGAACCAAAAAATTCGGCATGAACTCTTAAGATTCGTCTCGGGAAATTCTTAAAGTGACCCGTAGACTACCCAATGGACCGGTCCATGGATTGGCTGGTGGGCTTGTCAAACCAATACCCACCAATTGATAGATCGATGGAATTGCAACAAGATCTTATCCACTTGACTTATCCAATAATATAACGACATGTCAGCAACAAGCATCTGATTGTATCCAATACTTTCATTTTGAAGCCACAAAATCTTCATGTGGCTGTGCTACACAGTTTGTACCAAACTTATAATATTTCACGGTGGCATCATAACAAAAATATCACTCAGGAAAATTTAAAATTTCATTTATTCTTTGGATCAATTCCTAAGTTAAGCAAACATGGCAACTGCAGTGACAACTTCTCTCTCACAATTCCGTGGTCTCAGACTCCAACCACCATCAACTTCCCCTGTCAGAAGCTTGGTCAGTTACCCTTTACCAGCTTATGATTGCATGTTTGGTTTACAGTATTAGACATTATCTAACATGATATTGCTCATCTTCAGGTAGGAGTTCAATCGATGAAACGGAAGAGACCTTTGGGCGCCCGCTGCGGTTTCATTGGCTCCCTACAAATTTGGTATCGTTTAAAAGTATTTTTGCAAGACCAATTTTGTAGGTGAATAGTGGTGGAGACCACAGTATATATATAGACAATAATGAATTGTGATCTCATATATGCAGTAGATATTGATGTTTCAATTTGACTAATAGTAAAATTTTATTTTTCGGTCTAAAACGGTTAATGCAAACAGAGACATTGATAGAGGGTTAAAGTCGGAGCTATCGATTATGCATGTTTCTAATTTCATTTTTGGGTATCATAAAACAGATAATGGTGACTTCGACGAGCTTGATGCTGTTTGCGGGTCGATTCGGTTTGGCACCCTCGGCCAACAGGAAGGCAACAGCTGGATTGAAGCTCGAGGTTAGGGACTCAGGGCTGCAGACAGGGGATCCAGCTGGGTTCACTCTAGCAGATACATTGGCTTGTGGAACTGTGGGTCACATTATTGGGGTTGGGGTTGTACTTGGCCTTAAGTACATCGGTGCCCTCTAAATTTGTTTCTTCACAAACTTGTTAATAACTGCATGTTTTCCGTGATATTCCATCCATCTTTAGTAGTATTGTGATTGGCTTCATCTTGTTTGAAAACGTTGTACTAGTAAAATTCCAAGTACTCGGATGCCCTCAAACACTAAATGCTGATCATCTACTCAATGTGATGTCAACCAACTCACTCAGGCTTGGCTCAGCTTATACTTAAGCAAGCCTTTTCCAAGCTCGAGCCAAGTCAGGCTAGACTTGCTGTTCAAAAACAATGGGCTCGACTAATAGCGATGCTCAAGAGATTCGATACTCTTGAACACTAAATGCCAGTCGCCAACTCGTGATGTCAACGAGCCGCCCCAGGCTTTGCCGGCTCATTTTAAGTGAGCCATTTGCAAGCTCGAGCCAAGCCAGGCTCAATTTTTCTGTTCGAAAACTATGCACAGCTCAGGCTCAAGCTTGGATCTGGCCGGCCTAGCTTATTGGCATCTCCTACCTGCTCATAAAAGCCTCCCAAGTTTTTATCCGATTCGATACAGATAGCTTTTGTACAATCTAAGCCAGCATGCAATAAGACAAGTACACTTGGGTGCAAGGATCTCAAGACATAACCAACAAGCTTCTATACATTACAATCAGCAAATCACAATACAAGTCTTCCATACAACAATAATGTAACAACATGTAGGAATACATACATCTTCTCACAAGTTTTTTAATTACTTTCGCAAACTACTAGAAAACGCTTGTATGACATCTATGGACTATTTTACACTTGTTTCCCACAATGTTTATGTATCTATTTTGAGGAGAGTATTAAGAGATGTACTGTTGAATCGCTGTGCAAGGCCACGAATGACTAGGACGATGACATCACGCAGGTGCCTCGTCTGCACCATTAGGTCCACTTCGTTTTCACTGTCGACAACAATTTTCAGACGATGTTGATCGTTTCTGAACAGCTCCACCTATGCAAGAAAGCGCATTATAAGATGAGAACAACATCAAGCAGAACAATTTGAACTATGAAAATAAGTGCACGTTTGGGTTGAAGAACAAGGCGTACATGAAAAGGAGGAGCGTAGCTCCCACGAATTTCAGTTGTTGGGAATGAAGTTTTAGAACCCGGCTTCACCACTTTAATCCTCTTTCTGTTGACTTCAAGAATCCTTCTCTCCAGAGTTCCAACTCCGGGAATCTACAATATTCAATATGGTTCAGATCCATATAACAAAGCATTGTACTAAATCAGGAAGAATAAAGAGAAACATAGTACCTTTTTAGAAGATCGATCCTTGTCACATAATGACTGTTTCAAGTAATGCTTGCATTAGTTGATGAAACTAAGATAAGCTGACAACAAAGAACATTGGAAACAACAAAACAGAAAGAAAAGGAGACAACCTCGAACTTGACAGATCCGAGATCAAGCTTCTGTTTCACTTCTTTAAGAACATCAGGCTCTGCGAGTGATACAAGCATTCAAATAAGCTAAATACAAATATAAATATTGAACAATCAGATACACAAGTGATTAAAAATTTACCAACTGCAATAATCTCTGTTGATACAGAGACAGGTTGCCCCTCGACTCCATCTTCTCTAACTGGTGTATAGAGTGCAACCAGTCTGTAGCCTACATCATCAACATTTGCCTCATACATCCTCCCGGTCTCCCCTGCAACAACATATGACGTTTTTATTTACCGTGCACATGTTACATGGGAGAATCAGAATGAAATATGTCGTACCAGGAATGGAAATGAGATCGGGACTTCCCACCATTGATCTCAGCCACTGAATTCTACTTTTACCCTCCTTTCCCCCGCTATAAATACCATGGACTGCATACAAATTGGTGTGGAAACCTCGGCCTTCAATTTCCAGGTTATTTATCCTAGGTGGTCCTGCATAGAAAGGAACATAATTATTTATTTATTTATTTCATTTTATTTTTATTTTTATTTTTTATTTTTTTGTGGGAGAGAATAAACACCTGGTGAAATCATAGTAGTTTCTGCGTAAGCTGGCTCGCTCGATCTTCCAAACACATCAATGACTACACATTCACACCTCAGATAACGGCCAATGTCCTCAAATCGCACCTTGTAGGAGCAAGAATACTGTGACGGAAATGGCTCAAAGGACTTGTCGTTTCTAGTTTCGGATGAGTAGAACCTGCAAAATACATGGTCTTATAGGATAAGTTGCCTGAATACAAGACAATACTAGACAAATGAAAATTGAAAACGTTAATAGCTCCATATAAATCTAGTAGAAAACATTACCATTGGTATTTGACTTCTTTCTTGTACTTTCCCCAAACATGCTTCTGACTTTCACTCTCAGGAATAACTTCAATTGCAGTCAATACTTCTCCTTCAACGGCCTTACCCGTAAGAGCTAGCATCTCAATACTGGGCAATTCTGAAATATAATAGCAAAACTTACATGGCCGAAATAAAAGACTGATTACAAAAAGGCAGCATAATGGAGCAAGATGAGATGATAGATACCCGGCAAAATTATATCAGTTGCCTCAGATAGCCTAAGTTCTCCCACGACTGAATCCAAACGGACTGGCATATAACTGCAAGACTCGTAAAATATTTGCTTAAATAGAAAAATTATCTCTATGGTGATCATAAAGTAAAGTGGGAATAAATTATCTAACGAATAAACGATAGAGATGAAAAAACTGATTAAATTACCCGAACGACAACCGGCAGTTGTAATCTTCATCTGTGACTTCATAAGTTCTAGAACTAGCTCCATCAATAAGAACAGTTGTCCCCTCGCTTGTCTCTCTATACCAGCTAAACAAGCTTGCTCCCTCGTATCCACCAAAATATCCACCTTCACCAACATAAGTATTCAAAGACACCTTCTTTGCAAAGACATTAGCTACGAGAGGACGAGCTGCAAAATAGTTTCATTTATGAAGAATTAATACAGATGAAAATGTTGTAAATCTTCGAAAACTATATATGAAATGTATGAAGATCCTACCTGGAGTGACTGGAGATTCAGAAATTGATACCAAAGGTTTTCCACGTTTGCCATCTGATCGAGTTGGGATCCAACACAAGGCCAGATAAGCACCTACATCATCGAGAGATGGAGTATATGACCTGCAGCAGAAATTAATCATTTCATTTACCAAAATTTATTGGAATGTTCCAAATCTTGGAGTTCATTGCATAAGACAGTACATACAATGTTTTTCCAAGTATATTAGCATCCTCGCTATTGGTTGATAATTCCATCAGATCAGGTCCATAAAGCTTATTCTTTGTCCTATACCAAATATAATCTCCATCACCTTCTTGTCCTCCAAAATATCTCGTTTTAGGGATCACTTTCTCGCCCTCACAGCAATCAGGAATAGCCAAATCAATCCCCAAAGGCTCTCCTGTGTTTACGGAAAACAGGGTACACAATGAATGATGAATTAAACAAAAACATAAAAAGTCGAGATTTGTTATTAAAAAAGAGAAACCAGAAAACAGAGGGATCATTCACCAGGAGCAACAGGACTAGAAATGAGAGAGCTAGGGCGCCCTTTTGTTCCATCATCTCGTACAGGTGTGTAAACAAGCTCCAGAGATACACCCACGTGATCAAGAGTTAAATCTAAATAATCTGTTAGAGAAGCTTTGCCTATTAGTCCATCTACCACAAGAAATGAGGAAGACGAAACAAATTAAAACTTAAAAAATAATTACCCTCGTCAGAAAGTTTCTCCTTCTGACCATTACCCTCACACCAAACCACTCGTACAAGCAATCTCCCTGAGTCCTGAAGAATCAAAAGTATTGCCTCTATATTAAGTTCAAAAAGAAGCTAATTACTGTAGTTTGAAGTGAAGCTTTTATCAAAGCCTCACCCTCCAGTATAAGAAGCAAGGAAGCTTAAACGCGTTCCTTCGACCAAGGACCCAAGAAATTCAAGTGAATGACAAGTCGGTAATCCTGCAGAAAAAGATTGAAGCTAAATCAAAAGTTACTTCTGGAAAAAATAATGATGATTTTCAGAATAATGTCAAATACCATGTCTTCAGAGCTTATATATACCTGGTACAATTGGTCCAACTTGTTCAGAAAGGACAACAGGACCACGAGCCCAATCACTTCGAACTGGTTCACAAGACACTGATATGAAGTAGCCAATATCATCCACAGAAAGCATGTATGATGAAGCAGTTTCACCAGTAATCTCAGTGGGTGTTCCATCTGAACTAGTCTGCAATTAAATCTTCTACAGTTCAGTCTCTATGCAAAGAGTTGGTGATAAGACGAAGTTAATTCATTCTGAAGTATTGAAAAGAAAGTACACTATCAGAATTGTAAGACATATCTTGCAGAGTAAGTTATATTGAAGAACTTTTTGAACATGAAAGTAATAAACAGGTTAATGATGCTTCAAGACAAATTAAATACCCGGAACCAGCGGTAAATGGAATCTCCTTCTTCACCACCCCAATATTTCTTCTCTACACTGAGACCGGTGCCTTCGACAGCAGTTCCATTGATTTGTAGAGAAAGTAACCTCGGACTTCCTAAACAATGGCAAGCAAAAATATTTTCAAGGAAACTCGATCTTATCAAACAAAATTTTGAACCAGTAACATAATATCATAACCTTGCAGTTTTCTATAAAAAGCGCGATGCGGATGCAGTTTTCCATAAAATGTGATGCAAGATAAACAATAGTTAAATAGGCATTCCACTTGTTTTTGTGTAAACTTCTATTTTACTATAAAGTGAAATTTTATTTTGAATAGTGATGGCACCACAAAATGTGCTCACAAAATTAGTAGTAGTTTTAAATCTACAGTTCAAATTGAAGTGTGCTAGACTCTAATATTAGCTAGATAGAAGCTCAGAGACCGTTTAATTATAGCGGAAAAGGCAATCAAATCATGAATTTAAATAGTTAAAGATTGTATCCCTGTTGCTTGACATCAATAACCAATAATTTGTATATTCGGTTGCTAGATTTGAAGAGGTTACACTTTTATAAACACCTGCACACTATGTCAAAACCGCTTTTAATCTACATAGCCAGACTACTTCACCACCATTATTGACCAAGTTTACACTTATAAACACCTTGCTAAACATGCTCTAAGTCAACTGGGTTATATCTTGAAAACTTTGGCCCAAGGTAATTGAAATGGGTCTACTACAAAGTTAAACAATTCCAGAACAATTTCTCAACCCTGAAGCTGAGAAGGTCAATCTGCAGCGCATGTCAACCTTACTTAAAACTCTTTGAAGTTTGACATCATGCAGTACTTAATTCCTGTAGAGGATAACAGGAAAACAAAGGAAAGAATGTACAATCCTTTTGAGGACCAAGATGGAAATCAAAGTCCTGAAAATTCTAAGTACATCAACATAAGCACTAATACGTAGCAATAATTAGGTTGCCGGCCAGGTTCTTCTTTCAAAAAAATTCACTAACTACTCTTCATAATTTTTGGTACTTCCAAAGTAATATGTGAACTATTCGGTCAATGTTCTTGTGATAGAACCAGAAAGTGTTTTTCTCCACTCTTCTTTGGTGTTCTAATGAATTGGAAAAGACATGTAGCCATTCTCAGAAGGATACATAAATGAATGAAATTCAATATACCCATTGCACCCTCCAGTCCCGATTGAAAAATTTTACTATCAAATTCATCTCAGTAAGCCAGGGCAAGGCACATTTCATAGCAAGTAGCAAATACTTGTCTCCAAATACAATTACCAACTGGTGATAATGGAACTACCTGGCCGTACACGTTCTTGTCCAATGACAGTTCTTGGCTCTCCTATAGCTCCATCACTGCGTACTGGGGTACATACGAAAGATATGAACTTACCAATGGCATCTTTTGTGATACGATATTGGAGAAGACCTGAGACCTCAGGTATTAGTGCACCCGAGTCATTTTCAACCTGCATGAGAAGTTGATAACCAATAAGACATTAAATGGGAACCCCACACACAATAATGCATTAGGGCTTTCTTCGGGTTTGACTTATCTATGAAGATGTAATTACTTTAAAAGGATATTGCTTTCACATTTTATTGTAAAGGTTTTGCATCTTCTAATTTTTTTCTATGGTTATATTTTCTCACTTATATCGTGCAATTTTTGCTAAACATTTCCTCTCTTGACACCTTCAAAGGTTGTGCAGTATTCATAAGAATAGCATATACCTCATGGAGATACCAGCTATAGACACTCTTCCCTTCATGACCCCCAATGTACCCATATGATGCTGTCAACATTTCACCTTCAGAGTAATCACCAGTTATAGACAGAAAATTTAGGCTGGGTGGAAGATCTGCAAAAATTCACGTGAAGATTGTTTCAGAAACATAATGTTTACACAACTCCAGCATTCACCAAAATCTATTTCAAATTCTGAAAGAATGAAAAGAATAAACTTACTCTCGATAACTGTTTCAGATATTACATAGGCTGGTTCACCAGCTTCACCGTCAGGAGTCATTGGGATAAATTTTGCAACAATGTAATAGCCAACAGCACTTAAAGGTACGCGAAATGCCTAAGAGAAGCCACAAGCTTAATGAGATTGTGTGTCGCAAAATTATGTGAAAACTAGATGGCAAATGTTGAAGACGAATTACTTTAGCAATTTTTGATGCGCTTAATGCTTCAAGATTCTTTTCAACCTCAAAAGTAGAAGAACTTGTTTTAAACCATTGAACTCTGCTGGATGCTTCAGTTCCTCCAGTGACAATACCAGTCACAGTAACCTTGCTTCCTTCCTTCAATTCACCAATTACCTTCACATTCACAACTCTTGGGGGAGCTGCAATTCAAATACAGGGAAAAGATGAAAAGGGAGAACACAGTTAAATAATGAAAACAGCCAATCACCAGTGATCTGGTAAGATCGTAGCAGAATGCATTTAAAAGTAAGCTACTAAAGAACCTGGCTTGACTATCTGAGACGTTGTTGACATAGATTTTCCTTCCTGTCCTGAAAGATAGCGAATCCGTAAGTTAACATCAGTGAGAGTTGAGGAATGCTAGACTAGAATATTCCACAAATTCAAGAATGAGCCAACCTTCAAAATTCACAGGTACATAAACAAAAGCCAACTGTCGTCCAATGTCATCTTTAGTTACTGTATACTCATTCGTACCAGTTAACACCAATGCGAATTCTCTGAAAGGGTAAGACAAAAACTTCGATGATTGAGTTTGCAGGAACATTATGGTAATGTGAGCTTATGTTCGTGCCGAAAAATTTCCCTGATCTGGACATATGGTCCCTTGCTGTGAACCAACTAGTTTGGCCATAAGGAATTAAACAGATTGTCTACCCAGCTATATCCCAGACACAGGTGAATTAACGACAAATAGGAAATGGATAAACATCATATCTCCACTGCAATTTTCATCACCACTATTGGTGCTAATGACCCAGCATAGAGGCAGGTTAAAAGCAGGTAGAAACAAATTAAAAGGACAAATTGATGGAGTCACTTCACGACTGAGATGAAGTGACTGAGAATATAACATGCATGTATGCAACAAAGAGATAAATGCTAACCCAGTATCCATGTCCTCGCGACGCCACTCAAACTTGCTGGGGCCTTCCTTTCCTCCAAAATAGACCCCTTCCCCTCTAACAATATTCCCTTCGACAGCGTCTCCAGTAATTCGTACATTATTCACAGATGGAGGAGCTGCATATGAAAAAATGGCAATGAATAGTTTTGCAGTCAATTTTTTCGGAAATAAAGCCAATATAGGCTAAAAGGAAGATATGAAAGGTCCAAACACAGATCTAAGCATCAGTAGACAGCAAGAACGGGGTACTTTTTTGGGCGGTCAGAATATAGGACACCCACACACAACTAAAAGTATAAGGTTCGTGTTAAACACATTATTAAACACCATTGCCGATTGACTCTTGAATACGAGCTTTGACATTGCATACATCAAAAGTCCAGCTTCACATCGTAACATTCCGGCATAACTAGTAAGAAATGAAGTTACAATATGACTTGTTATAGGACGCTAAAGCTTCCACGACTTCAAATAAACGAAGGGACATTGATATACAATTGGAATCAGATTTAAGATTCCTCATGCAAACTGAGATATATCTAGATAGTAAAATAATAAACATATCTGATGTGGTCTGGGTGTGTCTAGATAGCAATTCCAAGTTAACATATCCATCTTGCAACTTCTTGGTTCAAGGTCCAGCATTAATGAACAACTTACTAGTATAATGTAATGACTCATAACTCATCAAACATTGGTGGAGCAAAATGTGCACACAATTTTTAATCTACAGCTTCTTTGGCATCTGATGTCAGATAACTGATTAAAAAGAATGTTTCACTAATTACCCATAAATATGCAAGCAATGGTTTGTCTCAAAATTCGCACCTGCTTTTACATAGTCAGTGATTGAATATTGAGGTTCCCCTTTGGAACCTTCTTCAGTTACAGGGGTGTACATATAGACCAAGCACGAGTCAATGTCATCTAAGCTCAACTGATATTCCTCATCTTCTGCACCAGCAATAACCACAGGGCTGCCATTCCATCTTTTCCTTAGCCAACTAAAGCAAGAAAAAGCAATTCACTCAGTGAATTGGAAAAGAACAGTTAAAACGGAAGTTCTCGAAAGAATTGTTGAAAATAAATGCACCTTGCAACTCCTTTGCCAGGATTGCCCCCACACCATGCAACCTCCACGTGGCCTTCAATTGATTTTCCCTCCACCAGCTCCCCACGCACATCAATCTTTAAGACCTTGGGGATTCTGGTGCCTTCACAAAGACAAAATTGACTATTTAGTTAGTGGGTGATAGGGGTTGATTTTTAATAGTTTTTAAAGGTTTTTAATGTGAAAGAGGAGAGAGAATGAGTGGAGTTGAATGGTAGAGATTTGTAGATGTGATATGATATGTGGATGTGATTGATTTAGGATAAAGAAAGAATGGATAAAAAAATAGTAAAAAGTGGTAAAAAATTTTAAAAACAGTTCCCTATCATGCTTTTAATTTGCATAAAACAAAAGGACAGCCACCACATGAGACTCTCACAAATTATGTGAAGTTTTACATTTTAGGCAATAACAAAATGAACTATTTCACAACTAAGGAAATGAAGTAGTGAAAATGAAAAGTAGCAGAAGGGAAGGACTAGAGTTGAAGAAGAAACCCATACAAGGATGAAACTTGCTCTAGATCATAAAGACCACAAAACAACATGATAGCAAAGGTCCAATTGTGAAGAAATATGAGTGGTAACTGCTAATGCTGAGCCGAGGCCCCAAATACGGAGGAGGTCCTCCAACCTAATGCACTCTAGTACTCTCTATCAAGCCCAGGTTCCATGATCAAGTTGATGAGAAACAAGCTAACTGGGTAAGAGATAACACTACTGATTGTATTACATTCTAAATAATTCAATCTATGCTTTCTTAATCTGACATGTTAGTGGATATTCAGATGTACTGGAGTCACCGCATAGTATCTCATTGGTGTGCCAGCCAACCAGTTGCGTGGACTTTTCATGCTAACTTATCATGATTGTAACATGCGAATTGTAGGGACACAAGCAAGAACATGCATTCGTCATTACTATAACATTCTGGTAACAGTATACAGCATGATTTAGCAAAATTCAACTCATGTAGGAAACACTTCCAGTGATCAGATTCACTTCCCCCGATTATTTGAAAAGCAATACCTGGAGAAACAGGTGAAGATATTGCAAAAATTGTGGGATATTCAGTCTGTCCCATCACTGGTATACATTCCACTTTCAAGATTCTTCCAATTTCATTGTGCTTTGGAAAATAGACCTAAAATGGAGTCAAGAGCAACTCTCACACTTTAAACCTTTAAAGAACAAATGAGATAACGCAAATTACAAGAAATATGAAACAGCTTGCTAATAACAAACCTCTGAATCTGCACCAGGTATTGCTGTAAAATTTGAAGGAATTTTCTCCCCTATAAACCACTGGTATTTCAGGTTTAATTCAGAAACACCATTATCAGTCTCAGTATTGTCTCTGATGAACTCAAAGTGGCAAAAACAAGCATCTCCCTCAAATGGTTGGTCCGTGAATGCTTCTTTAAGCATGTATCCAGGAGGAAGTTGTTCTCTCCATTGTTCTAACAAAAACTTGAATGTTGAATCTGTTGAAAGTAGTGTGTTTAAAAAAAGTAAGACGAAGAAGAAAAAACATCATCTTGCTATTGTAGAATTTAATTTTGGACAGCAAGAAATTAACCTCACACCCCATGGTTCCAGTTCATGAAAGATTGCACTAGTCCCGACTTAGTATGATAATTTTACATTTCGTTAAGACCCAAAACCAGCCTAGTAATGCAAACTGCCCTCCCAAAAATCCGGAAGATTTAGGGGTTGTTTGATTGGGTATAAAGTTAATGTGCACGGTATTCCGTGTAAAAATGTGTGGTTAATATTATTTTGGGAAATGTGGGTGTGGTTGAAAATGAGTATGAGGTATACGGAATTGCGTGCGGATAAATAAGATGCCAAATAGAACAAGGCCTTATTATATAGAATCTGGATCATGGTGCAGGAAGAATTCGATTTCATTTCTCTGAATTCATACTGAAGTTAGGTGCCTAGGCCTTAGAAGAAGCCTTTATTCTGGTGATTCAATTACTATGGCATACTTGAGTCCAATATCAAAACAACATACATGTCTGAACCTTCAAAAACAGGGTTTGAATCTCGGCAGGTGACAAGAATGTCAAATACTACTATATAACAACAATTTAGTAATAAATATGTCGTCTCTCAAACTCCACACACAGACAGCATTTTCCCGTGTATGTTATATTCTAAATCGTGAATCTCTTTCCACATCCACTGAAACTGTAATCTGCAATGCTAAATGGCCAAACCGGTACAAGGTTTTTTTTTTTTAACTAAATAAAACCATTTTCATTAAAATGTAATCAGACAATAGATTGACAAATGACAAATACGCAAAAAGTACGAGTTGGTTTGATCTCGATTTGTACAAATCTATTTCTTCCCAAGCTCATTTTCAACTGCACTTTTTTATGAGACTCGATAACATTTCTCACTTTTAAACCACATGTTTTCCAAAAAGGCAAAAACCAATTCTTGCTTCAACAATCCTATTCCAGATGAACAATAGGACAAGATAATATAAATAAATCAGCCACAGAACACCAACCTCTGGCCTGATCAGGGCGGCATAATTCCCAACCACCACGAATGCATAATGCAGTATGAGAGGGATACCGTTTGGCAATTGCTATCTCCTCACGTGCCAGATCTATAATTCAAAAAAGGGGGGGGGGGGGCGAAACAGATAAGTGGGAGAGTTAACATTTTAAAGCTGGATTTTGAAGGATTAGAAAGACATTGTGCAAGGTGAGAATAAGGTAGCACTATTTGAGTTTTGAGAAAATTGTACAGTGGAGTGTTCAAATGTAAAAGAGCAGAGTGAAAAGACAGCATAAGATTTTGGTGAAGAAAATTGTATGGAATTAAGTAAAACTATCACAATTACCTTTGTCATTGAACTTTTTTAAAGTTGGGCCGACAAGCAAAATGGAAGCTGCTTCTAGATGAGGCATCTTAATTATGGGATTCTCCTCCATGCGTAAACTCTGCAGTCCATCATAGTAAGAATCAACACATTAATAATCAGTACGATCAGAAATCATCAGCAAACACAAAGAGACACTTTTACATACTTAATTCAGTTAGATTATACAGCACCGATCATTAATTAATAGGGCAAACTAAAATAAGTGAGTCGAAATCTGCACAAGGAGATACTAAAGTTGAGTACTGACCAATGTAACAATTACAAGCCCATGTTATCAAACTCACTCACATTCAAATTTGAATTCAATCAAACAAATCACATCCATACATCTCCAAGGACCCACATGTACTACACAAATCTCAACCACTTGTGTTCACAAATTCTCTCTATTTCACATTTGAATTGAATTTGAATTCGAATGCTACCACCCGCATTGTTTCAACTCCCTTATATAACCATACTGTTTTATCATTTTTTATTTGCACATATACTCAATTCTTAAATGTTTACAAATTATGTACTCTAGAAACTCTCATTAGGGTAATCGTAATGCCTACACCAAAATATTACATATTCCAAATGAGCATGAAATAAATAAATTCAACCTTATCAAAGTCTATGTTTGGCTTATGGAACTGTATACAAACACTCAAGCGGCTTTTTACCCATCGCTCATTTGTATCCATCTATAACTTCAGGCAAGTTATAAGCACCTAGCAGAAATGCTCTAAAATAGAAATTAAGCATTCGTGTTTGTTCAACAAACCTCAAGTGCTGGTAGATACGGGAACCCTTTCAATGTTGATATTTTATTCTTGCTCGCAGCTAATACCTGTAAAAACTGGATGTGACTTTTTACAAATAAATAATCAATGGCATTAGGTCATGTAAAAAAACAAACGCAAACCTGTAAACGGGGTTGACTTGCCATTGATAGGGACTTCAGCTTATTCTGAGCAACAGAGAGAAACTGTAATGAAAACAGTCAACCAAAGAATCAGATCCAAAATGGAGTTCACAGTATGACAAGAACTTGAGAAAAGAAAAGATTCAAACATTTCACAAAGGTTCACCTCCAAGTTCGGAAGCTCAGGAAGGCTTGTCAGCGATGTTATCTGGTTTCCAGCAAGATAGAGTTGCTGCAATAGAAGGAAATCTTAGAACGTCTTGACATGCCAATTACAGTCAACAATTCCAATCCTTCTGAGAACAGAGTACAATAAATAAATCACCTGAAGCGCTTTGCAATTCTCAAGTGGTTCAAAACCAGGCCCTTTAAAGTTGTTGAAGCTCAAATCAAGAACCTGAAAGCAATATAGACAAGAGATAGTGATTAGCAAATTTGGATATAAAATAGAAGCCCTGCCGTTTTCCTTTCTAAGAATAAAGAAAATAGTTATTTTGTACAACCTTCACCCGTTTTAGAACTTCGATGCCATCCAATGTAGATAAGAGATTATCTCTGAGGTAAACAAACTGCAAAAGGGAAAATTCAGTTCAGAAGCATTGGGGGTGGATCTTCTCTATCTGGTAATACAACATTTTGCTGAAAAACTTGAGGCCAGTAACTGTAATCCAGCTGCTAAACTTCTAGCATAAAGCATGGTAGAAGTAATGTCTCATGAAGACAGACGCAGAATCCATTCAAAAAGGAAAATCTTGTTTCCAAATTTAGGATAGTGGGTCGTATTATTATGAAGTTACCTTCTGTTGTTGTAGAAGTCACGTGCAATGTCATATATCTTGTCCATGAGAAGATAGAAAGGATATCAGAACCCTAGATTTTGCGCCTTGAACCTTTTGTACTATTTATCACTCATGCGACATCAAAGCCCTATGAAACTATATAGTTCTTATAAGCAAGCAATTATTTTGCCCCTCATCATGCATGTTCATTTTTACCAAAGAAATAGTAAGCTTGGCACCTTGCACTGCGTGCACCCACCATCATATTTTATTTGTAAGAGAATGGAAGACTGGAGTCCTAAAGCATGCTTGGTAGGTGGTTATAAATGGTTTACACAAGCAGATGGAAATGACAAGTGGATAAGTTGTGAGTCCAATATGGGGATAAAATGTGGCTTTACCTATTATTAATAATTTATGGCTTTCGCCAAACACACGCACCGTGCTGCAGGATATTCTCACTAACTATGCAGCATAGAGAGGCAAATGTCACATGTACGAAAGTTATCAACAAAGACTTCAAATAGTTCAGCATATGCATAAGTGGAAATGAAGAATTTAAGTAAATAGCACCATCGAAAAAACAAGGTACCTCTAGATTTTGTGACAATTTCAGTCCACCAGTGTTGAGACTGCGTATCTTGTGGCCCCGGAGATCCAACCTCTTCATACAGAAGTGGAAAGAGATTCGTGAATTACTACAGATTCACAGTTACTCATGTTGCAGAGTAAGACTGTAAAAGTACCAAATATTCCTAAACTCTAATCTATTATAGCAAATGAATTAACTGATTGTAAACAGAATTAAAATGTCCCCAGCGGTTCTAATGTTTGTTGCAAGCTCAATATCGGCACATGAGGCACTAAACACAGTCCGACGCGATCAAAATATGAAGTGAGAAACTCAAAGCTACATGGATAATAGGTATTTCATTTTAATCACGGAAAACATAAGTTTCACATTATTTGGAGTAGTGTGGAACATAAAATATCCATGAGTTTCAATAAATGCAACAGGAAGCCATATCAAGAAACATCGACAAACATTTCTGGAGATTATTGGCTGAAAGCCATACCATGTCATCACCAGCTTTGCCCTCCACTTGAGGAAGCACAATCAGATGTGAATCTCGATTTTCAGGAGTTCCCACTTTCCTGCGACCAGATAAATTCAAGCTCCTGTCCAGTGACGTTGACAACCCCCCTCCCTTAGACCCACTGGAGACTCGCGTAGAAGGCGAAGAAACCTTTGAAACAGACTTCCTAACAGAACTGCTGCTGCCAGTGCTATCCACTGATGAAGAAGGAACCCTTTTCGAAGAGACTGAAGAAGGAGACGATCTCAGTGAACTCCTCCTATTAGACTCCATTTTGCTAGCATCAGAATTGATTGATGTTGAAAGTGATCTAGAACCAGGTGAAGCAGGAAAAGATCTTCGTGTTTCTGGTAAACTAGTCCTGTTTGCAGGTTTAGCACCAAGAGAAGGGCAATGAGCTCCTCCGCAATTCGGGCAGAGATTTTCTTAAAAGTTCTGAGGATGAAGGACTGGTCTTCTTGGCTGAGGCTGAACTAATCCCACTGCCTGGACGTTTTGCCAACGGTGGAGTCTGCTTTTCAGGTAAACCTCCGGTGCTGATCCTTCTAGTCACTGGAGCAGTTCCTGAAACCCGTAAGGCACTGCTCACAGTTGGCTTTGTCAAAGTTGATTTAATACCACTAGAGTTAGAATCAGTGCCACTTTTAGTATCTATTTTCTTTTTCGTAACTGTGCTAATCCTAGGTGCACTTTTTGGTGTAGTCGTTGGATTTGGTCTTGAACCCTTTGAAACTTTCTTCCCGCTCTCACTGGAAGGTAACTCTGGACTGTGCGGCTTATCCACAGAGTTCTCAGTCGAAGATTGATTCTGTGTTGTATGTTGGTGCATTTCCACTGAATCTCCAGCGGATTGCTCTAATGAAACCTCCATTTTGGTTCAACACAGCAAACTCCAGAAACAGTATAATTCAGAATGGGCCTGAGTTTAAAAAGTGCAGCTCGCTTTTCAACATTTCCTTTATGCTACATATATCCAATTCTCAGTGAAATCTCGTTCTTTTCCAATAAAATCTGCACAAAACATACCAAACATTATTGAATTGATTGACTACCTTATGCGGTCTTTAATTCTATTATCAACTCCTAACACTTCTATTATGCCGGAGCACACGTGAACACAGCAGCTAAAGCTTGCCATATTATTTTGGATTTACCTACTTTTTATTTCTTCCAAGTAAAGAAGTTACCCTTTTCAAATCTTTCATTGAAACATAAGTTACTAATTCCCAATTTTCCAATAAAACAAAGATTAATTTAAATGTTACTCATTTACTTAAGAACTTTTAAGTTTACCTTGCTCCAGAATTATCAAATTTTCAACCGCAATTCCAAAATTAAGCTTCTTTTTACATCCAAATTAAGCAAAATAAACCAAAAAACAAAGAACTACATACAAAACATTTCCATACACGAGCGAAGAAACTATAAATTAAAAAATTTATCAAACCACATACCTTCCCAGCCTCAAAAATCCACATTACAGATTAATCCAGGAAATTCTACAGATAAAACAAGCCCGAAAATAATAAACACGAAAGCGTGTATTTTTGGCTACTCGTTACCTCAAAAGAGTGTAGATCTGATGGAGTAGAGTGAGCCCAGCAAGAAAAGCAAAACGGTTGAACCACGCTGGGACCTTATTTGCTTTAGGGTTTTAAGATAACACATCCATGTCACGATGTACACGGAAATCTGGAATGGCCATTATATTTTCCCGAAATGTGGCACCAAAAAGGGGAGTCAAGTCATGTGAGAGAAAGAGAAACAGTGAAGTTCGAAATTGTGTCTGTGTGTGTGAGAGAGAGACTGCAGTCACTGCACAGTACAGAGCACATATTTGCTGGGACCAGTAATATATATAAGTGCGAATGGGAATAAATTAAAAGTGTTTTAAAGTAAGAGAGAATGAATAGAGTGAAGGTGAGTGGTTGAGATTTGTGGATGTGATGAGATATGTGAATGTGATTGATTTAGGAGTGAAAAAAAATTGAAAAAAATAGAAAAATTTGATAAAAAGAAGAGCCATTCATGCTTTATATCGTGGAATACTATTAAAAAAATTATTTATTTTTTCTCGTGGAATACATACATATATACATATATATATATATATATATTTTGATGAACTAGTAGCATCGATCCTCAACCTATTGTCGCTGTAGCAAATTTGCCTCTCAACAATTAGCAAGTTCCTTTCCACGTCCCTGTTTCTAGCTT
Source organism: Jasminum sambac (assembly GCA_018223645.1). Taxonomy (NCBI): domain Eukaryota; kingdom Viridiplantae; phylum Streptophyta; class Magnoliopsida; order Lamiales; family Oleaceae; genus Jasminum; species Jasminum sambac. The sequence continues at coordinate 31,388,610 of CP073647.1, read as the reverse complement.
AAACTTCTTTTTCCAAACATAATTATCTTGATTTGATACAAGTAGACACACTAAATCACAAATACATGCAATTTTATTGATTACTTGATTTAATGCTTTTCCTTCGATTAAGCTAGAAAGCAATTATTAGGTCTTAAGGGCATGTTTGGTGCAAATTAAATTGGATTTAAAGGAAAAACTTAATCATTGATCTACTTGTAAAAGTCAAATTGTCTGACTTTTACCCAATTTCTAAAGCTTTTCACATGATTCGTGTATTGAAAGGTAATACCATTTTCCCAAATATGATGTACCTGTCGGCATGACAATCTTAGAGTGACTTTTTAGGCCATTTATGTCCATTTGGAAGCCATGTGACGGTTCCCCACTTGGCTACGTTTCAGACTTATGACACGATCATTGTAATTATTGACTAAGAAAATCAGATCAATTTTAATTTGGGATTTAAACTGGTGTGAAGACACTCTAAATTTACTAAAATGTGAATGGCAAAATCCAGACATTACCCAAGCTACTATATTTGAAGCGTGTGGAAACTACTAAACAATAAACCGTTAAATCGAATCTAGCCACGAGATTGATTTGGTTTGGAAAATTTTCTAAATACTCCAAATGATTTGGTTTGGAAATTTTTCTAAATACTCCAAATGCATTGGTTGAGGTGTCTCAATGTTTGAAAAAAATATTTCAATTGAATTGAATCACTTTTTATTTGTAAATGGAAAATAAAATTATTAAATCACAAAATTAATTGAAATAATTTGTTCAAAAATCCTATAGAGCCATTTAGAAAACTATCTTAAACAAAAGTGAGAATTAGTTCTTTTCAAACACAAATTAGTTCTTGTACATCATTTTAAATAAAATTAAAAACTTACGTCCACAATTTGTCATGATAAGAATTTTTTGTGATTTTATAATAACCCTATTGTGCAACTAAGTTAGAAAATTGGGAGCGCAATAAGTTCATTTATGAATGCTGAGGATTAACCTGCCATAAGAAAATGAGGCGGGGCCTAGTGGGGTAATTCCTTATATTTATGTGAATTTGGCTAATAATTTGGAACTAGTGAGGTGGGGAAAAATCGGTGCGAAAATGACAGGAATAGATGGGCGGATGTTTCAAATAATTCAAAACTTTCTTTGTCTACTCAGTTGGTGAGAAAACTCGGACGAGTTGTAGTTGTTGACTCAGAACGACTTCTTTGTGGTCCATACTTTTTACAATTTGCAATCAAGCCAATTCCTTTTAATTGGAATCTTCATCATTCTTGGAAGATGGAGACAAGTTCATTTCTACCGTCTCAAATCTTGATTTATACTATCTAGTAGGATTTTACAGAGATATAATTGATTACTCAGATGGTGTTAGCACCTACTTTTTAATGCATTTTAATATATTTTTTTCAAATTTCAAATTTGATCAAACAAGTCACATCCATATATCTCTCCGCTCATTAAATCTCCACCATCCAACTCCACTCATTCTCTCTCATCTTATTTATAAAAATACATTAAAATTCATCCACATTAAAACTCATCCACTAACACACACTCAATCTACTTTGAAACGTAACCAAATACTCATCGAACTTTATTTAATATCAATAATTGATCATTTGATGATCCGACATTTAAATATATTTGTCAGTTACCCTAATGCAGCTGACGTTGTTTGACATTGAAATAATTGACTGGCTATTAATACAAGAAATTCACTCACATAAAACAAACAATTACATAGAACATAAAACTACGACATTTATGAGGAAAACGAAATACGAAAAAAGTTGAGTTTCTGATGGATTAATTCATTGTTTGTTTTGTGTTAGCAAATTTTTATATTAGGGTGTGTTTGATTGCAAACCCGAAAAATGATTTGAAGGAAAACGTTTTTCGGGTAAATAAATTCCAGGAAAAGGTTTTCCGGGAAAATAGTAGGTGTAGGTGTTTCATTGGATTAATTTGAAAGTTAGAAAATGATGTTATTTTCTTTATTTTTGTGTTTTTTTAATGAAATTTAATCATTTTTCTTATTTTTATGGTTAAAGTAAATTATTCATTAAAAAAAAGAAAAAAAGGCCAAACTTTTCCCGGAAAATAAAAACCACCTCCCCCCAAGGAAAATATTTTCCTTCAAAACAAGGAAAAGACCCGAAATCGCGAAAAAAGTTGGAAAAACCTTTTCAGGAAAAAAAATCTAATCAAACTACGAATGGAAAAAAGTGAAATGAGTTTTCCGGAAAAATATGGAATCAAATACACCCTTAGTAATTGGTCTAGTTGATTTCTCGTAGAATATCATTGACTATATGGGTTTAATCGATTAGTATATTTAAATTTTGGATTAACAAATAACTAATGAGCGACATTAAACAAAATTTGGTGAGTACGTAGTTACATTTGAAGTTGAGTGAGTAGCTATAATTTCAAAATTCAATAAGTATTTATTAAATTTACCCATTATATTTATCATACTTGAGTAAGTATGTCTACAAGTCGAGTGGAGCCAGTTGGCGAATCAAAATGTCAACTTCGAGCTCAACTCGACTTCTAACTAAGCAAGGGTAGTTTGAGCCCACCTATTTGCTATCCAAAACTAAGGCCAAGTTTAGCTCCAGCTGTGTGTGTTAATTTTTTTGGGTTTAAGCTAAAAATACCAAATATCGCAGTTCAATATTTACGTTTTTGTAGGAATGATCCAGGGCTCACAAGAACGGCATAGTTACAGCCCTCCCAAGGTATTTTCCGATCCAGGTCACAATGATATCGAATTTCCCAACTGAGAATGTATGTGACTGAAAAACACCATGAGAGCCGTAATTACAGCACTTAGGAACACTGGATCATTACCATTACTTTTTAATATTCTCGTCCTCACAATAATTTTTAGCTAAAATGCCCATAATATCCCTATCAAAAATTAAAATCCCATAACCTCATATATGATCTTAGGGTAGCATATAAATAATTTATACAAAATTTACAGATCAATTTTCTCATCATCTTCATCATCTCCGACTCCTGTGAAATATTTCCTCTATTCAAATAAACTCTAGAAATAATTGATAAAAAAGTTGCAGATCTTTGAGCCTCACAATCTTCCGCCAAATTTCACCAGAGTTCAACTAGGGGAAATGTGAAACTTGCAAATCTCTATAAAATAAAATAAATAAACACTAGATCTATGATTAAAAAAAAGTTCAAATCTTTTGATTTTGTGTTGAGCAATATGACCAAATCCGTCGATGATCAACCGCCGGAACTACAATCAAACTCTGGTGAAATCTGATCGAACTCCGGTCGAAATCTAGTTTATGCACATAAATTTTCGTTGGAGAAAACGTCGAAACTCCGATTGAATTCTGGTGAAAAGGAACGATTCCAAAGTTGGGTCAAAAGGAATTCATCTGGTCATTACCTATGGACAAAAGGTATCTCGGTCAAGTCCATCTCAAACTCTCATGAGTTTTGGTATTATGTAAAGTAAATTTTAATCTTGTCATTATGGATTTGTACCGTGTAATTTTAAGGATTTATTTTTTGCCAAACATTTAAATAATGCATAAAAACTACTTGACCTATCAACATTTGTAGGCGAAACATAAAGTTCAACTTTTAAAACATGTGTAGTGAATTTCAAAACACAAAATACAATGACCGAAAATGGCAATAACAGAAGTTTTTGCACAAAAACCAAATGTAAATTTTTTTTTTTTAATCCCAACCATATGTAATTTTTATACACTTCTAGAAAAGAATTACACCACTGATCTCCAAGAATGACTAAAAAATGCACACATAAACTGAAGTTGCAAAGAATCAAACAAATACTGCACACTGCTATGGTATTTACACTAGCTTCCTCTGCATGTTACCAGATCATCATATCAACACACATTAGTCATTAGCCTCTTGGACTTCCTGGAAGGCACATTAGTCATTAGCCTCTTGGACTTCCTGGAAGGCGGGTGATATCCTGGAAAACCTGCAACCTTCTTCTACCTCCAAAGTTCAAAGTCTTCCTCGGTGATGGAGATGGAGATGGACAAAATTTTTCGCCTTTTTCTTGCTTTTGCTGCTGATAGAAACACAACGAACGCTTCACAGACTGATTCTTTATCGAGGCAGTATTCTCAGGCTGAGTATGGTATCCAGATTTCATATCCAATGTATCACTCATTTGGCTTGAATCATCAGCCTGATTCTTGGAAGTTATATTGGCGTTCACATTCTCATCACTAAACTGTTTATCAGTTGAACCCCAATCTTTTCTTGGTTGGCTCCAAATTTGCAGTTCTTCCTCATCCTCTTCAACCATATCAGCCCAACTCTTCTTTTTACTCTCACACTGTGAAACTTCATCAGTTATTTTCCAATCTTTCTTTGCTTCTTCAGCTAATTTTAGATTTTCTGTATCATCTTGAGCTACTTTAGTCTCCAAATTACATGCGGTGTGGAATTTGGTGATCAGGGTATAATCATCCTCTTCAGAGATTTCTGTTGAGTCAGTGGGTGTATCAGATTCCTCCATAGCTACACATTGATTTTGTTGATGAATCAGTGGCCCTTTTGTCATTGCCACACATTGCTTATCATCGCCATTGGTAGATTGCCCAAAGGACAGTTTTCGACAGAAACCTCCTTTTTCATTCTCTACCAACCATTCTCCTTTTCTTTGATCTCCACCATTTAACGACCATGATGAACATCTTGGTTGTGTCAATGGAACTTCTGTAATCTTCCCACCAACAAATGGAGACTTATCTGCATCATCTACCGTCCATCTTCTTCTTCGATCTCCACCGTTGAATGACCCTGGACATCTTGGCTGTGTCTGCACTTTTGGGATTCCACCAGCACCAAATGTTATTTTCCGAGCAGAATCTAAATCTTTTCCTTGTTCCAACTCAGCGAGCATTTGTGTAGCACGCTCAAAGGCTTTAGCATAGGACTCTTCGACATTCTCGTTTTCAGATGAATCTTTAACAGTTTGAAGCAGAAATTTAGCTTCTGTCAGCTTGTTCATGTGCATCAAGCATACAGCTAAGTTACACTGCTTATTCTTATCTGATTCAAAGAGAGTCCTTTTCTGCATAAAAATAATTTCATCTATGATCCTTGATATATAGAAAAAACCAGCAGTAAAGCATTTTAAGGCCTCACGAGAATGCACGAGAGAGATACCTGTAATTTTCTTCCGCTGACTTGAAATCTCCGAGCTGCATACACGCCCAGGCTAAATTGCCTAACAATCTGCATAGCGAAAAAACGAGTCACATTAAGAAATTATAAAATTCACTTATGATTTGAGGATGAGGAAATGAGATAACTACCGTGAATACTCTTTTTCAATGGTGATTAGAATCTTCTTCCCTTGAGATCTAGCCAACTTTGTTCTCTTCCCACCAAAAGCTATCCCTTCTTCCAATTGTTTCAGTTTTCGTTGCAGCATTTCAATCTCTTCCTCAACCCTCCCAGATCGCTGCATAAACACAAGATTTCAGCTAAACGCCAAACTCGATTGTCTTAATATCCCAATATGGCATAAACCCGAGTTTCAAGATCAACAGTAAGCATTATAATCACCAATATCTTGTCATCTTATACAAGGATTTTCTAAAATGTAAACAATTACAAGAGGAAAAGATACGAGGTAAAACTGAGATGATCGCATTTGACCTTATAAAGTTCGAGCAGTATATTGTCAAGAGATTCTTGCGACTCGGAGGGGCAAAGATGACGGAAGGACTTTATGGCCTCAATCGCCTCGTCTGAACGATCCAATTGCTTCATCACAACTGCCATATCTTTAAGGGCGCTATCAACTCGGTCCCCAGAATTTATTGCAGCCCAAAACAGAGAAATGGCCTTGCTTGGATCCTTCTCTATTAACTACTCTCCAAATGCATCAATCAAACAGATTAAAATCAAGATAATGGGATAATAATAATCCAAGGATAATTCAACCCTACAAGTTATTATTTCCCTAATTTCACTTTTTAGTCACAGAATATTATTTAGTTCATACTAATATTCTGATCTCGCAATTTTAGCAATTCAAGAACCCTAACAAATCATTAATCTCCAAGCGATTCTTGAAATTCATAACGTCAATTAAATTAAAAATACCAAATCGAAAGTGATCACCTGAACACGTTTGGCTTTGACGTAGGGTGAGTCCCCAGAAGGCACTTTGTGAATGACATGGAAAAGATCATCTTTCGCATTAGGCGACCTCCTCGGCTTCCTCTCCGACGCGAGCAATCGAGGTGAGCACCAGCTGCTCCGCCATACTGGAGGCGGCGTCAAGAACCCTCGTGGCATAGAATCGCAATGATTCTTGTGATAATCAGAACAATTAGTTGTACTCAACATTTGGATTTTCACTCACAATAAAGCAATCGAACCCGATTCTTTTTTCTTGACGAACCCTAAAATTATCGTTGAGGAGAAAGTCGATTGATCAAGAAAATTGTTTTACTGATGGAAAAGTTTCACTTTTAGTCAAGATTTCTCTTGAGAAAAGAGGAGAGACATTATTCATCGATGTGAATAAGAGAAGTAGCCGTTGTACGAGTATCCGTTTGGAAAGGAGACGTCATTTTATAGTTGTGGAAAAATTACTGTTGAGGTTCCTCCTCTATTAACCTATTATCAAGTTGGTCCCTAACCTTTCAAAAAGGAAGTTTAATCTTATAGCCGCACAAATCATTTTACATCTCCGATGTCAATTCTATAAGGGTGATAGGATTCAATTTTTTCATGGACTTTTATACAAGAGATGAGAAAGAATGAGTGAAATTGAATGGCGGAGATTTGTGCTGTATATGTGGGTCCAAGAAAAAATAGATAAAAAAGTGAAAAAAAAAGGGTAAAAAAAGGGGAGGCTATATCACCCTTATATCTACACGATATACTTTTTCGTTCACTGAAGATATATTTGTATTTCTTATCTATTGTTTTAAATTATAGTATAGTTAGAGCATCTCTAAGAGATTCTTTAAATTTAAATAGTATCTTTTGTGCTTTAGAGAGAATTTATAAATTTAGAGAGTTAATTTTTTGAACTACTCCAATAGTCTATTTATTTTAAAATATTAATTTACTTATGCGAAGAAATAATTATTAATTTTCTATTTTCTCTTTTTTTTTATATGCTTCCCTCTTAATTATAATTATAGCGTTCCATTATTTCTCATAAATATTAAACCATTGAACCCAACATACGGCATTAAAAAAGTGAAACTTTTTCAATGCATTTAATTATAAAGATTGGCTTTTGACTTTCAAAATTTGGAGAATCAAACTCACTCTTTAAATAAAAAAGTTAATATAGAGTTCATTGGAGCAAGATTTTATAAATTGATTCTTTAAATTAGAGAGTATTTCACATTTAAAGAGCCCATTGGAGATGCTCTTATCTTCATGGTATAATTATTCTTTTTATTTCCTAACTAATGTGCTCTTAATTATTATGTGTATTCTTATTCTTATTAAGTCAAATAAATTTGTAGTCTTACAACATGTTGAACGTTATGGAAATTATATAGATTTATGAGGGCAACCAAATTAGTCATAATGGATCAAAGGATACGAATTATCCGCAAAAAATATATTGCTCACATGTGTATGTGGCATTGAATCATTAGCCATGTATTATCAAAAGAAAGTAGAATTTTCAATTATATTAGAGTAATTATATTCACACCATAATTTTTAATGATTTCAGTACATTTAAATCCACAAAATGGACTTTGACTACGATGGGTTTTCAAAGTTTGAACTTTGATGTAATTCCAAAAGTGACTAGACTGGTTTTCGAAGTTTGAAGTCAATCTCAAGGAACTTAAGATTAGAAACTGGTTGAACATGTATATGGGGAGCCAAGTTGTCCCTCGTCAAGGGTTTGATGCGTCTAATGACCGACGAAGGTGTAAGATTGCTCATTGCAATTTTGGACAAAGTGAGCACCATGGATGCGTATTTCATAGAGAAACCAAAGTCTAGATTGTACATTATAGATGTAGAGGAGATGTACGAGGCGACCAACTCGAAACCAAAAGGAGATCCCATTAGTAAGAAGTAGATGAAGGGGTGGAGGTGAATCTTGATGGGTTTGTGGATAATATTGGGTATGTGTGTTGTGAAATTAGGATTAAGGAGTTGGGGAAGGAGGACGAAAGAAGATGCAAGCATAGACCATGCTAACAGTCAGCCACTCTCCGCAGAAAACACAAAAACATACAACTACGAAGAAGAAATTGACACAATGATAAGATTATACGACGTTTGCATCCCTCTAAATTCAACTCAAAATGAATTTTTTGTCGAGTGGGATAAATTCAAATCGTGCATGCCGACAGAAAATGCGACCCACCCACTTGACCGCATGTTGCACCTCTGATGTAATGGGCTGCTGCGTCCTTCGTATGAGAGGCTCAAGCGATAGGACGGTTATAATGAGGACGGTTATAATGGAGACGGGTGAGGAAGAAAGTAAAGTAGGTGAGTAAATTTATTGGGATTTGAAAAATCAGAGGTGCAACATGCTATCAAATAGGTAGATCTCATTTTCTATCCGCAGCTACAATTTGAATTCACCCCATTTAGCAAAAAATTCATTTTGATTTGAATTTAGTGGGATGCAAACAACGCCACGATCGTGCATTTAAAATATTTTTGGATATGCAAATGTTTCCTAATTGGAGCCTACTGTGATGTCAGAACTCCCTTAACCCACCGTTCGTTGACTTCAGTGGCACCCTCCACTCGCGTCAGGTGGTACTCAGTAGTTGAGCCATAAAACGAATTTAAAATAATGCTGCTTTTATGAAAGACCATATTCACTTGTGTAAAAGATGCATCTATGATGGTAGAAACGGAAATGCATCATCACTCAACATTAGTTTATTATATTTGATATCCGTTTCTATCATAATTGTTAAGAAACTAAGAATTCATATATTCGATTGATTGTAAAACACAATACAAGACGACTATAAATAGAGACTTGAAACCCTAGACGTAACCCTAACAATGGAAAAGACGGCCCGAAACCTTAATCGTAGCCCTAACAATAGAATAGATAAAACTACCCTTAACTTATAAACCAAATTACTAAAATATATTCTAACACCCCTCGTCAAACTCACGATACTATCGAGAGTTTGCCAAAAGGTTTATAAAATACGAAAAACGATAATAATTTAAAAATCCGCAGAACTTGGGCCTTTCTTATGATCTTCCAAACTTGACTAATATTATAAGTCTGCCTTATGCTTGCACGAATTACACTCCCCTTCCGTCAGGGCTAGAGTCACTCAGCATTCCCCCTCCATGTAGAGCTCAGATACGTTGACAAGTCCATAAGCTCGACTAACAATACTTTGTCATCGCGGAAGCCAAAACAATAATCCAAACGTTGTCAAAGTCCCCAACAATGCCAATTCATATACCAACTACCAAATGCCAATTCCAAATACACCTAACCAAATTAATAAGAAAAATGAGAGAAAGCCAAATATCCATCGGACCAATTGAAAAGAAAGGAGAGAGAATCAATTTCCAATGCCAAATAGCCCGGATCAACTTGAGAAGACAGTCAAATTGAGAAGAGAATCAATAAGGAAGAGAGAACCGAATGCCAATTGCAGATTCCAATGGCCAAAGGGAGAACCAACGGGAGAGAATGGCCAAAGGGAGAACCAACGGGAGAGAAGCACATACCGATTCCAATTAAAACTAGACCAAATTCATAAGAATATTAAACGAAGAAGAGAGAATCAAAGAAAAAAGAGAGAATCAAATTCAACAATAGGTTTCAACTTTGCTTCAACCAAAGCGTCAAAACAATCCTAAAGCTAGCAAATTCAAATACCAACTTAAACCAAATCTGACTAAGGTCTGACATCTACAAACACACACCCATCTTTATCCAATATCGAACAACCCATCAAACAAAAGAGCCTTCATGGAAAATCGCTAAAATAAAAATTCAGGGACCAAAGTCAGCAAATCAGAACCATATGGGGACTGGTTATGCAATATTCATATCTTGGGACTATTCAGCAACATTTAAAAAAAAACAACCAGGGACCAATTCCACAAAACTGAAAAATGAGTAGCCAACTTAAATGAACTCAAAACCATCAGGGACCACAGCTGCAAAATATATCATATTTCATCATCTTCTTCATTGCTAACCCATTGCCGCCGCCAGTTGCTGTTACTACTTCATCGGCTCCGTCACAAGGACTATCCAACCCACTACCACAACGAAAACCCATAGACAAAAAGAGACCTACAACCCAAACTATCAAAGCAAAACGCCAACACCAATTCCGCCGACCACCACCGATGCCGCCTCTAATTCAACTGCAAACCGCTATCATATTCACCACCGGTTCCTGTTGCCACCACCATCATCAAGGACCAACGCCACGACATCGACCATCGCCACCACAATAAAGACACCAAAATTACTTAAAATCACGTGTGAGTACAAAATCTCCGGTGGGAAGGAAAGTCCATTAACAAATGTTTGCAAAGTATTTGTTGCCTTTATTTCGAAGAGATGCATAAAAATTCCTCCTAATGATAAAGATATTTGTGAGGGATATTCTAATGAGCATACACTATTTACTCGTACTTGTGCTCTCGGGTTCTTAGAGAAGGCTGCAATCATATTGACAGGTAAAAGTCTAGAAAAACAAAAAAAATATCTAAAACAGACAAAATGACTTTGCCGGACAAGTGGCACAACGCCGCTCGCCGGAGAACGGAAGCAACAACAGAGTTAGCCCAAGACCTAATTTTGCTCTGATACAATGTTAAGGACAGGGCCCCTAACTTCTCCCCAAAAGCGCGCTCAAAGGGGAAGGTTTGAACCTAGCCTATAAACCACTCCAGGAATTCCTCCGCAACCGATGTGGGACTCAACAATCCCCTCTCCCATTCGGCGATTTTTCTGTTAAGGACAGGACCCCTAACTTCGCCCCAAAAGCGCGCTCAAAGGGGAAGGTTTGAACCCAACCTATAAACCACTCCAGGAATTCCTCCGCAACCGATGTGGGACTCAGCAATCCCCTCCCCCATTCGGCGATCCCTCGGATCCCGAAGGGACATCCTCTTGTTGGGAGGCTGGCTCTGATACCACTGTTAAGAAACTAAGGCCTTGTTCTATTTGGTGTTAACCAAATCCGCACGCAATTCCGTATACCTCATACTCATTTTCAACCATACACACATTTCTCAAAATAATATTAACCACACATTTTTACACGGAATACCGCGCGGAACAACTAAACCCCCAATCAAATAAGGCCTAAGAATTCATATATTCCATTGATTGTAAAACACAATACAAGACGACTATAAATAGAGACTTGAAACCCTACACGTAACCCTAACAATGGAAAAGACGGCCCGAAACTTTAATCGTAGCCCTAACAATAGAATAGACAAAACTACCCTTAACTTATAAACCAAATTACTAAAATATATTCTAACAATAATAATAATAGTATAAAATATCTACGATCCGGTTCTAACAAAAATTTTCTGGCTCAAAGTGCTATTTCGTACGTGTCTCGTATAAGTTATAATTGCCCGCCCGCTTACGTTATTTGTGGGAGAACTGATAAGGCATATTGTTGTCGAACAAGGAATCTATTAAACAACTTGAATAATTCTAGAATCAGGTATAATATTAGGTAAAATTTTAAGTAAAGTGAAACAGTGGATCAAATTACCCGCACTCCCATAAATGCAGAGCATAAGAGAGGAGTAATTTGTTCCACTTTTTCACTTTACCTAATCCTATACCTACCCCTAAATATAGGTCACATTCTTTTTAAAGAAATAATGAAAATATTACTTGTCTTTCATACCCTCATTTAATAACATTGTTATAATCAAAGCAGAATAATAATTGAAATAAAATATCTTATAAATATTTTGATATATTAGGAAAATAATCTTGAATTTTATTTTTTCAATACAATTAATTATAATTTTCTTAATCACTAGCTGTTTCACCCGTGCGTTGCACGGGAGATAAAATTTTCAATTAATAACGGTATTGATAGATGTTAATAATCTTAATATAAAACCTTAAAAATTTTAAAATAAAGAATGAGTTACAACAATAAATTTAATTAATTTTACTCGAAATAATTCTTTAAATATTTTGAAAAAATTCCATGTATTTCATACTAATCTATCCAACAAGTATGCAAGAAACAGCTCACGAAAATCTACACAACTTAATTTACTACTCTCCATAGAATAATATCTTAATTAGCATTTACCTTCGTAATTTGCACGAGATGATAATTTGTGGCAGAGATTGTGATAATATATCACATTTTGCTCATTGCAAGATTAACCTACTAAATGAAATAACATTACATGTTATAGTTATCAAAATGGCCATACTAAAATAACTCTACTCACATTCGTAGAACTCATGGTTTTTTCTTTAAAATTATTTTATATTCCAGTAAACTGCCAGATTGGTATTTAAAAAAAATCATCTTGCCAGATTGGTATTTAAAATTACGCCGACAACACTAAGGCATTTAAAATTGAACATTCACGCACATAAACCCAAATCCTCACCGTCGCCTGCAACACCCCCAACTCCACCTCACCTGCACCACCATCTCCTCCGGCGAAGTCGTCTTGACATCCGATGACCTTCGTCGACCACAGGCAAGCCTCGTTGACATCACTGCAGGCTGAAATAGGTTGGGTCTTCTCATTTATGGTCCCCTCGCAACTGTTTTCAGGGTCGCCTGACCTCCACCAACCATTCGCCGACCTTTTCCATCGCGCCGACCATCCCTGCCACTCGTGTTGAACAATGGCTATAGTGGTGCAGTTTGAACAGTTGTTTGCCGCTGGGTTAAGCTTGTTTGCTCCAACGACTGTTCCTAGGCAGCTTGGTATCTCAACTGTTGCTTCTTGGATGACCTTCGGTGACCTCGTTTGACCTTCGGCGCTGTTCCTTGGCCAGTGGTGGGTCGATGTGCATGAATGTTCAATTTTAAATGCTTTAATGTCGTCGGCGTTATTTTAAATACCAATATAGCAGTTTACCCTTTTATATTCTATTATATACAATTATAAATTTCATGAGATATTAGTTATATATTAATGTGATCTATATTATTAACAATTAATATGTAAATAATAAATAATAAATTTTAATTATTAAATATAATCAGTATTGCGATATATTATAAAAATAACAATGTATTGAGTACAATACGATAAACCGTAACACCTCGTTCATACCATATTGGGAAACACTTATCCTCATTCCAGCACATCCTCATTTGCTCTATGGTCAAGCGAGGATGTTATAAGAATTACAATATGGTGGGAATTTCGATTCCCTGTCCCCGTCCCCGTCCCTATCCCCGTTCTAGCCCCGCCTCAAAATTCTCATCCCCATCCCCGCCCAATCGCGATGGCCTAATCGAAGACTTTTATTTTTACTTTTTAATATATGTGTTACTGATATTTTATTTCTTCAATAAATACTTTCTAAATATACTAAATACGTATATTAAAAAATTAGGTATAAACTCACTAATTTAACATATTCGGCACATTAAATATTGAATGATTCAGTATAAAATTTAAATTAATGTGGATAAGATAAATAAATTCAAATATATATAATTAATACTTAAAATATACAACATAATTGACGGTACTTAAAAATTAAATAAAATCTTAAATGGCAAAATTTGGCATAAAATAAATAATTCAAAGTAGGCAAGATTTTTAATATTTATTTAGAAGATAGACACTTAGATAAACATTTAACACAATCAAAAGCCAGTTAAAATATTATAATTGAGTCGTATAATTCTAATAATTGATTGAATCGATACCCAATTATTTAGTAAGAATTCTTATATTTATTCCCTAGGGAAAGCGATAGATTAAACCAAAAAATAATTCTATAATTGTTCGTTCGAATAGTGTCAAGATAAAATTAAAAAAAAAACTATTTGAAGGCCCACTTTTGGAGCTTGTTGCCTAAAAAAAAGGTGCAGATCCTTTGAAATACCATTAACTATACAAAAAGAAATATTAATGTTTTGTCTCCAAACTCTAAAATCCCCTCACCTAAAAAAAGAGAGAGTTTCCTTGTGGTGGTCCATCCGAAAATTATAAAAAATACAAAAACATATGATAATCAAAAGAAAAACATGTTTTCAAAATAGTGATACTGAAAAGGTAAATGAAGTTAATTATGCATTAATAATCAGTTGACTTACTTTATAATAAGATGTAACACCCCAATTCTAAGAATCCAAAAGCTTATAAGTATTAACTTAACTGTATTTTAAAATACATAAAAAAAAATAATTTCGGAAGCACATTTTTCCATGTAACAATCTAATTAATTTTAATTATTTTTAATTTTTTGAAGTAATTATGTTTCCCCCTTTTAGCAATTTAATTAATTTTAATTAATTTTTATCTAATAAAAATATCTCAATTTTCATCCAATGAAAATATATCTAATAAAATCTAAGCAATATAATTAATTGAAATATTATTAATTCTAATTAATTTTTTGTTTTTAACAAATTATTTATAAAAGTAATTTATTATTTATAAAATAATTAGTCTTTTAGTTGCAGTTTTAAAAATTGTACGAATTTAATTTTAAGGATATTTTATAATTAAAAAGATATCTTACAAGTCAAAAGTTCTTTCATTTTTTAGGGAAAATCTAGTCAACCATAGTGGTCTAATTAATTTTAATAATTATTTATTTTTTAATCTATTTTAGCAATATAATTAATTTTTCATCAATTTTCATCCATTAACCAAGTCCAATTAAATTGTAGCGGTATTATTATTTTAAAATAATTATAATATAATTAGTTTTAACTAATTTTCATTTTTAGATAATTATTTATGAAAATAAATAATTATTTCTAAGATATTCACCTTAATATTTGCACTTTTAACATTTATGAATCTAATTTTGAAGAAATCTTAGAATTCAAAAAGTATATTGCAATTTAAAATATTTTTTGTCATTTTGAAGGGAAAGCCCGTAGCAATCTAATAATTTTTTTATTTTTTAAATTAATTATATTTCAATTTTTAACAATGTCATTAATTTTGATTAATCTTTATCCACTAAATTCGTATCCAACTAAATATTAGCAATAGAATTTATTATTTTAAATAATTATATTATAAATAATGTTAGTTAATTTTTGTGTTAAGCTAATTATTTATACAAAAAGTAATTATTTCAAAAACAATTTGCTTGATAGCCATAATTTTAAGAATTATATGAATCTAATTTTAAAAATATCTTATAAATGAAAAGATATCTTGGAATTTAAAAGATATATATATATATATATATATATTTAATTAATTAAAAAATTGATTAGTGTTATAATTGAGTGAATAATTATACAAAATTAATGTTGCACGTTTATTTTAATTTTTATATAAAAATTAAATGAATTGTAATTTGTCATCACATGAAAATTAAATATTAGCAAAATTTCCAATTTTAATTAATTTTTATTTATTAGCTAATTATTATTTTTAAAAATAGTGAATTCTTTCTAAAATTAATTAAAGGGTCCAAGCTACGTTTTAAATTTTTATGTTACACATTTATATTAATTTTTTGTAATAATTTAATGAATTATAATTTTTTATCACATAAAAATTAAATCTTGGAGAAAGTGCTAATTTTAATTATGTTTTTTTATTTTTTATAAAAATGATTGATTGTTTCTAAAATTAATTAGTTGGTCCAACCTAATTTTAAAAATTTTCAAATATAAATTTGGGATCGTAGTGGTGGGATTTTGTCTTGAACTCGGGCCAACTGTATGACAATTTTTCTATTTTTGTGTAAAACTTTAATGAATCGAAATTATATATCACACAAAAATTGAATATTAGCAGGATTGTTAATTTTAATTAATTTTTGTTTCTTAGCTAGCCATTTATAAAAATAATTAATTATTTCCAAAATTAATTACTGGGCCTGATCTTATTTTTTGATTTTAATGTTACACCTTTATTTAAATTTTTGTTTAAAAATTTTATTGATGGTAATTTTGTATGACATAAAAATTAAATCTTAACAAAAACTATTAATTTTAATTCATTTTTTAAAATACAACAATTATAAAAAAAAAAGACCAATCAAAAATTTATTCTAATTCTTGGAACACCGTTATATTATTTAACACATAAACCTATAAATTGAAGATTTGAAAGCAAAAGATAAAAAATAAAATAAAATTTATCGCAAATATATAATATTTGCCCAATTTAACTAAGTTATAACTTATAATAACATAAGCTAATGAGGTAAATAATTAAATTTATTTTGTGTACATGTCATTAAAATATAATGATATTTAATTTATGTATAAGTTGTTTTAGCTTAATTGATTTTATTCCGCGTTTGATTTACCTTAAAAATAAATGATATGAAAATTTTCACTTAAAAAATTTATTTATATCTAAATTGAGTCTACTTTTTGTAATTACACGAGTCCTTGTACTTAAGTGTCATATCAATATATAAATTATTCTTATTGCAAATTAAATATTTATTAGGAAAAAATTATTCAATTTTAAATATAAAATAAAGCTAACTTTAGCATATATTTGTGAGACAAAAACATTTATGAATTATTTTTTATTTTATTTATTTTATTTTATTTAAATCAAACAAAGAATAGAATTAATAACTAAAACAATTTATACATCTCATTGTATTTGAATTTTACGCACAAATATCAATTAAGTGTCGTAGCAAATTGTCAATTTTTTTAATTTCATTATGCCTGTAGTTATTATTCTATATTAATACCAATTTATATTTAAGTTGGATACTAATTTGTATATTTAAAAATAAAAATTTATATATTGATAGTATACTTATTTTAAAGCTCTCATCAAGTCGAACAAAATATAATCACGATTTTTTTTAGTTTATAGGTAGAAAATGAAAAACAAAAAGCATAGAAAATGATAGAGATAATATTTAAATATTATGAGATTCGGTAAAATATGATAGAAATAACCGTCAAATAAAGTCTATATACATTAATATTAATGTATTAGGAAGTAAAAAAATAAAAGAGAGTTGGATATGAATTAGGAAAAAAATAAAAAAAATTTTGCTTTAAATGGAAAAACGGATTTAAGATAATAAAAAATATAATAAGAAAATACTAATTTTCTTTATATATAAATTATTCTATATATAGATAGAAGATAATATTAGGTAAATTGAATAGGAGGGAAAAATTAATGATATGTTTAGATGGACAAAAAAGGTTGTTTTTATATATAGATATAGATTATGAAAATAAAAATAGATTCTATTTATGGGACGGAAATAACAATAAAAAATGCAACCTTTTACTGCAACATTAAACCTTTGTTATAGTGGACCATGTTTAATAAATAACTTTTGATTTATAATTGTTTTAAAAAATTATTTTTATTGATTGAAAAATATTAAATAAAAATATTATTTATTTATTTTTACCATGTTAAAATGATAGTTTTCCATAAATTTTAACGGTAATGTGCATTAGGGGTTTAATGATTAGAAAATGAATTTTTTTATTTAGTTTAAATTTTAATACATTTCCACAATTATTTTCTAGAACCTTTACCCATTATACCTACACAATAAACCACATATGGTTTACAACAAAAATTACACATATTTTTACAACAAAAATTACACATATTTATGATAAATCACATGTGATTTACGGGAATCGAAATATTCACATATTACCATTGTCGAATTCGTAGTTTTAACATTATTTTCATTCATAATTTTAGCGTTATTTTAAACAAATCATAATTTCTCCGTGCACGGGTGTAATACTAATATATCAAAGTAGGTTGTAATGTACAAATCGAGGTACAGCAGACCTCATTGCAAATTCATGGGTAGGAAAATATAAGAATTTAATCAATAGCGTACGTCTGCCATGGAACATTGCGAGTTTTCATTTTTCATGTAAGGTAAAAGATATGTTTTTTCCCCTTTCCTAGTCAAACTGTCTCAAGCACACAAATAGAAATCGAAACAAATATGTTAATAGTTAAATTTGAAGGAATCCAGCCCCCAGTATTGATTTTGAAAAATCATTTAGCTCTCCCAAAAAAAAAAAAAGCAATTTGAAACAATTTTGAGGCCTCAGATAGTCGATCTAACATCAAATTAATGTTCAGACGGTAATTCCAATTATAAAAAATCCTCATTGGCCGTAAATTATAAAACTCTGCTGAAAAAGGGGGAAAACTGAATCAAGTAATGTAATCGCACAAAACGGCTCCGTGGATGAATTGAAGAAAATCAGTCCACAGATTCCTATCAACATGCGAAATATCAAATCGATTTCGGTCCAATCACAGCATCGCCGGTCACCGCCATTTCGCTACCGGCGACGTGGCATCGGACCTTGGGGAGATAAACAGATCAAGCGAAATAGATTAACAATTAACCCCAAATTATCAAGTATCAGACAATATGAATGAATCGAAACCTCAGAGACCCGTTCCAAATCACGCACACAGAGAAGCACGGCGGAAATCGCACAATCCCGGCCAGCGAACAGAATTGGGAGAAATCCAAAACTGAATGCGGCGGATGGGGAGGGTGGCGCCACCGTGCAGCTGCTGCTGTTAAAGTGTCATACGGCACTTCCTATACTTTGGGAATTCTTCCTCATCGGCGTCTTCTCAACACTAATCTAAGCAAAAATTATCCTAAAATCAAACAAAATGAGCAAACAATAATAAAAAAGTTATAAAGGAATAATATTGCTCAAGGAGAGGGAGCACTCGGTGCTCCTACGTGGAAGAGGGACACTTTATAAGGGAAACGAGAAGGCCGAAAGATGGCGGCTGGCGATGTGGTTTAGGGTTGAAGATTGAGTCGTATATCTAGGGGTTTTTTATTCATTTTATTTTATTTTATGGGCTTTTTTTATAATATAAAGTCTCATCGTTAATATTTCAAAAATAAGGGAGGATAAATTCAATTAGGGTATGTTCTTTGTAGCTTAAATTTGGTATTGCTTGAAGTTTGACTAAATGTGTAGTTGAGAATTGGAAATGGAGTATTAAAAAATATAAAATAATTATCAAATCAATGAATAAATGATTAAAAATGATGAGAGAGAAAAAGTAAATTTAAGTTGGTGAGATTTAAGTTAGAAAGAACATACTCTTACTCGCTTAGCACAAATCTTAAGCCAGAATTAGAAAAATCAAGTAAAATTGGACATGTCGACATTTAGTTCGGGTAGTACATATAATAAAAATGTGGAGCGACAATATTGTACCAATGTCGCAGCTTGCCAGCTTTGCATAGAGGTTGGAAAATAATAAATCTTTGTATATTTTGTTATTTTCGTTTTAAATAATTTTTTATTTCATTTCATTTTTTTGGTTAAATGGTAAAATATGAATGAAATTTGTTTAGGGGTGTATTTAGAAAAAAAAAATGGGAGTACATTTAGGCCCACCCTAAAAATAAAAATAAAAATGGTAGGAAAAAAGGGAGAAATAAAACATTACTCAGTCAAAAAAATTATATTTCAATTATAAATGTTTTTATTGTCCCGATTATATTCCTATACCATTACTAGTATTTCCCCCGTACGATGCACATGAGTTTTATCTGTAAAATTAATTTTAATAAGAACGTAATTTTTTTAATTATATGATCATGCCAAAAGCGAAATAGTAATATACATAATATTTAATCAATAGGTATGGATGTCGAAATTGAAACTTTAAAAATATGCCTAAACAATTTAAAAATTAAAAACTTATTTAAAGATCACATATATATTGAATCGGTTAATAATAGGTATTATCTAAATTGGATATTTGAAAACATTATAAAGTAATATACTTAAAAAACTTAAGGTCCAAAATACAAGCACCAATTGAAGTCAAAACTAATTTTTGATCATTGAACCACCAATGCATATTACCTGTAAAAGCATTTAAAACTATTATTTTAACATGATAAAAATGAAAAAAAAAAACATTTTTTAAATATTTTTAAATAAGTAAAAATAAATTTTTAAATAAAAAATCACTACCAAGGTAACACTGTACTAAGTTGACATTCCAACTTCTATTAATTATATTTATATATATTTGAAAAATTAAAAAATATGTAAAAAAGTTAATTTTTTTGGAAAATAATTCAAGTACTATTGTAATTTTCAACTGTCACTTTATAATATCGCATTTTCATTAATGTTTGTATATAGTTTATTTTAAATTATATTTATAATTAGCAAATTAAAATTTATATCAAAAATTAAAATGTACATTAAAAAATAAAAAAGGAAAAAATACTGAATAAAGAAAGTAAAATAAATTAAATAAGGAAAATAAAATAATAAATATATTTATTGTTTGTTTTCAAAATAATTTTTTTAGTTTTAAATAAATGCATGCTAACTTAGCATTGCTAACGTGGCACAATTCCTAATTAACATTTTAGTTTTTTTAATATAAAGATTTGGGTTGAACATCTTAAAATTATTTGATGACTCAAATAATGTTTTTTAAACTCTTTGAATAAGAGTAAAATTGAAAAATAATTTGTATTATTTACTATTCCAATAATAATAATATTATTAATTGAATTCAAATTTTAAAAGACATTTGAAGAATTTTATGAATTTGAAAAAGTAATTGTGTATTAAATTTAGACATTTAAAAGTTAATTAAAATTTTAAGGTATTCAATATAGAATTTTATGGACTTTTTAAAAATCTATTAAAGTCATGTAGTATGATATTAAATCAAAATTTTTTAAAGTTCTGCAAAATTACGAGGGATTCAACTTTATCACCTATTTTTCAAAGATTTTTATGGAATCCTAGCAGTTGTCATCTTTTAATAGCACTCTTGATCTAGTGCCCAAATTAAACTTTGTCTGGAATCCAAATTGTTGATGTAGATACCACATCAGCTTATACCACTTTGAAAAGTGGTCAAAAACTAGGGCACATGGGTTGATGTGATTATTCACATTAGCAATTTTCCAATTTGGGTTCCATAAAAATTTTTGATTATGTTAGGATTGAAATTTTTATAGATTTTTATGTAAAATAAGAGAGATAATAAATATAATTGAATTGTGGAGATTTGTATAGTACATATAAGTCCTATGAGATATATGAATATAATTGGTTTGATCAAATTAAAAATTATATATATATATATATATATATATATATAATAAATGAGTTAAAATGCATACAAAGTCCAACCCTAACATAGGCTTAATTTGGATACTGGGGCTATGTTTGGTAGATTTAAGGCTTGTTCTATACACATTACATTCATAAATTCAAACTTATTTTTTTTCTTTCACATTATTTTTAATCATTCAAATATTGATTTGACAAATTATTTATATTTTTTAATATATTTTTAAATTCTCAACCACACACCCTACACGAAATTCGAGTAAATAAAATTTAAGTTGAAAAGAATAAGGACTTAATTGAAAAGCTTGCTCATAACCAAAATGTTAGTTGAGAGCTGATAGCTGGTAGTTTATAGCTGAAAAGCTAGTTTATATAAATAAAAGTACTTGGCAAAATTAGTTGAAAAGTTACCTTAAAAATACAAAATTACACAAAAAGACATATTTAAAGTAAATTTTTTTAAATGTTAAAGAAAACTTTTGAGATAAGCTCACAGCTTCTTAAATAAGTTGTTTAACCAAACAGAATTTATTTTAGTATAAGAAGCTTATAAACTCTCTAAGTAAGTTATAAATTAGCTTATTTGACTTATCAAATGTACACTAGATCAAGAGTGCTTTTAGTATAGGATACAAACATTATTTGTCATAAAAACTCTACCATTCACTTTTAATATTCTAAAAGAATTTTGTCAAAAAAATGGAAATTCTATCATCACGAGGACATAAAAAAATATTTCCAACCCTTCTTGAAAAAAAAATCAATTTTTTCAACATATTGTGATTATTTTCTTTCCTTTTCCTAAATTTTTACTTACTAGTATTATTCCCGTGTGATACACATGAATTTTATCTGTAAAAATAATTTTGATAAGAATTCATAAAATTTTTTAAAATTCTGTGATCAAGCTAAAAGTGAAATCATAATACGCATAACATTTAAATATGCGTGGATTTCGAAATTGAAACTTCAAAAGCATACCTAAATAATTTAAAATTTGAAAACCTTCTTTAATTAAATTGGTACTGATTGATAATAGATGTTATCTAAATTGGATATTTGATAACATTATAGAGTAATTATAAAGTAAGCCTACGGTCCAAAATAGAAGCACCAATTGAACTCAAAACACATTTTGTGACTAGTGAACCCCCAATACATATTACCTGTAAAAATATATAAAACTAACTTTTTAACATGAGAAAAATATATTAAAATTTTTCTTGATTTAGTTTTTGAATAAATGGAAATTTTTGTTTCTAAAATAAAAAATTGTTGCCACCGTGGTACCATATCAAGTTGACACTTTAACTTCTATATATATACATGAATATAATTAAAATGTATATAAAAAATAAAATAAGGAAAAAAACTAAATAAAGAAATAAAATAAAATAATAAAATGTATATTTAGTTTGTTTTCAACACATGATTTTCTTTTTTAAATTTTAAGCAAATGTATGCCAATTTGGCATTGCTTGCTGACGCGGCGTAGTGCCTAATTGGCATTTCAAATATTATAATATTAAGATTACTTTTTCATGTTAATCTTTTCGTTATTTCTTCAAAATTTTAATAAAAAGGGCGTTAAAACATCCTTAAACTATGTTTATCTTATTTCTTTTTATACAATTATTTGTGAAATTTTTAAAAGAAATATCACAATTTATAATGAAATATTTTATATTGCTATCTTAATTAATTTAATAGTTTGATATATGCTTCGACATACTAATAATGTTGTATATAAGATAGTTTTTATATTTTTCTCATCAAATTATAATAAAATTATATTAAAATGTTTTTACCAGTTAAAGATTTTTATTTTTAAAAATATCTTTTAAAAATTTTATAGAAGTGAGAAATTTATGTAGTTATTGTGGAATATTTACTTATACAAGTAGCAATTTACAATATAATGATATGGTGACCAAATAAGTAATTCAATAAATTTATATAGAATATTCATTTCGCAAAAAAAAAAAAAAAATCTATACTCTCGTGTAAATTCTACAAATTCATGAAAACTTATATATATATGTATAATTTTTTTATTATAAGGATTTTTTTTTTGGGTTGGGGTGGGATTGTGGGAGGAGGGATTGAACCTTAGTCATATGGCAAAATTGACTCAGATGCAAAAGTAACTAATTAACTTTTAAATTAAACTTTATAAAAATCGTTAAAGAAAATCTAAACTTAATACAACTTCCTCAATCCATGTTAAAAAAAAGAGAGTAAAAATAAATAAAAAAGAAAGAGAAAAAGAAAAAGACACCTATATAACAAAATTAAAATTAGGCCATGTTATTCTTCTCAATTTAGTTCATTATTTTTAAATTTGAATTCGATTAAACCAATCATATTTACATATCATACATATATTATATAAGTCTACATCAATCAATTCCACCCCGTTTTCCTTATATTTTACATAAAATATATACAAACGTGAAGCATGAGCGCTTAATCTTCATTATAATTTTCAATCATACAATCTGTATCATATATGAGTGATGCTTTACTTAGTACCATATCAACTAGAGTGACGATGTGATACTGTTAGGTCATCATTTCTAACAAGCACATGATAATATAAATGTGATAGTGCCATGATATCACCTTCTGCTGACATAACATTACCATGTCAGTTGTGGCCATGCATTATCCTTTCCCATGGGAAAGAGAAATTACTTCATACGATCGCTTACCAAGTCATCCGAGGGATTGCAAAACGATTCGCAAATGCTGACATGACAGTACCATGTCAGTTGTGGCCATGCACTATCCTTTCCCATGGGAAAGAGAATATTACTCCATACGATTGCTTACCAAGTCGTCTGAGGGATTGCAAAACGATTCTCAAACCTAAAAAATCGTGGTACCCTGAACCGAATAGATCGGAAAAAGAAGTGATGAATAGGCAAGTATGATATAATTTTCAAGAGTAAAACTTGAAGCGGGTACATGTCGATATGAATATTGGAGGCATACTTGAACTCGAATGCTCGCGTATTGTATTTTCACTTTTATGCTTATATTAAATAATACTAGTATTTAAAATAATCAAATTGAAAATATTGTGCAATTATTGCCCAAAATTATGTAATTTTGGTTTTGATTTTATTCTTTTATAATTAGAAATTATTTTTATTAATACCAGACATTTATAATTTTGCAAGTGATATATTATTTTAGAAAAATCATTAAAGGAAAAAATGGTTCAGGTTCGATAACCAAGCCGAATGGATACCTCGATCAAAACCACGGCGCTTGGGTTGGATATGGATTGCAGCACGGTTCGGGTCGCGGGTTTGGCAAATTGTACCCGAACTGACCCATCGCCACTAAAATGGTCCATATTTGTGGGCCGGGCGGATTCGGGCCACGGGCTATCAGATTTATGTCAGCTCGCTCTCGACTGTCGATTTGCTTAATGCCGAATTCAAACTCCGTCCCCGGCTGTACCTTTGTCCGGCTCTGAATTTCAAATTCTTATTGCCACCGCCGGCCGTTCGATCTTCTGCCGATCAGACCTTTTGCAAGTATAATTACTCACAAGGATATACGCTTACATCGATACTTATAAATGTCCATGGGAAGCGACACCCCTTGGGTCGGAAAGAAACCGCTGAAGCGAGTGGGAGGTATGTCCGATGCTCTCTTAATCGCCGCCGATCTCGGATTCTCCGTCCCCACGCCGCCTTCTCAGGTAGCGCCATCACCTACTTGCTCTTTCTAGTCGCGCAATAGTGCTATTTTGAATTTATTTGAAGTTTTTGGTTGTTAATAATACGATTGTACAGTTTACAGGTCTGTACTCAATATATTGTTATTTTTCATCTTTTAGGAAGATATCCAAAATTTATCTGCCGGCACTGGTGATAAAGGGGATGAGTTAGTGAGGATTTTAAGAGAATTGACTTCAGTACAAAGAAAAATTGCAGATTTGCAAGTGGAACTTCAGGGCCGGAAGGTGATGTATTGACATTTCCACTGATTCGTCACATCAATTTGGAAGTTTACTTTTGATGTTACATTATAAAGGCATTAGTTGGTTTTTTGTCCGCTTGAGCCCTTAGGTGTTTGTGAACGTTGTATGACTGCTAGAAGATTGAATGGGAAGAACTATAGTAAGATAGAAACTAAATTTCTGAGAATGTAGAGCAATGGAACTGGCTACATGGCATGAATGATTGCCCATCTAAATGCAGTAAAACAATGCAAAATGTGTCAAGTGTATTAGAGTGGAACTCCTTTTTGAATCAATGAAATGGATACTTTTGTCCAAACAAGTTAGGACACAATGCAGTAGCAAATATTCTGTATCCACCCGAGGGACACTGGTTGGCATGTAGTTCTTCTTTCACTTCTAAAGCAAACTATCATTTCCACCTTTTGGTTTCTGCTTCTGGGAGACTTATAATGCTTGTGTTTTAATACTTAGTGCATGGACTGATATAGACTTTTGAGAATGATTTTTGAATGTGTAGTTTGAAAGTGAGGAAAATATTTAAACAATGGAAAAATTACCAAATCAGTTAAATGAGCCGTTGAAGATGATGGTTGGAAAAATGACTTTTTTCATAAGATGTAGCAAACAAGCTCACTTGCTTGTACGTTATTTTTCTTTCAGAAGTTCTGTTTTGGTTCATGACAGTGAAATGTATGCAGTAAGCTTGGTGAACCACACATTTTTTCCGTGAATTGACATTACTGTCTGTGGAAATTTTAGGAGGACAAGAATGTGGCTCACCTGACACATGTGAGTGAAATGGAAAAGAAGATAGAGACTTTGGCTCGGATCACGACTATATTGAAAGATGTAATTCAAAATAAGGTACTCCTCTAATTAATAATTGTGTCTAAGCCATGTGTTTAGTTTTAGTTGATGTTATAGATATTTTGCTTTACTGTTTAACAATATCATCTAAAGAAATGCATTGTAGAAAAACAACTACCTAGTTATGAACTATTCACAAAATAATTGCCTTCTGCAGAAGGAGTATGTGGTTGAAGGGTAAGATAATGTTATGGAGTCCATTGGTGGCAAAAATGAGATTTGGGAAATATGATTTTTGGGAAAAACCATACCAATGAAGCACTTAATATTCTTTTATGAAAATTGCCTGGCTTCTCATTTGAAGACAGAGAAGAATGATATCAGATTCCCGCAGTTAGAGGGAAAATTGTGAACTTGCCTTTTGGATTGTAGGCTTTTTTTTTTTGGTTTTCCGGGTGCCAGCCGCCGGGGGGTGTGGGGTTGGTGTTCTGTGGAAATTTTGCATTCTTCAATGCTGATCAAAGTATCTCCCTTCTCTCTCTTTTTTCATTCTTGACGCACTTATATTTACTCAATAGTAAATGTTAGTGCTGCTCTTTGCTGATGTGTTTGAGTTCTCACCTCGTAGGATAGGATTATAGCTCGCCTCCAACAACCCTATTCACTAGACTGCATTCCCGTTGAAGCAGAATATCAGGTATGTTATCAAGCAAGATAACTGAAATAGTTTCCTTTACAATACGATATTATGGGCTCACATGCATTTGTGGGTTGCAAGTTAACCCATCCATTTTACAGTTTTAACTTGCATAGAAACTGAATATTTATTTATTATCCAGTACTTTATGTAGAAATGACACTGCTGCAAAATTAATATTCTACACATAAAGATTTAGTCAGTTATAATATTTCTGTGAACTTCAGCTTTTAGGAAGTGGATGTTCTGCACATTCATAATATGAACCCTCATATCAACCCTCTACTGTTGTTGGTGAACTCATGACTTCTAAAATTATTCATCATCAATATTCAACTACTAGTAGCATCATTAATTAATAACTTAGAGCCTGTATCGTTTGCTAGTTTGAGATGTGGGAGGTTCAAAAGAGCACAAAGTGCTGGGTCCCATAAAAAATTATGTTTAAAAATGATTTCAGGAGAAAATGTGGCTGAAATTAGCAAGACTGGACAAGGTCTTAGTGTATACTTCAAATGCAATTCAGTAATTCAGTATATAAAGGTAATATCACGTTCTAGCC
Organism: Jasminum sambac; assembly: GCA_018223645.1. Lineage (NCBI taxonomy): Eukaryota > Viridiplantae > Streptophyta > Magnoliopsida > Lamiales > Oleaceae > Jasminum > Jasminum sambac. Next base: position 31,361,293 of record CP073647.1, on the reverse strand, counting down.
ACTCTCATTTAGGTGACTCCCGATGTGATGACCCTGAACTGTATTATCACATCATACTAGTCCAATAGATTATTTTTTCTTTCTTTATTTATGTTTAATGTTACTTTTCCTGTGAGCTTTTCCCCCATCTTCTAGCCCCTACCTCCCTCCAAGCCATGACATATCATGATGTCTCGCATCCCTCCTTCCAACTACCTGGTTGTTCATTAGATCTCATATTTGCCATCACTACAGAGTTTCCATTGAGAAGCAAGTCCTTGTATTTTAACTATGATTAATCTTTTGCTTCAAATTGCTTGTGACAACATTACCTCTGGATTCTTCTCTTGTTTGAAGTATTTATGCACAAGTGAGAGAAGCTCATGTGTTTCTTGAATTTGTACAGAAACAATTTTCTGAGTTACTAATGAAGGCGGCAAGTGATTATGGTGCCTTGACAGCTTCTGTGGCTGATTTTCAGTGGAGTCAGAATTTTAAAGAACCACCTACTGTTTGGGGGGTATGTTAGCTAGATATCCGGTATTTTCTTTGATGACTTCTGCATGCATCTTCAACTGTCAACCCACCTTACCCAAAATGAATAAACACAAAGACATGTTGCAAAAATGCACACATTATCAAAATATTGCATTCTGGCTCAGAGCATAAAATCATAATGCAAATCTATCACAATGTCAGAATCTTAAATAATTTTATCTTTTTGTTTGTTCTTTCCTCATTGCTAGTGCAATACATTGCAGATATCGTGTGATGACTTGTTTGCACCACTAAAGCAAAAACTGTTTTGGTGGTAAACCTTTTAATATTTCCTGACATTGTGTGGAAGGGTTTGATTGGTAACTATTACAGTGGCACAGGTTGACAACCTCATGGCCACTTGCAAAGTTATACACACAAGGTCTTCCTGATTTCTATTGGTAGTAGTAGCTTAAAAGAAAAAAAGAAAAAAAAATTAATAATGGGGAAAAAAATCTGAGAAAAAGAGAGAGACAGGGTGGGGGAATTGAGAACACAGATGACGCAATCCTATGCGCGTGTTAGTGTATGTGTAAAAATGGATTTTTATGTGATATAGGAGAGAGAATGAGTGGAGTTGAATGGTGGAAATTTGTATAGTACAGGTAGGTTCCACGAGATATGTGGATGTGCAATAGGAGAGAAAATGAATGAGGTTGAAAAGAATGTATAAAAACGTGGAAAAGTTTGTAAAAACACATACACTAACGGGGGCTATAGATCGATGTAATTCCTGAATGTGAAAATGAGCATACTTTGATAGATGCTGAAACAGTAGAAATGCATGAATTTTGATTGATTTACGATTTTGTAATATAAACACTGCTGGTTCCATGTCGATGATTAAAATCGTCTCTTGTTTCTGTGGTTTGTTTAGAAGTTAATCTGTAATAGTTGCATCAACTGAGAACTCTATAGCTACTCCAAAATGTTTCCATTCTTCTTTTTACGCCAGCATTTGTATGTTTTTCGTTTTTCCCCTCTTATTTTGTCCCATTTTTTGAAGACTTGTCAGTCTTCAACATGGTGTTATTTCTGTTTGACAATTTCATATTTTGAATCATTTAATGAATAATGCATTTGGTTCCATTAAAGCGCCTTTAAACATATTTCACAATTTTAGGAGATGCTGCGTCCAATTCCTGTTGCTTTAGCATCGTGCACTCGGTTCTTTGAAGCCATGACGGCAATGAGAGAGTCATTTGCCAAACTACAAACTCTGAGAGTTGGCCATCCGTCTGAACGAGTACAATCAGATTCCAACTGTGCAACTCCTCCAGCTTGGAGGAATGAATCGAGCTTCGGTGATTTAGCCATTGGAAGTGTGAGAAGGCAAGGAACTGAGCAGGTAGGAGGGGACGACGTGGGTAATGGAGTTGGGGACTCAAATCTGGTTGATGGCTCAAGTTTCAGGAGACTATCGTGGCCTCCTTCAGTGAAGAAAATTTGAGTATAGAACTTGTCAATTTGCACAGGAAATGGAAATAGAAAACGAAATTTGTTTGTTGTATTTCAACCATGATACGAGTATTTGTGAAAACGTTTATTTGCGTTAATGCAGCGTCCAATGTCGTGTGTATTTGTTGTAAGGGAAACTTGGGAATATGTTTGGGGGAGATTATGGAAAAATATTTTTGCAAGTGGTTGAAAAGTAAAGAGAGAAAAAAAATGTATGTTTGAGAGATTACTTATGCAGCTGTTTTATATTATTAAAAAATTCCACTCACATGGGAGAAAGATTACTTATTCAGCTGTTCATTGTGAGAAAACTGAGGAAGGGATGATCTCTGTTAGTTTTGTGAATAAAAACAACGAAATTATACTGTCAGCGAAGTGTTCCTTGTTTTGAATTCTCATCAATCTTTGTCCCCCCCATTTTTTTTGGGTGTAAAATAACAAATATATATATATATATATATATATATATATATATATATATATATATATATATATATATATGCTAACAATAGAAGGGTCAGTGGTAAGATTAGAAATTTCAAATTAGTACTGGATTTTGGTGAGAAAGTGCATATTGAAGGAAATGGATATTTGTCACTTTAAAAATTGAGAATAATGTTACGTCTGACTTTCGATATCAAAAGTGAGTCGCACTGTAATTTTAGAAAGCAATGTACCATTTTTCTTAAAAAAAAAAAAAAAGAAGTTACTTCCTCTATCCTACAATGATAGATTTATTAATTTTTTTTACAATAATTAAGAAAATATCAATTAATATTATTAAAAAAATATAATATAAGTATTTTTCTCATAAACGTAAAATGTAAGAGTAAAAATAAAATGTAAGTATTTTTCTAATAAAAGTAAAATATAAGAGTATTTTTCAAATATACCCTTTAACTTACTAATTATTACGCTTTAATAATTTTATTTTGTTAATAACAATGCACATTAAATATAGGTATATAAAAAACTTAATATTTTAATTATTTCATTTAAAGAAAGTGGCATATTTTTATGGAACGGACCAAAATGAAATATAAATCTATCTTTGTGGGATGGGGGAAGTATAATAAAACATATAAAAACAATAAACCATTTATAAATAGTATCATTGCAGGATTTGGTCAAGTGGCAAAGCGGTAAAGCCTCTCACGTTCCGGGTCTCTGTCCCGGGTTCGAATCCTACCCCCTCTCCCAGTTGGAAAAAAAAAAACACGAAATAGTAACATGGCGACATGAAAAGGTGACAAGTAGCTCTAGAAAGTGACAGAGCATAGGATATAATTTTTATTGCCGTTTTATGTTTCTAATAGTGTAAAATAACTATTTTGTTATAAAAGTATAGAAATAATAGAGAGAGTTTAGAGAGAATGAATTCTAAGGAATTCACAGGAATGAATTTCATTAATAACTGAAGCCCTATTTATAGGAAAACTTCGAATGGCATAATCGTAATTACATAATTTCATCAGGGACATAATAGTCATTCACATTAATAAAATAATATATATAATATTTCCCTCGATTCCCTCGGGTGAGTTTTATATTCATAACACTCCCCCTTGAATGACTATTAGTATAAACGTCTTCTGGACTTGTTTGGAGAAAAACCCAATGGGAAAAAACTTCCAAACCGATCATATGATAAATTAGAGTGGTTATATACCGCTTCATGAAAACATTGCTCCCACGATGTCTATCATCGGTGGTATAGGAGTATTCACGTACGCCTTCATTAAAACCTTGTCAAGAAAATCCTGGGAAAAACTTGATCGAAGGAAAAGAAAGTACTACTCTATCTGATTTCATATCTTGAGAACGGATATCCTTACTTCTGGTAAAGGATTTTAATATCATCATTATTTGGATCTAAATCATTGTCTCTATTATAACTTGATCCAATAGATATATTGTGTCGATTTCTCTTGTCGTCCTCAATATACCATGAATATGCCTCGTTAAAACCTTATTAGGAAAAACCCAGTGGGAAAAATCCTAATGAAGGAAAAAGAGTACATTATTCATGTGAATACGCCTTTAATGTTGCCTCATTAAAAACCTTACTAGGAAAACCCAATGGGATAAAACTTCAATCAAGGGAAAAAGAGTGCAACGCGTATTTTATACAAGTATACTGCAAGCATTTCAAAATATTTCATAGATTTGTATGAGTATCATATACATTGGTTCATACTCTTCATTCATTTCCACGTGAATGAAATTTTAGATGTTATACAATATCATGTTATATTTAGTGTATATATGCAATCAACGACTTGATCTCATTTTCTCACTATATCGAGATATATACCTAAATCTCTTACGGAGATTTCATAGTAGTTGAGATTGAATTTGCCTCATTAAAAACCTTGTTTGAGAAAAACCCCGTTTTGGGACAAAAACATCAATCAAGGAAAAGAGTACAAAGATATGAATTTCTCAACAATATCAATGTAGATATTTTGAGCCGTTGCATCTGCACCGATACAATAATACATTTGAAACCTCTTCAAGAGTTTCATTCTCATTTCTCATTAAACCCGTGCATGAACACTTTAATCATAAGGGCATATATTTCAGCATCGGCATTTTCGATGGATTTTAATATCCTCACTATTATTGATAGTATGTAGCACTATCTTTTCATAGTGTGTCGACACTTTCAATTTTATTTCTTTCCCCATATTGACATAACTTATCGAGATATCTCATTATCAATCCTCTTGTAGGATTACACAATATAGTTATATCTATATACTCTTCAAGAGTATATGCCTCCGTTATTAAGACCATCTTTAATAATTTGCTTTGATATATATGATTGGGGAAATCTCATAATATCAACGCTTCTGGCGTGCTAACTTATCAAAGCATCTTAACTGATATATGTGATTGTTCATAGCATCTTTTATACATCTTTGAACTTCAAGTTCATATTTTAATTGTGAGGATATAGTATGATACATTTCACATATCATTTTCAGCCTTTAATACTCCCCATCATGCTAAGAAAATTTAGAACACTAAAACTCATATATGTTCTCATCATTCAGCCTTAATATGAGAATTTTTATAGTTTGCATTCTATTCTCGATATTGGCAATTTATTGGAGGACTTTAAATAATTTGTCACATAATATCCCACTTGTATGCATACTCAATCCTTGAGGATTTATTCAAGTATTGGGATATACATTTACTAGCTTTATCATTAAATCTGGAAATCATGCTCATACCGTGAGCAAATATTTAAATAAATTTCAAATTACGAATCATATACACATGTGACTATCTAGTGGATCCATATCATAATATCTAGTAGTCCACATGGAGGATGAGTGGGCCCATATTTCTCATCCTTTATTCCAGATATATTTGGGATCTATTCCCAATATTGGCTAGTAATGATTTCATTATTTATCGAGAACAATCATTGAAGAATTCTTTTAATTCTTCACTTGAAATATTGATTTCAATAATTATTTAAACCGGGATGGTCGGTCAGGTTACAAACGCAGTATTATTGAACTTTTAGTTCAAGAAATTCTTATATCGATTTCACTAGTATACGTATAGTGCTCAACATGATTTATTACTTTCATCATATGTATAGCTCACCGACATATTCCATCATGTTTCGGTAGCATTATTACACATCACTATTCAAGCGTGGAATCTTAGCACATACGCTTCATGTTTCGATACTGTTCCAACGCGGAGCCTTACCTCATACGCGTTTATAAATTATCCAGGCACTTTACAGTATTCACCATTAATAATGGTCCATATATAATAATGGATAATTTGCTCTCAAATCTTCGAAAATACTATCCATTACTACCGAGTCAAAATCCTAAAAAGGATTTATCAAGTAGGCTTGAAAGGTTGAGGATGCTAATGAATAAGGGCATCCCAGAGATGTTCGATGTTTAATTGAAGCAAAGGTTCGATTATCTGGTGAGGTTTCGATTCCTTCTAAATACATGCCTGGTATGGGTAAAAGTAGTTTTTCAAAGAAACAAGAGCAAAAAGATTAGGAGGGTGCTACAAATGTGCTCGGTGGACATGTGACACTCGATGTAAATACATGGAATGCGTGTCTAGTAACCGAGAAGATAAGATAGCATTCATTAAGGATGGATTGAGTAAGGAGCCTTTGGATGATATTCAACAGGCTCTTGAGACACATCCTAGTGGACACGTACAAGGTGAGCTGATGGCCTTATGGGCCAAATTCAAAGATGAACAATCACGTTATAGTCTTGAAAAACTTACTTTAGAAGATCCTGTTTGTAAATTTAGTAGAAAAATTTAGTATAATAATTTTCTCATATTAATGTAAGGAAGTTCGGTGTAATAACGAAGATCAATGTTTTTCTTGTAATTGTAAATATTGTTTTTCAATTTTTAAGATATATATATGTATATATATATTATTTTTCAATCACCGATAGGTATATGTCATTTCACTAAAAATTTTCTGCCTTTTTCTCTTTCATATTTGTGAAAAAGTAAATAGTACAATCAATTATTGGTTTGAAAATTTTTCTTTAAATAGAGGGATTCATATATCTCTCATATTCATACATTAAAAGTATAGTGCAAAAAGAGAGATAGGAGTAGAGATGGATATGGAGATTTTAGAATCATCTCATACAAGTCAGCCTTTACCTCGCCAGATTAAAACCGTATGTATTCTTGGTGGATCTAAATTGGTAGGCCATATCCAATATGTGGATATGGCAAACCGACTCGTAAAAGAGTTAGGGAGACAAGAAATCAATATACTATATGGAGGAACCAACAACAAACTTTTAGCTAGACTTATAATGGCCGCATCATCATGGGGAATAAGAGTTTCGAGTGTAATACCTTTCCATTTAGTTGGATCTAATACTCGCATTGGAGCCAGTTCTACCATGGGTCCAGCAGGGTTGATGCTACAAGCGCAATCCATCCACAACTGCATGATGTATATGATGAATAATAGTGATGCTTTCATTGTCCTTCCAGGCGGTTACAACACACTGGAGGAAATATTCAATATAGTCTCGTTGGTACAGTGGAACTTTCATGTCAAACCAATAGGTTTGTTGAATATTAACCATTTCTTTGATGGCTTACTAGTGTTCCTAGATCAGAGTGTAGATAATAAGTTTATCTCTCATTCAGCGAGAAAAATACTTATTTCTGCTAAATCATTGATGAACTACTCATCAAATTTCATGCATATTTTCAAGAATCTGGAAGCCCAGTTCGCTTGGCCACATACCACTTGGTGTCAAGCGAAAAAAAAGAAATTCGGATCCTTTAAATATCTCATTATGAACCCTGATGTTGAGGGTGGCAGAATTACGGAGTATTTATACTCTCGAAACGCACCTTTCATTTATGGGTTCAATATGTATTTTCTTTTCGCATTTTTATATTTTCGAGTGTCTATTGCAATCTTTGATATTCTCAATATGTTCCACTTAATTTGTTTGTACTTCTTCTGGAGTAATAATAATAATATCATATTGGCTTTATTCAAATATAGAAATCTAGTGATTATGCTTCTTCAAGAGCATTTTATTCTCATATTAATACAATCTCATATCATTGATGAGATTACTTCATATAATCTTTCCATGCGATATATTTTCTTTGATTTATCAACATGGGATCTATTGAGCATTTTACTTTCATCTATTTATCCAATGGTAACTTCAGGTACCACTTACTCAATTTTCTCCATCAATATTCAATAGACGTGGAAAGTGAACATTCCTTTATTAAATGCTTCTTTAAGAGCATTTCTCATCATATCACAATATACTAATCTCATAATGAGATTTTTCACCACGGTATATTTTCTTTCTCTTTTATCACAATGGGATTCTTTGAGCAATTTCACTTCATCAATACATACAACGGTAAATTTTGGCATCACTTGCTCAAATCTCTTCTTTAATATCAATAGAATATTCATATCGAACATATATAAATCAGTTATCCAATTGTGGGGTTTAATCCAACCACATTTGTAATAAGCATTCGTAACGTGTGGTATAAACCACCACATTGAAAATATGCATACCAATCGTGTGATATAACTCACCACATTGGAAATATATGCGAAATTTAAAGTGCGTAAATTTAAATTGCAGAAATTAAATTTCCTCCAATAGGTGGTCGAACCTACCTTATGGGAATTATTGCAATAAATATAAATTTACGAATTTAAATTGCCGTAATTAAAATGCATAATGATTAACTACTTCTTCGGGAGTAGGGTCTACTTAGTAGAAGGTATTACCCTTCACTTAGCATATAAATTGCATAAATATATAAAATCTTCCATTTAGTGATGGTTGAACCCATCATCAGGTAGGAGGTATTGCAGTATTTAAATTTCAATAAATAAAGTGCGAGACTTAAATATCTATAGAAGAAAATTTGTTCTAACTATTTCTTCAAAATATAATTATCGTCAAAATAAACGATCGTAAATCGAATCGAAATATCTGCTTCATTGTCAGCCGCTACAATTCTTGCGGCGATCTTGCTGGCAGTGCGTGACGCTACACATATTTCTTTATAAAACATTAATACATACTCTAAGCCAATCAGCTGCTCGATTCTTGCAGGCGATCTTTGGCAAGTGCGTGGCGCTGCACATGTCTCTTTATAAAGTTTTGATATTATAAGCACTAATACGTAAATATTCACAAGTCCAAGGACCCTTTGTAACTTTTTCAAAAGTTGGAGTCTTGATTTGTAAATTTTAAAAGTTTACCTTATCAATATTGGTGTCAAATCGAAGATCTCGTTAAATCGAGTATAATGGAGTCGAGAAAATTTGATTTTGATAATGTATGCTCCTTATATCTCGATAAAACGAATGTTATAGTTTAATATATTATTATATTATAAAATAATAATATAATATATATAATATATACCTCTCCGTCCTTTTGCTTCCATTTTGTCACTTAATTTTTGAAACCAGTATTCGTCGTGTTTGGCTTGGAAAATTCCACTAATTGACATTGGTATTGTGGCAATTTCTGTAGGAATAGGTATTTTATAACGGAGGTTGTGGTGTCTTTGTCGCTTTAGAGAGAGAATGGGACAGAGAGATTTTATAGAAAATTGAGTATTTCAAATTGTAATAATCCAGGTTTACGGCTGAAGATCATCTATAAGATTTAATCAGTAGAAGCATACTTCTTTCATATTACTCAGTTGGTTAGAAACTCGTGCTGATAACGTGTTATAAAAGTATAGAAATAATAGAGAGAGTTTAGAGAGAATGAATTCTAAGGAATTCACAGGAATGAATTTCATTAATAACTGAAGCCCTATTTATCGGAAAACTTCGAATGGCATAATCGTAATTATATAATTTCATCAGGGACATAATAGTCATTCACATTAATAAAATAATATATATAATATTTCCCTCGATTCCCTCGGGTGAGTTTTATATTCATAACATATTTTATTTTATAAGGTATTTGTGTGCTTAACGCTTGTTGCAGTTAAAGAGTTTGATTTACTTTGATAAAATCGACCTTTCTCATATCAGGACCATTAGCTTTTCCTAGTCATTCATTTTTATTCTCAATTGTAATTTAGGGTGTGTTTGATTTGTAAATATTTTCTCGAAAAATGTCAAATCAAGGAAATCATTTTCCAATTTGTGTGTTTGATTGCATTTGTTTTCCGGGAATTCGTTTTCCAGGTACAAGTCTTTAAAGCACAAAAACAATGATTTTCCTGGAAAACTCAATCCAAGAAAATGGTGGGAATCGATTTTCCGGGAAATTCGTTTTCTGAAATCCTATCAAACACACCCTTAGAGTTGCCGAATTTAGATTATTTTTTTTTTTGAATTTAGATTAATAGGCTTGTACCTACTGTGTAGTTTCCATTCTATGCGTGTAATTGTCTTTTACTTTTAATAATATTATATTATGTAAATCTGTATTTTTGAGTTGGGATATTTCTTTAAATGAAAAAGATATCCAAAGGAAAAAGATACACGTGCAAAAATTGTGAACTTACTCAAAGTAATATGAGTGTTATTAGAGCATCTCCAATGAGCGTGGATGTGTAGATGATGTGGAGGAAAGAGATAGAGAGAAGATGCTTATTTTAATAGAAAATGAGTAGAAGGTTGTGTAGAAAAAAAAGAGGGAAAAATGAAAAGTATGAGAGATGTAGAAAGAAATTTAAAAATAATAATAAAATAATAGTGGAGGATGTGTATATGGATGTGTGGTTTTAGATATGGTACGTGACACGATGAAGAAAAAGTGAGGCAAAAGTGGGATAAATGGGATAAAAGTGATTTTAAAAAATTGAAAATGACGTGTAAAATGAAAAAACGTGAACCCCACCTAAAAATATGTGTCACTCTCTCTCCTTCCCTTCACAATGTGGCCACACCATGCATTAAAGATGCTCTTATAGTTGAATTTTAAATGATGTGATGTGTAAAACAACAAATTGCTGCATGCTTATAAAATTGTATAACTTTTTATTTAAAATTTTGTACATAAAACAAAATGAGTATAATCTCCTATCTGGCTGTGTTATATGCATGGATGTATATCAAATTTACTAATGGGTTATTCAAATTACAAAGCCATGCGAAGTGACACAATTTTATAAGGAGGTCATAGAATGATGCATAGTGATATCATAATGTTATCACGACACCGCATTTTAAATGTATAACTAATTGTAGAACGTAACTACTCTACAAGAATCCTTTACTAATTACCAAGAATGTTACAAACCCAACATTTTTGACTCCCAGCAAAACCCAGTAGAGACAAGCCCCCCTTCCCCCGGGCCCCCCACAATCAAGGGGGTTGTCTTTGTGTTGGGGTTTTACTGGGAGGTAAAGTGTTGGCATTGTAACATTTTCGTACTAATTACGAGTCAAATGTGAGAAAGATTGGACCCAGAGCTCGAGATCTCGTCACAAGATGCTGAAACCCTAGAAAGTAAAGAAACACAGGCAGGCATATTACAAATGTAGGCTATAGCTTGCTGTGGAATCGATTGATTCTATAGTTTATTTCTGAGTGTGTCCAACTCCAAAATCAATGTTCGAAAGGCTTCAATCATCAAACCTACAATCCTGCAATTTAATGCAATTTCATAACCACAAAGCAAACATTATTGACTCTGCAAACTGCATTACGCCACAAGCCCACAAATATGGTCAAAGATTACATTACAGCTAACATCCCCTATTATATAAACCCTACATCATGGTCATCCAATGAACACTCTTACATTTACGTAGTCACATTAAGTAATCTTTTGTACTATCAAGCGACACATTTGACACATTAATTAGTCATTACAAACGGCTCGTCGATATTCCATTAGATAAAAAAAGCGAACAAAAAATAATACCAATTGGACATCACTATTTTTTAACCATTTGTTAGTAACACTCTCGTTCTCTTCTTCATGTGAAGAGACCTGATTCTATTATCGTTAATATGGATCAATAAAATCTCGTGGAAAAATATTATTTTTTTGAAATTAATACACAACTAAAAATAAAGAAGAATACACCAATTAATCCATTCATTGCAACAGATTAAATTTTGCAACTCTTATAGGGGCAGGAAATTTTTTAGGTAAAGTGTATTTTTGGACGAAATTGCCTCTCTCCCCGCTCCCGCATTCATGGGAGGAGGGGTAATTTGATCCAAAAGCACACTTTACCTAAAACATTACCTGATTTTATAACTATTGTAAATTTTGAGCTAGCATTGATGAAATTGTGTAATGCAACAAAAATCTTGAGGCGTAGATTTTATGTTATTGTACAGAAAAATCTCAGGCTTTATTGCATTGAACAACCCAAGATTCTTAATTTTTTTGCAACCTTTTTCATTGAAGGAAAACAGTGCCATCAAAGAGAGGATTCAAATGCACGCTTGTCTGTCTCAATTTCTCTCTCTCTCTCTCTCTCTCTCACCCCTGATAAAGAAAGAGAGAGAAAGTGGAACCACTCCACGCGAGCACACTTCTTTATAAACAAAATTCATCCATACAATTAATACATATATACACAATAATATACACGTATAGAATACGTATATATGTACGTAAAGGAGAGAGAGGAAGAGGAGAATTGGGGCGAGCTTTAAAAGAGGCACGAATTTCAAACGCAGGAAAAGGAAAGGCCTACACAAGATGCTACATACAGACGCCAAATCTGTTCACCTGTCAGATAAATCAATGTACCACCTATCTACTATATGCATACATACCATCATGTCATGCGTTAATGCACCATACATAGATACACGCATGTAATAATGCTGTCTTTCATCTTTATATAATAGGAAAAAAAAATATTAAATTAATTGATGGACATACTATTATATACTATTAAGGATAATTGATTAATGATTTTTTTTAAAATTTTTTTTAAAAAGTTGAGGATGAAGTTGTTTCTCATTAAAGATCGGGGACCAATTTGTAAAAAACTGATTTTTTGGGGGACGAGTAGTAAATTTCTGTTTGAGGACTGTGTTACAAAATTGTCTTTTGCGTACAACACGACAACAGTGCAGTAAATTTAACTTTTATGGCAAAAGTCGCGTTCAGAACATACGGGCACGCACGCGTTTTCATTTTGGGCCTCATATTAATTTTTGCGGAAAAGGCACAGCCACTTGCTTCCTTCACCTCAACGAACCAAGCGCCATGTTTCGTGCCCTTACAATTAAATTATTACTATCCTCACTTTTTGTTTTTCCCTTTTCTTTCCATTTACGAAAGGTCAAAAAAGCTAAAATGCATAGAAAGTCAATTTTAACTTATAAGCTATAAACAATCCATAAGTTTCTTCTATTTAGTTTCACAATCAATCATCTGAGTCCATCAAAAATTTGCAATTTTTTTTTTCAAAAATATTAAAAAATTCGGAAAAATTGTAATTGTAATGTTGTACTAATGTGTAGAGTATTTTGGTTGGTTTGGTTCAAATATCCACAGTGGTAACACATTCACGCCGCATGACACCATATGGTGGCGCCCCATCACCCCCAAAAATTAATTTTTTTAAAAATTATTTACATTAGGTGAGATGAATAATACATAATTGCTTCCTGATAGTTGGAGGGGTCCACTGATCCCACGAATTTTTTTCCCCGAACATAAGTACTCCACCAAAACTGGTATTTCGGTATTATAGGGGACCATGCTAAGACACTTGTTTTTGGTGAGGATAGTAATTATTTTGTCTCTATGAAAGCGCACACAACACATGCACATAAGATATAGAGACCTAACATGATAACACTTCAAATCATAATGCAATGACAGTAATTCTCATTATGTGAAAATTGGTGAGTTGCGGTCAGTAGAGAGTGGGTAGAAAAGAGCCATACTAAAGACACTTTCGTTTTTGGAGAGAACAGTAATTCTCTTTGCTTTTTTGAAAATCCACAATAGATCAAACAAGCCAATACCCAAAATCATAACATGACATCAGTAATTCTCAGTATGAGTTGAGGTCAGTAGAGAGTGGGCCAAAAAAGGGGCCATACTTTCTGGAAATGGGCCCCACAGCTTTGACCCTTTGCTCGCAAACACTACGCATTGATAATTCTCTGTCAAACTTCTGCAACCTTTTGCTTTCAAAATCATAACAGACAATATCTCGCGATTTATGTCAACAAATCTCAAATCTCACATGACACCATTTTATCTCCATTTCCCATAATACCCCTTTCAATTCAAGACAATTACTCTACTTCGGTGACTGAAAGTCAACAAAATAAGCAGTCATCATTCATGCATGAGAATTCAGAGTAACACAGACAAAGTTCACAATCCTAGTTTAGGTTTCGTAGTGTCATACATAAACAAGGTTTTTGACAAAATATAAGGTACAGATAACTTAGAAACGCCCCTCGGGTTTGCGTAAATTCTAAAACGAGTTTCAAACCCTTCACACGAAGGACCAGTTTACGAATAAGAAAGCCAGGCAATGATTGGAATCATCGTCATTCACAACCTTCCACACGATCGCTTGCTCATAGGAGATTAGTCGACCCATGCTTGATACACATACTCCAGACGGCAAATAAGCATAGCCCTACAATATAAACCAAAATAACCATCAACATTATTCATTAATGAATTCATTTCATCAAAATAGTGATCTTAAGTTCAAACCTGATGCATGATCTTGGAGAACTCGGACAGTAAAGTTTTTCGACCAGCTTCATCGAGGATCTTCTCGAGTAAAATGTCTTGAAGGGCCACCAGAGTCGTCTCCAGCATGTCGAGCCCCGCCTGGTTAGCAAACGTGAAAACCGCCGATGCCTACAGTCATAAATTTGTCGACCCGTCAATTTTTATTTTTTATGTTTTTTCATCCGCTGCTAGAATGAAGAATGAAAAACATCATGTAACTATACTAACATTCATTTTGACAGAGCAGCACATAATAGCATCAGTGTGGTGCCAAAGTTGTTTCAAAACGGCATCTCCGGCATCTGAGTCGATCTGAAACAGATCCCTTCCGATCTGCATCCTGTAATAAACAGACAACATTAGGCACATGAAACAATTTATGAAGCAATTGTAATAAAACAGGATGTTTTTTGTTTCTTGAAAATTCATGCCTATAGCTTCGGCAAATCCATTGTGCAAGTGTGACAGCTTCGGGTGAACCGGGAAGTGGCTTTGGAACCATGTGGGAGCTGAGTCGAGATGGGGCTATTGCCATGGCAACTCTCTGAACAGACCCAACGATGCTGCGTACATAGTGACGAGCCATGGCGGCTACACTGTCTCTGTAGTGATTTTCAAAAGCAAACTGGAATGCAATGGTCAAAACAGACCTAAGGTTCTGATTAGTAGCATCAGCTTCCCCAGCTGGACGGACTCCACCAGGTCCCACTTCGAGTGCAGAAGCCAAATCCAGCGTTCGGGTTGCTCCAGGCCCATCCTGCTTCAAGAAGAAAATAATGAACATTTCTTGGAAGTTCTTTTAAATGAGTTTATAAATGGCATATAAATTATGCCAGATAGACTACCGTTTTGGAATCTAATGGTATAAGACGAAAGCCAGATGGCAGCAAAGGAGCATCGTCGCCAAAAGATTCATCGATTGGTGCAAAGACAAGCTGAGAACAGGATCCTGAAGTTTCATCGACCCCACTGCATAGCTGCCATGTCCATGTCGCATAAAATTTAATACACAAAATAGTGCCACGTAACTTTAAAAAAATAAAAAAATAAAATAATACAGAGAAGATAAATAACCAAACCTGTAACAAGTACATATCACGTGACAGAGCTAGGTCCTCTGGGGAGAATGCATGACCCTCCAAACGAACCACCTCGAGGAACTAGGTTTAAAATAAAGATGGTTATAGGAAGTGACTGATTTTATAACGACAAAAAAAATTCAAACAAAGCTTGTTCTCGGGAAGGGTTTAAGCAAAGAGTTACGGTTACCTCCTCGTGTTCTACAGTCTGTGCAAGAGGTAAAATTACTTGACTGCTAGGGAAACCACCAAGCTTTGCACAAGGGACAGCATATGGACTACCTTTAAGAGATGCAGCACAATAAGCATCAACGCCATAGTCGGCCCACTCAGAGCGATGCTCCCGAAGGAAGCGAATAAGCAAAGCTGGAGGTACATCCTGCAAAACATAAACATGAATAATCAATGTTTACAAAAGCCGATATGGGCTTTGTAGAGCATGAGATCAGCCGTAAGGGCACAGCTTAGAAGTTTCAGAAAAATAATTCTAACCTAAAAACAAGAAACTGCACTCCATAATTCAGTTAACAAACCTGAAGAAGCATTGATGCTCGAGCACAGAGGATTCCCCCAAAAGTTGGAAGTATGGACAAACTGTTGCTCTGGGAACCAAGAAATTTGCTTGGAGATGAGTTGACAGCAATGGTGATGTCCTCTACCCCATCACTACCCATAATGGACCATCCATCGTCCATAAATCCATTAACAGCATCATTGAATCCCCTAAAAATACAGAGGCAAAGCGAGATTTAGTGCTCTGTTTGGCAAAGTTACTCTGATGGAAAAAGGGAAATGCACCATCTTCTCACCTGCACAACTTTTGACTTAATGCGCGCAGAACAGCAGGTTGGCGACCACCACTGCATTGAATCTCTCCATTGCTTTCTTGAGCTATTTGTCTTGCATAGCGCAAGGCCTGAACGAAAGAAAGATAATACATTTGAGGACTTGAATATGCGAAAAGTAATTATTTTCTATAAAATCAAACATAAGAGACTTAATGTTCTTACAGCCATAGTCATCTGCTGTGCAAGGATTTTGGATGATTCATATAGGGGCCTTAGAACTTCAGGGACACTCCAAGCCTGTAACAGAATGACAGATAAGAGGACCTCTCGAAAGACAAACTCAAGAATGAACGAAGGTTTTTCCCTTACATCCAAGTCAATGTGATCAACAATGTGAATAATGGAGCCACCGCCTTCACAAGGACGTATCAGGTAACCACTGGGCAGCATTTCAGCTCTCACAAAGCAAGTAACAGGTGGCCCACTTGGGCCACCAGTGGATGACGTTAACGACCTCTCACAGATCTGCAGATTTCACATTTAAGCCAACAACAGATGAGTAAATAAAATTCAGGAAAAAAGAAATTGCATACCACAAGACTGCCATCTTCCAAACTCGTAGTATATCTCAGCATCCAAAAGTCACGAGCCGATGCCAATGTTGTTGGAGCGTACGTCTGGAAAGAAAATAACACACATAAGAGGTTGCAAATTATACGATGTTAGATCAACGCAGATTGAAGTCGAGGATGAAGATAAGTAACCTGCATGTATATGAGCTCTATAGTCCCTCCATTCCCGATAGGAATTACGCTGACAACATTAAGGCAACGGCAATCTCGAAACCAAGAAGGACGATCTTTGAGAATTTCAGCCAGCTGGATAACAGAACGTGCTCAACAAGAACTCTTTGAGAATTTATAATGAGGAAGAAAGATACAGAGACAGAAGTTAGAAAAAATACCTTCGTGGGCTCAAGGCTCACGAGGCCGCAGGCTCGTGCTGCAACCCCACTACAGTTGCGGGAAACAGCAACGATGCCAATAGAATCCGGACCAGGCTGTGGTGAAAGAAAACATTAAGTACACAGCAAGACGATGTTTTGGATCATTGAAGCAAAAAAGTAACATATGGAATGACACATATTAGAAATAAGCAAATACCTTCATCCCAATCATCTGTACCCAGTCGACAGCAGTTCCAGTAGCCTTTCCAAGGAACTCTGCCAGGGTCTCCTCAGCAATTGCGAGGAGACTGAGACAACAAGACAACAGAAAAAAAAAATGTTAAACACAGGTCAACAACCTAAACATGGATCATAAGCCACCTAACATGGATTAGGAGATGGAGCAAATACCCAGCTGGGCTATTAGCATCCCTTTGGGGGTGCTGAGGTGTTGGGTTGTGTTGTTGTTGCTGACCACTCACCACCACAGAGTCGCAACTCGTATCTGTGGTTGCCGTGTTTACCTGTTAAAATAGGCAAAGCTCCACAGTAAATTGAAAGGTTGTAACAAAAACCAACAAAGAAGAACGCATAGAAGAGGATCAATTAGAGTAGTCATTGGAGCATTATTAACCAAACTTACAGTTTGCAGTTTCTGACGCATGAATCCATTATCATAAACGAGCTGCGAAACCTGCTTCTGTAAGCGGTCATTCTCTTCCATCAACAGCTTGTTCATGGCAGTGAGCTTCCTATTAACAGTATGTAGACGAGAAGCCTCCTTCCTTTGCTTTTCACGGCACCTACAAACAAAATTCGAAAACATTACATTTTAAGGTCCAAACACAATCTCTCTTTCATTCGCAAAAACACAGAGATAGAATGAACTCTGCAGTTTCTTTTCAAGCACAATTTGTCGGAAAAAAACTGACGCCCGAGCTAGTAAAAAGGTGAAGTCCGATGAATGGTACAAGATTCGTATTCAAATGAGGAAAGACAGGCTCAGATTAAGCCACCCGGAGAACTAGGTACTACAACAATTGACAAGCAATTTCACGAAAATGAAATAAATGGTACTTTGACATTAATTGTGCCATACTACAAAAATGAATCGAACACCGAAAATACTTCTCACGGCAAGAAAAAAGCAATGGCAGCCATGAAATTTCAAATTGGATATACAACTACATAAACACATAAGCATATTTCGTCATTGGTTAGGTAAAAAAAAACATTTTGCAGCAGTAAGGAAGCCACTAGAACAATCAAGATTCAAGTCAAGAACCCTACAGCTTGTTTGATACAACCCATTCAAAAATCAATTTTCCCCCCTCTCACTGGAAATCACTCATTTTTCCTTCTCAGACGCACCTCCAAAAAAAAACCATTTCTTAATGATCTCTATCAAACAAACGTAACCGTGAGACATGGTGAAAATCTGTACAAAGAATCTAATCCCACACACTGAGAACTTGACTAACGGTTATTTGATGAACACTTGAGTTAAAAATTCTCAAAACTGAAATACTTGTAGATAACACAAACTCCCACATTAGACAACACCAATGTTGATCCAATAATTTCATAAGACTACAAGGGATCCCAAATACATACTTAAAAGACAGGCATCTGAAGACACATTTTCTTCCTCGTATAAACCATTTGCAAAAAATAAAATAAATTAAAAATTAAAAATAAAAAAATAAAAACGAAGGGCAGATTTGACAAGCCATAACTTAAAAAAAGAAAAAGGAAAAAATGGATATCCAACATTTTTCAGCACCACAAGATGATAAAAGCCTCGTATTTTCTAAGATAAAAACTACCACGAAAAACAGAGCATTTAATGTTTGGACTATTACCTACGGTTCTGAAACCAGACTTTGATCTGCTTGGGTTCAATGTTAGAAAGGATGGGGCACTCTCTAATGAGCTGTTGTCTTCTCAAGGAACTGGGCTTAGGGCATTCAGCATATACCCTCTCCAAAGCCTCAACTTGCTCTGGTGTGTATCTCACATACTTGCTAGCGTCCATTTGCTGCTTGCCACTGCTACCACTGCTGTTGCATTCTCTGTGCATTTGAAGAGCCATTTCTGAAGAAATTAATAAGTGTGTGTTTGTGTGTGAAAATCTTGGGTTTTCTTTTCCTGGGAGTGATTAATATTTAATAATGAGGGGTAATTGGTAGTTGCATGAACAGGCAGGCTCTCTTCTCACAGAGAGCCTCCTCTCTCACTCATCAAGGCGGTGGGTGTGTGTTTTGCAGGGAGGATAAACAGAGAGGGCGATTTCGTGAAGCAGAGAAGAAAGAGTAGTGGGTTTGGATTGGAAAGAGATTTGAGCAGAGAACCTTAGTCTTTATTTATTTATTTATATATCTTGTTTGGTTTGAAGAAAGAAGATCTCGAGAATT
Source organism: Jasminum sambac (assembly GCA_018223645.1). NCBI lineage: Eukaryota > Viridiplantae > Streptophyta > Magnoliopsida > Lamiales > Oleaceae > Jasminum > Jasminum sambac. The sequence continues at coordinate 31,341,870 of CP073647.1, read as the reverse complement.
TCAAAGAAAGTGAAATGTAGAGAGAGAAGTTGCTTAGCATACTGTGTAATACTTGAATATATGCAACAGTAGGCTACAGAGGGAGGAGAAAGGCCTGCGAAAAGGTAAAACGTAGAGAGAGAAACGACTGTACTGTGGCTGTGGCTGTATATGCTTGAATATACTTGCAGACGGATAGGCATAGGTGGTAATGGGACTTGTCTGCATTCACAATCCATTTTTTTTCTTTTTTTCAAAATAATTTATTTCTAATTACACCATTAACCAAAAAAAATTTTTAAAAATTCATGTTTTCTTTATTTATTGACTACTCGTGTCTACTCTAAAAATGAATTTTTTTCAACAATTGCTGTCAAACATATCGCTAGTGTGATTTTGGTTGAGAATTTTGAAAGTTTTATTTTTTCAATATAATGTTAAAAAGTAAAGAAAATATTGAATAAGTAAAAAAAATCAAACCAGTAAAAGAAGTAGCGGCAAATAATGATTTATGTAATAATTGTGATTTATATTGTGGCAATACAGAATCAAATACCATTTGAACAAGATTGTTTTAGTAAAATTTGATTAGACAAATTATGTGCGTTCATTTTCGCTCCAAAACTAATCCATGTGAAGAATCATCTCTTTCTCATGTTAACGAACTAAGGCTTACATCTATCACGATATTTGTGCTCAACATTATTGCTCTTGCAATCAAAATCTAAATAATTCCACAGAGGCGCCACAACTCTAATATTTATGTTATTATATGTTGCATTCATCTTTAAGGAGAAAGTGAGTATGTTTCTTCCCCATTTTAAATATTTTGACTTATTTTTTTGAGGACTTGTTTGATTCACATTAATTTTCATTAAATTAAATTTATTTTCTCTTTCGTCATTTTCAATTAATCATACATTAATTTGATAATTTTCTTATATGTTTAAATATCTTTCATAATGTCCAATTGCACACCTAAAAATATATTTAACTTGATGAAATTTGAAACTAAAATTTGAAAATAGTATAAAAAAAAAAAGAAATAAAGAGGATAAACAGATTTTTATTTTTATTTTTGAATGAAATGAGAACAGATTATTTATTTATTTATTTATTTATTTAAACAATGGTGATATTAATAGTAATTAAGACCTTGACTATGAATGTGTGAGCATCAAATTCAAAATACATTTTTTTCAAATTTTAAATTTGGTCAAACAAATCATATCCATATATTTCCCCACTCATTAAATCTCCACCATCCAACTCTACTCATTCTCTCTCTTCCTACTCATAAAAATACATTAAAATTCATCCGCTAACACCCTCTATATATATTTTTTGTTTATTTGGTTACCAGAAATGACGAAGAAATAGTATTTGTACGATTAGGGATCAGAGGAACAGAGATACACAAAACAGTGAAAAAAGATTGAATGGAGTAAATGCCTTTATTGCTGGTGTCGGATGGGGTGGGATGGGATGGCCTGCTGATTTTATACATCCATGTATCCGAAAACATATGGGGTCATGGAGTGTACTCATTCACATTCACATCAACATGTCATGGCCATGATTCATTCTCACATATTAGAGCATTTTCATTGCAACCTCAATTGGGCAATCCTAGGTGGACGAAAGAGAGATACAAAAAATTATAGATCCCACATTTTATTCTCTTTTTCTCACTTTTCCAATTTTTCACCATTTTTTTCCACTTATTATTATTTTTGAATTTATTTATATATTTTTTATACTTGTTCACTTTTCTTTCTATTTTTCACTACACATCTTCTATTCTCTTTTTAATTAAAATAATCATCTTCTCTCTATCACTCTCCTCCATAACACCTTCCCAATACATATCCCTAATGGAGTTGAGAAGATATATAAAGAGAAGATGATTATTTTAATTGAAAAAAGAATAGAGGATGTGTAGCGAAAAATAAAGGAAAATGTAAAAAAAAGGAAAGATGTGGAAATAAATTCAAATATAATGATAAAATAATAGTGGAGGATGTAAATGTGAATAATATGAGAATATAGAAGTAGCACAGGGAATTTATGGAGAAAAAATGGAAAACAGTGGAGAAAAATAATATAAAGAGAATAAAATATGATACTCATAATTTTATTTTTATTTTTTTCAGTTTTATTTCTCCGTCATGCGAAATTGTCAATTGATAATTGCAATAGAGATGATTTAAAATATTTGAATTCATTAGACACGTGTGTCAAGTTAGAACAATGGGGTTGAGTTTGATGTAATGCACCACGCGGCTTATTTGATACTCCCTCCATCCCACTAAGATAGGCACCCACCATTTTTCACACATATTAAGAAAACATCTTAAATGTTCTTGGAATTATAAGATTTTCATATATTCTTTCAATTTTACCCCTATATTGAATAGTCAAAAAGTAGTGTGAATATGTTTAAATATCTTGATATTTAGTATTCCAATTATCTTAAATATGGGTATTTTAGTACATGGAAAATAAATTATACATTCAATAAGGAAATTGGACTATAATTTGGGACGAACAAAATAGGAATACTTGCTTATCTTAGTGGGACGGAGGGAGTACGAATTGAATCAAATTTAATTCAATTTATTTTTTAATCGTGCGATTGAGACGGAAAAAAGAAGGATTTGAAAATAATTAAAAATTATAAAGCAATAAATTATTGGTTGAAGATAATGAAAGAGGAAAAACAAATTTTAATGTGTTTATATCAAGTATTAACCATAAAATAATCTTGACAATGAGGCTTTAGGTTGGTGGTTTAGGAGGTCAAAGTTGAAGCTTTCAAACTTAAACGTCTCAGGTTTGATTCGCCATAAAAGGGAATCTTGCTGTCTCCATTTAGGAGAATCATAGTGGCTCAACATGAAGATATAGTGCCACAACAGAGGATTATACTGTCCCAATTAAGGATTTCATTGCGTAATATACTTTAATTGAATTGTATCTATAGACACTTTGTATTGTAATATGTAGGTCGTCCAAAAAAAGTGAAGCAATCCTAAATCCGTTTCCATTGTGGATTGAACATAGTGTAGAGGAAAGTGATACTCTTCTCAGAAAAGTAAGTATGTATGAATGAATTTCCTATTATCCTTATTTAGGCCATGTTCTATTCAGGATAAATTTTATCCCACACTCTTCTCTCTCCTCTTTTCAATCACATACACACTTTTCAATACAATATTAACCACACATTTTACACGGAATACCGCGTTGATAACTTTTATCCCCAATCAAACAACCCCTTAATGGTCTTAAAGGTTGTTGGAACTATCAAATACTTGAAAATGTACAAATTAAATGAGATTATAATAATTTTTTTTTTTGAAAAGAAAAATCTTATAATATTAATGAATAGAAAAAGATCGATATAATTGGGGAAGAAAAAAAAAAAGAAAAAGAGATCTATATAATTGAGATGAAGGGAATATTTTAATTAAAGAAAAATGAAAAGAAGTGTTGAAAAAAAAAACCAAAAAGGGTGAAATAAGAAGAGTTTGTTTTGGAAAAAAGAAACAGTGATAAAATAACAGTAGAGAATATTTGAATGGATGTGAGAATGTAAAAATAACACAGAAGCAATAATGAAAAAGTAAAGTAAATGGAAAAAGAAAAAATCACATTTCTAGCTTGAATAGAGAATGTTCATTTCTTGCATTAGAGATGTTGTCAAGCACAAAGTGATTTGTGTCCATCTTCCTTTGTCAATTTTATTAACGTGATTCTTTTACTTAAGAAAAATAAATAAATATTATTAATGTGATTTTGTAAAATTTTATATTTTTTTAACTTTTAAACCAGATGTTCAAACATGGTTTTTCTTCAACGATCTCTCGAAACAAAAACTTTTTTACACAATTATTTTTATTGTATGTTTGATAAATATTATAAAAAGATTAATTTTTTGAACATGTAGTTGAGAAACAAAAAATATTTAATTTTTATAAAAGAGATTATCAAATAAATGAATGATTGGCAAAAATGATAATGAGGAATTTTTTTTTTTTTAAGTTTGTATTAGACTAACCTAATCAAGATAGTCGAGATGTGTCCACGTTATAGTTCGATAGATAAACTTTAGGACAAGGTTGGAGTAATGCACTAGATACCGTAGCCAAACCAATAGCACTAGAAGCATGCGTATATATGGACCAAAAAAATAAAATTGCTCAAAATGTATGAGTTATATCTATGATTGTTGGAGAAAAAATTAGTACGAATTAAGCTCTTAGCGTTCCTTCTGATTTTTAATATTAACAGAGTCGTATATAGATAATTCTTAAAATTCATTGTAGAGAAAAACTAGCCAAATTCATCTCGCACAATTTTTGTAGGAATTAGTTGAACTTTTCAATTTTGATCTCCCATATACCAATAATCGACATCCTATTGAACTTTGACAACACATTTCTAAGTTTGGGCGCTCAGTCTGGATATACATTTCAACGAGAAGGACCAACATGAAAAACTGTCCAAGAAATAGGGAGAGGTAATTATTATTAACAAGAATTTGGAAAGAAAGAAAAGGAGGCCAGGTATGGCTCAAATGGGAGCAAACAAATAAAATTATTAATCAATCAATTAAGTAATTAATTAAGTAATTGCAAGAATCAAGATGACATGAGTGTGACAAATCAGTCGAAATTACAAATTAATCAAATAAGAAAGGGAATATTTAGAAACATGCATGTGATTTTTATAGAAAATTTTGAATTGAGAGTAATGATTGTATGATTTGGGGACATGGACAACATTGCATTTTAAGACATATCAGAGGAATATTATATGTAAACTTTACATTCAACGTAAATTTAAAACAAGTAAACGACACGAAAAGGGGTTATTGAAGAAGGGATTTTAAATTAACACAGTATCAGAGTATATAAAATTGGAAGAAACATATATTCTATATAAAGACTAAAAGTTCTAATGAAAACTCAAAATTCAAATTAAGTGACAATTTTAAACAAATTGACAAGTGTAAAAACTCACATATCGTTAAGGATTTGATCTCTTAACAGCGTCAAAGACTTTACAATGAATTCAAATATTGAATACTATGTTATCTTCCAAATAATTCAAAAATAGCCAATTCAAATATTCTAAACCCAAACACCATACAAGAGATGTTACGAGAAAAATGATGACCATCAATATATAAAAAGTTTGGGCTAATCACATTATCAGTTATCACTGTGCAGTTCTAATTTGGTGCAAACGCTTACATAAAAATATTATGCATGCAACTAATATGAAAGCACAAAATAGTTAATGTGGCATAGTGTGGTGCTTCCATATTAACTGCTTGCACCAGATCAAGATTGTATCAATGTGGTGTAATTTGAGGAAGAAAAACTCAAAGGGGAAATAAAATAAAATTTATTCAGGTTTTTATTTAAAGAAAAGAATCTATCAAAAAAATTGCTCCATAAATAGACACAAATGTTTAGCTTTGCGAAGGGTGGATTGACAGCCAACTAACCCTACACTTTTTGAGACACTCGAAAGCATTTTCCCACTACAACCATCCATTTGATTCACACAAAAAGTCAAAATAAAACCAAAGTGATGGGTAAAGCAATGTACTTTAAATTTCACTGGGGTTGACATGCATATCGCTTTTGGGTTAAATAAATCACTTTAAATCATAACTCCGTAGAACATATTATTTTCTAAAATTCTATATAGATATTTAAAATTAATTTTTTTAAGTGATACGATTGAGGTGGAAATATTATTTAATAATGTCAATTTAAAATATTTATTTAAAATTATTCTATTATTTTCAATTGCAATTAAATCTTGATCTCCTCACATTAAAGTAAATTTATTTGAAGTACACGTTAGAGTGTAATTGAAAATTCGAGAAAATATAATTGTGTGGATAGTTGAAAATGATGAGGAAAAAACTTAATAAAATTTTAATGTGTATAAAACAAGACCTTAATTTGAACTACATACTGTCCAAAACGGAAAATCCTGTTTTCCCCATTAAAAAAAAATTTACTACGTTCTATAAAAACATGACTTTTTATTTCGAAATGCGAATTTGTCGTTGTCTACATTGTTGTTTTCCATCGATGGGTAGTGTAGGGACTAGGGAGGGGAAGGGTTTTGGGAGAGGGTAGAGGTGGGCCCATGAATGGGGCAGGCCCACTTAAGCATGTTCCCTTATCCCATTGCGTGATTTTGCAAAATTAAACGAAAAGTGGAGGTCGCTTTCCAGCTACCTCAGTGGGCCCATGCAAATTGGGCCCCATTCTTGTCATGCTCATGCACCAAAACGAAAAGTGTGTCTTGAGTTGAGCCTTCTACAAGCCCCACCATGCATAACTTATTTCTTTTCTCCGTCTCTTCTTGCCTTTGCGTCCATTTTACATCTCTCTCTCTCTCTCGCTCTCTCTCTCTAAATATGTACATACATATATACATACATACATACATGCACCTACCATATGCAAAGACTCTAATTATGTTGTATATTATTAAATTCTAAAATATAGTGAATTAGTATTAATCTTTCAATATTATTTAAATATATAAGTATGATTTTAAGATCGAATTCCAAAAATGAAATAGGTACCCTTTTAGTGAGGTAGACGACATCATTGGGGAAATAAGATCCCTGAAGCCCAGTGCCGTACTTTGGGTTTCTGAACAGATCGAAAATCGCATATCGTATCATTGTTGGCCTATTTACCATTAAATTCCTCATGCCTTAATACTAAAATCACTTTGAAAAATACACGATAGTTGCTGAGGCGTTTTAAACTGGGTGGGTAATGAAACGCAAGAACTACTCATCCACCACACCATGCGCTTTATGTTACTAAATTTTATGTGCTTTAATATATATAAAAACATCTTGAAATTACTCCAAAATTTCTAAATTTCGGTGAGGCGAGTCTCTCGAGCCTCGTGGAAAGTCCGGCTCTGCTGAAGCCGCGTAATTAGAATACATGGTCCCTGATCGATGTTGATACTAAAAGAATAAGAAATGTAATGTAAGGGAAATGATATGTATACGCACAAATGTCCACATGTTATAAGTGGCAAAAGAAAATTACAATGCTAACCACACATATTTCAAGGGAGTACTGTATACCGCTATTCAGTGGCAGAGCTAGAAATTTTAGTTTGCGGGGGCGAAAAAAATATACAACACAAAGCATTAGAGAAAAAAATTTTTGATGGCTATTTTGTGGGAGTGACAAATGGAACATCACGTGAAGTTGGGGGGATGACCGCCACCCTCAATCCCCCTAGCTCCGCCTATGCGGCTATTAATGTGTGAATATTTGTGATTACTTGTCGCATTTGCACTAGTGTAATATATATGCAGTATGCTGCAATGTTAAGCCTTAATTTGTGAGTTTTGTATGTATGCGTTCATGAAAGAGAGAGGTGGGAAGATCAATTGGGGTCCATTGTATGTGTAAATGATAAGGGTTGTAAAGGTAGTCATGGAAACAAAGCTTGATTGGATGCTCATGCAAGGGAAGACCCTAAAAATTCTTTTTGCCACTAATAATAATACCCCAAAATCTTATTTTAATTCTTTGCTATGATTATGAGTGATGTCAAAGAATATGAATTTTATTCGTCAAAGTGTCCCACATCAAACAAATAGGAAAACCAAGATCGATTGTATGGACGTTGAAAGCGACTATGTAACGAATTAATGACGCCAAATCAAAGTCAGCAATAAAAACCTTTTGTTTGTAATTAGTAATCCATACAAACCTTAAAATTTAGTCATATTAGAGAAGTAAATAAAAAATAAAACTTTCGCATACTCGTAAATATATAAATTATTTTTAATAGGTTAATTATTTGATCAATATTGACGTCTGTATAATTTTCTTATTTACAATTCATACAAACAACAGAAGTAATATATTAATTAACGAAGCTGGTGATAGCTCGCTACGATCGAAACCACATATCAACTCAAGCCAATGTTTTTAATTTACCCGCTACGTGATTTTCTATCTCCTTATTAGTGCCATCTCTATGTCGATATTTCAATTTTGTCGATATTCATTCTAATTCTAATTCTAATAGTAAGTACTTAAAACAAGGATGTCAAAATAAGTAATAATGATAATAATCATCCAATCCCTGTAGTGCGTGCATGACATTCTGATTGGTGTCGACAGTGGACTTGTCCTAGTGTTGTTAATTAGTGTCATTTTAAAGCTGATGTCTGTATACAATTAAGCTAGCTTGCAAACCATAATTAAAGCAATGGATATTCCCAAAAATGACACTATAATGATTACTCCTGAATGAAAAGAAAAGGAAAGAAATTTCCCTATGTAACAGTCACCTGGTGTTGCTTCTTCACCATGGCTAAATGGCCTGTACTACTTGTACGCAGAAATTGATATGACAATTTATATCATGTGAGGTTTTAAAATCTTAAAAGTGAAATTTTCGTTATTTTTACTCAATTCATAAGATTTTAACACATCGTTGTGTCAACTTTTGGGTACAAATACCTTCAGTACCTAGTCATGGTCCATGGATTAAAAGTAACATTTTTGAAACCATGACTAAATTTTAAACCAAACATGCCTGGATATCACCTCTGTATGACAAATTTAATGTGTCAATTTGTAGTCTCGCATGTTGTTACACTTTGTACTCAGTACTAGTACTCCATAAGCTCTGTGAGACGAGCAAAACAAATTATAAACGATCTGCAAATTCAGTGAAAGTCAAATATTAAATTTTACTTACACGTTGATCACTAATGTTCGTTATTATCAACAAATTTTATAGAAACCACCACAATTGGAGCTATCGACTATTGTCGTGACTTGCAGAAAGACAATACACCGAGCAATCAGCCACCTCAAAATAAAGGAAAAGTGAGATTTCAGAGGCCTAGAAAAGTTAAAATGCCTTTTTCTCAAAGCAACTATTTATTCTGTATGTATTAACAACATGACATTATGCTACATGATATCTGCCATAATACTAGAACATAACCCAAACTAACTTGTGCCCACAAAAAAAAAAAAAAAAAAAAAAAAAAAAAAAAACAAGAAAGAAAGAAAGGGAAACAGAAACACTTTAAGTCTCATCAATTCAAGTCACATTCCTCAAGGACCTCAACCATCACTCGAGATTTAACTACTACTACTATTTTTCCAAATTCACGACCTCTGAAATTTCGAACTCCCTACAAAGCTAATGCTCAATTTGTACATGGGAACACTTCTATTTTAAGAACCTTCCTCACCTATAACTATAAACCACAGAATCTAACACCATACGTTGGCACTGGGTAGAAATTTTCTTGCCTCTGTTCAGCAGAAACTATTCTTTCTGTAAGTCTCATTACGGCAACTGGTGGAAGAGTAATTCTTCATGAAGCACTTTCTGCGGAAGTAGGATCTTTTTTTTCATAGTTACGGTTGGTTTTTGCCTGTGATTCCTCACCTGATTCAACACCTTGCTGGTTCTGGCTCTTCTTTTGAAACCGACCTCCTGTTCCCCGGGGTCTCCTCACAGCATGCAAATGTCGAGATTCATGCAAATATGGCTGCAAAATAAGTTGAACAGTCGTTTAGTACTATTACGTGGACGCTAGAATTTTCATCATCTACAAGTGAGGAGATCAAGTGGGGAGATCTCAATGCATATCTGCCTTCGGCTATTTACAATTTTCAGCTTCCAGCATCCCCTTTTTAATTATATAAAACACTAAACACAAAAATTTGACAACATAATTAGACCGGACCTCAGCAACTCAAGAAATATTGTGAGGAAAGGGTAAACAGAGCAGTACTCCAAGGGTAAACCATATATTCATCAATGTTAAGACTATTAAAGACTCATAATAACTTAAACTTTCATATTTTAATTTATTTACTTCTTATATGGGGGGAACAATGGATGTGCTTGATAAGGTGGAAGGCTTTTTGAGAATTTTAAGAATGCTGTAAATATGATAAAAGAAAAGATTGAATGGTCATGAAATACAATGTGAAAGATAAAAAACGGTTCCATTGAGTGCATTTAAGTACTAGGCTCTCTCTCAAACTAAAGATTTTGAAAAACCAGAGATTTGGAAGCAAAAAGGGTGATGTTTATCGCTTTAACTTTTCTATCATGGTCTTCTGAGTTAAATGAATAAGATACTCCAGAGTACAGGAAGGGTTACAGCAGTAAACAAGGAATCAGAAAGATGGTATTCCTATTCCTTCTTTGGATGGAAAGACCGTCTCCTAATTTTTCCTCCCATCCAATTTAATTCCTCGTGCTAAACACAGCTTAGAGGAACTTCCCCTGCGAGGAGATCCACATAGTGAGTGTCTTCTTGTTATGCCTCTAGAAAAGAGCTAGAACAACAAACCAGGAAACGAAGCATCAGAAGACAAAAATTTGGAGGATCACTTTATCTCAAACATTGAATTTCCTTTCCCCAAAAAAGTTCAGATAACAGAAAGAAATGTTGGGTCGGGGGCTCGGGCCAAGGGCGGCAAGGGGTTGGGGAAAGGCCGCGCAAAGCGGCACCACAAGGTGCTCAGAGATAACATCCAGGGCATAACAAAGCCGGCCATCTGCTGTCTGGAGTATCAGTAGTCTCATCTACGAGGAGACTCGAGTGCTCCAGACCTTCCTCGAAACATCATCCGTGATGCTGTTACCTACACCGTGTACGCTTGGCGGAAAACCGTGACTGCCATGGATGTTGTGTACTTGTGTATGCTTTGAAGAGGCAGGGTCGTACCTTGTATGCATTCGGCGGTTGAAGGCTGATTTTTGTTTCAATTGGTGGTTCTAGGGTTTTGTTATCTGATTGTAAATTGGGGCTTCCAATTAGTGTTTTTTTTTTTTTTAAATAGGTACTTTGACGTGTAGGGCTTTTCATTGTCAAATCTTAATGAAATGAAAATCTTAATCGTTTCTACGAAAAAAAAATAAGACAAAAGTTTGGAGAGGTTCTAATTTTGTATTGAAGCACAAATTTGGATTCAATTAAATGGATGAAGTAATCGAGAAATGCAACAAAATGTCAAGACTAGATCCCCTAAAATACCTTACGTGACTTGACACTGTTATTCACAGACTCGGCCTTTGCACGAGATTTTCGACGTCGCAAGATGCCGTGATATTGCTTTGCATTGACAAATACGGGTTCCTCAACTGCATCTGATGGCAAAGGCACGCCAGTTTGCTGAATTCCCATCAACTGAAGGTGGACCTAAATCAAGGAAGACTTCAACTCAAAATTTCAAATGTACATTGAAGGTTCATCGATATGAGGTGTAGCACAGGAACTACCATCTGTTGGGTTGGATAAAGCTGTGCAGGACAAGGTTGTGCATCGTAAGGAGCAAAGATACTTCTATGGTAAGGGTCTGAAAACGGATAAGGTGTCTGCGCCTGCAAGATATAATTTATCAAGAACAGGAAGGCAGAATGAGAAATAATCATCAAAGCTTCATTCGCAACTTAACATCAGAATCTAAGTATAAAATTCGGTAAATATATCATTGATTCTTAATACTTCAATTCTCAGGATGGTGTTTACACAGTTGCAAATTTATAGGAAAAAACTTTCTGCTTTAAATATTACCAGGGAATTTCCCACTCCAAGTTCAGCCGGTGTTGCATATTTCATATTTGGCAATGCAATGCCAGGATGAGATGTCGCATTAGACAGGATCTGTGACTCTGAGTGGTTTTGTTGCTCATCGGCCTCGCTATTATCTGGAATCACTCCGATTTATTAAATAATGAAAACTCAGTCTTTATGCATAAAAACTAACAGCAGAAGAGAGATTAATAAAAAAAAAAGACGGTAGAGTTTCATATGCTTTTAGTTATCAATTCTGTTTGAAAGCGAATGAAGATAAAAACACACTTACACACCTCGCCAGCATTAGAAATCACTTATCAGCAACACATTGCAACATTATAAACCAAGTTTGAATATTTTCTCTGCCTCAAATTTTCTCAGACAGCAAAACTCAGTCCAACTTAATGTTTTCTTTATTTAAGAGCAACCATGAAAATGCAGCAATAGCATACTTGTACCAAAAGCACAAAATTGTGATGCCAAAAGGTCATTGCCCATACAGTTTACACCACAAACCATAATGATTTTAATTAATTGCAGTCTTATAAAATGGAAGTGCATATACATGAGTCACATTATTGTTGACAAACTTAAATACACCAAGAGCTCGGGCCAACAGAGTCAAATCGGTCACAAATCTTGATTGGCAAGCTTTACATATAGAGATGTTAATGACTCAAGCTGATCGTTAGGATTCAAGCACTGGTGGATATGTTTTTTAAATTTTATCTTTTGGCCAAGTGGTAGTTTAACCGACAGCTTCAACATAGAGTCGCTAGGCATTATTGTTGAAAGTCTATAAAATTAATGATGGAATAAGTGGAATTCTTACTAAAAGGTAAAAAGTTGAATTGCTCATAACTAAAGTCCTTAATTTAGGGTCTCATCAGTAAACAAGTGAGGATTATACGACCCTTTGATGTACAAAAAAGCATACAGAGACTCATGGATCTAGACCCCTTAACACAATAAACATCATAATGTGTCGGTCTCACCATAACCCAGTATGAGTAACTAGAAAACTGAAACACTTCATTACACTACAGCAGCAAAATACCACATTATCATCTGTGTTTATTTCCACCTCCTTTTTTTTTTTTTTTTTTCAATTACTCTATCAGCGGCTTTGCCTCCCATCAAAGTGCTAACATGTCACTTTCTAGAACTTTTCCATCAACTTGTTTAATTCTCTAGATTCTACCCATAGCGGTATCTAGTTAATTTCTTCTAACAAAATGGGGGAGAAATATTCATGTGTCACGAGAATCAAAATAAATTTACCAGAGAGGCTACGAGCAGAAGATGTCATAATCGTGCTGAATGCTTTCTGACCTGGCAATCAGATAAAACAGCGTAAATTAGAAAGATCAATCACTGAGGTGTGAATCTTAACTAAAACCATAAGTCCAAATGCAATTCAGAGTACTATTCCTATGATGAATGATTATTACACAATGGTCAAAATACAGTTCCAAATATCCAGGAGGTAAATTTGATTCATTTTGTGAGGTTTACTGAAATAAATTCAGCTTCACCAAAATTTCAATTGAATTGGCTACCCTACAAGCCTAAGAGAGGCGAATTAAATAATCGAATTACAATAAACAAGCAAAAGGGTTTAAAAACGAATTCCTAAAATTTGTATCAAATTAGCATTTAAATGTTTCAACTAATCTCGAAATTTAGGGTTTCGAATTAGGAATCGTTTTTACCTGACGAAGAAAATTCACAGGGATCCCAGGATGCCAATTTACGTGTGTCGTCTCTCTGTTGAAAAGCGGAGCCTGACGGAATGCGTTTCAATCCGTACGGATAAGCGGCGTGAAAATTGTTGCGTCGTCTGAGGAGAAGGGGACAAAGGGGACTCTGGCGATTGCGAAAATAATGTTATTTACTGTTCTGCCAGCGCACGTGTTTTACACTTTTACTGCAACGTCTATTACCGTTTTTACCATTTTGAGAGAAGAAACAGAGAACAAATTTGGAAAATGAGAATTTTCTGTCCTTTGTCAAACAACGTCAAAACGGTGATTGGCGCAATCAAAGGTTGTTATGTTTGATTGAGAATTTGAGATTATTGAAAAAAATTATTTTCAGGGCTTGTTTGATACAAATTGAATTAAATTGAAATTTTGTTGTCATATTGTCCCCTATTATTTTGAATTACTTATGCATTAATTTCATAATTTTTTATCTTTTTAATATTTTTTAACTATTCATTTAAAAGATAAAATTGATTTAATTTTTATCAAACAAGTCCGAGAATTGTGTAGTTGACACATTCCAAAGAGAAAAAAAAAAGAAAAGGAAATTAACTAGAATATACTTTATTACATCATAGCATGACATTTCACCGTGCTGACAAAATAACAAAGAGCAATATATATAATTAGTCCAACTACAACTAAAATCCGGAGCTAAAGAACGCAGCGCAAACAATCCGGTGCGTGTCCCTCCTAATTGCGGGGTGGGACACTTACCATCATCATCCCCGCTTGTTGGAAATTATTGCGTTATCGGAACGATTTTGATATTTAAAAATTTTTAATTATCAAATTAGATATAATACAGTGGAAGCGATTTAGTAAAATTTTCACAAATCTTAGAATAGACCATATCAATGTAAATCAAAGATTAATATGAATTAACAGGTCTACAAAGAAAGATTTGAAAAACTAAGGGGCCGTTCTATTTGTTTTGTATTTTCTGTTTTCATTTTTGAAAATATTTTGGTGTTTTCTATTTTCAATTTTTGTTTTGAGAAAATTGAAAATGCGTTTGGTTTATTGTTTTGAAAAATTATTTTTGAGAAGAGAAAATAAAAAACGTGTTTGGTTTATACTTTTAAAAAAATATAAATTGGTATAATAAAAATTACAAAACGATCCTCAAACTATTCAAAATATTCAAACAAGCCCTCATCTTCACCCCACCCTATCCCCACCCCACCCCACCCACGCCACCCTCCCTCTCTCTCTTCAACCAGTCGCTGGCGACTGTGGTGGTGCGAACCACCAACTCTTGGTGGTTCGCACCACCCGGCCAGTGGCTCGGGAACCACCTGCTGGTGGTCGCGAACCACCAGCGTGCACAGTGGTTTCGACCACCTATTGGTGGCAACGCCGGTCCTGTGATTCTCGTGGCCTAAGGCAAACATAAAAAAATGCGCCCCCTGCTAATAAATACCAAAATTTATAAATGCTTTATAAAAAGTAATAGTTAACTAAAAATAAAATAATAATAGAAAAATGAAAATAAAAAATCTCTATTGGTATATTTCGCATTATAATCTAATAATAGCTTCAAAAATTAATGAGATTTTTTATTTTGCTAAAAGAAGGAAAAACATTAATCAAAATTTCAATATATAGTTAAGCTTTTTTACCGATACAACTCAAAATTTTGAAATAAAATTTAAAATTCACCTAGTATTATGTGATGTAGTTTAGGAAATTTTATCTATATGTGATATTGTGTTTTTTAAAATAGTACATGTATGATATTGTTGACATGTATAAGACTCATATTTTTATTGTTAAATTATTGTCATGACTCATGAAGTTTATATAGTCTATTTTGAATATTTTTTATTATTTATTTTAGTAAAAAGTGGGGTTGAAGATGACGAGTCAAATTGAGATTAATTATATTAATAAGGGGGTATTTTTCCCAATAAAAAATGTGCCATAATAGCTCATTTTTCATTTTTTTAAAAGTTTATTTGTGTTCTAACTTAACAAGATTAGATTGTTTGGAAGATATTTTATTTAATGGTAATATGAAATTGAGGAATGTGTTGGAATAAATGCATAAAACTAAAGGAGGTATTGTAAATTTTATTTATAGACATTACAAACTTTTATATGATTCTAAATATAAAAGAATTAATATATATATGTCTGTGTGTGTGTGAAGGAATAGTTTCAAAAAATTCAAATAGAGACACAAAATTGAAAAGTGCAACAACAGGAATCGAACTTGCGTGTTATGCAATTATATTAGGCAAATACACACAGCAACCACCGCACCACTTATGTCGTTTCTTAATAGTAGTGTTCTTCATTAATATATATTAAATATTTAAGTATGAAAAGGAGAAAAAAAAAGTTGCCCCCTTCCGATTTTGCGCCTGAGGCGACAGTCTCACCGGCCTCAAGCCAAAACCGGCTCTGGTTGGTGGTCCAACCACCATTAATGGTGGTCGACCACCATTAATGGTGGTTGGACCACCAGATCTGGTGGCCGGACGTTGGCGGCGGTTGGCGGTGGTCGACGGTGGTCGGCGGTGATCGGGGATTGAAACGTACGAAAAATAAAATTTGGGATTGAAATATAATAAATGTAAAGTTTAAAATCTAAAAATGCGTTTTCCTTGTTTTCGACATTTAACACTGAAAACGCCGAAAACATTAAAAAGACGTTTTCGTGTTTTCTATACAAATCTTGAAAACGTTTTCGAAAATGGATTTTCAAAAATAATGAACAGAACGCGTTTTCAATATTTTCGAAAACTGAAAACAGAAAACGGGTTGAAAACAGCAAAGAGAACGCACCCTAACCTTTTGGTAGTAATTTGCGCGCACAAGATATAGTAGAAACCACGGGCCCAACACGATCCCTCCCAATCGATGGTGGTGTGTGTGCACTCCAAACACAAAACTAGAATTCCTAAGAACGAAAATTAGCAGTATTATTTTTACTATTAGTGACCTCTATTTATAGTTGTACGTTTGTCCTAATTTTATTAGGATCCCATCTCTAAAAGTTATTTCAATTCTATTTGAATTCACCTCAAATAAGATCTTCTAAAAATTTCTAAAATTTCATAGATATTATTAACATTTATAATTATCTCATAATTATAATCAATTATAATTAACTAGTCTTTTTCGCCTGTGCATTGCACGGAAGGCTAATGTATCAATAATTACATGTTTCGATATATATTAATTCTATATCAATAGCACCACCAACATAATAAATCAAGTATTTGTGATTACACTAAACTTAATAATTAAGATATGTAATAAAATAATCCGATAAAAATTTCGGTAGAGTTTTCCCTGTATATCGTACAAATCCTTCTTATAAAAATTCAATGAACACCTCACCAAAATCCGTATAACTTAATTTACAATTCGCTTGAAAATCTCATAACTTAATTTACAATTCTCCTGAAAATCTCAACAATTAAAACAATTTAAAAATAATACCATCAACTATTATCAACAATATCCCTACTATATAAAAAGTGGGGATCCATGGAAATCTTTTGATTTCCTATTTTACCATTTAACTTTTATATTTATTATCAATTTAATCTTTGCTATATTTTTAGTAACTACAATTATTATTTTCTTACGTTGTAGTTATTTTTTTGTCTTTTTGAATTCTTACATAGATGTTATGATGATGTTTTATCAAAACTATATAAAAAGTGGGGATCCATGAAAATCTTTTGATTTCCTATTTTACCCTTTAACTTTTATATTTATTATCAATTTAATCTTCGCTATATTTTTATTAACTACAATTATTATTTTCTTACGTTGTAGTTATTTTTTTGTCTTTTTGAATTCTTACATAGATGTTATGATGATGTTTTATCAAACACTTGCTTTAATCCACTCTTACTTGATTTGACTTTCTTTATGTATTTTATATTTTTAGAATATAACTTTTTAACAAAAATTTTATCATCGTTGTTGTCATTTATAAAATGGCATCGCTTTGCATGTTAGAGTATCTAAAACATAGCGAGAAGCATAGATGATAGGGACGTTTAAGCCTTCAAGTAGTTGATTTGTGCGATGATATGTAAATTATTATTAGTAAAGACTATTATGAAATTATCTATACATTAAATTTAAATCAAATAAAAATATTAATTATATTATGAATATCTTATTTTAAAATTATGTACCGTCACACAGTACTTTTGCATGGATGATGGTGCATTAAAACACACACACACACACACTCTCTCTCTCTCTCTCTCTCTCTCTCTCTCATATGGAGAAATTGAGTTATTATGATAATACTTTTGACATTCATCTTTTACTTAATTGTCGAGTTCGCTTATACTAACACTTTTCTTTTTAGAAAATGTTCTAGCAATTACCTCAACTTACATAGCCCGAATTGAAGTTGAAAAAGTTATGGTATTTATTTTGTTAATGTATTAATCTGTAGTGTATAATAATATCACTATCACTAAACATTAATTGCTGTCACTATCATTAATATATAAAGGTTCAGACGCGTAAAAAATAAATAAATAATTGACATTTACAATCTTAATTTTTTTCCATTTTGTCGATAAGAGGTTTCATTAAATTTAAAAGCATAAATAAACATTGAATGACTTCATATTTCTTAATTTAATTGATTATAAATTATTTTTTTATACAAGTCATCTATTTAATGCATAAAACACATTCTTCCACCATTAGAGATATAATGAATTAACTAAGTTAATATAAAACATTGTATGATAGTCATATTATAAGGTATGTGACATGTCAAAATGTGCACAATCGCTATCGATCACCATTTGATTTCCTTTATCAGTCTTGGACTTCATAAAAGTATTAGTATTTTAAAAACAATCATAGCATCCATCTTTACAAAACACGTGCAACGCACGTATTACTACTAGTAAATACAAATGACTCATATTTTTCTAAGAAACAATGAATGGATTTAAATATAAATCTTAACCGTAATTTTCTCCAAGAAAATCAAATTTCTATTAATCTACCAATGAATCGTAATAAAACAACAATATGTATTTTTTACGTAAGCCTCTCGAACTTCGAAGTGCATTTATATGAAAAACTCTTAGAAATATAAAATATAATACCATAGTTCAGATAGAATAAATTTAACTTACTCAAAGTGTACTTTTCGACAGTAAAGCAAGTTGAGCTACCTTAACTCGAGTACACTGCTACTTATAGATAAGAGTTGCATATTATTAATTTGTATAACTCTAACAACTATCTTAACTGGACATTATCTTCAAACAATATAATAGTAGAAAATCAATAATATATAAGTATAGTTATTCACTTCTGTAGATGACATAAAGGGTTTGTGTAAAAAGTTAAATAAAGTAAACAACATACCTCACATGATTAATAAGTGTTAGACTATACATTACTAAAAACTTCTTTACACACGATATTCGTAGTAGTTTTGGTTGGATGACCATCATCATAACAGAGCACAAACTTTAAACCCTACCTATTTGTCGCTTTGGAGACTGCAATACATAGTTCGATAATGAATATGTAAACAATGATTTTTAAGATTTGATTGTGAAATATAATTAATTTACAGATATATTATAGAAATGACAATATAATGGGTACTCCAACACCCTGTTTCTGTTCCGCTAGGAAATGTTTTTCTTCATCACCACTCCCATCATCATTTAATTGAAGGCGAACGAGTATAGTATAAGGATTGCAATTGGATGGGATTCCCATTGGCCGCTGTGCTCCGCTAGAAAATTCACAACCCTTGCACTACCCATCGTGATTATATTGTTGAACACAAGCTTTTATTTGTATTTGTTTTAATACAAGTGGTAATGACATCTAATTTATTTTATAAATATTTTCTAAACATACTAAACACGTAAAACATATTTGGTATAAACTTAGCAATTTAATATATTCGGTATATTAATATTCTATTTAAACTCATCAATTTAGATTTTCACTTTAAATAAATTAAATTGTATAAGATTTTTAATGTGGTCGATAAAAAAATCTTATAGATTTTACATTTTCTTAATCAAATATTGAATGATTTGATATTAAGTTTAAATTATTTTGGATAAAACAAATAAATTGACATATATGTGATTAATAATTAAAACAAACAACTTGATCGATGATTTTAAGAAATTAAATAAAATCTAAACTAACAAAAATCAGTATAAAATAAATAATTTAAAGTAGCCAAAATTCTCAATATTTATTTAAAAGATAGAATTATAAATAAAAATATTTATCATAGTCGATAGCTAATTAAAAATTTCTAATTGAGTTTCATAATTTCAATCGTCAATAGAGTTAATAGCCAATTGTTTATTAAATATATAATTTACAAAATACGTAATTTAGATATTTACTTTTCTTCTTATTAAATCATTATTGAAAAATATGTAATTTAGATATTTACTTATTTATCACTAAAATTAGACTTTTAAATTAATATGAAACTAAATAATATAGGAGATGGAATTTATCATTCAACCTATATATATATATATATATATATGAAAACAAAGGTTTTAGTTAAAATAAGGATTGTATTTTAAAATATATAATTTTGGAAGTAAATATTATCAAAATTAAATATAGATTGATTAAATTCAAACCAATAATTATCACCATACAGTTGACTAATGCAACAAATGGATAAACTAATTTTTAATTAAAATAAACTATTTATTTAGAAAAATATTATTATAAGATAAGGAATTCAAATTGATATGCTATAACAATCAAAATCACAAATATGACTTGGGCATTGTAATCGGAATATAATTACTTGTCTTTTTTAACTGGATTTTTTGGGTGCTTTTAGCAAATTATCTTATTTGAGTGAGTTATTCAGTGATCGATTCTAGGTATTGTATGTAAACGCTATAAAAAATTTTATTTCTTCTACTTTGTTTCTATTAAAAATTTTAAGCTGGAGAGTTAGAATGATAACTTTCTTTTATTAGAATTATGAATTTCTTACACAAGATTTTTGTAAAAAACATTAGCAATTAATATAAAAACTGAATTAAGAAGATATTTTATTTTTTAAAATTAAGGTATTATGTTAACTAATATTTAATATACATTAATTAATTTATATGAATAAAAAATTAATTTATATTTATGTAGAAAAATATTTTAGAAATTCAATATTCTTATTTTATTAGTTAAGCAATAAAATAATTTTTTCTATTTTTTTTAAAAGCATAAACTATAGAGTATGTTTATACATAGAACATATGCGTGCGTCTTAATGTATTATTTTTTATAAAAAATTCATCCCTTGAGATTTCCCACAAATGCGGACCAACGGGGCAGGAATGAGGTTAGTATTTCAACCCTTGAGATTCCTCACATTCTTTGATTTAATAATCAAGTCCTACTTAGACAAATTAAAAAAAAATCAATCATAAAAGAGTTATTTTTCAATAAATTATGTAAATTATAAAAAAAGGAAATTATGGAAAAGGGTACATGTGCTTTTCAACTTGCTAAAATCAAGTGTTTTGTTTAGAATTTAAAAAATTACGTTTTCCAAAAAATGATTTGAAAGATATAACTTATTATTATGCATCACATGAAGTATACCTAATATTATAAGAACTTAAACTTTTATTCTGAAATAATATGTCGACTCAACCCAATGATATTTAAAAAATCATAATAAAAAATTTATCAATATAGAAAAGTAAACATATTTATTCACCATAAGTGATTCAAACGAATGTAAATCAAATTGATATAAATTATCTTCCCTGATGTATAGGAATGTCTGATTAGATGGAGATGCTAGCAATGTCTCATCTAACGCATGAGAATTATTTGGCTATTGAGGAAAGAAATTAAAATCAATCCGCAAAGTTACCTTTGCAATTTTTTTTTTTAAAAAAAAGTGGAGTCGGTTTAGTGGTATAAAAAGTTAATGATAGCAACAATTAAAAAAAAAAAGAAGAAAAAATTTATTGGTCAGAAGGATCAATTGTTTCAACTATTTATGGCAGACAATTCATCGAATTCTTTAAAGTCATACTTTAATTTATTTCATATAATTATAAACAAAAATAATTGACCTCTTTTCAACCTAATGATCATAGACAATTTGTTGAATTCTTTCAAGTCATGTTTTAATTTATTATCTATAATTGTTAGCAAAAATAATTGCATTGGAGATTAGGTTAGGTAACAAATAAAAAAATATAATTAAATTAAAAAGAATATTAATGCTGAATATAATGATGGTCTATATAATTAAAAAAAACCATTAAAAAGGGTAACATCTATTTAAGGTAAAGATAAAGTCTATTTTAGGAAAAATGCATTGCGAGGAAAAATATAATGATGTGGAATTAAAAATTAATTAAAATTTTCAAAAAAAGATGTTTTGGAGGAAAAAAATGTTGTTTTATATATATATATATATATATATATATATATATATATATATATATATATATAGATTATCTTATAATTAATTACATTTACTTTTAAGCCCTCGAAGTTATGGAAATTATTTTTTCATATTCTTTTATGATTCTTAAATTGCGTTTCAAATCAATCATTAATTTGGAAGGCGCACCGACAACCATGAATCTACAATTAGAAGCTCTATTCTATATCTATATCTATATATTAAGAAAAGCAGGGAATTTCTAGCCTTTTTTTAATTAAATTAATTATTTTTCCCACCAAAACTAAACCCTTTTTTGTCTTTTGATTTTTTCCTTTTTATTAATTAATAATCAATCCTTAATAAATAAATGAATTAATCATGATTTATATTAAAATCTTATCCTTACCAAAATAAGAAAATATCTATAGTCAAATTAGATTTTTTTAGATCTCCATTGATTTGAACTTATCTTCTGTAATTTTTATATTTTTTATTAATTAATAATCAATCCTAACAAATAAATTAATAAATTATTTTTATATTAAATATTAAATATTAAATATTAAATCTAAATTTTGTTTCCTTACATAAGTATTGATAATTATTATTTTATTATTTTTATAATCTAAATCTAAAGATTTATATCTATATATAGAATAAGAGCCATTTTATAAATAATTAACTAAGAAACTAAAATTAATTCTTAAAAAATAAAATTAATTAAAATTAATAGTTTTATAAGATTTGATTGTTGTGTAATACAAAATTAGCATTCATTAAATTTTTACACAAAATTAAAGGAAAAGTATAACATTGAAATTTTAAAATTAGATTCGACCCACTAATTAATTTTTAAAATAATAAATTATTTTTATAAATAATTAGTTAAGGAAAAAAATAAATCTAATTTAGCAATTTTGGTAAGATTTATTTTTTGTGTGATACAAAGATAGAATGCATTAAAATTTTACATAAAAATTAACAGAAACTTGTAAGATTATTAGATTGGTTCTTTTAATTATTTTTTTAAAAATAAAATTAGCTAAAAAATGAAAATTAATTAAACTTAGCAATTTTTTAGGATTTAATTCTAATGTGAAATTCATCAAATTTGTACACAAAAACTAAAAGAAACAAGTAATGTTAATTTTTTTTAATTAATCGTTCAATTGTAATATTAATCCAATATTACATCTATATCTTTTAAATTGAATATATCATTTAGTGGAAATAATTAATTGATATATTTTGATAAGTGATTCCACTCTAATTTTTTAACTTTAATGTTACACGTTTATTTTAAGCTTTTAATTTAAAGAAAAGGGAACTGCAAGTTCACTTGCCAAAGATTAAACTAATTATCTTAGAAATAACTAATTATTTTAGAAATTATTAATGTGAAATTCATCAAATTTGTGCACAAAAACTAAAAGAAACAAGTAACATTAATTTTTTTAATTAATCATTTAATTGTAACATTAATCCATATTTTTTAATTAAACTTATATCTATGTCTATATCTATATCTTTTAAATTGCAGATATCATTTAGTGAAAATAATTAATTGATATATTTTGATAAGTGATTTCACTCTAATTTTTTAACTTTAATGTTACACGTTCCTTTTAATCTTTTAATTCAAAGAAAAAGGAACTGCAAGTTCAATTGCCAAAGATTAAACTAATTATCTTAGAAATAACTAATTATTTTAGAAATTATTAATTATTTTTAACAAAAACTAATCATTTTTAACAATAATTAGTTGTAAACTAATTTCATTGCAATTAACTAAAATTAATTATATCACAAAGATATAATTCGATATATTTCAATGGACAAAGATTAATCAAAATTAATTATATTGATAAAAGGAAAAAGTATAATTTATTTAAAAACGAAAAATAGTTCAAATTTATTTAATTCCTATGGTTGGCAATATTTCCCTTTTTTTAATTGTTGAAATTAGTTCTCCCGCTCATTTCCTCAAAACTCCGGCCATTTATTAGTATTTTAATATTTAATTGATAATTTTTATATATATAAGTAATGTCTAGATTTTCCAAAATATCCAAATTGGATTTCCTCAAATCTTCCCATTAACAACTTATTTTTCTTAATTTTTAAAATTATTTTCAATTTAAGTTGTGCATATTTTCTAGACATTTTGTTTTTAAAATGTTTTAAGTCAATCCCGCATGGACCCTATCACATGCTTTACAGAAATTTTAGATTTTTTAGTGTTTTTCCATCCTTAATTAAGTCAGCATTACTTTAGACCTTCAAGATTATTAATTATTATATTGAATATTTTTATATTTATCTATGTTTCTATTATTTTCAATTGTAAATTAAAATTACTGCTAATAAATTTTAATTTTTATGCAATTTTAATGATTTTTAATTTTCTATCACACAAATATTAAATCTTAGTGAAATTGCTAATTTAAATTAATTTTCATTCTTTAGCTAATTATTTATAAAAATCAATGTTTATAAAACTTGACTGGACCGGCCGATTCAACCATGGACCAGTCCAAAATCCGGCCCGGTTATAACTCAAAACCAGACTATTAAAAAATCGATCAAAAATCAACGGTTTAACCAATGACCCGGTAACAGTTTAATCGATTTTTTTATATTGGTTTTAATTTATTTTTTAATTTTTTAATTAAAAACGGTTGGACCCCGGTTCGACCAGGTTCAACCATAAAAATGTTGTCTTCTCCAATTTGCTGACCAGTTCGACTTTCTAAACATTGATGAAAATAATTAATTATTTAAAAGTCAATTAGTGGATCGATTCAAATTTTTAAATTTTAATTTTTGTTTGCTATAGTTATGAATGAGCTTACGAGGCATATTCAAAATGAGGTACCATGGTGTATGTTATTTGCCGACGATGTAGTCTTAGTGGACGAAACCAAGGCAGGTATAAATGATCAGTTAGAACTTTGGAGACATACTTTAGAGGCTTGTGGTTTTCGGTTAAGCAGATCAAAAACAGAATACATGGAGTGTTTGTTTAGTGGTAAGAATCGAGTGGATCCTCTTGTGGTGAAGTTAGGTAGTGAGGTAGTACCGAAGAGAGATAGTTTTCGCTATTTAGGATCCGTGGTCCAAACCAATGCTGACATAAAAGGTGATGTAAATCACATGATTAATGTTGGATGGATGAAGTGGAGAGGTGCTTCAGGGATTTTATGTGATCGTACTATGCCTTTAAAATTAAAAGGGAAAATTTATAGAACAATTGTATGACCTACATTACTATATGGTAGCGAGTGTTGGGCAGTTAAGAAGGTAGATGAACACAAAGTGAGCGTTGCAGAAATGCGTATGCTGAAGTGGATGTGTGGTAAGATTAGGAAGGATAAAATTACCAATGAAGATATTCATGGTAGATTAGGAGTCACCCGATTGAGGATAAGATGCGGGAGAACCGATTGAGATGGTTTGGACACATACTGCGGAGACCTGAGAATGCACCCGTGAGGAAGAGTGAGAGTATTAGGGTCGGAAATGAAAGGAAAGGTAGAGGAAGACCGTTACAAACGTGGATGAAAGTCATTCGTACAGACATGCTTATTAAACAGGTAGATGGGCAACTAGCTTTGGATAGGAAGGCGTGGTATAGCAAAACTCATACCTACGATCTGACGTAGTTCTCATATGGTTCCATACAGCCGACCCCTATTTGTAGGGAATAAGGCTTAGTTTGTTGTACTTTTCTTTTAATTTTTTGTAAAATTTAATGAATGCTAATTTTATATCACACAATAATCAAATATTAATGAAATTATTAATTTTAATTAATTTTATTTTCTTAAGAATTAATTTTGGGCTTGTAGTTAATTATTTATAAAAAATCTCTTATTCTATATATATAAATAAATATAAATCTTTAGATTCAGATTAAAAAAATATAATAAAATAATAATTATCAATACTTATGCAAGGAAAAAATTTAGATTTAATATTTATCATTTAATATAAATAATAATTTATTAATTATTTTGTTAGGATTGATTATGAATTGATAAAAAAGGAAAAATCAAAAGACAAAAAATATATAAAAGATAAGTTCAAATCAGTGGAGATTTGAAAAAAATCTAATTTTGGTGAGGATAAGATTTAATATAGATAATGATTAGTTAATTGATTGTTGGAGATTGATTATTAATTATTAAAAAAGGAAAAAATAAAAAGACAAGCAAGGACTTTATTTTAGGTGAAAAAACTAATTAATTAATCTAATTAAAACATAGGTTGAAATTTCCCTGGCTAATTGTTTTATAAATAATTATTTGTTTTCAGAAATAATTATCTAAAAAATGAAAATTAATTAAATTATAATGAATTAAAATCAACTATGTTGCAAAACTTTACTGCGACATCATTTCATTGGATGAAAATTAGTCAAAGTTAATTATATCTGTAAAAGCGGAAAAATATAATTAAATTAAAATAATGAAAATAAATAAAATTAGATCGCTACGGGTTTCCAAGATTTCTCTTAAAAAATAAAAGATATCTTTTAGATTGTAATATATCTTTTAAATTACAAAATATATTTAATCATACAATTCTTAAAGTTGTGGCTATTAAGTTAATTATTTTAGAAATAATTAATTCTTCTTTTTAGAATAACTATCTAAAAATGAAAATTAACTATATTTAAATTAATTAAAACTAAATATGTTATTAAGATTTAATTGGAGTATGTTTCATTCGACGAAAATTGACATGGTTTCATAAGATGAAAATTTGTCAAAATTAATTACTATATTGCTAAAAGGGGAGACATATAGTTAATTTTAAAAACAAAAAATAATTGAAATTAATTAGTTTGCTATAAGTTGGAGAGATTTTCCCTAAAAATAAAAGATATCTTCTAGATTGGAAGTTGTCTTGCAAAATCGAAAATGTCTTTAAAGTTACTTTCATATGAAAGAAAATTTTGGAAATTCTGATTTTATTGGACATGGTTTTATAAATACAACTATTAAAAAAATTAAAATGAGGCATTAGTATATATATACAGGATTAGAGTTGTAATTGCAAGAAAATTAAAGAATATTTCATTTTGCAAAATTAGCAACAAAAAATAGATTATGACCAAGACACCCTTGAACTTTTTCATTTTTCCACTTCAATCCCTTTCTTTCTTCCATTTTCCGATCATCTTCTCCGGCGTCTTCTTCCATTTTCTGGTCATCTTCTCCGGCGAATTAACAAACTCCGGTCGTCTTCTCTGGCAGCTCTGATCATCTTCTCCGCCAAGCTCCATTTTTCCGGCCAAAATTTTTTTCCGACAAGCTCCGGTCTTCTTCTCCGACGAACTCCATTTTTTTCGGCCAATTTTTTTTTTTTTTGGATGGAGAGAACCAGATCTGGTTCTCTATGGATGGAGGACCTTCGAAGAAGCGATCGGAAGAACCGATTGAGAAGAAGGGTCAAACCTCACGAATCCATAGCTTCCAGTCTAGTCCATATTCACAGCAACCAAAGTTCTTCATTGCCTCGAAGAACACCCCTGTGTCTTATTCACGACGTGGCTTGAGTAACTCTTCTTTGAAATCAAAGACTGCAAGGAGATTGAAGGCATTTGAGCTCGAGCAATTGAAGTCCGCAAGGAAGGTTCAAATTGAGAAGGGAAAATCGCTTAAATCACTTGGGAGAGCTCTTATTGTGTGGCTGAATTTTTTGGTCGAGAACCCCAGTTCCCGTGGCTGCCGCGTGGGGCAGTTGGGGGGTTGATGTTGGGGGTGCATGGGTAGGTGGGGGGTGATGTTTGGTAAATTTTTTATATTATTTAAAAGAACTTGTTATTTTTGCAATTGTAAATTTTAGTTGACTTTCCAGTATTTTGTAAGTTTTTCTTTGACATCCTTGCTATTATTTCAATTAAAATTAAATAGACTGCTATGAGTTCACAAAATTTTCCTAAAAATGAAATATCTCTTTTAAATTGAAATATACTTTTTAAATTATAAGATATCTTTAAATTTAGATTCATATAATCTATTAAACTACGTCTATTAATTTAATTATTTTAGAAATAATAAGTTCTTTTTTACAAATGATTATCTAAAATACAAAAATTAATTATATTATAATTAATGAAAATTAATTTCGTTTCGAAAAAAATGAAAATTAATTTCATTTCAAAATTAATTAACACGATTTCAATGGGCCAAAATTTATCAAAATTAATTAAATTACTAAATTGCGAATATATGATTAATTTTTAAAAATAAAAATTACTTGAAATTAATTAGATTGTTACAGCGAATAAAAAATTATTTCCGAAATTAATTACATCTTATTATAGAGTGAGCAGATTGATAATTGGTGCCTAATTAACTTTATTTACTTTTAACTAATATTCTTTTTTTAAAACATACTTTTCCTTCGATTCTTATACATTTTTGTATTGTTAATAATATTTTTTTGGAGTTGTAGATGGTGGTAATTTGGCCTATGATTAATGACATTAGACTTGGACAATCGTTTTTACATTTTGGAATTTTCTTAAAAGTCAATTTTCGATGACATATAGTTACATTTACAATTTTAGACATTATGAATTACATCATCATATTTAAAACCATGATTACCAATAAGGATAGGAAAGCAAATAAAAATACAAATATGGCATTTATATAAATTCACCAAACTTCAGTGTAGTCGACTTAATTTTTTATTTTTTACAATTTTTGCAATAAAATAAAATCTTAAGATTTTTTTTAAATTGTGTTATTTATGTGTAGACATTATATTTTATAATGAATAATTTTAAATTATTTATTTTATATTGATATTTGGTAGTTTAGATTTTATTTAATTTTTAAGGATCATCGATTAAGTCGTCTATTTTAATTATTAATCATATATATTTCAATTTATTTATCTTATCCAAATTAATTTAAATTCAAAATCAAAATCATTCAATATTTGATCATGACAACATAAAATCTATGAGATTTTTTATTAACCACTTTAAAAATCTTATATAATTAAGCTATTTAAAATAAACATTTAAATTGATGAGTTTAGAAAAATATGTTAATATACCGAATATGTTAAGTTTGAGTTTACCCCTAATATGTTAGTATATGTCTTTGTCATGTTTTGAATGTGTTTATTGAAAAATTTACATGTCATTAATACATATTAAAAAGTAGAAATAAATTTTTTTTGCTACATGAGCACGATGAGCTGTGGATGTAGATGTGAATTTTCTAGCGCGACGAGGATGGAGAATAGGAAGTCCCCATTCTATTGCAATTCTTATATCATTCAAAAAATTATTTTCTCAAACATCTATTTCAACCACTAATAGCATTCATGTGATTTTTTTGGGTAATTTTTTTAATCTATTTTACTTTTTGATAATAGATAAAAAGTAAAATAGATTTACGTATGTTTTCACCAAAATTTCTCTCAACCCTTATTCTCTGACATTCTCCCTAAACTCTACCAAATTCAGCACATGTTAGGATTGATTTTTTTAATGTATCTATCTATATATATATATAAACAGCATTTTTTCCTCCAAAACATCATTTTTTTGAAATTTTTAATTAATTTTTAATTCCACATCATTATATTTTTCCTCCCAATGCATTTTTCCTAAAATAGACATTATCTTTGCCTTAAATAGATGTTACCCTTTTTAATGATTTTTTTAATTATATAGACCATCATTATATTCAGCATTAATATTCTTTTTAATTTAATTATATTTTTTTATTTGTTACCTAACCTAATCTCCAATGCAATTATTTTTGCTAACAATTATAGATAATAAATTAAAACATGACTTGAAAGAATTCAACAAATTGTCTATGATCATTAGGTTGAAAAGAGGCCAATTATTTTTGTTTATAATTATATGAAATAAATTAAAGTATGACTTTAAAGAATTCGATGAATTGTCTGTCATAAATAGTTGAAACAATTGTTCCCTCTTACCAATAAATTTTTTCTTCTTTTTTTTTAATTGTTGCTATCATTAACTTTTTATACCACTAAACCGACTCCACTTTTTTTTTTTTTAAATTGCAAAGGTAACTTTGCGGATTGATTTTACTTTCTTTCCTCAATAGCCAAATAATTCTCATGCGTTAGACGAGACATTGCTAGCATCTCCATCTAATGAGACATTCCTATACATCAGGGAAGATAATTTATATCCATTTGATTTACATTCGTTTGAATCGCTTATGGCTAACAAATATGTTTACTTTTCTGTATTGATAAATTTTTTATTATGATTTTTTAAATATCATTGGGTTGAGTCGACATATTATTTCACAATAAAAGTTTAAGTTCTTATAATATTAGGTATACTTCATTTGATGCATAATAATAAGTGATATCTTTAAAATCATCTATAATATAGAAAAAGAATTGGACAAAAAATGTTTTTAATTGATTTTTTTATTCTTTTCCCGCTCAAAATGCTACAACCAATCAGAATTTCTGGAAAAAAAAAGATAGATAGCTGTAAAATCGGGTATCAGAAAAGGAAAAAATCTATTTATTAATTTTTTCCGCCTATTGATTTTGTCTAATATAAACTTCTATCTATATATAGAATAATTTATATATATATGGAAAATGAGGCTTTTTTCTTATTATATTTTTTATTGTCGTAAATCCGTTTTCCGATTTAAAATAAACTCTATTTTTATTTTTTATTGCCTAATCTATATCCAACTCTCTTTTATTTTTTTACCCTAATATATTAATATATATCAAACTCTCTTTTATTTTTTTACCCTAATAATATATTAATATTAATGTATATAGATTTTATTTAATTATTTCTACCCTATTTTACCCAATCTCATAATATCTAAATACTCTCTCTATCATTTCCTCTTTTTTTTTATTTTCTACATATAAAAATAATAATTTGTGATTCTATTTTGCTCGACTTGATGAAAGCTTTAAAACAAGTATACTATCAATATATAAATTTTTATTTTTTAAAAATATTAAAATTTACCGTAAATATATAAATTAGTGTCTAACTTAAATATAAATTGATATTAATATAAATTAATGACTACTGATGTAATAACATTAAAAATTTTTGATAATTTGTTACCACACTTAATTGATATTTGTTCGTAAAATTCAAATATAATGAGATGTCTCACTATATTTGCACTTTAACATCCAAACTTCAATAACAAATTACAAATTTAATTTTTTACCTCATTAGCTTCTATTATTATCAATTATAATTTAGTTTACCTGGACAAATATTATATATTTTTCTTTCAAATATTACAAATTTCAATTTTTTCCTTTATTTTTTCGTACAAATCTTTAATTTATATGTTTATATGTTGAACAATATAAGGGTGTTCCAAGAATTGGAATGAATTTTTAATTGATCGTTTTTTCATAATTTTTGTATTTAAAAAATAAAATTATTTAAAATTAACAGTTTTCACTAACATTTAATTTTTATGCCATACAAAACTACCATTGATTAAATTTTCACACAAAAATTCAAATAAAGGTTTAACATTAAAATAAAAAAATAAGATTAGACCTGTTACTTAATTAATTTTAGAAATAATTAATTATTTTAAAATAATTAGCTAAGAAACAAAAATTAATTAAAATTAATAATCGTGCTAAGATTCAATTTTTTTTGCAATACAAAATTACGATTCATTAAAGTTTTACCCAAAAATTTTTAAAAAAACTTACTAGCAATTGGCCCAAGTTTGAGACAAAATTCCACCACTATAATCCCCAATTTGTACTAAAAAATTTAAAAATTAGGTTGGACCCAATAATCAATTTTAGAAACAATCAATCATTTTTATAAATAATTAGCTAAAGAATACAAGTTAATCAAAATTAGTGATTTCTATAAAATTTAATTTTTTGTGTGATGAAAAATTACAATTCATGAAATTTTTACATAAAAATTAAAATAAATGTGTAACATGAAAATTTATAACTTAGGTTGGACCCTTTTATTAATTTTAGAAAGAATTTATTATTTTTAAAAATAATAATTAGCTAATAAATGAAAAATAATTAAAATTAGCGATTTCACTAAGATTTAATTTTGATTGGATAAAAAATTATAATTCATTTAATTTTTACATAAGAATTAAAAGAAACGTATAACATCAATTTTTTCAATTAATCATTCAATTGTAACATTAATTGATTTTTTAATTAATTGAATATATATTTATATCTTTTAAATTCTAAGATGTCTTTTCTATTATAAGATATTTTTAAAATTAGATTCATATAATTCTTAAAATTATGGTTATCAAGCAAATTATTTTGGAAATAGTATTTTTTTAGAAATAATCAACTTAAATAAAAAAATTTAATATAACTATTTAAACTATTATTAATTAAAATAATAAATTATATTGCAAATATTTAGCTAGACATGAGTTTAGTGGACAAAGATTGATCAAAATTAATTACATTGTTAAAAGGGAAAATATAATTAATTTTAAAAAAATCATTAAATTGTTATGGTTTTTCCTAAAAATGAAAAAATAAATCCTTTAAATTGTAATATATCTTTTAAATTATAAGATTTCTTCAAAACTAAATTCATGCAATTCTTAAAAGTGGTGATATTAAAATGTTTATTTTAGAAATAATTAATTATTTTCGTAAATAATTAGCTAAAAATAATAATTTAAAAAATAATTTTAATGTTAAACCTTTATTTGAAAAAAAATGAAAGCTATCTTTTGACATGCACGATATCTTTTTAATTATAAAATATCTTTAAAATTAGATTCATATAATTCTTAAAACCGCGGCTAAAAAATTAATTATTTAGAAATAATAAATTACTTTTATAAATAATTAGCTAAAACAAGAATTAATTATATTACAATTAATTATATTTTTAGATTTAATTTGATAGATTTTCATTGGATGATAATTGAGACAGTTTTATTAGACGAAAATTAATTAAAATTAATTAAATTACTAAAAAGGGGGAAATATAATTATTTCACAAAATGAAAAATAATTAAAATTAATTATATTGCTGCATGGAAGAAAAATGTGCTTACAAAATTAATTTTTCTTTTTACGTATTTTAAAATAAGGTTAAGTTAGCACCTATAAGATTTTTGATTCTTAGAATTGGAGTGTTACATCTTATCGTAAAGTAAGTCGACCGATATTAAAATGATTATTGCAAAAATAATTAATTCTTTTGATAAATAATTAGCTAAAATGAAAATTAATTACAAATAATTCTATTACAATCAATAAAATTAATAATACTGTTATAATTTAATTGGACTTGATTTTAATGGGCGAAAATTGACACTGTTTCGTTGGACCAAAATTAATCAAAATTAATTATATTACAAAAATAGAAACATAACATTAATGAAAAAATAAATAATAATTAAAAGTAGTTAGATTTCCATGGTTGACTAGATTTTTCCTAAAAAATGAAAGACATTTTTTGACATGCAAGATATCTTTTTAATTATAAAATATCATTAAAATTATATTCATACAATTCTTAAAGTTGCGGTAAAAAAACTAATTATTTATAAATAATAAATTATTTCTATAAATAATTAGGTAAAAACAAGAATTAATTATATTAATTACAATTAATTATATTTCTTAGATTTTATTGGATATATTTTCATTGAAAAAAGAGATAGTTTTATTAGACGAAAATTAATAAAAATTAATTAAATTGCTAAATATGGAGAAACATAATTATTTCAAAAATAAAAATAATAAAAAATAATTAGATTGTTACGGGAAGGAAAATGTGCTTACGTAAATTATTTTATCTTTGATGTATTTTAAAATAAAGTTAAGTTAACACATGTAAGATTTTGGATTTTAAAACTGGTCATATCTTCTTGTAAAGTAATTGAGTGATCATTAGTCCCTAATTAACTTTATTTACTTTTCAAGATATCATTTTTTTCAAAATATGCTTTTCTTTTGATTTTCATATGTTTTTGTAATTTCTATGATATTTCTTTTGAGTTACAAGAAAATATTAATATTTTTTTGTAATTACGTGTGTTTCAAAGGATTTGCTCCTTTTTCTTTTTCTTTTTTTAATGACAAGCTCCAAAAATAGGTATTCAAATAGTAATGATTTTTATTTAACACTACTTGAACCAACAATTATATAATAATTCTTGTTCAATCTATCGCTTTCAGGGAATAAGTTTAAGAATTCTTATTAAACAATTGGTTATCGACTAATCAGCTTATTTGAATTATATGACTCAATTAGAATATTTGAATTGGCTTCGACTATGTTAAATATTTATCTAAATTTTCATCTCCTAAATAAATATTAAGAATCCTACCTACTTGGAATTATTTATTTTATACCTAATTTTCCCCGCTGATATTTTATTTTATTTTTAAGTATAATCATTAGATTGTATATTTTAAGTATTAATCTTATATATTTGATTTATTTATCATATCCAAATTAATTTAAATGTTATACCAAATTATTCAATATTTAATATGCTAATATGTTAAATTAGTAAGTTTATACCTAATAGGTTAATATACATGTTTAATATATTTAGATTAGAAGGTATTTATTAAAGAAATAAAATATCAAAACAAAAGTCTTAGATTAAACAATCACAATGGGTGTGCCGGGGATGAGAATTTTTTAGTGGGGGGGACACTGACAGGGATGGGGAATGAAAAAGTGCAGAATTTTATATCATCCGCGTTCAACCTAGAGTAAATGAAGATGGGTCGAAATGAGGATAAGTGTTTCCCAACATGGAAGAAATAGTTTAGGGTTTATCTGGATCAGACTACTACATTATTATTTTTATAATATATTTTTATATCGATTATATTTCATAACTAACATTTAAAAATTATTATTTACATAGTAATTTTTAATAACGCACATTATCTTGATGTATAATAATTAATATTTCTTAATTTATAATTGCATATAATAAAATGTAAAATAATTTTAAAGAAAAACAATGAGCTCTACTTAATGTTAGTATAGTTATTTTAGTATGGTTATTTTGATAAATATAATATTTAATATTATTTTATTTTGGGTTTACATTAGTAGATTAATCTTGAAATAAGCAAAATGTAATATATTATCACAAGCGCTCTCACGAATTATCATCCCATGCAAAGCACGGGTATAAATGATAATTAAGTTACTATTCTATGGAGAATAGTAAATTAAGTTGTGTGGATTTTCGCGAGTTGTTTCTTACATATTTGCAAGATGGATTAGTACGAAATATAGGGGAAACTCTATTGAAATTTTTATAGAATTGTTTCAAGCTAAATTCTTTAATTTTATTGTCGTAACTCATTCTTTATTTTAATTATTTTTTTGGATTTTATGTTAATATTATTAACATCTATCAATAATGTTATTAGTTGAAAAATTTGTCCCCCGTGCAACGCACGGGTGAAACAACTAGTTTTTTGGAAAACGTAATTTTTTAAATTCTAAAAAAAGCACTTAATTTTAGCAAGTTGAAAAGTACATATACGCTTTTCCATAATTTCCTTTTTTTATAATTTACATAATTTACTAAAAAATAACTCTTTTATGATTGAATTTTTTTAATTTGTCTAAGTAGGACTTGATTATTAAATCAAAGAATGTGAGGAATCTCAAGCGTTGAAATATTAACCTTATTTCTGCCCCGTTGGTCTGTATTTGTGGGAAATCTCAAGGGATGAAATTTTTATAAAAAATAATACATTAAGACATACGCATATGTTCTATGTATAAACATACTTTATAGTTTATGCTTAAAAAAATAGAAAAACTTATTTTATTGCTTAACTAATAAAATAAGAATATTGAATTTCTAAAATATTTTTCTACATAAATATAAATTAATTTTTTATTCATATAAATTAATTAATGTATATTAAATATTAGTTAACATAATACCTTAATTTTTTTTAAAAAAATATCTTCTTAATTCAGTTTTTATATTAATTGCTAATATTTTTGACAAAAATCTTGTGTAAGAAATTCATAATTCTAATAAAAGAAAGTTATCGTTCTAACTCTCCAGCTTAAAATTTTTTATAGAAAAAAAGTAGAAGAAATAAATTTTTTTGTAGCGTTTACATGCAATACCTAGAATCGATCACTGAATAACTCACTCAAATAAGATAATTTGCTAAAAGCACAAAAAAAATCCAATTAAAAAGACAAGTAATTATATTCCGATTACATTGTCCAAGTCATATTTGTGATTTATATTGTTATAGCATATCAATTTGAATTCCTTATCTTATAATAATATTTTTTTAAATAAATAGTTTATTTTAATTAAAAATCAGTTTATCCATTTGTTGCATTAGTCAACTGTATGGTGATAATTATTGACTTGAATTTAATCAATCTATATTTAATTTTGATAATATTTACTTCCAAAATTATATATTTTAAAATACAATCCTTATTTTAACTAAAACCTTTGTTTTCAAATATATATAGATTGAATGATTAATTCCATCTCCTATATTATTTAGTTTCATATTAACTTAAAAGTCTAATTTTAGTGATAAATAAGTAAATATCTAAATTACATAATTTTGAATAATGATTTAATAAGAAGAAAAGTAAATATCTAAATTACGTATTTTGTAAATTATATATTTAATAAAAAATTGGCTATTAACTCTACGACGATTGAAATTATGAAACTCAATTAGAAATTTTTAATTAGCTCTCTACTATGATAAATATTTTTATTTATAATTCTATATTTTAAATAAATATTGAGAATTTTGGCTACTTTAAATTATTTATTTTATACTAATTTTTGTTAGTTTAGATTTTATTTAATTTTTTAAAATCATCGATCAAGTTGTTTGTTTTAATTGTTAATCACATATATTTCAATTTATTTGTTTTATCCAAAATAATTTAAACTTAATATCAAATCATTCAATATTTGATTAAGAAAATGTAAAATCTATAAGATTTTTTTATCAACCACATTAAAAATCTTATATAATTTAAATTATTTAAAGTGAAAATCTAAATTGATGAGTTTAAATAGAATATTAATATACCGAATATATTAAATTGCTAAGTTTACACCAAATATGTTTTACGTGTTTAGTATGTTTAAAAAATATTTATAAAATAAATTAGATGTCATTACCACTTGTATTAAAACAAATACAAATAAACGCTTGTGTTCAACAATATAATCACGATGGGTAGTGTAAGGGTTGTGAATTTTCTAGCGGAGCACGGCGGCCAATGAGAATCCCATCCAATTGCAATCCTTATACTATACTCGCTCGCCTTCAATTAAATGATGATGGGAGTGGTGATGATGAAAAACGTTTCCTAGCAGAACAGAAACAGGGTGTTGGAGTACCCATTATATTATCATTTCTATAATATACCTGTAAATTAATTATATTTTACAATCAAATCTTAAAAATCATTGTTTATATATTCATTATCGAACTATGTCTTGCAGTCTCCAAAGCGACAAATAGGTAGGGTTTGAAGTTTGTGCTCTGTTATGATGATGGTCATCCAACCAAAGCTACTACGAATGTCGTGTGTAAAGAAGTTTTTAGTAATGTATAGTCTGACACTTATTAATCATGTGAGGTACGTTGTTTACTTTATTTAGCTTTTTACACAAACCCTTTATGTCATCTACAGAAGTGAATAACTATACTTATATATTATTGATTTTCTACTATTATATTGTTTGAAGATAATGTCCAGTTAAGATAGTTGTTAGAGTTATACAAATTAATAATATGCAACTCTTATCTATAAGTAGCAGTGTACTCGAGTTAAGGTAGCTCAACTTGCTTTACTGTCGAAAAGTACACTTTGAGTAAGTTAAATTTATTCTATCTGAACTATGGTATTATATTTTATATTTCTGAAGGTATTTCATATAAATGCACTTTGAAGTTCGAGAGGGTTACGTAAAAAATACATATTGTTGTCTTATTACGATTCATTGGTAGATTAATAGAAATTTGATTTTCTTGGAGAAAATTAGGGTTAAGATTTATATTTAAGTCCATTCATTGTTTCTTAGAAAAATATGAGTCATTTGTATTATTCATTTTGTGTTTATGTTGTTGATAATAGTTGATGGTATTATTTTTAAATTGTTTTTATTGTTGAGATTTTCAGGAGAATTGTAAATTAAGTTATGAGATTTTCAAGCGAATTGTAAATTAAGTTATGTGGATTTTGGTGAGGTATTCATTGAATATTTTATAAGAAGGGTTTGTACGATATACAGGGAAAACTCTACCGAAATTTTTATCGGATTTTTCATTACTTATATTAATTATTAAGTTTAGTACAATCACAAATACTCGATTTATTATGTTGGTGGTGCTATTGATATAGAATTAATATATATCGAAACATGTAATTATTGATATATTAGTCTTGCAACGCACGGGTGAAAAAGACTAGTTTTTATGTAAAAGAGGAGGGAGAAGGGATTGAGTTAAATGGTGGGAATTTGTGTAGCATATATAAGTCCCACGAGATATGTAAATGTAATTGATTTAACCAAACTCAAGTTTATAATGAATTGATAAAAATGAGTAAAAATATATAAAAATTTTGATCCTCACATGCTTTCGATCATTTTTTAAGCAAATTCTTATATTTTTCAAGATAAATCATCTTCTTCCTCTCAATCTATTTTACTCTCTAGTCGGATTTCATCGCATACAAACAGTATTTACTATTTAGTACAAAATTTTTTTAATGTTTTTAAAAATTTGGCACAAGTGCTAAAGAGACCATTTGTGCACAAGTGAAAATATCAAGGATCAATTCTGTTGTTTTTGTGAAGTTTATGTTTTAAAAAATTTCCCACAAGTGCTAAAGAGGCCATTTGTGCACAAGTGAAAATATCAAGGATCAATTCTGTTGTTTTTGTGAAGTTTGGGCTAATAACGCTAGAAAATGAAACTTCCGGACAATTTTGGCCAACTATCCCGGAAAAAAAAAAAAAAGCTAAAAAGCAATAATAACCCCTTCGGCACTCGGCAGCAAAAGGCACAATCATTAAAGTAACAGGTATCCCAGATCTTTCATTTTCTTCAAATCGAAAGGCACAATCATTCGTCTTGGTTTGCATTTGACATATCCAAATTCACTTTCCATTTTCAATCCCAAGTGAGTGAATCTCAGAAATTCCCCTGAACATATCAGGTAACAATTCCCCACCCTCCTCTTCTCAGATCTTTAATCAATTTCAGCTGAAAATTTACGCCGCACGTCAACCGGAATTCATCCTCAATCATCATGTTTATATTTATTTATTAATTTTTTACATTATTTATTAAGTTTTTAATATTGATGGATTGGTATTGAATTCTATCATCTAAAGTTTTGCCTTGATTGATTCAATCATTTTGTTACAATCTGACCATATTTACAAGATTATTGATTTATGGATTTTGGGGAAAAGATTGGGATGGTTGAATTTATGACATGATTACCATTAATGTTCTAGCTCTTGGTTCCTTCTATTCCACAAGATGATCTCAGATGTTCTCACATTGCATTGTGAATTTAGAGTTTCAGATTCTTTAAAATTCAGATGTCTACGCGTGTAATGATTAATTTTATTTTACTGTGATAGGATTTAGATTTAAGCTTATAGAAAGCGAAAAAATTTATGTTCTTTAATCTTTGTGATGGATCACTGTTTGCAGGTTATTATTAATTAAGACTAGTTTAGTTGGATGATAGTGGTGAATTAAGTAAAGCAATGAGCCAGCTAGGGAGACCAACTTCAGGTATAATTTTTATTTGCTGTGGAACCAATGTTGATGGATGAATAATATCAGTTTGTGCATGTCAAATTTAATAGGAAATTTCTGCTGTACTACCCGAACCCATTTCGAATAAAGCTTTAGTGGAATTACTTAATCTTTCTTGATGAAAAATGCACGTATATGGTGCACCCTGAAATGTGGCTTCTGTTTAGAACTTAATAATGAATGTAGTGCGTTAACTTCATTGATTGCCCGTGATTCGTGAAGGTAGTGCATTACGCTAATATATGGACATACAAATGGAATGTACTTTTTCTTCATGCAATAGACACTGTTCAACAAGCTTGTTGCATCCTGATGAGTGCTTTTCACATGAAAGTGCTGTAGCAATTAGCATGGTTGGCTTTCACTTCAAAATCAAATTTCATAGGTTTATGGTGATTACTTAGTTGTAAACTTGTTCTAAAACATTTTGTTGCTAGTTAACAGATGTGTTTATTCATCATCATTTTCAGTTATTTTAAGTTTTGAATTAGCTCTTGGCTTTTCTTTTCTTTGTCCCTTTGATAAATACTACTTATTCAGGTAAAAGAAGATTGAAAGATCTTTTGGGTCAACCTGATAATCGTGTTTGTGCAGATTGTGGTGCTCCGGATCCAAAATGGGCGTAAGTTCACGCTCATTGTTATCCATTTGTCAATATTTGCAAAATGAACACATCTAAAATATTTGTTATTTGTATTTGTGTATCTTTGATTTTTATTTATTGATGTTTTTGTACGACATTCAGATCTGCAAATATTGGAGTATTTATTTGCTTAAAGTGCTGCGGTGTGCACAGAAGCCTTGGTACACATATTTCAAAGGTGACTTTCTCAGACTTTTTTCGTTTTTCGCTTCCACCATCTACTAACTCTTTCATTCATGCTTCTTATACTCTTTTACTCCTCATGTTAACACCATAAGACTTTGTGTCATGCAGGTTTTGTCTGTTACACTAGATGAATGGTCTGATGATGAAATTGATGCACTGATTGAGGTTGGTGGAAATGTGTCTGCTAACTCTATCTATGAGGCTCATTTTCCTGAAGGAGTCAAAAAACCTCGACCAGATGCTAGTCATG
Source organism: Jasminum sambac (assembly GCA_018223645.1). Taxonomy (NCBI): domain Eukaryota; kingdom Viridiplantae; phylum Streptophyta; class Magnoliopsida; order Lamiales; family Oleaceae; genus Jasminum; species Jasminum sambac. The sequence continues at coordinate 31,301,175 of CP073647.1, read as the reverse complement.
AAGAGCGGTCAAAATTTATCAGGTCTGGTCAAATATAAAGCACAATCAAGATATGCGTTTTTTCTTCTCTCTTAAGATACCTGGTCTTTATTTCTTCAATGAATGACTATCATATTGAACATTCCATTGAATCTTTATATTCCTAATCATAGGTCCTTTGAGACAAAAATATATTCTTTGTGCAATTTTTGTTATGTAGGTCTAAATATGAGCTTCAAGAATTCTTGAAACCTAGCCTACGTATTAATAATTCAAGTACTAAGAAAAGCTCTTTGCAATCAAGTTTGTCCAAGAAGAATAATTTTCGAAGTTCAAGTTCATCACAACAACCATCGGTAAGATTTATTCCATTGTTTGCGCCCTTTTGAGTTACTACTACAATGTGACAATTTTTTTCTTGTTCCATTTATTTTGTGCACTCCACAATTTATTTGATTACTATCACTCATCCAATGACAAAATTTGTTGCATTAAGGCTTCCACGATTGCATGCTATCCTCACTTCATAGTGTATATTTTAAAATTTTATTTTACTTTCGGTCTTTTAGAACCCTACATCACAATCCTTGGATCAGCTAATGTTTTTATGAAGCTAGATCAACTTTATCAAGAAGTTGAAGATTACGTTCACTTCTCGGTGACATTTAAAAATAAAATTTTCATGTTTTATGGAAGTTGTTTGATACGTAATATTGTGTTCTATGTAAATTTTCTCTATGTTGTTGTTCTTGTTTTGAATTATTTTAATCTGGAGAACATCTAGTGAATTTCTGAAGTGTATCATACTTGTGACTTTAAGCAAACAAGCACTGTCACTTATGTAAAAGAGGTACATTATCTAGTAAATTTTGACACAAAAAGCATTGGGAGAATGTTCTCTATATTATGCTTAGAAGCTTTCTTGGATGACTACAAATGAATTACTAGACAGCTATTCATAATTCCACTTGATTTTAATGGGGTGTCGCGATCAATTCAACTAAAGACCTAGAATCAACATAGAATTCTCTACAAAAATAAAATTGAAATATACAAGAAATCTAGATGACTTTAGGATGGTCCAAGGTATTTCCTAGAAGATTGTAAGAAAACTTTCTAACAATCTTGGCTCTAGAATCTTTTAGAAGGTATGGTTTGTGACATATTGGAGACACGGTACAGGAGCAATAGTAGTGAATTTGAAAATATTTTGATGATAAATGAATATTAATTATGTTTTGTGGTTGAAATTAATGTTTGATTAGAAGTTAAAGGCTACTAATCAATTTAGTATGTGACTATGTGACGAACAAACTATATGTGAAAACTATATTTCAAATGCGTATGAAGCTAGTATTAAGATCTTAAAGATGTCATGGCTTTTTGTTGCTTCTGTGAAATTAGTTTATTTATATTTAAGGATGCAATTCAATCGCAGGAAGGCATGGTGGAATTTATCGGAATGTTGAAAATCACAATAATCAAAGGCTCAAATTTAGCTGTTCGAGACATGTTGTCAAGTGATCCGTATGTTGTCTTAACTCTTGGGAAGCAGGTTAGTCACTGTTTTCCTTTGCTGTTTTTTATTCTTTTCACATTTTGTTGAATATGTATGCCGGTATGCTGAAGATATTATGGCAAGATTTATATGGTAGTGGATCATAAGTTAAAATCTCATTCAATTTAGGTGTATTAGCAGACCTGATTTTGATCTATATTAGCGTTTTGGGTAAATAATATTATAACTCCTGCATGTCTAACTCATGGAAACCTTGTGTAATTACAATTTATATACCTCGTTATAAGAAATTATATTTTACGCATCGCATTTTATTTATTCTTAACAAAATATATCTTCCATTGAATAAAAATTGGAAAAAATTAAAATAATATTTATTAAGACAAAATTATCCTTATTAGTGACTAACAAATTACACCTCATAGATTTTATTATGTAATACTTTGCATATCATTATTGTTTAAAATATTAATTAACAATTATTTTATCAATTTTTTTCTCACTTTTATGTTGCAATAATTTTTTAAAGTTAACCATATAGGATATATGAAATATTATAACTAAATTGAAAACAAGGAACCGTAATTGTCATCGTTGTCATCACTTCTACGACTACTACTACAAATGTTTCATTTTTTTCATAACAAATAATTTTACTCCTTTCACTTTTGAGGTTCTCTTGTTTAAGAAAAAATGTAAAAATAAAAAAAAAAAAACATAAAATATTAAAATAAAAAATAAATTAAGTCACAAATTAGTACTAAACATCGTATACCATCGAACTTGATTTTTCTTATTCATCGAATAAAACTTACTTACCAGAGGTTAAGAACATATTCGTATTTTCCTCATTTCATGAAGTTGAATAATTTTTTTATCTATATTTTTTAATATGTGATTGATTTTTAAAATTAACTTTTTTATTATTATATGATTCAGTCGATAAACAACCAATATAATAAATTTTGTAACGTAAAAAAATGGGTATCATTTTCAAAGAAAAATATGTAAGAAATACTTTAAAATTATGGTAATTAAAGTATTGACAACACATTAAACATTAAAAAGTAGGTATCTAAAGTATTATATAACATAATATTTAAGGTGTAATTTGCTAATTTTAGTGACGGGTTTAGTCTTTTCAATTTTTTCAAAAGCGGTTGTATAATTTTTTTCTATGCCAAAGGTGTTTTTAGCTTCCATAAAATAAAATACAATATGATGGAGACCGTGTGTGTAATATGTAAATTATAGATTCGTCATAGATAAATGGTGATTTTCATAAATTCCTTAATTAATATTTTGAAAAATATAAATAGTATGTAAAATGTTACATAACAAAATTTATGAGGAATTATTTGTTAGTTACAAATAAGGGAAATTTTGTCTAAAAAAGTAATTTTTATTTTCTCTCTTTTTTCCTCAATGAAAGGCGTGTTCTGTTAATATTAAATGAAATACGATATATAAATTGTAATTTCTCAAAATACGGTATGCATAAACACAAGGTGTATTTTATAAATTTGCCTAAATACTATTAGAGCATCTCCAATGGTCTCTTTATTTTTAAAGAGTGCTTTTCACATTATAGAGAGCATATTTTAATTTAGAGACTAAAGTTTTTAATTTACTCCAACAATCTCTGTATTTATACTTTTTATTTTGTGTATATCAAGAAACATTTATTATAATATTGTATTTTTAATCAATACATATTTACCTTAATTGTCTTTGGCCAATAAAATTAATTGTGACTTTGTTGAATCAAGAAAAGGGTATTGAAATATGTGACAATTGAATTATAGAGAGTGAGGTTGGCTCTCCAAGTTTGGAGAGTCAAACTCACTCTTTATTTAAAATTGTTAAATTAAAGAGTCTATTGGAGCTAACTTTTAATATTTGACTCTTTAAAATAAAGAGTATTTTACTTTTAAAGAGCCTATTGGGGATGCTCTTATAACTGTTGTAGCGTGTCTAATGGATAAAAACCTTAAGAATGTCTAGATGGAGAAGAAATTTAAATCTTAGTAAAGAGCTTGATTCACTAAAATTCTTTCAAAAATTATAGTCACACGTTTTGAATGATGTGAAAGTTGGATGGTTCAAAACGTGGGTAAATTTCCAATATATAAAGTTGCTTATAGTTGTATTTTCTGTTACTAGAAAGCACAAACAACGGTGGCGAGGAGTAATTTGAATCCCGTTTGGAATGAGGAACTTATGCTTTCGGTTCCGCAAGATTATGGTGCAATAAAACTGGTAATCTGCCTTACAGCATTTCTAGATATCCTTTTCTTGTATGGAAAATAGTTTTTTCCGGTTTTGTTGGTTCATCTCATTGATATTTTACATCTCATTTAAATTGCAGCAAGTTTTTGATTACGATACATTTTCAGCGGACGATATAATGGGAGAAGCAGAGATAGATATTCAACCAATGATAACCTCAGCAATGGCATTTGGAGATGCGGCAATGTTTGGAAATATGCAGATCGGGAAATGGCTAAAATCACATGATAACGCACTAATAGATGATAGCATTGTTAACATTGTGGATGGGAAGGTGAAACAGGAAGTATCGCTTAAACTCCAAAATGTAGAATCTGGAGAGTTGGATTTAGAACTAGAGTGGATTCCTCTTGGACAATAGTGTCTGGTTTGCTAAGTTGGAGTTTCTCACATTGGACAAATTTTGTTTCAAGCACTGCACGCGACACATGTCATTGGTGTATAGAAACTATTTTCACTTTTCATTGACATTTGAAAATAATATTTTAATGTTTTATGGAAGTTGCCCTATAGGTGTTAAAGTATGCGATTGAAACTTACCTATGTTGTTGTGTCCTTGTAAAAGTTTATTTTAATTTTGAGAACATGTGGTGAGTTTTTGTAGTTTATTATACTTGGTGGTTTAAACAAACAGCCGCACAGGTATATTATTTAGTAAATTTTATTACGGAGCATTGAGAGAATGTTTTGAATCACATATAGAAGCTTCCGTGGATGATTGTAAATGAATTATTAGATCATTACTTATAAATACTCTCCTTTGAATGTGATGTGGTGATCAATTCGATCTAACTGCTTAGAATCAACATTTAGAATTCTCTACAAAAGTAAGACTTAAAACATACAAAAGTAGGACTAAAACATAGTAGCGAGCTCTGGATAACTTTGGAATAGTCCGTGATATTGCCTAGAACATTGCAAGGAAACTTATTAACGATCTTGGCTCTAGATCTTTAGAACATTCCGGTTGTGACATACAAGACGAACGGTATGGGAAGAGCAATGGTAGTTCATTTCACAAATATGTAGACGATACATGAGTACTGATTATGATTTTATGGTTGAAATTAATGTTTGATTCGAAGTTAAAAGCTATTAATCAATATAGTATGACAGAAGCAAGCTATATACCCTTTTTGTCCCATGAAGATATATTCGTTTTTATTCACATAGATTAAGAAATGTATATTAATATGATTAGAAAGTATAACTATATACTCTCTTGTTACATTGCGTTTTTTGTAGTAACACTCACGATTTGTTGCTCACATGTGCCCCAATGGGCGATACCTGCCCTCCCCATCAGGGGGTCCACGTGTGGACACTTGTTGCTCATCGTGAAGACTTTCCTTATTTATGTAATTGAAGATATGGAAAGAAATTGATGCTTAAAAATAGATCAAGAGAAAATTTCGAACTCCAAAAGGTATGTAATTTGTTGAGATATTGACAAAAATAAATTCAAAAGAAAAAAAGGAAAAATAAGCTAATTGAAGATATGGAAATAAATTGGTGCTCAAAGAACTTTGCCAAATCAAAGTGTAGCTTGGAGACCAAGACTTTTCTTATTTATGTGTTTTTCTTTCTCATAAATATAGGTCTTTTTTTTCTCTTCTATGCACAATTCAAGTCTGAGTTGATAGAAAAATTGTAGCCTAGCACTCCAATAGAAAAATTGCCAAATCAAAGTGTAGCTTGGAGATCAAGACTTTTCTTATTTATGTGTTTTTCTTTCTCATAAATATAGGTCTTTTTTTTTCTCTTCTATGCACAATTCAAGTCTGAATTGATAGAAAAATTGTAGCCTAGCACTCCAATATTTATTGTGATCTTTGTGGGAATTACAGAAAGTAAAAATTGGTGAGTGTGGTAAGATTTGGATATTTTTTCTTGTAACACTTGGTGGTTGGGCACTGGCGGAGCCACTCATAGGTTAGTGCGGTCCATGGCGCGCAGTGGATTTCTTTTTTATTTTTTAAATTATTGTCTTTCTCTTTGACCCAAGACAAAAAATTAAAACAACCCAATTACCAAACTCTTGTATCACTCTCAAATCTCTCACACTTCAGAGAACACTTACACAAGCTCGCTTCTTCGGTCGGCAATTGCTCTTTTTTCAACATCTCTTCTTTTTACTGCCAGTTGCTTGAAATTGCTCATCTTTAAGCAATAAATTGACTGCCCGCCATTAGTCCTAATTTTTGGTGTATTTAATATTTATGTTTGAAAATCGGATACACAATTGAAATAATATTTGAAATTAGATGTGCAATTGAGGATTTGAATTTTCCCATGCCTTATTGAGTTGTTGAATTTTTCTAATGAGGCAAACTATTAAAACTTATCTACCGAATACTATTAGTGAATTTTTCACTAATAAATTTAGTGATAATTGTGGACAATGAACTTAAGTAAGGAAATAGGAATTGTGATTATTATTTTTTATTTTTGGAAATTGAAATTAGTTAATTACTTATTGGTTATTACTAATTAGACTATTAGAGACTTTAGAGTGTTAAGTCTTAATTTTAATTTAGTAATTTTGGGTTTATGCTTGAATTTTGTATTTGTGTTAGTTTTTTTGGGTATACTTTAGGATTTCAAACTTTGGGAATTAGAGCTTGAAACTTTGAATTATTAATTTATTAGATTTAGTTCAAACTTCCAAAAGCACTATTGATTTATAACTGTGAGTTTTATATGTTTATAATTTTAGGATTTTGGGAATTTAGGTTTACCAATTTTGAGGTGATATTGATGTTGTTTAATTGAAATCAACATTTTCTGTTTGAACTAGTTTTCACAACCGTGCGTTGCATATGAATAAAATTGTGTAAGTTGAAGTTTGTGGTATAAATTAGTGAAAATAAAATAATTATTTACCACATGATTCACAATTCTGTTTAGTTGATAATAACATAATATTTTATAAAATGCACAAATGTGCTAGCATATATTGTTACAATCTTATTTAAAGATGGGGTTACAATTTAGAATTAAAATAAATTAGTTTAAAAGGCGTGTTTGACAAGTGAAAATTTGCATGGAAAATATCATATCAAGGAAAATATTTTCCCACTTTTGTGTTTGATGCAAAGATTTTCCATGGAACATGTTTTCCATGTGCAGCAACATTAAAACACATTTTAACACATTTTGCATAGAAAACTAAAAATCTAGTGTAGATGTGGATTTTATTCGTAAAGAATTGGTTTTTGATGGAAAATGTTTTCCATCTCCAATTTCTTGTACAATCAAAGTATTAATGAAAATATGAGTGTTAAATGAGTGATAAAATAATTACAACCTTTAGTTCAATTAAAAAGCCTTCTCTAATCCATTTCACAGTTGTAACCATATTATAAGCCCGACACAGGGAAATTAAATAAATTGAAAATGAAATGAACACAATATTCAATTGAAAAGTAAATGTAATTTAAAATAACCTCATAAACAGCACTAATTGAGATAATAATGAAATATCACAAAAGAGGTAGTTCATAATTTTTTGTTGCTTGAAATAATTATGGATCCTAACTGCATTGCCATAGCTTGCCTGCCATCCTAGTTTAAAGTACTATGTAACATTGTTGTTTTTTCTTATTAATTAATATAGTAGTTAACTTAAAGTTATATTTAATGAATATAATATTAAATATTACCGTATTTAATGTTTAAATCTGTTTTTTTTTTGTAGTTGCATGTCAATGTATGTAATGTACGGTAATATAATTTACGATGAATTGTACTTTTTTTTTTTAATTTTTGAGAAGACCCCCAAATATAGCTAAATATGTTTTGAAATTGGAACTAAAAATAGCTAAACTTGAAATTGGTTCATCTGTTGCACCAATTGTATAATCTTTCAAGACTTGAACTTGTGTAGACAATGCTAGATTAGAAGACGATCCAGTAACAGTAATCTCATAAAGTGTACTATTATCAAGAGACTGGTTTTGATCAGACGCCCACGTGGGCATGTACCCACGCCCACGTGGGCGCGCCTGGTGAGTGGTGACGCCACGTCACTAGGCAATTTTTAAAATTTTTAAATGTTTTTTTGGAATTTATATTAAGTTAGATGAATAATATATAACTGCCCCCTGATAGGGGGTCTCACCCGACCCATATTTTTTTTTTTCCCCGACTGTAGGTACCCGATCAAGACTGATCAAGAGACATGTTGAATTGCATAAATGTTAAATATTTTTAAGTATATATATATATATATATATATATATAATCCACCTTCTGATTGCGTTCCCTTGTCTCACTATATTCACCTTCCGTCTCAGTATATTCAAGAAAACATCCATTCTCCGACTGTGTTCCCTTGTCCCAGTATATTCACCTTCCATCTCAGTATATTCACACTGGACAAATTTTCTGGCTACGCCATTGTGTAGAGTCTATTCTCATTAACCCAAAAGTAATAATCAATTATAGAGCACACCATTTTACACCTCTAAATCTACTTTCTGATTGTTTCGGTCTCCATCTTTCCTCACAAAACTACACCACTGATTCTTAATTCCAATTTTCATATACAACTACTGTGAGAAATTTTCTCCTAATTAGCTTTTAGACTTGGCAAAATGGATCGCGAGCCATTCTGGCTCCCGAGCTCGAGGCGAGCGGCTGGTGTAAAACATGAGCCGAGCTCGGCTCGGGCTCGTATAGTGTACGAGCTCGAACACAGCTTAGGCGAGTCGAGTTGGCTCACCAAGCTTTTTTGCCATGCCTATAATAGCTTCTGTATTTTTATTGTTTTTAACAAAATATATATGACAGAGATGGTGCTACTATTTTGTCACGGTTTTCTTCATTATTGATGGATTAATTGTAGTGGTTTTCGGCACTGGCGGTGCCTTTTATTTATTTATTTATTTATTTTTTATTTTTTATATGTGGTGTAATAGATAGGAATATATCATGCATGGGACTAATTGATTTGATCTCCACCATAAAATTATATATAGTTTATAATAAAATAAAACATTAATTTGATCTCCACCGTAAAATTATATATTTTCTCATAGGGATTTTGGCTCAAATAGTCCCAAAAAACTAGCCATATTGCAGATTTAGTCCCAAATAATAAAAGCAAGCGCAAATGGTCCCAAAAAAAAAGTTTGGTGCGCAAATGGTCCATTTGGATGGAATCCGTCCGTTTAACCGTTAGTCAAAGTCAACTGCTGAAAACTTGGGTGCGCATTTGGTCCATTTCACTTGAAATAAATTGCACAAAAGGTCCTAACTTTAGATATTGTTACAATCAAGCCCAAAAGTTTGAAAAATATATACTTTAGTCCCAATTTTAGTTAAATTGTATAATTTTATTATTTATTTTTTCTATGGGTGCTTATTTGGTCCGTAATTAATTTTATTGAATTAAAATTAATCCCAAATTTAGTTAAATTGTATAATAATTTATAATAAATATAATTATTGTACCTATATAAAATTATTATTATGAATATAAAATTATTATATTTATTATTAGCTATTGGTTAAAATCAAAATGTGCGCATCTCTAATGCTAAAGAAAATTTTCGAAAGTTGTGATACTATATTAATACAAACAAATGCTACTGTGTTGAAATTTTTTGATAAAAACCATTTAATTGGTATCAAATTAATTCAATAAAATTAATTACGGACCAAATAAGCACCCATAGAAAAAATAAAATATACAATTATACAATTTAACTAAATTTGGGACTAAAGTATACATTTTCAAACTTTTGGACTTGATTGTAATAATATCTAAAGTTAGGACCTTTTGTGCAATTTATTTCAAGTGAAATGGACCAAATGCGCACCCAAGTTTTCAGCAGTTGACTTTGACTAACGGTTAAACGGACGGATTCCATCCAAATGGACCATTTTCGCACCAAAGTTTTTTTTAGGACCATTTGCGCTACCTTTTATTATTTGGGACTAAATCTGCAATATAGTTAGTTTTTGGGACTATTTGCGCCAAAATCCCTTTCTCATAACATAAAACATTAAAGAATGGTACATTAAGAAATAAAAAATTTCAATATTTTATGAATAAAGTGAGTAAATTGTAATTTGGAACGAACAAATGAGAGTACAGACTTAGGTTTACGGGGGACGGAGGAAGGACCAACCACATTCATTTTTCTTTATTTGGCTGAAAAGAGGATTTACTAGATAGTCTTTATTTGTAAATACGCGGCTAAGCAACTTTGACATATGCTACGATATATTGTAATGTAGTTTGCTAAAAATTTTCTGACTAATCATTTTTTAGCTGTATGTTTACTAGTATGACAATCTTTTAAAGGGAAAAAAAATTTAAACACGTTTTCCATTTGTATAATTTTTAATCATACATTCAAAACTTATATTTTTCTTTCAAACACCTCTAACGAACACACATTTAGAGTATACATTTGGTAGAGATCATAGAAAAAATGATTCTTGGATGTGCAATTAAGAAAAATAAAATGATTTAAAAGAATGTCAAAATAATTATGAAATTAATTCAATGGGTGATACAAAAAATGGTTTTGAATAAACTCGACCAAACAAGCCGTTAAATAAGCAATTTTGATCTAGTGATCATATTATATCCAACGTTGATATGGAGACACACTAAATTGTGTTCTACACTATGTGGACACTAACACTAAACAAAATATTATTATTGTGTTGAATTTGACATTAGATCAAACTCAATTGGATAATATTAATGTCATGTGGGGCCGCCTGGATTTGGTGACTAGCATTATTCGATCAATAATGAAGATGCCTGCCAAGCCCACACGATTCATAATTTCATATCATAACTCAATCAAATCCATGCAAATCTTACCAAGCATTGATAAACCAACATCGATAATTTTATTTAAAAACTGATAATTTTATTTAAAACACAAGGTTGATGCAATGGTTGATATGATCAAATCAAAGTAGTGTATCTCGTTTTATATTCTATTATTAGTATTACTAGTATCACGCCCGTGCGATGCACGGGAATAATTAAATTTATGTACGATAAATAATTGATATAAAATTATAAATATGAATGTTGAATTACATAATCGATGTAATTTATGCATAGGAGATTATATAATTGTAAAAAAAATTATTAAAATCTATAATATTGTATATTATAGTCAATGCAAAAATTGCGGAGTAAATTCACAATTGTAAATTATAAAAATTCACGTGCATCGCATAATTAAGAAGGTTATCAAAATGTGTAATTTTAATTCTAATTACCGTGCTTAGCATTGCACAACAACGCTCGAGAAGATTAATTAATTGTAAATGAACCATTGGGAATGAATATATAAAAATTCTTTGATTATCAAAATATGTCTTTCTCGTTGGTACATATCAAAGTTATATTGAACATTTTTTTTTATTTCTAAAATGGATATTACGCACTCTAAATTTTATGATTTTATACGTTCTTTTATTGATTAGCTGTAATTGCTACTTAATTTTAGCTATATTGCATAAGAAGTATTATGTTTAATTTTATGTAACTTAAATTTGTAGTAACACCGCCAATTTTCCTCATGTACATAATTTATTTGATTTCTTTTCATTTACATAAACTGTATGTTAATTGTAGAATGAAAAAAATTTTATTTGTAATTTTATATACTTAGAAAAGGCAAAAAAATATGCAATGCAGAATTCAGTCAGTGATCATATCACATCAGAAGCATTAAAAACAAAAAATATCATTTAATTTTTTTAATTAGAAATAGTATGTTATGTTGGCACTGCCAATAGGGTATTCACCAAACGTGACACTTTAACTATAATTATATAAGGATTAATAAATTACTATTTTACTTAAAAATAAATAAATTATTCTACATAAATCCAGTTATAATTTTAACCACTCACTATTTGATTTTCAAAAAAGAAAAAAGTAACAAATTCTCACTATTTTTTAATAGACCAATTCATGTAACCAAGCAAAACTATCAAAACCTATAATTTTATCACGATAAAATTAAATAAAAAATTATTATTTTATATTTTAAATTAGAACTTTAAAAAATGAAATTATATATAAAGTCTTTCCAAAAATAAATTTTTTCTCATTAGATGTTTGTTTTAGATATTGGTTATTTTCAATTATATTTTTAATTACTACTAATTAATGTTGGTTTATTTCCAAAACTAATTTTATAATTTTCTTAAAATATTTGATGTATGTCACATTTGCATCTTTGCCTAGTGGCATTTCACAAATTATAATATAATAAAGATTAATGGTATGGTAATATAACAATTCAAAATATAAAGATAAAAATTAATAAATTACTCTTTATTTAAAAATAAATAAATTTATTTAAAAATAAATAAATTATTCAGTGCAAATTCAATTATAATTTTCGCACACCCTATTTTATTTAAGAATAATCCACTATTTGAACAATCCAATGCACATTATAAATCAAAACTATCTAAAACTATAACATTTTTTAATACGGTGAAAATAAAATACTTATTATTTAATGTTTTTAATTAGAAATTTGAAAAATGAAATTACATTTAAAGTCTTTTGAAAACCATTTTTTTCTTATTAAATTTTATTTATCACATTTAATGATAAATTTATGTTTCATTAAAAAATAATTATATTGAAAGAATTTTCCCTATTTAAATCTACCAATTAATATTGGTTTATTTCTAAAAATAGAATTTTCTTTTTTTTTTTAACTACAAAATTGATTTTTAATTTTTTAAATATTAATGAGTGCCACGTTGGCACTACTGCCAACGTGGCACTTCTCTTTTTATAATATAAAGATAAAGATGTCAAATTACTGCATTAATTAATATATTTAAATAGCAGTACTCTATTAAGATTAAGCTTTTTCTAGAAATACTAGTAACAATAATGTGTATTACAAGTTTTATGTAAATGATGAATATTGATAGGTGGAAAATTCTTTATTTTATTGGACATAGTGTATAAGCGCAAAATTCTTCATTTTATCATCTCTATACTACACAATATATAATTATTGGTTAACATGCAAGTTAAATAATATGTAATCGAACAAAATAAATTATAATAAGCTTAAATATTTATTCTTTTAATATACAAAATTGATCGAAAATTAGAATATAAAAATAATTAAAACATATTAATTTTTTAAAATATAGATATATATGAGTTATTTAATTTTAATTGGCAAGGAGGAAAATTGAATCAAATAGACTGTGATATATATGGACTAAATTGAAGAGTTAAAAAAAATATAATAGCGACTCAAATGAATTAAGAGGGTGTTAGCATCCATATTTTTAATGCATTTTAATGTATTTTTTTTTAAATTTGGTCAAACAAATCACATCCATATATCTCTCAATTCATTAAATCTCCACCATCCAACTCCACTCATTTTCTCTCTCCCTACTCATAAAAATACATTAAAATTCATCCGCTAACACACTCTAAGTATAAGATATTGGATTACTGGTGTAAAAATGGCCGCTTAAATTTAATTAAATCTTTTTTGCTCAAAACAACAATTTAATCACAAAGACATATATGAAATGGTATTAATATCCATTGTGCATGTGTATAGATAACATTGTGAGAGAGAATTGTGTATATAACACGGGCATGTGACACATTTTTAAATAGTTTAAAGTTTAAAAGGATGAGATTACGTTCACAATAAAATAGAGCATTAAAGTGAAAAGTAATTGCAGTATTAAAGTGAAAAGTAATAAATAACAAAAATGGTTATGAATTTTTTCCATTGTGCATGAAAGAGTTTAACTGCAACATATAATTAAATGAAAAATAAATGGCACAAAGGGCAAAATAGATAATATAGTTTAAATATTTGATGATGGTACGAGAATGTGAATATTTTACACACATCCCACCCTTTATATAGTAGTGATGATGATGTTTTGGGGTCGACAGACACAAATGTACATTTTCCGAAATTAATGGATAGATCATTTAATTTTTGGGAAGCACGTGAGTTTACTTGTTAATTAAATGACATGTTATTCTGTTATTAATTAATTAATGCTTAAATGAGCTAAAAAAATAAAAAAAGTAAAGCAATTAGTTTCAAAATATGATACCCATTGCTGAATCTGTGTCACATATTTTCTTAATTGGTGCTAGCTATTGCTGTTGAGGTGTGGTTATACTTTCATGATACCTATGGTATTATTTGGAAATCATATGAGCTCCCACAACACCTGCTTATGCATTGGATTATCCAATTAAGCAAGTCTAACTTACATGCAACTCTCATTCCCCTCATTGCTTGCTGGTTTATTTGGTTAAAGGAATGCAGCGAAGCATTAGAATGTCAAAATGTCAGTTTATAGGATTATAAAGAGGACTACTTCCTTCTTGAAAGACTAGATTCTATATCTACATAAGCCTTTTATCCCCAAAGTTCCTAAGGTTGATGTTGTTGTTTGGCAAAGACAATCCCCTCAGTGGCATAAGTTGAATACAAATGGGGCCCTCAAATTTGATGGGCAAGCTTTTGGTGGAGGAGTAATTAGAGATCACCTTGGTCAAATTTGTTAGGCTTACTTTGACCATTTTGGATACTGTTCCATTACGATGGCTGAACTTCAATCTATTGCTTTGGGATTAAAACTGTGTAGAGACAAACAAATTCGAAAGGTGTGGATAAAGTCAAATTCTCTTATAGCAGTGCATTTGATTTCCGAGAAGAGTTCAGGCGCTTGGAGTTATGCATATGTCTTGGAGGAAATCAAACAACACCTTCAACGGCTGAATTTTAGACTAACACACATCTGGCACGAGGTGAATAAACTTGTTGATTGGTTCGCAAATACTGGGTACAAAGAGCGGAGACAGAGAATAATTGATTTCCAAAGTTTGGACAAAGAAGCCAAAGCCATTGCTAAACTGGACATGAGTGGATTGTCATATATTCGAGTATAATTGCCTAGTAGTTCTTTATATTTTGCGTTTAGATAAATAGTATTTGTGAGGTGACAGTTGTAAGATGTATGACATTTAGCTTTCAAGTTTATTCAAATAATATTCATTTTGGGAGGTAAGGCTCACCCTCCGAGTAGGTGTAAATGTTTTCTTATTTTAATAAATTTTATTTCAAACCTGGATTTTCGGGTTGAGATAGTTCCTTAAAAAAAAAAAAGAATTTCAGAATATAATAATATTTTTCTTTGCGATATATATTCATTTAAAATTAGATTTAATTGTTCAGCACAATATTAGTGCCATCAAATTATTATACGCGAGAAGTGTTTTGAATAATAAATAAATAAGGCGGTAAAAATGTTAATAAGAAAGTTGACATGAAATAATATTGTTTTTTCTTTTAAACAATAATATATTATTAAACCTCTTTTCAACTTCTTGAGACGAGAAGATATCGTGTTTTACATTAATAAGACATCATCAATTCGATGGTTTGAAGGATGAACTGATTATATAACTAATATCTATGATATATCATCAATTCACTAACATAAGTCCAAAATGTTTTCCAAAATTTAAAATGAATTAAATATATTGCTACCTTTCATCAATAGAAAAATTTATATGTTTGCCGAGAAATGACGAGTAGTTCAACAAAAACTACTTCTTCTTCCTCTCTTTTTGTTTTCTCCTCAAGCGATGGAAAAAAAGTCAATTAATTACTGGAGAAATCTACACGGATATTCTAATTTGATATTTTTAACTGATACTGTTGATTGTCATATATTCATTGGATATGAATAAGTGAATTAAAATAATAAATCGCATGAGCTCATATTTATCACTCAATCAAACGCTGACACATTACCGTGTCTGTTAAAAATATTAAATTATAATATCTATCTAGAATTATTTGAAAAAGAGATGCATGGAGAATGAATGAGATATATAGTAGTAAATACTAAATAATGCTGTAAATTGCATGAAGAAAGAAAAAATGCAATTGTAAAGAATGTAAATTTGTTCACCCTCACAAAATGTAGGTTATGGTGACCCTCATTTTGGAGGGTGAATTTTACATCTAAAAATTGTAAATTGTGAAATTTTTAATGATAAGTCGCTTATTTATCGGTAAAATAAGTAACTTTTAATAATAAAAAATATATATCAATACTATATTCATATCGAAACTCTCGATTAATAATGTAAAATGGGATGAAACATTTCATGTTTTTCAAATTTTTAGACGTAAAATTCAGCCTCCAAAGTGAAACAAATTCACACTCAATCGTAAACCAATTTTCCTTAAAAAATGTGGAGTATTATAAATGTGTCTCTCTCATTTCCCATTTTTCACATCTCTACCATTTTCCATCATCTCTTCGAAGTTAGGCATGTTGGGGGGAAAAATACAGAAGACAAGAAAAATTTCAGAATTGAGTGCAGTTTGATCTGGCTACTTAATTATGATTTAAGGTTCTTGAACACCACAAAATTTTGCAGGTAATCAAATAAACACCATTTTTTCTACCATCTACTTAATCACGACTATAACGAGTTTTCTCTAAAGTGGTAAAGAATGTCAAAATGTGATCAAATGTATGTGTATTTCCACATTCTTAAAAAAGCTCATATTTTCAATTCGAAAAAAAAAGAAAAGAAAAGAAATGCTATTTTCGATTGAAAAAAAAAAGAAAAGAAGAAGAATTTCTTTTATGTTTCACAAAAAATTCGATGTGCTTAGCAATTTTTCTTTTAGGGTTAGATTTTACTACAAAAGCTAGTTATTATCGTAATTAATTTGTCATCTTTAATCAAAATTATATCGGATATATTATTATTCAATCACTCGCAAATCATATATACTTAAATTATATATCTACCGTATTCAATGGATTAGAGAAAAAAGAAACAAACAATTTTTATGACAAGGAGGGCTTTTTTTGTAGGAGCCAGAAAATTAATTATACATTTGTATTCAACCTCCAATTCTCCATAATTATCATATCAGTTTTCTCCTACCGTCAGATTCGACCATTCAAAAGTAGGGATGGGTCCGAATTTTGCCGACCCGCGGATTGGCGGGTCGGGTTCGGGTCGGTGGTGACCCGACCCAAGCAGCCTCGAAATACATGTAGATTTTTTTCTTAATTTGGTATGTTTGCAATTTGCCAAATAACCAATTAATACCCAATTATCCAAGCCCAGTTAGTACAAAGACCCAAGCTAGAATTCTTTAAACTCAAAAAAAAAAAAAAAAAATTCGGGTCAACAGTCGGGTCAACGGCTTGACCCCGAGCCGTCCGCGGCCCAATCTGCTTATTCACGGGTCAAGGGGCGGGTTCGGATCAAAATTTGACTTACGGATCGGCCACGAAACGGCCGACCCGACCCGTTACCATCCCTATTCAAAAGAGGTGTATTATTAGTTATTAAAAAAACAATTTTCCAATACGAAAAAATCACGCAGGCTGTTGAACCATTTCATTCATTTTATTCGATAAGCCTCTGTGCACTGACCGCCACGGAGATGCTCATAATAAGGCATTAGTTTATCCAATCCTGAATTGGGAGTTTGGGACTGACCATATATCTACTTCCCTGTTACCTGTTTGTTCGGTGAGACTGAATTCCTAGCTTATCCTCCAATTCATGGCTAATTACTCCGACGCCCACATTTGTCAGTGCTTGAGTCGCCTGTCGACGCTCCGGCGAAATTCGACGGTGACAATAATGGGAAAACGGCGGAAAACCGGCATGCAGTTTGTCGATGGAGTTCTAGGCCTGGCCCATGGGCTTATCCAACTGGGCATCAAGCCCGGTCACGTGGTCTCCATCTCTGCTCTCAACAGGTGATGACTCTGACAAAATTTGGATACAGAATTGTAGTAACATTTTTAGACTACGAGATTATTCCTAGAATAGTAGAATTCAGTTTGTGTAACTCCGTTCATTTCCAGTATATGATTTATAAAGAAAAATTATATTCCTTACTGGGTGCATGGCAAGCGAAAAGTAATGTGACCAATGTTCATTGGGTTTTTGATCCATCAAACACGATTCACTGAAAGATTGGTTGAGCTGTGGAGTTGTGTGTATAGTTTTGAAGCTATCAATTAGCATCACCACATGCAGTATCACTGCAACTTGTTATTGTATTCAAAGGTGATCGATTAAGATTAGGTAGCAGGGTTTAGCCTGTTGCTGAACCGGCTAGCATGTGATGGAACCATAATCATAGATTAGTATTGCTGGCAAGGCAATTTTACTGCCTTCAATCTTTGTGTTTGGTGTTTGTTTGATAGCCATTATTGAATGTGTGGTTAAAGGAGAAGTTTTAAAAAAATATAAAAAAGTTGCCAAATCAATTAAATTAGTGGTTGAAAATGACGATTGGAAGAAAAAAGAAATAAAACTATTTTTGAAAAAAGTGGAATCTTACATATGCTAATCTATTGGTCACTAGTCTCATGCTCCCTGTGTAGTTATGAGCAGTCGAAAGGCATTACAAAATACTCAACTGCGTGTTAAGTTTGAGAATCATCTTTCATTTACCTGAGTCTGTAAATGCTTATTGGATTTTGTTTCAGTGATTTTTATCTGGAGTGGCTGCTTGCTATTGCTTATGTAGGAGGAATTGCTGCTCCTCTCAATTATCGGTGGGTGAGTAACCAATCGCTATAATGTTTAACTCTGCTTTCATAGTCAAGTATCGCTTCTTTTCACCTATTTAAGGTACAAAACACTGTGTATTTAAGCATTGAATTGAAGGCTCTGTAAACTTTCACAAGGATCACTTTTTATTCGGATTCTGAAATCCAAATAGCTTTCCGGACTAATCTAGCTGCAAACTGTTTTAACCATAACTAATAATATGCATTGTTTGCAGAGCTCCGAAGAGGCAAGATTAGCAATGGAGCTTGTGCAGCCAGTATTACTGGTCACTGACTCCAGCCCTGGTTACTGGCATTCTGCAGTTTCGTATCGATTCTGTACCATCTCTTCGATGGCATATCCTAATGGATACCCCTGTTAAAGCCAATTATACTGTAATTGGTCAGTATTCACGTCCAAAATTGGGCGAATATTGCTTAAGAATATTATAAAGATACTTGTGTGTTGAAAGCTCTGGTCTTAAAAGTGCAGATTTAACTATTGAGTTGCTTGAGAAACCTACTGGAAGATCAGTAAATATCGACTATATGTGGGCACCTGAGGGAGCTGCAATTATATGTTTTACCTCAGGTATTCTTTGTACTTTGGCTTTGTTTTGTGCTTCGAATTGAAATGTAGAACAAAATTTTAGAGGAGGAATTTCAAAATCCTGATGGCTGCTGCAATAACACATTAGCAATGGATTTATGTGGATAGGTTATAGATAAGTAAAATAGCTGTCCTCCATGACAAGGACATAATTGGAGCAATTTAGGAACTTCAAAGTAATAAAGAATGTTTTCCAGCTAGAGGTTCATATTCCCCGTTTTCAGGTAACTAAAACAGTTCTTCTTGTAGGTACATTTTTATATCCATTCTAAATCTGTTAAATTGTGCTGTATTTGGTTAACACCAACTGCTTAAAAAGTCACCTGACACCTTTTTGTTCCCCTTAAGTAAATGAAAAATCAGGTGTTTAGATCTCATATAATTTTACTTGGGGAGCTGAGGGGATCGTTCTCAAGCAGAAACCTATTTTCTTTTCCCATTTATTAGTACCACAATTATTCACAAGTAATCTCCTCTGATGTTCTTGATGTTAACAGGTACTACAGGAAGGCCGAAAGGAGCTACCACAAGCCATTTGGCATTAATTGTTCAGTCCCTAGCAAAAATTGCCACTGTTCACTATGATGAGCATGATGTATGCTCTCTGTCCATCTCTCTCTCTCTCTCTCTGGGGCTAGGGTTCCCATTCATAATTTTGATGCTTCAAAAGTAATTGCCTAGGCTATTTGTAATTAACATTCATTGCACAAAAAAGTGGCCCAAGAGCACAGCTTTATATCCAGAATAACTGTACCACCGTGATGGATATTAATATGATCATGCCGATATCTGTTAAATAAAATCTGTCAACCTTTTCAGGTCTATTTGCACACCGTCCCATTATGTCACATTGGCGGAATATCATCAGCTATGGCCATGTTAATGGCAGGAGGTTGTCATGTTATAGTGCCGAAGTTTGAAGCTCAATTAGCACTTGAATCCATCCAGGAACACCATGTGACGTCCTTTCTCACGGTTCCCACAATAATGGCTGATTTAATCACCTCCTATAGGTAATAAAAATGCCTTCAAAAAAACTGGAAATTAGAAATATTTCTGTTGGATTGTGAGCATGGTCTTTCTTTTAAAAAAATTTATCCTCCAAAGATAGATCCGTTAGTAGTAGATAGAAGTGCCTTGTAGCCATTTTTATTTTTGCAGGGTTATTGGAAAGCTTAGAAATAATTTTGGGGTATGGGAGTTTGATCTCAAGACTTTTTGAGTTTGATGCTTGGATTCTTGACCTTCAACCAACTCATTCTGGTTTGAATTTTGGGTATTTTTACAGTTGCAGCTTATGTATATTTGTAAACAAACTTTTTGTAGGATGAAGGAAACACCTCAACAGTTAGAGACTGTAAGGAAGATTCTAAATGGAGGTGGTGCTTTGTCAGCCAAGCTCATTGGAGATGCCACCAAAATCTTCCCAAGAGCTGAACTTCTTTCAGCTTATGGTGTGTTTCATTATTTATCTTCAAATAAGACATTTGAAATTCCCTATGAATTCACATTTCCCCATCATGTATTTTCAGTGGCCCGTTGTAGAAGACTAGAAGTTCTCGTAACATATTTGCTTTCTTCCTTTCGAGAAGTAAATTACATTCGTTCTCCTCTCAACTCTATTTTCCATTCTTTGATTTTCTGAAGGGATGACTGAGGCATGCTCTTCTCTGACCTTCATGAACCTTTACAAACCGAGAAAGGAGAACCATTACAATCAACTATGTGATGTCAAAAAGCCCAAATTCAGTTCTCCTGGAGGTGTCTGTGTTGGGAAGCCTGCCCCACATGTTGAAATAAGAGTAAGCATAGAGGATTCTTCAAATGTTGGGAGAATATTAACGAGGGGCCCACATGTAATGCTTCGGTACTGGGGTCAAAGTCCACCTAACTGTTCTTCAAATCCAGTCTGGTTGGATACAGGAGACATAGGTCAGATAGATGATTGTGGTAATCTCTGGCTCATTGGGCGTGCTAAGGATCGAATCAAGAGTGGAGGGGAGAATATATACCCCGATGAGGTAGGTGCTAAATCAACTTCATTCCAGTTTTCCCACATGGATGTAAATTGTAAAAAAATATGGCACTTACGAAATTCTTTTGCTTTATTTAAAAATGGTGTCACTTAGAAAAATTGTTATTGATTTTTGATGACATAGGTAGAGGCCATCCTTGGGCGACATCCAGGGATTTCTGGCACTGCTGTTATAGGGGTTCCAGATTCTAGATTAACAGAGATGGTAATTGCATGTGTTCAACTCAAAGAGAGTTGGCAATGGACTGAGTTCAGTTTTGACCACTCAATGAAAGACGAACGCGACACTTTATCGAGCGAGATCCTCAGGAACTTCTGCAGGGAAAAGAACTTGACTGGGTATTTCTCTTATAATATATTAAGAATCTCTTCCTTCTCGGTTTTAAACATATTCTTGACTTGTTTTTATCTATTTATGCAGTTTTAAAATTCCCAAAAAGATTTTATTATGGAGGAAAACATTTCCAACAACCACGACCGGGAAACTGAGAAGAGACCTAGTCAGAGAAGAAGTTATGTCTCAGATGATTTTATGCAGCAAACTATGATTCTGTCAAATATTTACATGGCTAAGACCAGAAAATTGGGGGCATCCAAGTAATTCAACATTTTCTTTCCTTTTCTTCCATCTCCTCCTCTCTCTCAACTTTTCTATAATCATCTATGAGCTTTCATTATGTTGACTGAAACTTAGTCATAAGTGAATACATGAGTTTAAAAATACATGCCAATATCGTAGGAAAAAAGTAAAGGGATATCTTGGAGTTACATGTGGCCTTTAAAACTTGCAAAGAAGTAATAGGGTAAGTGGTTCAATAAGTTCTAGAAATTGATTACAGAAGATGAAACTTGAGAAGGGCAAAACAAACAAGTGAACATTCCTATCCGATAAATTAGTGACAACTCATGCTAGTCTAAAGAGGAAGAAGCTTAATCTACTTGGTTTTAGATAAATCAGCTCTAACTTCGATCCATGATATTATATCTTCAAACACTTGTTCTACACTGTCATTTGGTTCCCCAATCAACTGGTGCCACATGCCTGTGAAAATCTTCAAACTCTTATCCTTGCTACTCGATGATTCGTACAAAAACTTTGCACCCTCAGGGTCACATATCATGTCCTCACTACCATGCAAAATTAGCATAGGCACTTCTAGTTCATGGCAATTCCTCTTTACATCTTCACAAACTCTCAGAAGCTGTAATGCAGATGCTGCTGTTGGCCTCCCACACGTACGGCGATTTGGGCTTCTCTCAATCAGCTTTCTCTTCCATTCCTCCTTGTAGGACCTACTTGCTGGAGGTTGAGTGATCACAATCCTCCAAGACGGTGCAATGAAAGCAGCAGCCGGTAGAAGCTTCTCGATTGGCCACATGGGTCTGAATTTCTTTGAAACCTCACACATTGCTCCACTCAGTACCATGCCTTTCCATGCAGTTCTCTGCTTTAGGCACACAAGTACTGCAAGAGCGGCGCCTAGCGATTCGCCGTAAAGGAATGGTGGAAGATTTGGATGATCAGCTCGAGCTGAGTCGAAGTAATTCATGCAGTCGCTAATCAGCGGCTGAATATCAGGGATGTGATCTGGTGAGCCTTCAGAGAAGCCATGACCCTGTAAGTCAAGAGCACAAACAAAGAATCCAGATTTCGCCATTGCAACTGCATTTAGTTCAAATAGCCAGCTGCTTTCTGATGTGTAGCCATGAATCATGCCTATAAGCCCTTTTAACTTATAAGTTGAATCTGCAGGTTGCCAAGATTGGGTGAATATTTTCCTATTCTGCTCGTTAGTCATGAAGCTTTCTTGATGGAGTATCTTGTGTTTCTGGTAAAACTCATTGCGGTCGAGGTTTCCGTAAGGGCTATTCTCATTAGCTTCATAAATTGGGTGAGCCATTCTTTATCAAGCTTGAATAATGCAGATAAACTCTTCAGCTTGGCTCCTTTGAGCCCGTGTCCATATATAAGGTTGTGTGATCACATTTATGGATCATCATATGAATATTGTCCTTGATGATCAGCTGGCAATTTCTATTTCCAACCGTCCACCTGCTGTACAATAAATGAAATTGGAGATACCTAAATGATTTTACTTCAAAATATTTGTATTTTCCCAATAATGTGGAAACGAATTGTTTCATTGAGATTACTATAATTCTCTTTGCTTTGCAAAAGATAAAGGCAGAAGTTCTGTCATGTTTTAGTTTTACCAGTCAGGCAAACAAACTTAGAAGTCATACGTTGTCTGATTTCTGAAATTTGTTTTCGAGAAATTTTTTTTATTGTGTGACAGAATGCTAGAAACACATTGGCTGTCGGGCAACATTATGTTGCGATGAAGACCCCCAGAAAAGCTTTGCAATCTAACCTTCTAAAAGACAATTATGATGCACCAACTATAGCTTGTGATGGGGTACAAATTTTATTACACTTCAGTAGCCAGTAGGTGCTAGTTTTTGTGAAGTAAGTGGCAAAAATGCAGTCAGAGGTTGGGAAGAAGGAATTCAAAGAAAGCAGTTGAAGCTTGACTTGTACATGTTTGGTTTACATATTTAATGGTGGTCATCTGTACATGCGTACGGACCTTTCAGAGATATTGGTCATTTTCTGATGAGGAAGTATGGTAATACTTATCCAGTTTATTAGAGCCTGATGAAATCTGTCCAGTGACCTGTTTCATTCACATGTGATCTTTGACTATAACTTTGACTATAACCTGAATGCTTTCTCTCCATTGTTCTTTTGACCTGGCCATGGACGTATCTAATATATGGTTGCTGTAGGCTGTAGCCAAAAAACAAAAAAAATGTCCGTATAATTTTAGCGTATCTCTAGCCATGGATGGAACTAGTGAATTGAATTCATATATATATATATATTTGTTGTTTTTTGAAGTCTAAAAGCTTCTACAATCATGGAAATATAGAGACAACTGTTTGTCAAAGGGAAGGAAACATAAGGACGAAGATGAATGTGATTTTGTTACAAAATTATATCATTTTGTTTCTTTCCTCACTTATAGGTCTTAGCTCTTATTGGAAAGTAAAAGTAGAGTAAAGCTGAGCCCAACACAATTCATTGCATTTCAATTTTCTATTTCCAAATTTATTTGCCTATAATTCTCACCTACTATGTTAAAAAAAAAAAAAAAAAAAAAAGCTTGTCTAGTTGGTTTTTATATTCATTTTTAAATTTTGGGCAAGTTAACTTTAATAGGGTTTCCAATAAAATAAAATATAAAAAAAATTAGTCGTTTGTTTATAGTAAATTCAATGATTCATAGAAAAAATGGTCTTTCGACTTGTATAATGATTTAAGTAATTAGTGACATAGAAATGAATTTATTATCATTATAATATTAGCATCAAATATTAATACGACAGGAAAAAAAAAATTTCTACAACTAAAATCCAATAAATTTTATTGTGATGAACAACAACCATCTCCCAACCTCTATTGATGTTAGCTTGGGCAAGAGAGATAATAACGAGATGATGTTAGCTTGGGTTCTTGTCTTTCTGGCTATATGTTCATTGGTAATGATGAAGCGCTCTTTGGAGCGCCGTAATTATGAGCTCCCAAGGTGATTTACGGTCACATACGATTTCCGTTTTGAAATCCGAGATCAGAGGAGCTCCAGGAATTTGAAAAATTTTCCAGCGACATCGTGACCAGTCAAAAGTTTTGTCTATAATTATAGAAAAAAAACTTATTTCAAAATGGAGGTCGTGTGTGACCGTAAATCATCCCGAGAGCGCCGTAATTACGGCACTCCCGGATTACGGCACTCCCGGGAGCATGGGAACATGCCTGATATTTTCGGATAGGATATGACAATGTTTTTGATCCCTTGTGGTATAAACCTGAGCTCAACGC
This sequence comes from Jasminum sambac, assembly GCA_018223645.1. Lineage (NCBI taxonomy): Eukaryota > Viridiplantae > Streptophyta > Magnoliopsida > Lamiales > Oleaceae > Jasminum > Jasminum sambac. The sequence continues at coordinate 31,276,265 of CP073647.1, read as the reverse complement.
AAGAAATTCTGTTCACGCTGTTTGAACCACCAGTCAATTTTTTTGAGAGAAATTATTGTTTTTGTTTGTAATATATTGTGGCAATTTTTGTAAGCATGTATAAAGTATAAACGCATTCATTTCAATAGAGTATTTAGGCGCGCTTTGACGATTAATAGTTTCGCTTGAGTAGTTACCAGCGTAGCTGGCGACTTGGCGTCAACGTGCAGGTTTGATGTCGAATATAAAACATAAAACGTGACTAAACTTAACTAGAAAATAATCGTCCTAGGCATCACCAAAGATCATGTTCATTATTATTATTATTATTATTATTATTATTATTATTATTATTATTACCACTACGACGAGTCATGTCAGTTGCCTGTGATTTCACCAACACCAGGATTAATTAAATACTCCTTCCGTCCCACTAAAATAGACACTTACTATTTTTCACACATACTCCCTCGGTCTTATTTTGATAGGCATGATTTGACTTTCACACGGATTAAGAATTTGAAATTAATATTTATTGGAAAGGTAAATTTGACTTGTGCATTTCTCAATATACCTATATATTAAATATGATAATTTATTTTTATTAGTAACCATGCATAATAAATATAGATAAATTAGGAAATGAAGAAATTAAATTTATACTAATAAAGAAAGTAGCCTATATTTTGGGATGGACGAAAAAGGAAATCAAGCTTATCAAAATTGGACGGAGGGAGTATTTAAATATTATTGGAATTACAAAATATTTCTATATTATTTCTATTAAACCCTTGTATTAAATGATCAAAAAATAGCGTGAACATAGTTAATATTTGTGAGAGAATGAATAGTTAGTTGATTTTTAGTATTCTTATAATATTAAATAGGGGTACTTTAGTCAACTAGAAAATAAACCAAATTTTCGATGAGGAAAGTGAATTATAATTTGGGACAAACGAAAATAGAATACAAGTCTATCTTAGTAGGATCGATAAAGTATACTTTTACTAACAGATATTATTTTACTAACAGATATTATTCTAGGTGTAGTTGTTAACAAATATATATTCCACATTAATTAACGTGATATATTGTTAACAATTTAGACTTTAGAACATTCAAATATGAATGACATTAATTATAAGCGCTTGTTTTTCATAACAAACATAGACATTTATTATAATTGTCATTTTAATAAAGATTGGGTACTTAAGAAAATGGGAAGAAAAGAGGACATGTAACATAATGTACCCTAAAGAAAATAAACGTCTTACTCATATGGAGAAAAAAGCATAAAAAACAAAAAGAGCAAAAAAAAAAAAAAAAGAAAAAAGAGAGACTTTACGACAAGTATAATAAAGTGTTTAAGCATAATATATACACTAAATAGAATTCTGTTTTTTTACATGTTACATCACTTTTAAATTATTAGTAATTATATGATCCATATATGTATATTACATACGATTTTATTCTGTTGTCTATGTGTGAGCAAGTGACGGTATCCACATATAGGCGGATGCACGATATGTGTCCCTCCCTAATGGGGGAGGGAAGAGCAGGTGATGCCGATCCACCTATGTATGAGTACCGTAACGTGCCCACATATGGACAACAAAATAATATTTATGTTATATACGGTTTTGATTCGTTGTCGCACATCTACTCTTATGTGATCACTGTAGAGTATCCACATGTGAACAACAGAACGGAGACTAATGTTATATATACTTTGTTTCACATCTTTACTATACCATCAATATTTTCTTTAATAAAATAACATTATTATCTTCCTTCGTGGTAGCCATTCTTCTCCAACTAAAAATTGTTGAAGAGAATGTTCGTTTTTCACGAAGTAAATTCTCAAGTCAACCAAAAGCCACACCTAAATAAAATGTCTCAATAATTCACGGAACTTGGCTAATTAGTCAATCCATTGAATGACACTCTTGCCCCTTTGAATCAAGACACTCATTCCCCCAACTAGAAAAATAATTGTCTATATTCATTTTTAAACAATTATCACGTTCCAATTATTTCCAACCAAAAAACACCCTAGTTCTTCGACCCTTCGTCCCTCCTGTGACCGACCACACTTGTGACAAACTATGGCAAATACTAGTGCATCTTAGATACTAACTCTTTACATATTTTTACACATTTTAATATATTTTCTTTTAAATTTGAATTTGGTCAAATCAATCACATTTATATATCTCGTGAAACCTATATATATTACAAAAATCTCCACCATTCAACTCCTCCCATTCTCTCTTACTTTGTAATTAGAAAATTAGAAAGATATGGATCATCTAAAGGTACAAATAATTTATGGAGAACACTAATCTTGCCAGAGGCTCAACCTCCATTTTTAAAAAATATTAACACGCACCAAAAATACAAATCATTATCTATAAAATGGTCCTAAAAGACGTTCTAGCTGTTATAAAAGTATAGAAACAATAGAGAGAATGAATTTTAAGGAATTCTCAGGAATGAATTTCATTAATAACTGAAGCCCTATTTATAGGAAAACTTCGAATGGCACAATCGTAATTACATAATTTCATCAAGGGTATAATAGTCATTCACATATAATAATTACATCTTTTACCAAATTATTCCTCCACCAAATTATTACTCCACCAAATTATTCTCAATTATTCATAACACTTCAATTATTATTCATAACACTCCCCCTTGAATGACTATTAATACAAATGTCTTGGACTGTTTGGAGAAAAACCAGGTGGGAAAAAACTTCCAAAACGATTGCGGATAGTTTGGAGTGGTTATATCTTCGCTTCATCAAAACATTGCTCCCCCGATGTCTATCAAAGATATGAGTATTCACGTCTTTGCCTCGTTAAAACCTTGTCAAGAAAAACCGGTGGGAAAAAACTTGATCGAAAGGAAAAGAATGCTGCTCCGTTTGATTTCATATCTTGAGTATTGATATCTTTACTTCGGTAAATGATTTCAATATCATCATCGCTTGGATCTAAAGCATTAGCTCCATTATAACTTGATCCAATAGATACTGTGTATCAATTTCTCCTATCGTTCTCAATATACTGAATATGCCTCGTTAAAACCTTATTAGGAAAAACCCGATGGGAAAAACCCTAATGAAGGAAAAAGTACATTATTCATATGAATACGCTTTAAAGTTGCCTCATTAAAAACCTTGCTAGGAAAACCCAATGGGATAAAACCTCACCAAGGGAAAAAGAGTGCAACGGCGTATTTTATACAAGTATCTTTGCAAAGCATTTCAAAATCTTTCATACATTTGTATGAGTATCATATACATTGGTTTTATACTCTTCGTTCATTTAGAGTGCATCAATTTTCTTACACAACTACAAAACATTCACCATGAACACATGTCTCCAAATACACAATTTAAAGCATATAAATTCATTGTAAAAACATGTAAACATATAAGTAAACCTTCATAACTAACTAACATTTAAAATATATCATTTAACATTTAATACTCACTTAATAGGTTATTTCATTCCCAGGGGCTTAGTTCACCCTTTAGGGTACTCATAAACACGGGTTTAGCTCATCCGATCCTTTAATTTCCTTTTCGGTACTACACACACGATCGGTAATTTAACTTTCATGAGCATGCAACATATAATGACCACCATGCTTATCTTTAAACTTGAGCATTAGTCATCATCATCTCATCATCTCATAAGTTAAGGATTTCACATTCACCATTTATCATCTTCAATATATCTCAATATTTTCATTATCATTGATCATATGTAGCGCTACATTTTCATATCGTGTCGACACTTTTCAATTTCATTTCTTTCCCCATATCGACATAACTTATCGAGATATCTCATTATCAATCCTTTTGTAGGATTATACAATATAGTTATGTCTATATACTCTTCAAGAGCATATGCCTCCGTTATTAAGACCATCTTTTATAATTTGCTTTGATATATATGATTGGGGAAATATCAACGCTTCTAGCGTGCTAACTTATCAAAGCATCGTGAATCGATATATGTGATTGTTCATAGCCTTTCATGCATCTTTGAACTTCAAGTTCAGTATTTCAATTTCGAGGATATAACATGATGCATTTCACATATTATTTTCAACCTTTAATACTCCCCCTCATGTCTTTGAGAAAATTTAGAACACTAAAACTCATACGCTTGGTATGATTTTAATCATATATGTTCTCATCATTCAAATTAATATGGGAATTTAGACCGTTTGCATTCTATTCTCGATATCGGCAATTTATTTGAGGACTTTAAATAATTTGCTATATAATATCCCACTTGTATCGCATACTCAAATCCTTCAGTGATTTATTCAAGTATTGGGATATACATTTACTAGCTTTATCATTAAATCGAAAATCATGCTCATACTGGTGAGCAAATATTTAAATAAATTTCAAATTACGAATCATATACACATGTGACTATCTAGTGGATCCATATCATAATATCTAGTAGTCCACATGGAGGATGAGTGAGCCCATACTTCTCATCCTTTATTCCGTATATATTTGGGATTTATTCCCAATATTGGCTAGTAATGATTTCATCATTTATCGAGAACAATCATTGAAGAATTCTTTTAATTCTTCACTTGAAATATTGATTTCAATAATTATTTAAACCGGGATGGTCGATCAGGTTTTGCAAGCAGTATTATTGAACTTCTAGTTCAAGAAATTCTTATATCGATTTCACTAGTATGTATAGTGCTCAATATGATTTATCATAGAAACAATTCACCGACATATTCCATCATCTTTTGGTGACATTATTGTCTACTCTTTGCTCAAACAGATTCTGACTCATACGCATCACATCCGGGTTATTATTTAATTCGAAATCGTAGCTCTTACGCTTCATATTATTTATTTAAAATCGAGTCTTATTTCATACGTCGTATTATTCTATAAATAAATCATCAAAATTATTGCAAAATTCATCCTAACAAGGGTCTATACATTATAATGGATCATATGCTCTCAAATCTCGAAAATACTATCCATCACTACCGATCAAAATCCTAAAAGGATTTATCGATGTAGGCCGAAAGATTAAGGATGCTAATGAATAAGGGTATCCCACAAGATATCCGATGCTTGATTGAAGCAAAGGTTCGATTATCCGGTGAGGTTTCAATTCCTTCTAAATACATGCCTGGTATGGGTAAAAGTAGTTTTTCAAAGAAACGGAGAGCAAAAGATTAGGAGGATGCTACAAGTGTGCTCGGTGGACATGTGACACTCGATGTAAATCTGTGGGGTACTTGTCCGTAAATCGAGAAGATAAAATAGCATTCATTAAGGATGGATTGAGTAAGGAGCATTTGGATGATATTCAACAGGCTCTTGAGACACATCCTAGTGGACACGCATAAGGTGAGCTAATGGCCTTATGGGCCAAATTCAAAGATCAACAAACGCGTTACAGTCTTGAAAAACTTACTTTAGAAGACCCTGTTTGTAAATTTAGTAGAAAAATTTAGCATAATGATTTTCCCATATTTATGTAAGAAAGCTCGGTGTAATAACAAAGATCAATATATTTCTTTTATTTGTAAATATCGTTTTCAATTTTAAGATATATATTATTTTTCAATCTTGATGACTATATGTCATATCACTAAAGAAAAATTTACGCTTTTTCTTTCATATTTGTCAAAAAGTAAATAGTGCACTCAATTATTGATTTGAAAATTTTTCTTTAAATAGAGAGATTCATATATCTCTCATGTTCATACATTAAAAGTATAGTGTAAAAAGAGAGATAGGAGTAGAGATGGATATGGAGATTTTAGAATCATCTCATACAAGTCAGCTTTTACCTCGCCATATTAAAACCGTATGTATTCTTGGTGGATCTAAACTGGTAGGCCATATCCAATATGTGGATATGGCAAACCGACTTGTAAAAGAGTTAGGGAGACAAGAAATCAATATACTATACGGAGGAACCAACAACAAACTTTTAGCTAGACTTATAATGGCCGCACAATCATGGGGAATAAGAGTTTCGAGTGTAATACCTTTCCATCTAGTTGGATCTAATACTCGAATTGGAGCCAGTTCTACCATGGGTCCAGCAGGGTTGGTGCTACAGGCGCAATCCATCCACAACTGCATGATGTATATGATGAATAATAGTGATGCTTTCATTGTCCTTCCAGGCGGCTACAACACACTGGAGGAAATATTCAATATAGCCTCGTTGGCACAGTGGAATTTTCATGTCAAACCAATAGGTTTGTTGAATATTAATAATTTCTTTGATGGCTTACTAGCGTTTCTAGATCAGTGTAAATAATAAGTTTATCTCTCATTCAATGAGAAAATACTTATTTACGCTAGTATTGTTGATGAACTACTCATCAAATTTCATGCATATGTTCAAGAATCTATGGAAGCACAGTCCGTCGGTCTGCATCATCGGTGTCAAGCGTTTAAAAAGAAATTCGGATCCTTTAAATATTTCATTATGAATCCTAATGTTGATGGTGGCAGTTACGAGTATTTATACTCGAGACGCATCCCTCATTTATGGATTCAGTATGTATATTCTTTTTGCATTTCTATATTTTCGAGTGTTTAATGCCATCTTTTGATATTCTCAATATGTTCCACTTTGACTGTTTTGTACTTCTTCTGGAGTAATAATAATATCATATTGGCTTTATTCAAATACAGAAATCTAGTGATTATGCTTCTTCAAGAGCATTTTATTCTCATATTAATACAATCTCATATCATCGATAAGATTACTTCATATAAGCTTTCCATGCGATATATTTTCTTTGATTTATCAACATGGGATCTATTCAGCACTTTACTTTCGTCTATTTATCTAATGGTAACTTCAAGTACCACTTGCTCAATTTTCTCCATTAATATTCGGTAAATATGTAGAATAAATTTTATTCTTATTGTCTACTTCTTCAAGAGTAGGATTAGAATGTTTGATCAACTATTTCTTCTGGAGTAGGATTCGTTATAACCAATCGTGTAGTATAACCCACCACATTGGAAATATGCACACCAATCGTGTGGTATTACCCACCACATTGGAAATATACTCAAACTATAAAGTGCATAAATTTAAATTGCAGAAATTAAATTTCCTCCAATAGGTGGTCGAACCTACCTTATGGGAATTATTGCAATAAATATAAATTTACGGAATTTAAATTGCGAGAATTAAATTGCATAATGTTTAACTACTTCTTCAGGAGTAGGATCTGCTTAGTAGAAGGTATTACCCATCACTTCGCATATAAAATGCAGAAATATATAAAACCTTCCATTTAGTGACAGTTGAACCCATCATCAAGTAGGAGGTATTGCAAGAATTAAATTACACTAAATAAAGTCGAGAATTAAATATTGAATGCTTCTACGGGAGCATTTGTTCTTCTAGAACAAATACTCATTACTTACAAGAGCATACTTATCCTTCTACAGAATAAGTACATTATGTAATTGAACTCTTGAGAGTTACATTAATATTTCGATCTATTAACTCAAATGGACTTCAAGTCATTTTATATAATTAATGGATTTAGAATTTCTTCATGAATATTCGATCCATTTTTCACTCGTCAAAATTAGGTCGGTTTACCCTAAGGGTAAAATTGTCCATTCCAATTCATAAAGGTAAAATTGTCAAAAATATTTTATCAATGTTTTACGATTGAAAATTATCTCCTTTCTACTTCAATTTATCAATATCAAAATATTCAAGGACTATTTTGTAACTTTTTCAAAAGTTAAGTCTTGATTTGTAAATTTTGAAAGTTTACCTTATCAATATTGGTGTGAAATCGAAGATCTCGTTAAATCGAGTATAATGGAGTCGAGAAAATTTGATTTTGATAATGTATGATCCTTATATCTCGAGAAAACGAATGTTATAGTTTAATATATTATTATATTCTAAAGTAATGTATATATACATATATATATTTTTACCTTTGTCCATTTCTGATTCGTGTTTTCTTCTTGCTTTTGCTCATCATCTCCCAAAGTTAAAAATCCACATGGAATCTTGGTAATTAGTGCACAAAACATTTATTATCACAGTAGAAGGAAAAATCAACTCGACGGTGGAGACTCCATAATTTAATTGGATTTCAAATTGTGAAGTTCTTGGAGTGATTGTTCTAGGTTTAATAGGGAGTTGAGGTTCATAGCTTCCAATTCTCTACTGCCTGGTATCATATTTTTGATTCTCAGAGACCTAAAATTAAATTTCGGTGAAAAGGATCAAGGATGTTTATAATATTTGCGAAGGGTTTCGTGGAAAAGAGGAGTCGTTTGAGGACGACGAAAGTGTGAGAATCATGTTCGAGTTTGGGAAATTTCAAGATATTTGTTAATAGTGTTCCAAATAATAATAATTCGGTTTACGTGGAAGATCATCGTTAGATGAACTGTAGAAAGCATACTCCTTCATATTACTCAAATAGAGGCTCGTCTTGATAACGTGTTATAAAAGTATAAACAATAGAGAGAATGAATTCTAAGGAATTCTCAGGAATGAATTTCATTAATAACTGAAGCCCTATTTATAGGAAAACTTCGAATGGCACAATCGTAATTACATAATTTCATCAAGGGTATAATAGTCATTCACATATAATAATTACATCTTTTACCAAATTATTCCTCCACCAAATTATTCCTCCACCAAATTATTCTCAATTATTCATAACACTTCAATTATTATTCATAACACTAGCAACTTTTCTAGAAGATAAACCAGATTAACACTATACAGAATAATTATTGCATAGCCACCAGAAAAAGGTCTGCCAACTGGACGTGAATATTTACCTAGTGGGAGTACCACCCACTTGACAATTAGAAAAACCCTAGCAGTACAAACAAAATGTATCAACGATTTTACAAATAGGAATGGAGCCACTTTCTAGTTGTTTTTTCTCAAATGACATGGAACTGTTAACAATACTATTTCTTATGTGTCTATAATTCTGCTAAGCCTATTTGTACGCGTCTTTGAATCTGCTGTTTTGAATCATGTCCCATGGTTGTTTATTCCTATGAAACACTTCACACAAACAATTTAGTGTACTAATTCAATAATATCACATGCTTTTATTAGATGGTACAACCAGTGAGACAAAATTCAGAACACCACATAAAATTTCATGTATATTTGTTTCGAAAAGTAGGTAAAACTATTAAGTTAAAAAAAAAAAAAATCTTTTTAAAAAGTAGTATTTTTAAGGTATCCCTTTCTAATATAATATATAGAATATTGTATTTATAAGAATCCAACCAACGAGATTTGGTCACAAAGCATTATAACAATTGACATAAAATAAACATGCTCAACCAAAATTTAAAATTCATAATCAGTTGGGGTAGCAACCAATCAATAGGCGGCCAAAAATTCCACTGAACTTTGGAAAACGAAAATTCGCAGAACTAGTAGTTATAACTTATATATCAATGGATTTTATATAACAAAGCTGTCTTAAGATTCATTATTAGTAGCCTAGCAGGAAGTTAAATTTGGGAGTATAATCTTCATTAGAAAATGGCACCTGAGAGCAAACTTGTGCAGCTTCATAATCTATTTATGGTATTTGTAGTCCTAATCTCAACACTCTTCCAATCAAATCAAACAGCTGCATCTTCCTTGGCATTGGATGGTTGCCAAGAAAGATGTGGACAAGTAGAAATTCCTTATCCATTCGGGATCAACAAGGGCTGCTACCTTGATAAGGGTTTTGAAGTCACATGCAACGATTCAACCAGTCCTCCGTCTCTACTTCTCTTCAAGATGAAGATAGATCACATCTCCTTGCCAGAACATCATGTACGGGTTTCGGATTTCCCAGTTCTAAGTATGAGTTTCAATAGATCATCAGCAGAAAATTTGAGTGTACTTCCTACTCGCGAATTCATGTTCGGACGTTTCAGTTTTTCCTACATAAGAAACAAGTTTGTTGTAGTGGGTTGTGATTTGTATGCCTATGTTGTTAATAACAAAAGTAAAGAGTTCATCACAGGATGTGGATCGCTCTGCAACCGTACTGACTTGGTCACATCCACAACACCTTGCTCCGGCTTTGGTTGCTGTGAGTCAAGCATACCGAAAGATTTCTCCACTTTCAATTTGTGGGTTAATAGAATAAGTACCTCTAAGAAGTCTTGGCCATCAGACTCATGCAGCTTTTTCTTCTTTGCCGCCAAGGAGGAGGAGATTGATGTCCAAAATAGTTTCACTTCTTGTAATCAAAGGTATCATGTCCCCTTGGTCTTTAACTGGACAGTCGGAAACACCAGTTGCAGTGAGGCACAGAAAATAAACCGCTTTGGTTGTGGCCCAAATAGTAATTGCAATGACAACGATGAAGGTCGGGGATATAGATGCACATGCACTCTGGGTTACCAAGGAAATCCTTACCTACCCAACGGATGCCAAGGTAGCGTTATCTCTTCCAAGATTTCTCTTTCCTCCTACATACACCAAACAATACAACAATAAAACATTGAGAAAAAAATATAGTTACTAAAAATTTTCTTCACTTTTTGCAGATATTGATGAATGTGAAGACCCCAGAAACAATGATTGCCCAAAGGAAGACAAATGCATCAACACAATAGGGAGATACTATTGCCAACCTAGTCAAGGACATGGAACGGCGTTGTTCATTCCCTTAGGTATATCTTTCTCCGCTCTTTGTCTTCTTTCATTCTTAGAATTCTGCTAATACTAGCTGTACAAACAGGAATTGGCCTTGCTGTTGGCCTTCTGATTCTGGCAGCCATCAGTCTCTGGCTCTACTGTCAAATTAAGACAATGAAAGCAACGAAAGTTAAGCAAAATCACTTCAAGAGAAATGGTGGTTTACTACTTGAACAACATATCTCTTCGAGTACAGGAAATGTGTTTGCCGAAACAAAACTTTTCAAGATCGAAGAGTTGCAGAAGGCAACAGACAAATTCAACACAAGCCGTATTGTTGGCAAAGGAGGACTTGGTACTGTGTACAAAGGAATGTTGTCAGATGGGAACATAGTGGCTGTAAAAAGGTCAAATATTCTCGACGAGAGTCACGTAGGTCAGTTCATAAATGAAGTCTTTATTCTATCCCATATAAGCCACAGGCACATAGTGAAGTTGTTTGGTTGTTGTTTGGAAGCTGAAGTTCCATTACTGGTATATGAATATGTGTCCAATGGAACCCTCTCTCACCATCTTCACGAGGAAAACATCCCCACAATTTCATGGGAGAATCGTCTACGCATTGCTGCAGAAGTTGCAGGAGCCATTGCTTACCTTCATTCATGTGCTTCAACAGCCATTTTTCACAGAGACATTAAGTCGAACAACATATTGTTGGACGAGAATTACAGAGCTGTAGTGTCTGATTTTGGTCTCTCGAGATCAGTATCCATCGACAAGACTCATTTAACAACAGTAGTTGGTGGAACATTTGGTTACTTAGATCCCGAGTACTTCCAATCAGGGCAATTAAATGACAAAAGCGACGTGTACGCATTTGGGGTGGTTCTTGCTGAACTCTTAACAGGACAAAAAGCCATCATAACGAAAAACAGCAATGAAGGTCTAGCACATCGATTCCGATTTGCAGTAAAAAAGAATCGTTTGTATGAGATCGTAGAGAAGCTAGTGGCGAATGAAGGTCAGAAAGAGGATATTCTTGCGGTTGCAAAGCTTGCCAAGAGATGTCTAAAATTGAAGGCACGGAGTAGACCAAGCATGAAAGAAGTGGCATCAGAACTTGAACAGGTGAGGAGGACGATATCAAATCAGTCGGAAATTGACGAGAATTTTCAGGATGGTAGTTACTATTCCGTAAGCGAACGCTCCAGCTCCTGTGATGAAATTGCTACAGAGGACGCTTAATTCACCGCGACTTCGAAGCTCGACATTCAACTGCACTTGTGTGAAAATGGAAACCTCTTTGTGATCAAATTTCAAAGTTTGATGATTAGCATTAGCATAGTTTTTGTTCCTAATATTCCTGAATCCTGATGCATTTCTTAGAAATGTAAAATTTCTGTATAACAGCACATCATCTCATCGTTCGCAAAATCAAACTAGAAAGTTAGCATAGCGATAGAAACAATCAATAAAAGGAAAACACCGGCAGCAGAAGGAATTCAACAGTTATGATGTTGTGATTTACCTGGACGAATTTGATCCTCTTCAGCAAAGCTGTTTGGAGTTTCCTGATTATAAGCTAATGCGAACTGAATTAGTTAATATTTTTATATGGGCGTATTTCACGATTGACGATCTAGGTTATCATCACCCGATCGTTTGGAAAATTAAACAGGGTATGATAATGAGTACGAACAAATTATCTTGCTCGGTTATTTTTTTTGTCTCTCGAGTTTACGGTGCTCGTCGCTTTCAGTTTTATTTTATTTTTTTTTGAAAATGTTGAAAATGCGTTTTGTTTATTGTTTTCGAAAATACATTTTCGAAATCGTTTTTTGTATAGAAAACACGAAAATATTTTTTTAACGTTTTCGGCGTTTTCTGTGTTAAATGTTGAAAACAAGAAAAACGCGTTTTCGAATTTTAAATTTTACATTTATTACATTTTAAACAATTATAAAACAAACACATTTTCTATTTTCTCTTCTCAAAAATAATTTTTCAAAAATAAACTAAATGCATTTTGATTTTCAAAGCAAGATTAAAACAGAAACACCAAAATATTTTCGAAAACGAAAACAGAAAATACAAAACAAACAGAACGCCCCCTTATTATTTTTAAACCGTTTTCGGTTTTTACTTTTTATAAATATAAGTAAAATAAAAGTATTAGAGGTTTGTATTTTTATTTTTTGTGTTTTGAATAAGTATTAGAGGTATGTACTAGGATATCGCTTTTAGCGTTAAAATCCAATCGGAGGATGAAGATTTAGTTGAAAAAATGGAAGATTTTGTTGGGCTTTGAAAGAATTTTGCAGAGAGGAAGGTTCAGTATTTTTTGGTGAGGATAAACGTAAGTGAAAATTTGGTCCAATAGTAGAGGAGCCCTCCCTCCGATCGGGGATTAAAATCACTTTAAATTGGATATTTTTAATATTTATTTTCAATTACTCATTTGACTCAATTGAAAATTATCTCATTTTCATATCATTCTTATTCGTTTTCAACCATATATTTAACTATTTTAAAATTGGATCTCTATCAAATATAATAATTAAAATTAACTCCATAAATACACGTAATTTATTGTTTGGCGGGAAACAATTTTACAAATCATGACCGGAGAATGCAGATTTACATTGGCATGTGTTAATATTGGATTATTTGCTGTCAAATGATAAACAAATATAGGGTGATAGGAATTGGTTTTTAATAGTTTTAAAAAGTTTTTAATGTAAAAGAGGAGAGAAAATGGGTGTAGTTGAATTGTAGAGATTTGTGGGTGTGATGTGATATGTGGATGTAATTGATTTATAGCAAAGAAAGAATGTATAAAAAGATGGTAAAAAGTGGTAAAAAACTTTTAAAATAGTTCCTTATCATGCTAATAAATACAAAAATTTATGGTCTAAAAAGAAATATATACATTAGAAGCATGATTGGGAACACTTTTTCTCAAAATTTTCCACTTTTTTCATCTTTTTTCTCTCTCCTAAATCAATCACATCCACACATTTCATCACATCCATAAATCTCAACCACTCAACTCCACTCTTTCTCTCTCCTTATTTACATTAAAAAACATTAAAAAACACTTCTAATCACCCTTTAGACGTGACATAGTAAACCCCCACGGAAAACATCCACATATTCCATATCAAGGGTCAAACAATCCACTCATAACCTTACGGCAAGTACAATGTTCTCATGTTTTTGAAATTTTGCAAAATATCAAAATAACAATCAAAATAGAACAAAAATTTAATGTTTCGTTTCTCAATCTTTTGATTTGTTGTAGAACTGGAACAAGATCCTCCGGTTTGACTTTACTAGGACTTCACCATAGTGATTGTATCCGCTTCTCAGATTAAGAGCCACGACTCGTCTCTTTCCTTCACCTCAACAGGTCGATCAATTATGGGATTGTGTGCTTGAACCCAATTTTTTTATTCTCGAAATACTTGAAGAATACATGGGTTTTGAGATCAAGGTGCAAAATTTTGGCCAAAACTTTGACCGGTCTTTGATCGGTCACCAGGGCCACCATGGTGTCCAAATTTTTTTTTCCAAATCTTGGAGTTCTGCCTCGTCGTGATGAATCTAGCCAAATTTTCGAATTTCAAAACGGAATCCGGATGAAAGCGTAAATCTCCCGAACGGACTATAACCTATGGTCCACCCTGGTGGAACATAACAAGGCTGAAGAATTGCATAGGGCCATCAAGAGGACTGGACAAAGTAGTTGCTGGAAAGAATGAGGTCACATATGCTCGTGTGTATTTTGGAAATGAATGTAAGGTTTGTTAGTCAAGTGTGCAAAATAAGTAATAAATGTACTCTCTTATTAATAGGAACCCTTGGATTCTCAAAATGAACCTCATCTTTCCCTATTTATATAACTCAAGGAATGACCTGGGTTATTACATCCTCATACCCAGAACATCAAGGTTAACTTAGTAAGTCTAGTTCCTGTCCTAGTATAAGGTAGAAAGTGGCTAACTTTTACAACTGTACTAGGTACTTACATAAGACAACCAACTTAAATATCGTGTCTCCCCCTGGCTGTTCTTAGTATCTAAGGGTATCTCCATTGCAATGTGGTGTTAAAGGACGATGTGGAGGAGAGAGATAGAAAGAAGATGATTAGGTGGATTGAAAAGAAAATAGAGGATGTGTAGTGTAAAAGAGAGGGAAAAGTGAAAAAGTAGGAGAGATGTAGAAATAAATTCAAAAATAATAATAAAATAATAGTGTAGGATGTGAACTTGAACTTCTAGATGTAGAGGTGACACGGGAATTTATGGTGAAAAAGTGGGGAAAGTGAGAAAAAGAGAAAAAAATGTGGGATCCGTAATTTTTTTGTGTGTCTCTATCTCTCCGCCACGCAGATAAAAGTAGAGGATGGTGGGAAGTTATGCATTGGAGATGCTCTAAGTGTTCTACTTGGCCATGCCCCATCTAACTTGGCTTCTAGCTCAGTAAACTATGCCATGTGAAAGATGCAATGTTCAAAAAACCGAACCGATTATCGAGCCTAAAAAAGACAACGGATCAAGGATCAGAAGGTTGAACTAGTTTTAATTAAACACTTAAAAATTTAATTCTTATACTAAAATATATTTAGAGAGATTTCCTGGTTAAACCGGTTCTTAGCCAGTTTTTAACAGTTTTGATTGGTTCAATTGGGTTTTTTATCAGTTCCGGTTCGATTTCCTATCGACCGGTTTCCAGGGTGAATCGGCTGGCTAGGTTCAATTTTCATAACAATCGGCAGATGAGGTGGCCCTGGAGTGCACATATCCTGCTAAGCTGGGTTATAAATGAAACCTGGATGACCTAGCATCTAGGACTGTAAAACACAGATGATGCTGATGGAGCTAGGGTTATTCACTATTGCAATAGTCGCCCAATGCAAGGGATAGCTATGTGATTGCCCAATTATCGACTGATCCAGTTTCTTCTTGTTCATTTTAATCCTCCAACTTTAATCGCTGGGTCCCAATCTCTCAATTGTTACACTTTAGTACTAGTAGCTTCAACAATTAAACTCCAAACTTGATTGCCTAACTTCTGATTTTTGCATTTGAGTTCCCATTACTTTCAATGATGTCATTTTAGCACATTTAGCTTCCATTTGCTTATAGTCGAGCCTCCGTCTAATAAAAACAAACAAAAGGATTAAGATATAAGTAATAAATACAAACTTATTACGCTGATTTAAACGGCCTAAAAAGTCGCACAAATTGCACTTATCAACCATGATATATTGTGTGGACGGCTGGGTAGTTTGGATGTGAAGTGTGTTGTCACTACTCTTTACCTACTCTTTAATCTTCGACTTGATCGTGAAAAGGCCATTGTTTAGGACGACTTGGCCACTCGACTAATTCGTTGTTACGTAGGTAAGTCTTTGTAGAAATTGAAAATCTTCTGCTACGTCAAAAATTTCTATAAATAATCATATGATGATTGGGGAGATGATCTCCTACCCATTGTGGGCACCTTATGGTGCACACGGTCCAAGAAAAATTAGTAGGGGCTTGTGGGATCCCCCTACCATTGGAGAAAGCATGTATTATTCATCTAACTTAATGCAAATATTAAAAAAATTAATTTTTTTAACATTGACGTGGTGCCACGAAATGGCTCCACATTGGAGTTGGCACCGGCGTTATGTTGCCAATGTTGGCAATAGAACGCCAGCCATAATGATTGATGTCTCATAATAATAATAATAATAATAATAATAATATTTTAACTCATTTATTTCCCGCCGTTCGTAAATATTGAGGTAAAGTACAACAAATGCATCGCTTCCCCCTTCCAAATTCATATTTCTCTCTGTACGTTCTATTCTCCTTTGCCTCATGATTTCTTCAATCCTTTATACATATTTCTCTGGTTTTGATGATTCAATACCGTGAAATTGATTCTACCCAGCTTTCTGATGGTCAATCCAAGATATTCGATAAAATCATAAAAATCCATAACGAGATTAAAGGATTCGATTGATGTTTTGATTGGAAAATCGTTGATGTATAATTGACAACCAGTAATTCTCACCATGCCATTTCCATGGAAGAACCAGAAGAGCTCGAGAATTTCGCAAATGGTGAATAATCATATGCAGAACTCTCAATTGGTAATCAGAAATGGGGAAATTTTGAAAATTCTGTCAATGAAAAACCAGCCAAAGCCGATGAAAATTCCACCGGAAAACCCAAATCAAAACAATAATCGGCTAATTTTGCCCGCTCCTTCATTTACGCCTTCATCTTCTCTCTGTTCTTCGCCTTCTCGAAGCTCATTGCGTTCCTCAACTAGGGATTCTAATGAAGTTGATGAGCATGCCAATGAGAGTGGTGGTGAAAGGCATGTTGTGTGTGCAAATAGAGTGGTTGTTGCCATTTTTAAGATCTTTCTGGTGGTGGTTTTGGCTTTGGGGACGAAGAAATTCACCGTGGGGATCACCATTTCGGCCTTCTTGTTGATTCTCATCGAGTGTATTGGTAAATATACTCGCATCACCTTGAAGCCATGTTTGGATTCACAGAAGGGATTGAGATTTATTGTACAAAGGATTAAAAGGGTTCTCAGATTCAAACAGGATAATTCAAATTCGGATCAAACGAATAAGGATTGTTTCAAGAATTGTGAACCAAAACCAACGACGTCATTTCAAGAAACTCGAGTTGTAATACCAGATTGTCATGTGACGCATGCCAAATTTAAACCAGAGGAGGACATAAAGAAGCAGCAAGTTTCAAGAAAATCGGGATATTTAGAATCAGACTCGACAAAGGTGGTGGCAGCCGAAGAAGATAATTCTAAATCCGAACCCTTGGAATCAAGACGAGGATTTCCGCGCAAGGAGAAGATTAAATCAAAGATGAAGAAGTTAGTTCCAAAGAAGCTGCTTTCAAGAAAGGAGGAGTATAATTCAGGAAGTTCCGAAATGAGTTCGACTAGAGAAGATACTATTCCCTCGTGTGAAGAACAAGAAGAAACAGAGGAAAGTGGGGAAGAAAAAGCAAAGCAGATTATGGATAAGTACAGCAATGAAGGGAAATTGGGATATCGAGCGATGGAGTTGAAGAAGATGGTGGAGGAAGAAGAGCCTGTATATGAAGATTTGAAGAGGCGGAAGAAATCCAAGAAACATAAGATCAAATCGAAGATGAAGAAATTGGTTCCAAAGAAGCTACTTAGTTCAAAAAAGCAGGATTATACTGCTGGAAGTAGTGAATTTCATTCACTTGGGTATGATACTACCACATGCGATGAAGATGAAAGTGAGAATGAAAAGAATCGCTGTAAATTGTAGTGAATTGTAGGCATTCTTGTCTAGAAGATACAAAGAGGAAGTTGTGTTTCTACTGTAAAATTGAACAAATAGGATAGTTTCTATTAGATTCAAGATAGGTTATACTTATTTAAGAAGAGCTTGTGAGAGCTTGGGGGCTATCTGTATAGGATTGATTGAGCTTTGATTGCTATTCTCGATCGACAGATGGCTCCATATTTTTTTGGATGGTACAAACAAAACTGCAAAATGTAAGTGTCTCTGGACAAAAGTCAAATTAGTTGAATTGTAACTTGTTTTGATTAATTGAGTTAATGTTTGGGTGGTCACTGAATTGAAGAAATCTGCTACAAGAACACTCGAAGGATGCCCGCAAAAGGCTCGAACGCATTTGATGGAGCGGCAGCCTCCCGAGGACTGCCAACATGGGCGCTCGAGTGGCCCATGCATTTATGGCCCTTGACCGCGGCTTTCATTTTTTGTTTTGCCCCGCGACTTGATGTTTACTGAGCCAACTTATATCAGAATACTAAAGTTCATCCTTGAGGGGTTTTGAGAGAGCCAAAATAATACAACATAAACACTTCTTCTTGCTCTCACTATTCAAATATCCAAATCAACCCCATTATATTGAGCTTTCATTGATTGAATACAAAACAGCAAAATCCAACCCCCCGGTCCTCCACCATTAGTCTTAGGGTTTTAGAGTTTGGTGAAAGGTAGTTGGAGTTCTAGTAGAGGAGCGACTTTGTTCTTGGAAGGATTCACACATCAAGATCGGCGTCGTAGTTGCCAAAAGCTGCGGGCCGCACAACGTGAAAATGTTCGTTGCCAAAAGTTGCCGGCCGCACAACGTGAAAATGGTCTTCGATCATGGTTTATAAGTTTGGGATTAGTGATAGGTTAGCATTTTCGGTCTCTTTGTAATTTTAGTGAATGTCCTTGACAAGTTTGCCTGAAGGTTTTTTTTTCGGTTTTCAGAGTTTTTCAACGGTTTTCTTCCGTTTTTGGTGATCGTATTTTGCTTGTTTTTGTTGCTTTGATTTATTGCCATAAATGTATTTAATTATTTATTTTTTGGGAATAATACAACGTGGGGATGATAGGGGTGGGTGGTTTAATATAATTGAGTTTGTCCAATTTGTCCCTAGTGATTTTATTGAATGAGCCGATTATTAATATAGTTGAACGGGCCGGCTAATATTAATTATTGGTTTAATTAGTAAATTGGCTCAACATATCGCATGCTAAATTGGATTAACTGATTAGTATTTTGTAGGAAGGAATTGAAATTTTGGTTTAACCACTGCGCCTTTTTTCATGTTACATATGCAGCTATTCTTCAAACCTTTGCATTCTTCAAGTAACTAGCTTATAACCCATTAAATATTTTTCGGTATGACTCCAAAAAGAATCGACACAGCACGGGAGTGAGCATTTTAAACTTTTACTGAGACCAGAAAAGAACTAGACGAGTAAAAATAAGTATTTTCTCTCCAAACTGCAACTATTTCTATTCGAGTGTTTATACGGTTTTACTGGTTTTCATTCTTGCTTCTAAAGGTCACTTTCGACTTCATATTTCCGACTCATTACTCATTTTTTTCAAGACATCAATTTATTGTAAAGATCATGCTAGTCGTAGATGTTACAATTTTGTGAAATGAGATAATTATTTTATTATTTTTACAAGATTGGGATATTTTACACAATTACTATATTACAAATTATACAATTCGAATTATCCTCATCCTAAATATGTAATAAAATCAAACAGACATTAAATGATCCAATAACATGTCGGATATTTTCCAAATAAATAAAGAAAAGAAAATGAATAATGAAATAATGCATCTATTGGATTAAATGTTACAACCTTTTAAATTTGGTAGTTATGGTTAAAGTTGGTTGATTTGAAAGGTTACAATGTTTGGAAATGGTTTGACACCTTTAGACTCCAAACGGCACCTATTCGAATAGGATACCATGGTTAAGAAAATGTGCATCATTCCCTATAAATAGGGACCATTTACATGGTTTGCATTCATTCAAAAAATTAAGAAAATCTTCCAACATTCTCCATTATTTTCTCCTGCATTAAACCTTCATCTTGTGTGCATTAAACCATATTCTCGAGATCTTATTTTGCAGATTGGACTCAAGAACCTCTTGTGTTGGTAGTTCTCAAGTTCTTGGTGTTTTGGTTTGGCATGGAATCTTGCACATTCGACGCCAAACACCCTACAATTTCACATTTTCACAGTATCTAGAAGGCTTGTATGGATCTCGAGTGCATACTTTAAGTGGGACAAATAGAGTTTTAAGGACAGCGATTACGCGCCTTGGAATAGTGATCAAGTTCGAGTATTAGCAGCATTTCATCTAAGTACGTTTGCATCAACGAGATCATCAAAAGGAAAATTGACTCGAGCATTCTTTCGAGTTTTGTGGCAATTAGATCACTTGGGGTTCAACATAACACTACTTCTAAAAGTGACCCAGTTCTAATCCAATTGTATGATGTGCCATGCTAATTATTTCCTTCTCATAAAAATAATTTTTTTTTAATTTTCAACAACCCCGATCAAGAATTTGTAATTAATTTTCGCTGAAAAGGTATCGTGTATAAATTAAAAAATATTTTTATAAGTAGGAAGAGAGAAAATTAGTAGAGTTGGATGGTACATATTTAAAAGTACAGTTGATATGTGGATGTGATTTGTTTGACCAAATTTAAATTTTGAAAAGAATGACTTAAAATTTCTATGCTAACATACTCATAATTTACTTACATTTTACAATTATGTCTTAATACATACTCCCTCCGTTCCATAAATATAATCCCACTTTAACTTTCACACAAATTAAAGAAGATCAATTAATATTCTTGGAAAAGTAACATTCATGAACATTTTACCTAATATGCCCCTTTCAAATATTTATTATTCAATTTTAATTGTTTATATATATTGATGACAACGATGCACATTAAACAAGGACACATATGACAATTAATTAATTGACTTTAACAAATAGGACTATATCTTGACACGAACAAAAAAGGAAAATGAGATTATCTTTATGGGACGGATGAGGTATTATATAAAAAGTTATTCTAAAGTCACTTCTGGTTTGATATCGGGGTTGGCATCTTCCTCACATGAATAGTGGAGCCGTCTTTATTAATGACCAGTCTCTCACTCCATGTGAGGTGACGTCAACCTCAATGTTAGCCATGAAGTGAGTGTACGTAGCATCACATATATGCACACATAATCTATGTGAATTGATAACCAGACTACATATATTAGATATTGATATATAAAAAAAAAAATCAAAATGCAAGAAAGTAAATAAACCATAACGTGAGACAAATAATTTATTAAAGAAAGTAAATTTATTATTTACTTACATTCATTTTAATCCTCCCAAGAACAGAATTATAAACCAATTTAAGGTTGAGAAGGTTTCTAGCTAGAAGAAGTAGAGTGCAAGGCTCCCCTTTGATTTCGCTAAGGTGACTGGTTGATGTATGAGCATTGTGTTATTTTTAGTTAGCTCCAAAAGATAATGAATTTCCGTCACTAGCCCATATTCTACATGTACTTCGGAGATGATCAACTATAAAAATTCATCTTTTCCTTTCAAAACTTCATTTTCATTTGAAAAGAAAAGAATACGTACGAGGAATCTCGGCATTGTCCCAAAGTAGGTGCCAAGAAAGATGGTCAACCTGGCTTTTACAGTGGATTTTCACAAGCCACTGGTTTTTCAGGTCAGATCTCATCTCTTTTTTATTGGAGATAATATATAGTAAAATAATATACATTTGAATCGATCTATTAACTTAAATTTTTAAATCAATTGGTTCCAACAATTTTTATGTCTAAGATAGAATGTCAAATGAGATTTTTATATTTTGCTTTCTTATTCTCCATTTCCGTTAGGTGGGCCATCTTGGAGACGCTTACGAGGAATGGGTTCACCAACCTATCATCAGCAAAGAAACGCCTCGTTTTTTCGCTAGTGACATTATGGAGGTAACATATGAATATTGATATATAACATTATTTTTTATGATATACTAAACATTGACGCGTTATCTACATCTTTAACGTAGTTTTTAACACGCACTACTTGGTGGGTAATTCCTCTAGTCTGGCTTCCGGTTGCATGCTGGTCAGCTTTTATGTCGGTTGAGATGGGCCTTTCTCCTTACCAGGTAGCAGCAACGGTGGTTGGTGGCCTCTTTATATGGACGTTGCTCGAGTACACTTTGCACCGGTTTCTTTTCCACGTTAAAACAAAGAGCTATTGGTTCGTTATATTTTTATTTTTTATTTTTTTCCTTCGTCAATCTTCAACCGGGTTTTTTTTTTCTTTCTTTTATTATCTAAGTTTTGATTGGTTTGCAGGGCGAACACGTTTCACTACCTCATCCATGGCTGCCATCACAAGCACCCTATGGATAGCCTTCGCCTCGTTTTCCCACCTGCTGCAACCTTGATTCTACTAGTGCCAGTATATATATATACATTACATTCTTGTAATTGTGGATTACAATTAATTGTAATTGATTTGCTCATATGATCCTACTTATTATGTAATGCATGTGACCAGTTTTGGAATGTGATCAAGTTGTTATCACCTGCACCCTATGCCCCTGCTGTTTTTGGAGGTGTCTTGTTGGGATATGTCATGTATGATTGCACCCATTACTACTTGCATCATGGCAAGCCATTGAAAGGAGTATCCCATAATCTCAAGGTATATATATCAGTACAAATTAAATATAATCAAGTGTTGTGTCACAATCCTACAGAGTAATATATGGTGCAATAATAGTGACATACTCTACAGAAACGTGACACACACACCCGACTGTCAACCAAACGATAAATCAGAATATACTTATAGCACACCTCATTAATTATTGATCATCTATGAATTTGTCGACTTTTACAAATGCAGAGATATCACATGAACCATCACTTCCGCCTTCAGAACAAGGGATTTGGAATCACGTCGACACTTTGGGACAGGGTTTTCGGAACACTTCCTCGAAAGTCTTCCAAGAAAAGTAGCTAATGTAATTAGTATAAGGTAAAGATAGAATTTTTCCTTGGGGGCAAAATGAGGAGTGAAGTTGGCTATGTGAATTTGCTCAGTTGTGTCTATTCTTCATCTTATTTTTGTACGATATGTTTTGTGTGTCATTATACAATTCTAAAGCTGTAACTTGTGTCAGGACAGGAGTTTTCTTAATTTTTCCTGTTACTGTGTTGCTACTGTAGTCATGGGCGAAGGGAATCTTCATGCAGCACAAATAGCATTGTAAGTAACTGTGTAAATTGTGGATATACTAATTAACTTATCACTTATGAGTTATAGACATATTGTTGGATGATACTTTTTCTTCTTACTATTATTAAAACTATTAAACGAATATGTTGACTAGAAACTATTCATTTGTGACGTCGCCTGGGTTGGCTCAGTGCTACCTCCCAACCGGATTACGGGGGGCACCCGGGTTCAATTCTCACCCATGTTCCTTTCCCAAAAAAAAAAAAAAAAAAAAAACTGTTCATTTGTGGTAACCACTAAGCGGTTGGTTGGCTAAAATTTATTTATTTATTTTTTGTCCAAATCTATCCACGTTAACCAATTATTATGGGCAAAGAATTGCAAGGAACTTGGGCAAATCATTTTATCTTTTTAATAATCAAATCACAATTTTTCTTTAAAAAAAAAAAATCAAATCACAATTGTTGTTGTAAATCTTGCATTTGAAACAATACCATGAGGATTCCTCATTTCTAGCTACTAAATAATAATCACTTACACATAAGAAATTACTAATAAAAAAAAAAAGCGACCCTTTATGTATAAGCTGTTTGTGTTTATCGCTATAGAATATCAGAGAAACTCTAAGAGCACTATCGATGTATGGGAAAAATGTAAGGGCAAAACCGAGGGGATAAATTTTCCATTTCAAATTTGGTCATCTTTTTTTCTCCAACATTATGTAGAGTGTTGGGAGCGGAGGTTCGGTAGGCCAAATGTCATAGCAACGGATGACAAACACTGCTACAACATCCCTGCGAATGTAAATCCAAACTCGGACATGTCAGGTAGAACATTGTCCTAAAAGCAATATTTGTGCCCTCTCAGTTTAGGAGATGCTTTAAGGCCTCAAATGCAAATAGCTTTAGCTGATTCACAAACCTCAACCGGATTGCTAAAGCACAAAAAAAAATCCAAAAAGTTGGAACTTGAAGAACTCTTTGAAAATCTAAGGTTTTTTTTAAATAAAATTTGAAATAATTAATTTGGATGTTGGAGATGTGTTCATTCGTGTTTTGAATCTGAAATCTATCTCCTATATATAGATTTCCAAGCATTCCTTCAAAGGACACATCCCAAACTTGAAACAACACCACCTTTTGTAGTTTTGTAAAAAGTCATAAGCTTTCGCACAAAACCAGTCCCTTGAACTGGTTGCCATGCGACCATGCAGTCGCATGGTGCAGTCATAATGCATTGTGCCTTTCACCCGCAAGGAATAATTTTTTTATTTAAATCATTCCCTCATAATGTTTGAACAATTCTCAACAATCCCCCCACTTTTTCAAATATTCTAAAATAACTTAGATTATGAACAGTGTTATGCATAACACAAGGTATCTTTCGATTTAAACCTTATGTTAGTGCAAGCATCACAAAATATTATCTAAATCTCGGGTAGCCTTGG
This sequence comes from Jasminum sambac, assembly GCA_018223645.1. Classification (NCBI taxonomy): domain Eukaryota; kingdom Viridiplantae; phylum Streptophyta; class Magnoliopsida; order Lamiales; family Oleaceae; genus Jasminum; species Jasminum sambac. The sequence continues at coordinate 31,251,547 of CP073647.1, read as the reverse complement.
CTTTGAACCCATTATTCCTCTTGATAACGCCAGCTCCATCAAACACGTGTACACTCCAGTTCTAATAATTCCACACAATTTTGCTTTGGCGCGTTAATAGCTTTACAGCCATCCAACTTCATGAACTTTTCAGAAAGCAACTCTCAAACTTTCCTTGAATCTTCTAAGTTCATATAGGTGAAATTCTTACAGTGTCTTGGTTACATTTAAGGACACTTATATGCGTACTGAATTTCATTAAGAACATTAAGTTCAACCCTCTCGATTGTGACCCCAACGCTTCACATCATTTGGATAAAGTTTAAATACTATTTCAAGGTAAAGTGTTGCAAACAATCCACTTATCAAATGACTTTCTTATTTTTACCTTTTGAACTCTTGAATTACTCATTTTGCAATGATGGGTAGGATTGCAGTCATTGGCGGATTTTGTTAGGAGTTCCAACCCCTATCCTACTCGATGTTGTTCATGAGTCTTCTATACAGTTTTTGGCTAACATTTTCCTTGACTTCATGAAGTTATCTTATCCGCCTCTTTCTTATCAAGTAATCATAATTATCCCTTTACTAAGACCGTATGATTTCACAATGTTTTTATCGTTGTACCCCCGTATTCAAGTACATTTTTTGATTATTTCGTCACACTTTGGTTTAATCACAATATATTTATCACTTCCAAGTTCAACAATTTACCCACAAGTCAATCCACTATAAAGCGATAAATGCAACGAGTAATGAAAACAAGTCATACTAATTTATTTACTAATGAGTACACAATTTGATCATGAAATAATATTGTCAATGCAATTCACATTTCCTTCCTTTTTATCCAACAATCTTTCACACGATGTCCATATTTCCCACAAACATTGCAATCTCCCTAATCTTCTTTTTAGATTTATCATCGTTATTTGAAGACATTGTCTTATTGGATTTGTTAGACTCTTTTGAATTCTCTACGGCATACACTTTTGAAGTCCCAACATGAGAAATTTCATTCACATCTCTTGCCCTAGATTCTTTCTTAATTCGAAAATGTTTGAGAACTTGTTCCAATGTAAGGTCTTCAGAGTTGTAAAGCAATTTCTTCCTATATATTTTTCAAGAAGGTGGCAACTTCGCAATGATAGCTGTATCTTGGAAAATTTCGGGAAGATTAATCTTCACCTTCAATTTGTTGACAACTTGCAACTCGTGTACTTGCGGCAACAAGGGTCTATTCTCAAGGAATTTGAAATCAAAGTATTTAGAAATCAAGAATTTCTTTGTACCTTCTTCTTCTTCTTCGGCTTTGATTTTGTTTTCCAATGCTATTGCAAATTTCTCTTGGCGACGTTGAATCAATGTAGATATTATACAACCGGTTGGAAAGCATTAACTATGTGACCCCTACTGATGTAGGTGCACCTACAACTCTTGATAATAAAACCAGGACTGCACAATAAGAACTGAAAAACAAGCGTCGATCTTTATTCAAAAGCAATCCCAAAATGACACCCTCTTAAATAAACAAAAATGAAACCCTACTCGGCCAACAGACCTACACTGGGCTGGGCCTTATTAAAAGCAAACACAAAACGGACTAATAAAATATAAAACTGCAGTTTTGACCCCTTAAACAGTCCTGAAAACGCGAAAATAAATCCTTCTTGCACGATAAAATGGTGTGGGTCAATTCCAACTTCTCACGAGCTTTCTGGATTGGGGTCATGGACCCAAAACGGATATCGTATGCAAAAGTTATTAGCACTTTCACTTATCGCACGCGTCTAGGTCTGCGAACGCAATTCGGTCCACATCACCGACATAACAATTCATCTTCTTCCATTCGGCCTTCAAATCTTTGGTGTCATCATCTTTTGGTTCCAAAATGGGAGGCAAGTTCGGAGCAAGTATATAGAAGATGTTTAATGTCGTCAAAAGAATCTTCGACTTATCTTGCCATCGAGTGAAATTCATGCCATCAAAACGATCCAATCTCACCAAGTCTTGATTCATCATTTTGATTGTAGCCATTGTAATCTCGCCCTTGGATGCCGTATCAACAAAGTATCGCTTTTAGATTGTTGGAAATAGAGGTCAGACACTGCTACAAAATCCCAACAAATGTGAATTAAAACTTGGACTTGTATCATGTAGAAGGCTATCCTAAGAGCAATTTTTGCGCCCGGTTTAGGAGATGCTTTAGGGTGTCAAATGCAATTAGTTTTAATCACCTACTCATATATGGGTAGGTTAAAATATCCATAAAATGATTTGGTAGTTTGCTATTGGGATAGAGTGTGGTCTATATGCCAATCCGAACCACTTATAAATTATCACATCAATTTGTGGGTATTTTAGCATACTGCTATATGAATAGCTGATCAAAACTATAAAATAAATATCATTATTCTACATTAAACAAAAATATATAATTCTTTACCCTTAAACTTGTCTACACTACTACATACCCACGTGGAAAACAAGAGCAAAACGACACTGAGTCTTGCTTTGTTCTCCACAGTACTATGTACCCAAACGGGGGAAAAAAAATTATAGGCTCCACCGGCCCCACCATTAAAGAGATATGTATAATTTATCCGACCCAATATGAATATAAACAAATTAAAAAAAAATTTTAAAGGATGACATGGTATCTTTAGAAGGTGCAACGTCGACGTGGGTACATACCGCGTGGGAACAGCGCAAAAGCCATGCCACATATTCATGGATTCGAATTTACAGAACCACTCTCCTCACTTTTTAGCTAATACGATTGTGTCTCAATCACGTGATGAGATTTGAGTTGTGCATATGATTCTGCCAGGCTGGCTACCGAAAACCGTCAAAAAGCAATATTTATTGGCTAATTGGCACAGATCTGCGACCACGATCATCCAATAGATACTCGTTATTGCAAGACTACACGATTATACCATGTCATATTTTTTCTACGTGCACATATATTACACCCAAAGTTAGGCTGAAATTTAAACGCGACACAGCGGTGTCGCATTGTGTTTGCGGCGGTCGTAATTTAAAGTGAGGAAAATCTTTAAGCTGAATTGAAGGATTGTGCACCAGCACCATACTGGGTTAGCGTTTCTATTTCTTCAATTTTATTTATTTTTATTTCTCTGGAATTTTCTTATTCTTTATGGGAGTATTAGATCTAAATTTCTCTGGCAGAAATTTTGATGGATTTCGCGTTCAGATTTGTCATTCGAGTGCTAGTGCGACTGTACATTGTTGCGTATTTTAAATTAGAAGCCGGAAATTTCATGAGCTCTTAATTTCCGTTATAAAGATCTATTGGGTTCTCTGTCACTAGAAAATCATGGGTTATCTTCTCTGTCATTATTAGAGAAACTTTTGAGTTTTAATTACTGGATTTTGATTTTTCTCGAATAAAGTTGCCCCTTGTGATGTGAAGTTCGTTGTGGGTTGGTTTATTGCTGGGCCCATTTTGTTATTGCAAGCCTCTAATGAAACAATAAACACGGTATTCGTGTCAAAAGAACTTCAGATTTAATTTACACACACAAAATAATTTTTTAATATGTTTCGATTGTGCTGGATGGTTTAATATATTGCAGTGTAATTCCCCAAATACTGCAACTTCTATGCATAGAATATAATTTTTTCTTGTTTGGAATTGGTGTTGGTGTTCATGATATTAAATTATTAATTCTTTTGTTTGCTATTTGGATTATGAATGCAGAATGAATTGAAAGGATTCTTCTTATGAAACTATCTGAGTTCTCTTCTTGGTCACTTCCAGCTAATTTTATTTTACAGCATCCACTATCTTCAATAATGTAGTGGGAATCTTATACTACAGCCAACTGGATTGTTTTTTGAACAAATGCTTGTGTTAGATTGAGGCTATAAATTGATGTGCATTGTCAAGTTTAGAACAGAGTATAAATTATAAAATTCCCGATTAATTTGATGGAGCCCATAAGCTATGGCTCTTTTTAAAATCAATTCCTTTCTTTTAATGTAATATTATTCTTCTTTTACCTGCCTAACTCTTCATATTCTCTCTTCATCTGTACTGTAGTTACATTGTGAGGAACAAAGATGGTTGCACAAGGCTTTACCGTGGACCTAAATAAGCCTCTTGTTTTCCAGGTTAATGTTCAAGCCATTTGGTCAAGTATTACATGAAATAAATTCTGTTCATGCAGATTTTGCGCATTCATCCACACTTCAGATTTATAGCACCATTTTTTTTTTTTTTTTTTTTGGTTGATGGCGCCAAGCTTTTGATATTTACTTTTTTTCTAAAACATTTTATGGGAAACAAAATTTCAATTTTTCAACTGTGTGAAGTATTTTATTTTGCAATGCACTATATTTTCTTGACATCTTGCTGCTGTCTGTCCTTATTTTCCAACTTCTAATCCATTTCGAACTTTTACAGGTAGGCCATCTCGGTGAAGCTTATCAGGAATGGGTTCACCAGCCAATTGCCACAAGAGAAGGCCCTCGGTTTTTTGAAAGTGATTTTTGGGAGGTACCCTTCAACACTACCATCATTTCATTATCTTTATTAAAATATAAAAAAAATGACAGTGCCGCCATGTCCCCAACCTCCCACCCCAATTTTCTGAACACAATTGTGATGATGTTTGACTCATCTTTTGGACAGTCTCTGACACTCACAAAGTGGTATGTAATCCCCCTCGTTTGGCTCCCGGTTGTCAGCTGGTTCATCTTGATGTCTATTCGCATGGGGCATCCCATTCCACAGGTGGCATTGATCGTACCATCTGGCATTTTTATATGGACTTTGGTAGAATACACTCTGCATCGCTTCCTTTTCCACATCAAGACAAAAAGCTACTGGTTAGCTTTCCCTCCTTTTCTTCTTTCTCTTGGTTTCCTCTTCTATCAACTTTTGAGCAATATTGATATGCTAGACTAGATTAACTCCATTTTTTTTCAGCTATGTTCATAATTTCTGAGTCATTTGTTAGGGGTAACACCATTCATTATCTTCTTCACGGTTGTCATCACAAGCACCCAATGGATGACCTACGGCTTGTTTTCCCTCCTACTGCAACTGCTATTCTTTGCATACCAGTACGTTCTACTCCACAAACGAAATATCAGTTGGAGATATTTTTCTTTTCCGTCTTTCTTAAATTCTTCTATATAACACTAATTGCAGTTCTACAATTTGATAAAATTCCTGTCTACCCCTTCTATTGCTCCTGCTCTGTTTGGAGGTGGTCTGCTGGGTTATGTGATGTACGATGTAACCCATTACTATTTGCATCATGGGCAGCCAACCAGTGACATCCCTAAAAACCTAAAGGTAGTAAGTTTCCGTTTTGCCAACATAAAATCTATGTGTTGACATTTTAATTTCATTCAAGTGTGCTGTCTTCTGTAGCCGAGAGCAGCTACCCTAAGTAGTTCATTATCTCATTCCTATAGTTTGTGGGCAGTCAATTCTCATTTAGTATTAAAACTAACAGAGAAGTTTTAAGGTGATCTTGTAACCAATTTAATTCATAATCATGTAGTTAAAATGGTAACACAAGGCACGTAGTGGACAAACGGGCACCATAGAATTTACTAGTCCGCAAGGCAATTTGGAAATGTGTGAATTTGTCTGAAGAATAAATGTTCATTTTGGCGAATAAGTTGATGTCTCTGTTTTTTTCTTGCAGAAATACCATTTGAATCATCATTTCCGCATCCAGACTAAAGGATTTGGTATAACATCCTCACTCTGGGACAAGGTGTTTGGAACACTACCATCCACAAAATCTGCTGAAAAGAGTAGATAATTCAATCATGAAGCAGTAAATATTGGAAAGGGCTATTCAAAAGTTTTCGCTAGTGTATTTGATTCGATTATCTACATTGCGTTTTCTTGGCTAGCGTAGCATGCTGGTCATTTTCTGGACTTAAGTTTTGTGGGAATTGCATAAAACAATACTGCAACTATGGATTCAATATAAATTCTTTGCTGTGTAATTGTAGTTGGCTTTCTCTTGACTCTCATTCTACTCTACTATTTATGTTCTGTTTACGATATAATCTTGAATCCATGCAATATGAACAGGACTCTATTATACCATTTTAGCAGAAGTCGATGAAGTGAATGAATAGTGGGATTAGCTATCATCTCTAACTGTATGCTGTATACGTTCTGTTAATGAGAGCTAAAAGTTACAGACGTTCAAATTTTGAGGGAGAACCCTGTTGTTGCATTGTTTGGCTTGTGTAGTTAATACAGAAACAGGGGAATACTTTGTTCATTTCTGAAGAAGTTTTCTGGATCAGCAATAGTCTTCACTCTCGCCAATCTCTCAAAGTTCCTTTTGAAGTACTTTCTGCCCCAAATCACAGCTTTTAAATAGCTCGTATTAGTATCCTCATTGACGCCCAAATCAAGATCTCTATAATTGATATATGCAGCCCGAGGAGATTTGGAAACATATGGCTTCATGTACTTGTATAGCGTCCTAATCCAGTTTACATGTTTCTCTGTTGCAAAGTCACCATCAACAGTCCATTTCACTAAGTACTGAATGTTGTACAGATTTCCTTTCCTGTGTGGAAAAGGGAGCTCAGTCTCTGGAATTGCATCCATTTTACCGCCATAAGGATCCATGATCAAGAAAGCTATCTCTTCTTCAAGAAATCGCTCGCGAATCCCCTTCAAAGCAGTTTCAGGTATTGGTTTCTGTACAAAATCTGATTTTGCTTTGAAATAGCTTTTGTATTGTACTGTTCTATCTAATAACAGTTCTAGGGGATCATCTTTCTTATACCCCGCGAAGTATAGCGCTGATTGTATCCAACTCATTTTGATACAATCTTCTGCTTGCAGGCCTAGCTCGGGGAATCTGTTCTCCATCAAAGAGACAAGATCATTTGGTCGTCCAAGAAACAGCGAATTGAACAATGCTAAAACTGTCTTCTTGTTGAATTTGTCATCCACGGTTGAGTCTTGAATTATGATTCTGAGGAACAGATCTTCTGGTAGCTTGTTTGTAATGTATTGCCATTTATGGACAAGCTTTATGCTGTGTTGATCTAACTGCTTTTTGATTGTGAAAACTGTCACTGTGGGGGGTACACGAACGAGCTTGATTTTCCAGGCGATGATGACACCAAAACTCGCTCCACCACCTCCTCGGATTGCCCAAAACAAATCTTTCCCCATTGACTCCCGGTCGAGGATTTCACCCCACACGTTGATCAAATATGCATCGATGATATTATCTGCAGAAAGGCCATGTTTTCTAACCATAGTGCCAAATCCTCCTCCACTGAAATGTCCCCCGACGCCTACGCTAGGACACAATCCCGCCGGGAATCCATGAAGATGACTCTTCTTGGAAATGGCGTAATAAAGCTCGCCGATTGTTGCCCCGGAGTGGACCCACGCAGTTTCGTCTTCCAAATCGATGCTAATGGATTTAAGATTGACAAGATCGATGATGATAAACGGGGTTTTACAGAGGTAAGATAGGCCTTCATAGTCGTGGCCCCCGCTCTTGATTCTGATTTGGAAACCATGTTTTTTAGTGCAAATAATGGCAGCTTGGATTTGAGTAGCAGTGAATGGGGTGACGATGAATGTAGGTTTAGGAAATGTTGAATTTAACCATCTGGGATTTTGTTCGGCGGATTGCAATAGGGATGAATATGATGGGGTGCTTGGAGTATGCAAGTATTTGAAGGTTTTAAGGTAGCTCGAAGAAGACGACAACATGCATTGAACAAATTCTTGATGATTTGCATCAGAAATTGAGATCAGGAGGAGGAAGAATAGTGTCTGATACATCATTTTTGGGGTATCAGTTTCACAAGAATAGGAAATTTGAAGTTTTTGAGGATGAGCATTTTGGAGTTATACACACACAAAAAATGTATCTACGTATGTACAAGTATAGGATCAAGAATTTCGTTTGTCTTTGTCCCACTTATAAGCAACACATATTTTGACAAATTTAAAATATCCATATTTACTTAGTGAGATTGATAACGGTTTCCCAGTTGGTCATTGAAATCAAAGTCACCAAAAACTAACCGCAAAGCTGATTAAAGCTTGATTTGGCTCATGGCTTATACGAATGACTAAAAAATACTAGACAAAAGCTAAAATCTTGTTCATTATGTCATCAAATAGCATGTTTAGTAACGTGGAGTGCGAGTTCGGTGGCACTGTGACAAATGACGATCCTTGTTACTTGTTAGTTCTACAAAATTAGAGATTCTTTGTACCAACCCCACAATGGAGGCCAAGGATATCAACACGGGACAACATGCTAAATCTATTTCTTATATTGTTTTAGTATTGTGTAAGATTACTTAAGAAATATACCATGAGTAAAGTGTTTGAGTTGAGGATAATTCCAATGGGGATGTTTGGAGTTGTGAAACAGTGAGCTTAAGAACGATGATTCCAATAAAAATGGAAAATCCAAGGAAACTTTTGTAAGGTATACATCTTGATGCTGAATTTCAGTCGGCAGATTATATTATTTTCTCAAGTCACTACTTAATAGTCATTGCTGTCCCGTTATGAATCCAAAAGTTGCAATTAGACGGCAAAAATACAGCGGATTGGCTGTTCCCCACAGCCAAATCCCACGCCGACGTGGCGCCACCTGGTGGCGCCACTTCGGCACGTAAAAATTTTTTTTTTTTTAAATTTTTTTAAAAATTTTTTTTTGGAATCTACGTTAAGTTAGATGAATAATACATAATTGCCCCCTGATGGCGGGGGGTCTCACCCGACCTCCAAATTTTTTTTTTCCCCGACTGTGGGTACCGTAAGGTACCCACAGTGGGTACCAGAGCCTTACTGAAAAATACAGTATTGCATATGCCGTCAAACAGTGGAAAAAAAAAGATTTATGCCAAGTGTCTATCTAGACAAATTATCTGTACACATAGCATGATTTCAAGAGAAGAATTGTCTTATAAAGTTTGAGAACCATGATACATATATCACATGTAATGTAAATAACTAATAATTGCACACTCATTCACACAATTTCAAAACACGACTGCCATTTTATCAAATGCATGGCGAAATTTTTCGGATGAACCATAGAACTGATTAAATCTTTCATTCAGTGCCCTTCCTTGGTTGCAAGTTGCAACTGATTTCACAATTTTCAAGAGATTATAAAACTCAAACGGCTTTCTTGTCTCGTCTATGTATCAATATCAATCGATTTCTCTACTGATAATGTATAATGTCAACTGATTATGTATAATGCAAAACGAACAAGTAAAAGCTGATCATATTCATTACACCACACAAAACATTCTTTCGTTCCAATACGTAGAAAAACGATGACCCTTTCTTGTTTATTCCTGTTAGTACTCAACAAGAATATGAGCATCTAGGGGGTACGTATGTGAGTGCTTGTATTTTGTCCCTATACAACTTACCGTCTCTCATGAACATATCAGATTGCAGAGGTCCTCAATCCTCACTTGTGAGAGGCTGGCAAATGGGAACACTCTGAATTTGCCATTTCCAGAGCAAGTCAGCGTCAAATGCTCTGCGACCACCATTGTCTGCAACCGAAACAAGTTCCAATTCGTTGTTTTTGCTATTGTTGTAATTATAATTATATTTTATCGAGTTCAACTTTCATTTCTAACATACCTCACAATGCGCTGTTTGACTACCGCAGCTCCACCATTTGAAGGGAACACAGTCAATATATTGGCACCATTCACAATATTGGTTTACATTTACCCCCCGACCTACTGCCACAATGACTCCTGCAAGTCTGAAAAATGAAGAGATGACATTTGAGTTTTTGTGTCACAAAACTGAAACACCAGATTAGATAGACTAATAATAAGGAAACAACAGAAACTCACAGAAGACTGAAGATGACAAGAGAAATACTCCTCAAGACTGGTCTGTCTAGCTTCTGCTTGAGTTTGACTGAATGCTTGGAATCATATTCGAATAAACCGCCTTTATTTCCATATACTGTCCCCAGTTGAGGCTTGAATAAGAGCACAAACCCGAGAAGGAACCCTGAGACAAATCCTCCAATGTTTGAAAAATTGTTGACGTATGGCATGAGGCCAATGATGAAATTTATCACCAAGATCACAAAAAAAGCCACAAGAGTAGCAAGCTGCAATCAAATGAAAGATCAAGTATCAGTCTTAGTGAAGATACAAAGGCAATGAGAGGGTCCCACTAGAAGTATTTAGGACCTTTTTGGAGTAATCATTCCAATTCCTGATAAGACCAGAGAGAATGGCACCAAGCAATCCAAACAAGGCGCTAGAGGAAGCAACCGATGGCCTATCTTCAAGAAAAAGAGCTGCTACCAGACTTCCTGTTAGAGCTGAAACTACGTAGATAATCCCTATCCTCACTGCACAAACAAAAAGGGTACATGAAAAGGAATTTAACATCTTGTTGCCCATTTTCTTAATTTATGATAATGAAATTCAGGACAGAAATTTACGTGGCCCAAACTCTTGCTCGAGGTGAATCCCAACAAATATTACGCAAGAGAGATTGATTATAAGGTGGAAAACCCCTGCGTGCAAACATGGGCTCGTGAAAACACGCCAAAATTGGCGTTCTTTTGCTAAATATCTCTGCCGTATAGCCCCCATTTCATCAAGCCTACATTGCATAAGTATAATCAGTCACTGCATACCACTTTTATCCATCCAAAATTGGGACTCTCAAGCCTAGTTGTTTGTAATTACAGAGATTCAGTTGAATAAAACCATTAGCTCAATGAGATATATGAGACAAATCTATAAATCCCACATGAAAATAAACCAAATTAAAATGCATATCAACAAAGAATGAAAACCCCATTTACACGATAGGAGTTAATGAAATCAATCACAAGTTAATACATAAACCTAAAAGATTGATCCATCAGTAACACGTTCAAGAAACTGAAAATAAACGCATTCACTGAAATATTAACACGTTAAATCTAAAAATGAAGCATCAAATTAAATTAGGACTCGCAAGCTTAGTTGTGTGTAATTATAGAGATTCATATGAAAAATCCCAAAATAAAATATATAATACTAAAATGCATCTCGACAAAGAGTGAAAACCGATTTACATGATAGAATTTAATCAAATCAATCACGAATCCATACAGAGGCCAACAGGGTCCACCAATAACCAGTTCAAGATACTCAAAATAAACACAGATTCACTTAAAATTAACGCAAAAGGAAGCCTCCAAAAAAAAAAAAAAAAAAAAACGCAGAAAGCGACGTACCCAGAAGCAGAGGGACCGAGAAAGGGGTTTTCAGAGAGGGGCTGAAAGGAGAATCTCCCGAGGGGTTTCAGCGAGCACTGTCCATGGGAATTGCTCCAACAGTCATTGACAATCATCGTAGCAGCAAAGGCTATCGTGTGAAGAATCACAAAAAGAGAAATGACCCATGTGTTCTCTTTTCTCTGAGATAGTCGCCTGAAGAACGGAAATGGCAGCTTCTGTTTGAGAAGTTCTTCGGCAGTAAGTTCGACTGAGTTTCTGGGTTTTTGGGGTTGAACGGGCTTGATTTCAATCTGGGTTTGGAGTTTTGGAGTTTCTTCCATTCGATCTCTTTGTTAATAAACAGGGGTCTCTTCAAACTCTTGAAGTGAAATTCCGATAGGTTGTTTTGGTGGAGGAGGATGAAGATGCTAGAAGGAGGTGAAATTGCAGATGAACTTTGGAACTGTGTGAGTGAGTGTGTGTGTGAGAGAGAGTGTTTCTCTCTCTAAACAGTTGGGCTTGGCGGGAAAGCTCTTTTCTATTCCGTTTCTCCTTCTTGAAAGCGTATACCCGACGCTTCTTTTTGTTGTCAAAAGCGTTTCTTTTTCTTTTCTATTTTATTAACAAAATTGTTTTGTCAAACATGCAAAGGCCTCTTCAAAAGAAAATTTGCTAACCCTAAATTTTAAAAACAAAAAAAATAAAAGAGAGAGAGACACAAAATAGCTTGCATAAGGCCATCTCCAATAGGGTTGTGGATTGGAGATGATGTGGACTAGAGAGAGATAGAGAGAAATTATTATTTTATTTGAAAATGAATGGAAAGATGCGTGGGAAAAAAATAGGAAAAAGCGAAAATGAGGAGAGAGGTAGAAAGAAATTTAAAAAATAATAATAAAGTTGTAGTAAAATAATTCTAAACGGACGTCTATATCTAAATATGGTATGGGAAATCTATAAAGAAAAAATGAAGAAAAAATTGGATAATAGATAGAAAAGTGGTGAAAAATAGAAAAAGAAATGCTATGTTTGCAAAAAGTTGGGACCCACTACTACGCATGTCTCTCTCTCTCTCCTCAGATAGAATTGCCAATGGACACCCAACGTTGGAGATGGCCTGAATAAACCTATTCATTGCGGTCAAAATATCATTATATCACAATATATTGATGTAGAGTGTTAGTAACTGCTAACTGATTAGTAGAAAGTGTCGGTATTTGGTGGCATTTTTCATATGATTATCGACTGTTATGAAGTTTTTTACAGTGCAAAAAAAAGAAATTTTTTCTTGAATTACCCTCTCTTTGTCAGAAGGTAATTTTGATTTCTTGCATAAATCTTTAGAAAAAGGAAAAAAGTACTTCTACATAATGATATATATATATATATATATATATATATATATATATATATATATCAGAAGCGATTCCCTCCCCATGTGGAGAGACTCCCAACGCTACGTGTTCCCCCAGATTAGAGAGAAGCCTCAAGTGAGATCCTGATTTGAAACCCTCCTTCAATCGGGGGGACACGTGGCGTAGGGAACCTCCCCACATGAGGAGGGGATCAATCCTCATATATATATATATATATATATATATATATATATATATATTGAAAGTAAGATTTATGTCGATTTTGATCTCCTCTCTATGTAGGGAGGCTCACGCTATATGCCCCCCCCCCTCTATTTGAGGGGAGCATCAAGCAGGATCTTTTAATTAAAAAAAAAGAAATTGACACATGACATAGGGCGGAGATCACCCTTTGATTTATATACATTGATGTAGAAGATGACATGTAAAGATGTCAAAACTTAATGTTCATTGATGACTTCACATATTTATGTCACGTATTATTGCAGCTGCTCTCCTACACACTAGTGTGCAGGAGAAGCTGCACACTGGATGACATGGCACTCTCTAAGGGTGCCATGTCATCAAATTTTTTTTTTTTTTTCAGTATCTACGTTAGGTGAAATGAATAATACATAATTACTCCTAATAAGAGTGCCATGCTCACCTAATTTTTTTTTACCAGTGTGCATGAGTGTATGCATGTAAAAGCGGGAGTGCACGTGTTATTATGTAAATTATTATATCACACATTACGTACATATAGCATGACTTAAAAATAATAATAATACAAGATAGCATGTACTCATTAAAAGGACTATGAATTACAATCAGGCCATCTTCCTGGATTTCTACTCTTGCCGGGCAATCACCAACAAAAACTCCAGTCAACCATTTCTTGATGTATTCTTGAGACAACTCATAATTTTCCGGTCGCCTGAATTTCTCGTTCAGAGCTCATTAATGCCACCACATCGTGGTGCTAGAATCAACACCTTTAAGACGTCAACTGTCTTAATTTAACTGACAAATCCTCGTCTCATACGGCCCAATTGTGCATCAGCTCATTGATAAATCAAACTGGTTGTTCGTCTGATATGGTTCTGCTTTTTCGATCGCATCTCTCAGAGCGTCCACGCCCAGATATTTGAGAACCTGAATGCACAAAAAACAAACAAACTATCAAGCCAAGCTAAATGGAACCGTTATAACTATTATTTAGAGTGTTGAGAATCAACATCATTTGCATCTTTGCAAGAGGTGAACTCGTCTTTCTTCGGCCAAGTCACTTGCCAGCATCTAAAGATCATAAAAAACAAAGAACTTAAAATATTACAAAACAGCAGTCACAGAGTCCTCTCTGAATATGTGCACCATTACCTTTCTCTTCCAAGGCGACGAGTGAGCTCCTTGGCTAAAGCTCGCCCAGGTATATCACCATCAGTAGCCAATATTATTCGAGAAACCTAACAGGGATTTGAATAAATTTAGAAATAAATGCCAACTTTATTACAAAATTAATGTTTGTAACATGAAGGTGTCCAACCTTGTCAAGATAATCTTTGCAGTTCCATAGGTACCGAAACCTGGTATCCTGGTACAATGAGCATAAAGAAACCTGAGTTTATCTTCCGGTAAACTTTGATTTTGCTAGAAACTAACACTTCGCCACTACAGAAGACCTCAGATGAATATTAATGGTTTGTTTGATAAAAATTATTGAAAGAATTGATTTTTGAATTTGTGGTTGAGAAGTAAAGAAAATGTTGTAAAAACTAAAAAAAAAAAAAATGTTAAATCAATAAAATGAGTGATTGAAAATGACGGTGGAGAAAAATGACTATCGAATAAGTTGTATCAAACAACTCTAAACGTAGCACAAACTTCATGCGTTAATAAATGAGATGTATTTGCCAAACCTTTTCTGGAGACGGCAGTTCTGTGCCTGAAACTGTTTGAGGGGCACCTTCGGGAACACTAACACAATTGAAAATGCCAGCTTCCGCCATTGACAACTTATCCATTTCACCTTCAACCTATGACAATAATAGAAGTAACACCATAATAATTAGTGTGAAAACAGAGGAGAACTTATATTTACTAATTAAGTGTTCTGAGTGTTTACTATGACGATCTCGTCCGCTTCTGCTATATCATCAAGTCCATAAAATATTTTTTCTGCACCTTTCTCCTAAAAATTAGAGGCAAGAAAATGGAAGTCAGTTCGTCTAAAGATCCACTAAGGGCTTGTTTGATATAAATTAAATTTAATTCACTTTTTCTCTTTCGTCATATTGAGTCAGATGAACATTCAATTGACAAATTTTTATATTTTTCAATACCTCTTTTTTACTTCTCAACTGCACATTTAAAATCTTATTTTTTCAATAATCCATATCAAATATACCGTAAAAATATTTTTTTATGCGAGTTCCACTAATTACCCATTTAAAGAACCATAGTAGGGCCTCAATGAATGCATTGCAATTTGAATTTGTTAAGTTAATTTTGACAAAGAGTACCTGCCAAAACCGTTTTTCAACCGTCCGGTACTTGCAGTTCACAAGCAGTCCTTTTCGCCGGTAAGTGAAGGCAATGATTTTCTAAGTCAAGAATATACGTTAGTCTACAAGTATTTGCGGAAGCATTCATGCATATTCGTATGTCATTTAGGGGTTGTTTGATTGGGTATAAAGTTAATGTGCGCGGTATTCCGTGTAAAAATGTGTGGTTAATATTATTTTGGGAAATGTGTGTGGTTGAAAATGAGTATGATGTATACGGAATTGCGTGCGGAGAAGTTATATACCAAATAGAACAAGGCAGTGTCAAATTCTCAATATCTACACATTTATTTCTCTGCTTATGCATTACAGTAATATAAGGATTTGGTGGTTATTCTTCATTCATAGCATATTAGTTAGAATTACATTTCGTTCGTTTTATACACACTCTTGAGATGCTCTTGCATTTCACTCCAATTTTAATGCTCACTAAATTAGCTATGTCTACCGCACGTATAAAAACAACGATAACTAAAGAAAAAAAAAAGTACATCTGACCAATAAAAACTGTGATTATTTATTTTTGTGGGGTTCGATATCAATGAAATCATCCTAATTATGCCCTCATCAATCATCAAGTTTCATAATAAAGATGTATATAACGCAAAATATCTTACCCGACCACCTGCAACCTGCATAACATATTTCTTCGTCAAGATTTTCTTGGATATCATTCTTTCAGCAAAATATGCAAGCAACTGAAAATGATCAATACGAAGAACAGGAGAGAAGTCTTTATCAATAAAAATTGAAAGAAGATTGAAAGTCCTAAACTTTGGCAATCAACTGCTATAGAAAGACTATGAGAAGTACCTCATCACCCAATGGTTCAAGTCTCAGACTATCCTCGGTGAAAAACCTCGAGAGATTAAATTTTCCCTGTTGGTGGACTCCAGAAGAAGTATCTCTGTCATCTGCAAATACCTGCAATCAGTGTTACTATCTCTGCTGACTTGATCACAGTCGAAAGAAGAGGGAAAATTTATCTAAACCACGTAATGCCACCTGGCCTGCCCATTGACATTCTAGATGAAAACATCTCCAAATGGCATAATTCCTGAAAACACCATACAACTGTCATGTTATATACATCTTGCGGATTACAAAACCTAGCACCAGATGGTTGAAAGTAAAATACCAATTTCGGCTGATATGAAATGATAGATTCCTTGTCATTGTTCGTCCACCTTTGCACTGGCACGCCAAGAATAACTCATCAATACAAAGTTCAATCTTATGGTTAGTAAATCTTGGCTTCTTAGAATCTTACAAGTAACAACCTCATCTTTGTCAGTACATTAAATAATTATAGGGGTTAATCCACTCTATATGAAACTCCTGTGAAATTGGAAATGGAAGTTTCCATATTTCATGAAATCAAGACGAAATATTCTTCTCTCCATAAATAGAACTTTAATCAAGACCATGTAGAGTTTTCTCTACAACGGATGTCAAATGTATATCCGTCTTCACCTTGTTAAGATAAATCATCTCCTTCCCCGTTTCACCTCAAAAACTCATCAATTTCTCCACAGCTTTTCACGAAAAATTTCAGATTACTGTTCCTTAATCTCATCACAACTTGTTATTATCCTTAATTATACAGAATTTTCAGGATTTGTTAAATTTTCAATTCTCTTCCACTGTTCTACATATTCCACCAGTACAATTCCAACCATTAATGTTGGGAAAACAACCCGAACTAGATTTCGGATTTAATCCAAGATCCTCCTTACTGTAGAATTTATCAAATGAATACTGAAATAACATGAAAAAATAATAATACAATCACAACACAAGGATTTCAGTGGAAAACTCCAAACTTGGAGAAAAACTACGGCTTCACTATGTGGAAATTGTTACAACCACACTCTAAGTAATTTTTTTCACCCAATCCCTCGTACAATCAGCTCTTAATAAACCTTACAGTTTCACTCACAGAAACAAGTTTACTTACAGAAAACATCCACGTACGATATCAGACACATTCCCCCGAGAAGACAAGAAAAAACTCTATTTTTACCGAAGTATACAAACTAACCATATTGTAGAATAAATATTTATATTTACCATACTCTAAAGAGACTATATTTTTCTTTCTATCCCTCTTCTCGAACACGAGATTTCTCTCTAATTGGAATCCTTTTCTTTCCCTCTTGGATTGGACACACATATGATGGCTCTCAACCTCCTATTTATAGAGATTGACTCCTCAAACCGTCATTGCCAACTCACGCCTAGTTGTTGGAATCCAAATCCGCAAACTTTTCTTCATCCTATCTTGAAAAAGGATAAGCATTATCTATCCACGAGTTCAAGTCCGAATCGAACTCTTCATCTTCAGTGATAAGTTGCCGCTAACTCGTTGCCAATTAGGAGTTCGAATCATAATCGAAATCTTCTTTTCATTCAAACATTATTTTATGTAGTCAACATTCAACAATTAATCTATTCTTGGTGACATTCTTGCCAATTCTTTGTAAAAATTGTCTCAAAAAGCGGTATACTAGTTTAGTAACCTTTTTTCTTCATTTTCATTCATATAATGTAAAGGAAAAAATATGACTGCCAAAATATATACCTTTGGGCAAATTAGATGATGATATAATCCAGGTATACAAGAATCAATCTTTATACCAAGGGACTCCACTTTTTGCTTCAATTTGGAATAATCAGATGCTTCCTCTACTTCCTCATCCTCTGCTTCAGCTATAACTTCAAAGATAATAAGTAAGAAACACAAAATCAAAGTCAAGATTTCTATTTGACGAGATAAGCTATGAAGCAATACTACCTGTAGGCTTTGAGAATCTCACATGAGAGATAAAATGGAACCTGCTCCTCTGTAATGAAATCCTGAAGATGGGTTTGGAGAAACAGGGCAGTAAAGGATTAGGAGGGTCTAAAGAGAGGGTTTTTGAAGTCTTCGTCGGAAATAAATGTAAAGGTGCTGGTGACGGCGGTAAGCGGCAGCGCGTCTGAGGAGGCATTTCAAGTTTTATCTTTTGCAGTGGCTTATCCATTAATACCCTTCCCCCCGACCGGAGGAGTCCAAACATTTCCATGGATACTGTTGGATATACTAGTATCGCCTTTTACAGTTTTAATTTGAGTCATGCTATTCACACCCACCATTTTAATTCATACACCCACCTTTTTTTTCAACTAGCTGTTTCACCCATGCATTGCACGGGGGATAAAATTTTCAACTATAACGTTATTGATAGATGTTAATAATATTAACATAAAATCTAAAAAATAATTAAAATAAAGAATGAGTTACAACAATAAACTTAAGAATTTAACTCAAACAATTACATAAAAATTTCGATAGAATTTTCCCATATTTCATACTAATCCATCGTACAATATGCACGAAAGAACTCACTGAAAATTCATGAGCTTAATTTACTATTCCGATAGAATAGTAACTTAATTAGCATTTACACGTGTCTTTGCGTGGGATGATAGTCGTGGCACAATTATCGTAGTAGATTACATTTCTTCATTGTAAGATTAATCTACTTATATAAACCCAAAATAAAATGACATTAAATGTTATAGCTATTAAAATAACCATACTAAAATAACTCTACTAAAATTGAAGAGCTCATAATTTTTTCTTTAAAATTATTTTACATTTTATTATATGCAATTATAAATTTTGAGAGATATTAATTATCATACATCGTTATGATGTATGTTATTAATAATTAATATGTAAATAATGATTTTTAAATTTTAATTATGAAATATAATCGATATAACGATATATTATAAAAACAAAAATGTAGTCGATCACAGGTCATACCACTAAACTGCTTTGTTCTTGCCACGGGAAATACTTATCGCGTCCGATCCATCCTCATTTCTTTCTTGTTTGAACGCAGATGATATAAAATTACAAACTTCCATGCCTGCCTCAGTCCCGTCCCCACCCCGCTAGAAAATTCTCATCCATTGTCAATGCGCCACCTTGATGCGTTTAATCAAAACTTTTGTTTCGACATTTTATTTCTTTAATAAATACATTCTAAATATATTAAACACATATATTAACATATTAGGTATAGACTTACTAATTTAACATATTCGACATATTAAATATTGAATGATTTGATATAACATTTAAATTAATTTGGATAAGACAAATAAATTGAAATATATGTGATTAATACTTCTAACTGATTATACTTAAAAATAAAATAAAACATCAACATGGAAAATTCAGTATAAAATAAATAATTAAAGTAAGTAGGATTCTTAATATTTATTTAGGAGACAGAAATTTAGATAAATATTAATATAGTTGAAAGCCAATTAAAATATTCTAATTGAGTCTTATAATTTCAATAATTGATTGAGGTGATAGCCAATTATTTAATAAGAATTCTTAGATTTATTCCCCAGCGAAAGCGATATACTAAACCAAAAATTATTATATAATTGTTGGTTCGAGTAGTATCAAAATAAAAAATCATTACTATTTGAATACCTATTTTTGGAGCTTGTTACTTAAAAAAGAAAAAAAATGGAGCAGGTCCTTTGAAACACTCGTAATTATACAAAAAAAATATTAGTATTTTGTCGTCAACGGTAACTCAAAAGAAATATCATAGAAAATACAAAAACATATGAGGATAAAAAAAGCATATTTAAAAAAAATGATACTGAAAAAATAAATAAATTTAATTAGGGACTAATGATCACTCGAATTACTTTAGAATAAGATATAATGCCCCAATTGTAAGAATCCAAGATCTTATAGACGTTAATTAATTGTAGTATAATTAATTCAAATAAAATCTTGTTTTTAGCTAATTCTTTATAGAAATAATTTATTATTTCTAAATAATTATTATTTTAACCGTAATTTTAAGAATTGTATGAATATAATTTTAAAGATATTTTACAATTAAAAAGATATATTGCATGTAAAAAGATGTCTTTCATTTTGTAGGGAAAATCTAGCCAACCATGGAAATGTAACTAATTATAATTATTATTTATCTTTTCATTAATGTTATATTTCGGTTTTAACAATATAATTAATTTTGATTAATTTTTTTCCAACGAAATTGTGTCAATTTTTGCCAATTGAAACCAAATCCAATTAAATTGTAACAATATTATTAATTTTAATTAATCGTAATGTAATTATTTTTAATTAATTTTTATTTTTAGCTAATTATTTATGAAAAGAATTCATTATTTCTGTGATAATCATTTTAATATCGGCCGACTTGCTTTACAATAAGATGTAATACCCCAATTCTAAGAATAAAAAATCTTATAGGTGTTAACTTAACTTTATGTTAAAATACATAAAAAGATAAATTAATTTAAGTAAGCATTATTTTTCTTTCATATAGCAATGTAATTAATTTTAATTATTTTTCATTTTTTTGAAATAAAGTTCTGTTTCTATTTTAGGAAAATTAGGAAAAATCTAGTCTACAATGGCATTCTAATTAATTTTAATCGTTATTTATTTTTTAATTAATGTCATTTTTCTGTTTTGGAAATATAATTAATTTTTATTAATTTTCGTCCAACGAAACCATGTCAATTTTCGCCTACTAAAACCAAGTCCAATTAAATCTTAACAGTTGTATTAATTTTAATTAATTGTAATTGTAATAGTATTAATTTTAATTAATTGTAATAGAATTCGTTTTAACTAATTATTATTTTTAACTAATTATTTATGAAAGGAATTAATTATTTATAAAATAACTATTTTAATATCATCACTTTTAAGAATTGTATGAATTTAATTTTGAAGAAATCTTGTAATTTAAAAGATATATTACAATTTAAAGGTTTTTTTTTTCATTTTTTTAGGAAAAACCCCCCAGCAATTTAATGATTTCTTGCATTTTTTAAATTAATTATATTTTTCCTTTTAACAATGTAATTAATTTTTATCAATCTTTGCCCACTAAACCCATGTCTCGCTAAATATTGGCAATAGAATTTATTGTGTTAATTAAGAATATTTTAAATAATCATAGTAAATTTTTGTATTTAATTTAATTATTTCTAAGAAATAATTAGTTCCAAAATAATTGGCTCGATAGCCATAATTTTAAGAATTATATGAATCCAATTTAAAAAATATCTTACAATTGAAAAGATATCTTGGAATTTAAAAGATATAAATATATATTCAATAAATTGAATTTATACATTTATTTTAATATTGTACTTGAAAATTAAATAAATTGTAATTTTTTATCCCATCAAAATTAAATTTTAGTGAAATCACTAATTTTAATTAATTTTCATTCATTAGCTAATTATTATTTTTAAAAATAATAAATTCTTTCTAAAATTAATAAAAGGCCCAAGCTAAGTTTTTAATTTTCATGTTACATATTTATTTTAATTTTTATGTAAAAATTTAATAAATTTTAATTTTTCATCACACAAAAAATTAAATTTTATAGAAATCGCTAATTTTAATTAACTTTTGTTCTTTTGCTTATTATTTATAAAAGTAATTGATTGTTTCTAAAATTAATTATTGGGTCCAACGTAATTTTTAAATTTTTTAGTACCCATTGACGATCATAATGGTGAATTTTGTCTCAAACTTTAGCCAGCTGCTGGTAAGTTTTTTTTTTATTTTTGTGTAAAACTTTAATGAATCGTAATTTTGTAGTGTAAAAAAAATTGAATCTTCATAGGATTGTTAATTTTAATTATTTTTTGTTTCTTAGTTAATTATTTACAAAAATAATTAATTATTTCTGATCCTATTTTTTAATTTTAATATTAAACCTTTGTTTGAATTTTTATGCAAAAATTTAATCAATGGCAATTTTTTATGGCATAAAAATTAAATGTTAGTAAAAATTGTTAATTTTAAATAATTTTTTTAAATACCAAAATTATGGAAAAAAATCAGTTAAAAATTCATTCCAATTCTCGGAACACCTTTATATTGTTCGACACATAAATATATATTAATTGAAGATTTGATAGAAAAAATTGAACAAAAAATTCAAATTTGTAATATTTGAAAGAGAAATATATAATACTTTTCCCAATAAATTAAATTACAACTAATAATAACAGAAGCTAATGAGGTAACAAATTAAATTTGTAATTTGTTATTGAAGTTTGGACGTTAAAGTGCAAAATAATGAAATATCTTATTATATTTTAATTTTACGCACAAACATCAATTAAGTGTCGTAACAAATTATCAAAATTTTTTAATCTTATTGCATCAATAGTCATTAATCTATATTAATATCAATTTATATTTAAGTTGGGTACTAATTTATATATTTGGGGTAAATTTTAATTTTTTTTAAAAATAAAAATTTATATATTGATAGTATACTTGTTTTAAAGCTCTCATCGAGTCGAGCAAAATAGAATCACAAATTAATATGTTTTATACGTAGAAAAAAAAAAGAGAGGAAATGATAGAGTGAATATTTAGATATTATGAGATGGGGTAAAGTAGGATAGAAATAATTAAATAAAATCTCTATACATTAATATTAATATATTAGGGAAAAAAAATAAAAGAGAGTTGGATATGGATTAGGAAAGAAAAAATAAAAAGTGAGTTTATTTTAAGCGGGAAAATGGATTTACGACAATAAAAAATATAATAAGAAAAAAACCACATTTTCTATATATATAAATTATTCTATATATAGATAGAAGTTTATATTAGGCAAATTCAATAGGCGAGAAAAATTAGAAATGCGTTTTGGAGGGAAAAAAGGCTGCTTTTATATATATATAGATTTTTTTCAATTCCAATTTTACCCTCGCATAATAAAACATAGGGAGCTCGGCCAAGGCTGGCCGAGCTCCTTTTTGGACGCTCGACCACCCTCGGCTGAGCATCCAAAATTTCTCCGCCCACCACCCTTATTTTATTATGCGATGGTAAAATTAGAATTGGAAAAAAAGGTGGGTGTATGGATTAAAATGGTGAGCGTGAATAGCAGAACTCTTTTAATTTTTACCCGATGCGAGACTCTAGTCCTCTGTCGGGAGACGGTAATAATTTTTGTATTATTGTGGTTACGACTTACGAGCAGAGGTCACAAAGCGAAAAATTAGAAAAACCAAAAATTAAAATAAAATAATAAAAAGAAGGTAGCAAAAATTACAAATCTTTACACCAAAACTTAACACTGTGTTCTCTTTAGTGTTCTGGTGCTTGCTCTTTTGATTTCAAATTTTAAAAACATTTAAAATAAAGTGTAAATTTGTTCACCCTCACAAAGTGTTTGTGAGGGTGAGAGACTCTCAATTTAGAGAGTGAGTTTTACCTCTAAAAATTCAGAAAATATAAAAAATTTTCATCCAGTATTAATTATTAATTGAGAGCTTCGGTATAAGTATAATTTTGATATATAATTTTTATTATTTTGAAAATTATTTATTTTTAATGATAAGTTACTTATTTATCGTCAAAATAAATAATTTTCAAGATAATCAAAATTATGTAACAAGATTATACACATTTTGAAACTCTCAATTAGTAGTGTAATACTGAACAAAAAATTTTCATAATTTTTGAATTTTTAGATGGAAAATTCACCCTTCAAAATGAGGATCACCATAACCCTCATTTTGTGAGGGTGAATAAATCCAGTCTTCAAAAAAACGTATTGTTGTCCAAAAATTCAAAATGACTTTTTAACATTTTGATCATTTTCAATGTTGAAAATTGAAAATATCGAAAATGTATTTGTAAATTTTAAAGTTTACATTATCTACCTACAAGTTTCAAATTTTATTTCTACCTTCATTTTAGTCCCGATAATCATCCGTGTGTGACCACCATGATGGCACCGCCACTAACCACCACCGAATTTCTGTCCAACAATGAACCATTGACCACTAGAGTTCGGTGGCTTTGGTGGTTTCAAACCGCTAGAAGTAGTCGACGAACCTGGCGATGTGTTGGGGAAGGGGAAGACAGGGTGGAAGGTGGGGGGTGCGGGGTAAAGGTGGCGTAGGATAGGAAGTTGAAGATAAGGATGAAATTGAACAATTTGAAAATTTTGGAACAAATATTGTTTGTTTTCTTTTCGAAAATAGTCTTTTAAAATGGAAAAACACACACGCTTTTTATTTTCTTGGAATAACTGCTCAAAACAAAATGTAGCAATAAGTGTATGAACAATATCAACACAGTGGATGATATAAAGATTCATAAACTATACATCGAGCATGCAGTCATTCGTCTTTTAACCCATCACATCACTTTAAGGCTTGTTTATGTATATTTACTCGAATTAAGCATTAGATTTGTAGTTAAAATTTGGGAAAATGTATTAAAAATGTAAAGTAATTATACGAGTGGTTGAAATAATGAGAGAAAAAAAAAATTAGTGAAAGTTAATAAAAATTGATGGGGTATAGAACAAATCAATGCTTATTATGTGAGCCATCTATCATTATGCCATTATGTTCACTATGTTAAATTAGCATTTTCGTGAGCGCGTAGTGATGGAATCAAATTACCCTTTTTTCTGCACATGGTAATTGCGTTTTGTTTGGGCAAAAATATCCCTCCCAACTTTGCATTTTACCCTCTTTGGGTCTTCCCTTGTTTTCTTGGTCTCTTATCTTTAATGCAATATTACATGAGATGATGTGACCAACGAATTTAAGAAAGAGAAGTAGAGAGCAGTGAAAAAAGATAGTGAAAAGAGAGAAAATTAAGTGAGAAGAAAGGGATAGAGACATTGTTGAAATTAATTAGTAAAATAATGCTTGATATTATCACAAACTCTAGACATCCTCCTTGATCTTGACTACATTTTTTGATTATGTGTCACATTCTCTCTTTATGTCACTTTCACATTCAAACTGGACATTAACATGAAGATGCTCTTATATACTTATAATTAAATTCTCGTTTTTTTGTTGAGTTAGCATATGATAAAGTGAAAAACTTGCTGTGCTTGAAGTGTTTAGGAAGCAAATTCATCTCTTTGTATATACACTTCATTCGTGTTTTAAGAATCCATCCATTTCTCCTTCATTCTTGTATTTTAAGAGAGAAAATCACAAGAATTGCGTTGATTCTTGCTGAGTGACAAGTTGTATGGAGATGTTCAAGTGCACCCGGGAGTGCCGTAGTTATGGCACTCCCGGGGTATTTTTCGATCACATACGATCTCCATTCTAAAAATCGAGACCAGGTCTTTGTGGTTAGTTCTTTGGTAGGTTCTACATTTGGAGCTATTATGATTGTTTGATGATTTTTCAAAAGGCTTATGACTTTCCAATATGCCTTTGTTACTAGACTGTCTAGGATTTAGAGGATTGGACAACTTTTTGCCAACTTCTGGAGCTATAGTAGAGTCAAGTTTTTGGTTTCTGTTAATTTTTGTTAATACACGATCAATCACGATTATTTCTCACATGTTGACGACGAGAAATCTATTTGTCGGTGTCTCAACGGCAATGTTAAGAGTGTCGCCGGAAGGTAGAACTTCTTTACCAAAATCCACAAAAAATAGTATCGCGTGTCAGCATTAATTAACACTGATTCTAAAATGTAAGTTTCAGCCTTAACTCTGAACAATAACCTGGGGCAGCAACGTCCAGTGGTTGGTTTCTAAATTTGAAATTCATTCAAAAGTTTAATTGGAAAACGAAAATTAACAGTGTGGGTAAATTTTTTTTTTTTACTTAAAGCTAATTTTTTTTCGGTTGAATAATAGAGCACAAGATGTCTGGATAGTAATAAATGGTGATATGAGATATGTGATTAATATTGATACTTAAATTTAACTACTAGTAGTTAATTTTTAAATAGAAAAAAATATAAACGTGAAAAAGGCTAATTTTGCAAAACTCGGCTTGGACTTGGTGACCACTGTCAATGCTCCATTCGTATAGATTGCACCCGCATACAAGTTCCAAGGTCTGAAGTATAAAACACTTGTGATTTGCACCCCCACTATGGGCTCGTAAGCCCTAATGAAACCTCTACGTGATAAATGGTTACACTAGACAAATTGTTAACTATTTATACATTAACTAGCTGTTTCACCCGTGCGTTGCACGGGGGATAAAATTTTCAACTAATAACGTTATTGATAGATGTTAATAATATTAACATAAAATCTAAAAATAATTAAAATAAAGAATGAGTTACAACAATAAACTTAAAGAATTTAACTTGAAACAATTCTACAAAAATTTCGATAGAATTTCCCCTATATTTCATACTAATCCATCGTACAAATATGCAAGGAGCAACTCACGAAAATCCACACAACTTAATTTACTATTCTCCATAGAATAGTAACTTAATTAGCATTTACACATGTGCTTTGCATGGGATGATAATTCGTGGCAGCAATTATCATAATAGATTATATTTTGCTCATTGTAAGATTAATCTACTTATGTAAACCCAAAATAAAATGACATTAAATGTTATAGTTATTAAAATAACCATACTAAAATTACTCTACTAACATTCGTAGAGTTCATAATTTTTTCTTTAAAATTATTTTACATTTTGTTATATGCAATTATAAATTTTGAGAGATATTAATTATTATACATCAGTATGATGTATGTTATTAATAATGAATATGTAAATAATGATTTTTAAATTTTAATTATGAAATATAATCAGTATAAAGATATATTATAAAAGCAACAATGTAGTCAGTACAGTCCGACATACCCTAAATTGTTCTTGCCACGCTGGGAAACACTTATCGTTGTTCCGACCCATCCGCATTTACTCTGGGCTAAACGCAGATGATATAAGAATTACAAACTTCCATGCCCCGTCCCCATCCCCGTCCCCGCCCAGCTAGAAAATTCTCATTCGTGTCAATGCGCCATCGTGATAGTTTAATCCAAAACTTTTGTTTCGACATTTTATTTCTTTAATAAATACATTCTAAGTATATTAAACACATATATTAACATATTAGGTATAAACTTACTAATTTAACATATTCAACATATTAAATATTGAATGATTTGATATAACATTTAAATTAATTTGGATAAGACAAATAAATTGAAATATATGTGATTAATATTTAAAATATACAATCTAACTGATTATACTTAAAAATAAAATAAAACATTAACAGGGAAAATTCAGTATAAAATAAATAATTAAAGTAAGTAGGATTCTTAATATTTATTTAGGAGACAAAAATTTAGATAAATATTTAATATAGTTGAAAGCCAATTAAAATATTCAAATTGAGTCTTATAATTTCAATAATTGATTGAGGTGATAGCCAATTGTTTAATAAGAATTCTTAGATTTATTCCCCAACGAAAGCGATATATTGAACAAAAAATTATTATATAATTGTTGGTTCGAGTAGTATCAAAATAAAAAATCATTACTATTTAAATACCTATTTTTGGAGCTTGTTACTTAAGAAAAGAAAAAATGGAAGCGAGTATCCTTTGAAACACCCGTAATTATACAAAAAATCTTAGTATTTTGTCACAATCAGAATCTCAAAAGAAACATTATAGAAAATACAAAAATATATGAGAATAAAAAAAGCATATTTTCAAAAAAAATGATACTGAAAAAGTAAATAAAGTTAATTAGGGACTAATGATCACTCGAATTACTTTACAATAAGATATAATACCCCAATTGTAAGAATCCAAAATCTTATAGGCGTTAATTTAACTTTATTTTAAAATGCATAAAAAGGTAAATTAATTTCGTAAGCACATTTTTCTTTCCGATAACAATCTAATTAAATTTAATTATTTTTCATCTTTTTAAATAATTATGTTTCCCCATTTTTAGCAATTTAATTAATTTTGATTAATTTTCGTCTAATAAAACTATCTCAATTTTTATCTAATGAAAATATATCCAATAAAATCTGAGAAATATAATTAATTGTAATTAATTGTAGTATAATTAATTCTAATAAAATATTATTTTCAGCTAATTCTTTATAGAAATAATTTATTATTTCTAAATAATTAGTATTTTAACCGCAATTTTAAGAATTGTATGAATATAATTTTAAAGATATTTTATAATTAAAAAGATAACTTGTATGTAAAAAGACGTCTTTCATTTTTTAGGGAAAATCTAGCCAACAATGGAAATGTAACTAATTATAATTATTATTTATCTTTACATTAATGTTATATTTCTGTTTTAGCAATATAATTAATTTTGATTAATTTTTTCCAACGAAATTGTGTCAATTTTTTCCAATTGAAACCAAATCCAATTAAATTGTAACAATATTATTAATTTTAATTAATCGTAATATAATTATTTTTAATTAATTTTTATTTTCACTAATGATTTATGAAAAGAATTCATTATTTCTGTGATAATCATTTTAATATCGGCCGACTTACTTTACAATAAGATGTAATACCCCAATTCTAAGACTAAAAAATCTTATAGGTGTTAATTTAACTTCATGTTAAAATACATAAAAAGATAAATTAATTTCGTAAGCATATTTTTCTTTCATGTAGCAATATAATTAATTTTAATTATTTTTCATTTTGTGAAATAAATTTATGTTTCTATTTTAGGAAAATTGGGAAAAATCTAGCCTACAATGACAGTCTAATTAATTTTAATCGTTATTTATTTTTTAATTAATGTCATTTTTCTGCTTTGGAAATATAATTAATTTTTATTAATTTTCGTCCAACGAAACCATGTCAATTTTCGCCTACTAAAACCAAGTCCAATTAAATCTTAACAGTAGTATTAATTTTGATTAATTGTAATAGTATTAATTTTAATTAATTGTAATAGAATTCGTTTTAAATAATTATTATTTTTAGCTAATTATTTATGAAAGGAATTAATTATTTATAAAATAACTATTTTAATATCATCACTTTTAAGAATTGTATGAATTTAATTTTGAAGAAATCTTGTAATTTAAAAGATATATTACAATTTAAAGGTTTTTTTTTTCATTTTTAAGGAAAACCCATAGCAATTTAATGATTTCTTGCAGTTTTTAAATTAATTATATTTTTCCTTTTAACAATGTAATTAATTTTTATCAATCTTCGCCTACTAAACCCATGTCTAGCTAAATATTGGTAATAGAATTTATTGTTTTAATTAATAATAGTTTAAATAATCATAGTTAATTTTTGTATTTAATTTAATTATTTCTAAGAAATAATTAGTTCCAAAATAATTGGTTTGATAGCCATAATTTTAAGAATTATATTAATCCAATTTAAAAAATATCTTACAATTGAAAAGATATCTTGGAATTTAAAAGATATAAATGTATATTCAATAAATTGATCTTCTACATTTATTTTAATATTTTATTTGAAAATTAAATAAATTATAATTTTTTATCCCATCAAAATAAAATTTTAGTGAAATCACTAATTTTAATTAATTTTCATTCATTAGCTAATTATTATTTTTAAAAATAATAAATTCTTTCTAAAATTAATAAAAGGTCCAAGCTAAGTTTTTAATTTTCATGTTACATATTTATTTTAATTTTTATGTAAAAATTTAATAAATTGTAATTTTTCATCACACAAAAAATTAAATTTTATAGAAATCGCTAATTTTAATTAACTTTTATTCTTTGGCTTATTATTTATAAAAACATTGATTGTTTCTAAAATTAATTATTGGGTCCAACCTTATTTTTAAATTTTTTAGTACCCATTGGAGATCATAGTAGTGAATTTTGTCTCCAACTTGAGCCAGCTACTGGTAAGTTTTTTTTTTTATTTTTGTGTAAAACTTTAATGAATCGTAATTTTGTAGTGTAAAAAAAATTGAATCTTAGTAGGATTGTTAATTTTAATTATTTTTTGTTTCTTAGTTAATTATTTACAAAAATAATTAATTATTTCTAATCTTATTTTTTAATTTTAATGTTAAACCTTTATTTGAATTTTTATGCAAAATTTTAATCAATGGTAATTTTTTATGGCATAAAAATTAAATATTAGTAAAAACTGTTAATTTTAAATAATTTTACTTTTTAAATACCAAAATTATGAAAAAATAATCAGTTAAAAATTCATTCCAATTCTCGTACCACCCTTATATTGTTCGATACATAAATATATATTAATTAAAGATTTGATAAAAAATAGAAAAAAAATTGAAATTTGTAATATTTGAAAGAAAAATATATAATACTTTTCCAAATAAACTAAATTACAACTAATAATAACAGAAGCTAATGAGGTAACAAATTAAATTTGTAATTTGTTATTGAAGTTTGGATGTTAAAGTGCAAAATAATGAAATATCTTATTATATTTGAATTTTACACATAAACATCAATTAAGTGTCGTAACAAATTATCAAAATTTTTTAATCTTATTACATCAGTAGTAATTAATCTATATTAATATCAATTTATATTTAAGTTGGGTATTAATTTATATATTTGGGGTAAATTTTATTTTTATTTTTTTAAATGAAAATTTATATATTGATAGTATATTTGTTTTAAAGCTCTCATCAAGTCGAGCAAAATAGAATCACAAATTATTATGTTTTATACATAGAAAATAAAAAAAAAAGAGAGAGGAAATGGTAGAGAGAATATTTAAATATTATGAGATGGGGTAAAGTCGGGTAGAAATAATTAAATAAAATCTCTATACATTAATATTAATATATTAGGAAAAAAAATAAAAGAGAGTTGGATATGGATTAGGAAAAAAAATAAAAAGAGAGTTTATTTTAAGCGGGAAAACGGATTTACGACAATAAAAAATATATAATAAGAAAAAAGCCTCATTTTCTATATATATAAATATAAATTATTCTATATATAGATAGAAGTTTATATTAGGCAAATCCAATAGGCGGGAAAAATTAGGAATGTGTTTTGGAGGGAAAAAATGCTGCTTTTATATATATATAGATTAAAAATCTCATAGTTTTCCGATGTGGGATACCGAATAACAATCCAATACTTATATGCGGGCAACTTAAGGTGTCCAATTTGTGCACCGATAATTGACAGCTTAAGTTATCTATATAAGGACATTGGATCTTTTGCATACAAAATAAAGCTATCCCTTCCAAAACCCCCTAATTTTCAACGTGGGACAAAGCTATTCAAAACTTCCCTCAAACCGTGCATTTATTTGGTTTTCCAATGTGGGATTGCATAAAATTCATGCATTTTATTTTATTTTCAACATAATAGCAAAAATATTGTGTTAAGATCTATAGATCAGAAATCTTTGTCGTTCATCAAACTATGCTCTATTTGGACATGTAATTTCCATGCATTGGGTCTTTTTACCAAATGAATTATTTGTTGATTGCGTTATGTTTGTGGTGATTTTACATTAATAATTTTCAATTAACACTTTAACTGAAATAATTATTGCATGTTATAATAAATTTTAGTATTCTTATTAATTTTAGAGTTAAAATTTTTAACGGAACATTATTTATTTTGAACAAAAATCTAATTGTAATTTACTATTTACTAACATGCAATAACTAATGGCTATATTCTCCAGATATCGCCTGGTTTGTGATGATTTCATATATTAATTAATGATTGTTCAACAATATGTTTAGGATTCTATGTGACATTGAAAGAGACAAAATAATATAAGAAAATGGACACTTATTTTCAGACTTCATACATCAAACTAGTAATCGCACCCGTGCGTTGCACGGGAAAAAATTCATGCACAAACACATTTTTTTATTAATACGAACCAATTTAATATTGAATCATTACCATTATATATAAAAAAAGTTCACTAATACTTTATTGCAAAAAAATTTACAAAATTTGGAATACTACTTTATATACAACATTTGAAGTTATATTCGTTAGATTCCCATCTTTATCACATATCAACTTTCTTAATCTTTTCCGACTCGTAACTCTTGAAATCGCGACATATAATTGCCAATGATTAAATACCAACTTCTTCAAGAAAAGCAAACGTGAGACAATGATTAACCTTGGTTCTTGTTAATTATCATACCATATGAAATCATCAATAGGAATTGCCTCCTTTGAAATCTGAAAGGCAGTCTTGCATCTAAAGGAGTCAATGTCAACATTGGGATTTACACTCTTTGACCCGAAATTTTTCCTATCAAAAGTTGTGCTTCACCCAATTCGTTATTATCAATGTCGTCTCATTTCACAATCCAGTCATATGATCAATATTTCTCAATAATATAATCGAAACACCTACTTTCAAACTCAACTTTTGATTAGATCCATCGGAATACTTTATGCCAATCAGAAATTCCGTGAATGCAGTTCTTAAAAAAATCCAACACTTCTATTTCTTTTACATAATGAGTTTGAGCTCAAATAAGTTTTCCTTATAAATTATTCACAGACGCCATGTATTCATTGATCGCATCAATACTTTTAATTTGTTAATAATAACGAAGTTTAAATGAAATTAATAGCATTAAAAGAAAATAATGTAATATCATTATTTTTTATTATAAAAACATCACAAATTTTAAAATATTTTTTTACGTACAATAGTCGTAGTTATATTTGTTAGGTTCTTATTCTTATCACATATTTATATTTTCAACGTGTTGGAATTCGTGAATCCTGATACTACGAAATACAACTTATGACATTGAATTTGAACTTCAAATAATAAATCAACGCCTGTAAATAACAACTATGTCAATTTACAACCAAATAAAATAAAAATTATAGTTCATTTAATACATAATTAACAAACATATAAATAAAAATAGTACTTTGTCACAAACTGGGAAAATACATTAAGCTACCACCCCACATTAAAATTAATGCAGTATTTAATAAAAAGTTATGATGATAAAAACTGTTACTCAAAGATTTTCCAATTCTTGAATATTAAGCTCATACATTTATTTAAAAATTAAATATTTGAAAAAAAACACCATAATTGCAATTTTTCCAAAAAAAATATTTTAAAAAAATGGCTGATGTTACTTTTACCAAGCAATTTTTTAGACTGTGACAAAATTGGCTATATGTATAATTGGCTGAAATTACAACAAAAAAATTATTTTAGTGGACTTAAAATTAAATAATTATAAATTAAGAATATACGGCCACCCACTTAAATAAGAACAGCAATTAAGATCAAATATTGTATATCAAAAAAAAATTAGTTATTGCATTTTAAGTCAAATATTTTATTCTTTTAAAATTGATAAGCCTCTTATCTACAATTTAATAAAAAGTTAATCCAATTTAATCTCTATAATATTTTTTTGAAACCAAATTTAAAACATTGTTAGTAAATAAGCCTATAACTCTATAAGGGCTTATACGTTATAAATATTAATTTAATTTTAATAAAAAAATATATAATTTAGAAATAAAAAATAATATTTAAATAATTTCAGTTACATTGTTAGCGGTACCTACCCATAAAGGTCAAAATAAATAGTTACATTGTTTAAAAAATTATTAAAATATACATTAATTATTTATCTTTGAATTTATTAAATAATTTTGGCTAAACATACAATAGGTAATCAATTATAGTTCAGGTAATTAATTAGTTACGGACTTTTATAGCAGTATAAATTATAGTTTTATTATTTAAAACTTTAATCTAAATCGAGGAAATTGAAAAGAAAAGAATAAAAAAAACAATTTGAAAAAACTTTAGAGGGGGTGGTAAATGAGAAATACGCATGAAGTAGGAAAGTTAAAAACCCCACGTCAGTAACCAATCACAATTACTATTCCAATAACATCACGTACTTCCAATTAAGAATTTTAGATTTTTAGTACAATAAATTTTGTTTCTTAAATAAGCAAGTTGGTAATTCTCAAATAAACTGTACAAATAATTAAAAACTGATATTATAATTTAACTTTGAAAATAAAATAATATTTAAAAGAATTTTCACAAATCATAATCCTAATGTTGTAATGAAAATATTATAATTCTCGATTATTGAATAAAAACTTATTCAAATTCATTTAATTCATATTAAAATAATAAATATTTTTACATGAGTTTTTATTTTTTAATATTTTGTAATTATATATACATATGTGTGTGTAGATACAAAAAAAAATAAAGAAATATCTTATAATAGCATTATTGTGAAATAAAATATCAATTAGGTAATGATGATAAAATTATATTTGGACATTCAAAAAAATATAATGTAATAGAAGATATTACAAAAAGCTAACATTTTCACAATCGTGTTTATTATGAAAACTATGTTAACTTATAATCTCTTAGTTAATTTAGAGTATTTCTTACATAACTAAATACATAGTTTATGACTATAGATCATTTATTTACAAAATTTATTTTAATATTAATGAAAATATTTGAGGTACTAATAAATATGCAACAAATTCACGATTTTCAAAAAATTAGCTTTTATTAGAAAGTATTCAAATGCACAAAAAATATAAATTATAATTGTAATTATAATAATAATAAATTAATACATGATGTAAATTTATTAAAGGTGAAATGAAAAATATAATTTAAAATCTTGAAAATGAAATACCAATATAAGTCAAAATAAAAAAAAATTAAAAAAAGAATTGATTTGAATAAAGAAAATTTAAAAAATTAAAAATATTCTTTTTGCACAATGTGCAATGGACAATGTTGAGTATTGCAATACACACGGTATTGCAATACACACGGCAATGCATAAGAATTAAAAAAAAAAAATTCTACATCATAAATGCAATATTGGAAGAAAAAGCATCTTTATTGTGTTTTAGTATATTTATTATGATGATGATGATAGGTAATACAAAAAATATAAGTCAAAATAATTTAAAATAAATTCGATATAAATCAAAATTACAAAATTATAAAAAAGAATTAATTGAATAAAATAATAATAAAAATGAATTTCATTGCACATTGTGCAATGCCGTGTCTTTGCATTTGTGCAATGCTTCATTAAGAATTTTAAAAAAAAAATCTCATCCTATTAAATGCAATTTAGGCGGGAAAAGTAAAATCCTTCTGTTTTAGTATAGTTATGATATATATATATATATATATATATACATATATATAATTTTTTACATCGACTTCAATTTTACTTTAAAAATTCCTTACATTGTAATTTTAATCTCATTCGTAAAGCACGTTTTACTTACTAATAGTCATGAGTGTAGAAATGGGGATTCTTAAAAGAGCCACTATGACGTGTCACCTTTACCTTTTTCATATATATTTTTTTTCAATACTTAAACATGTTTACTTTCATATGGCCTTTTAAAAATTCCAAGGGGGTTCACCGACTGACCTGGCTTTAATTAAGACACAATCCCACATCTACAATCCCTAATTGTATTTGAATAAGAAAAATAAAAAAAGGCCTTTGGAAAAACAAGAAAGCATTTTCGGAAGGACACTCAAAACAAATTTTTTATTGTTTTCAAATGGTTTAGAAAAATTAGATCAGAATGTAGATAACAAAAAGACAAAAAAAAAGAAAGAAAGAAAAAGAAAACAGTTGCATGCAGAAATTTTATATAAAAAACATAAAATTCAAAAAGAATTCAAAAATATTAGTTAAAAACTTTTTTAAAAAAAAAAAGGAAATTCAAAACTAAAAGGTGAAAGTCAAAATGTAAAAAGAAGACATCAGAATTTTCAAAAGGGGGACTAGCATTCGTAATTTTTGTTTTAATTATGGGTTTGCAAGAGATCCCATGAAGGATGGTTCTGTGGTTCATGAGGCCTGAATCGAATTTACAAAAAATAGCCCCTAAATTGCAAGATCGAGGGGGGTTTTGGGGGTTCTGGGGCAACGCCCCAGAATTTTTTTTTTTTTTTTTGTTAAATGCATGGTATTAAGCACAAATTCAAAACTCAAATTTTTGGGCACAAAATTTGGGTACAAAATAAAAAACTCATCAAATTAAGCAATAAGCACAAACTCCTAAACTCATGTTACTCATCATTATCAAATTAAGCACAAACTCAATTTTTAGGGGCAACAATTAGATGAACTTACTCTTACAAATATGCAATCATAACTCATAAGTCATAGGATAAGACTTTTAAATTTTGAAATTGAAATTTGAAGCTAACCCTTGACCCTTTACTGCTTTACATAAGCCACAACTAGCTTTGGTGCCCTGCGGCTTTGGCACCTAGTGGTTGTAGCCTCGCAGGTGGCGGTGGGCCGATGGCCGGTGAGCGAGGAGGCCAGATGGTGGCGGTTTGTCGGTAGGCCAATCCAGGGACTGAGGGAATAGGGTCACTCGCTGGCTTCTCTTTCTCTTTGTTCTCTATGACTCTCTTTCTCTTTTTATTTTATGCTAGATGGAAGCTTAGAAG
This sequence comes from Jasminum sambac, assembly GCA_018223645.1. Lineage (NCBI taxonomy): Eukaryota > Viridiplantae > Streptophyta > Magnoliopsida > Lamiales > Oleaceae > Jasminum > Jasminum sambac. The sequence continues at coordinate 31,215,109 of CP073647.1, read as the reverse complement.
CTTAGTTCTCTTTTTTTTTTTTTTTTTTTTAAGGTCTCAATAACTCACTTTCTCTTTAATTAGTCAATTCTAATTCAAGCAAAATGAGTATGTAATGTCTAGTTCAAGCAAAATGGGCCTAAAAGAAATAAACAAACGTTCACAAAAAATGGGCGAAATTCCTTTTTAAGCTAAAAAAAGGTTCATAAATTTGAGTTCAATACTTACATTTATCAATTATTTTACTTTAAAATGGGCCTACAAATGTGTAAGGAATTTAAATTTGGGTTTTTTAATTAAAAAAAAATTGGACATCACGTATAATGAACCAAAATGGGCCCCCCGAAGGGTCGGGCCTGAGGCGGTCGACTCACCCGCCTCTAAACAAAACCGTCCCTGGATCCCATTAAGAGTTGATTTTGGAGTTGATTGGATATTTGTACTTTAGAGTCGTGATATTTCGTCGAATAAAACACCCTATTGTTTATATATATATATATATATATATAAAGAGAGAGAGTCTTCCTCTGGGTTCTAAGGGGATCGATCGGACTTGTTATGCAAACACTAGTGGGTTTACTTTTGCTCTAGTTATGCTTGATTTTATTGTTATCAAGTCAATTTATTTGCTTAATTAAATTCCTGAACCGATTATATTTCTACAGTCAGATAAATTCATTAAAGATATTTTTTTAAAAAAATCTAGCGATTAAATAAAAATTAGATGCAAATATTTTCTCAATCCTAATATATAGAGTAGCATACACGCATGGCATGACGTATCCATTAACGTATATAATGATTCTCATCGTATCAAATTATTAACTGTGTTGATTTGTCAACGTTCTTTCATAATTATGATAGCTACACGATTGATTGCTTATCAAGATACAAATAATTTGGCAAGTGTTGAAAAAATCGATAATTCATTAATAAATTTGACCACAAATTAAACAACAAATACAAGCTGCTAAATATACTCTTCACACCTTTTGCTCTTATTTACCAATATCAATCGACACACAGAAATTTACTATACGTCACTAGGCCACATGACTATGCAACCTTTGCACAAACTAAGAGGAGAAAGATTTATCCCCCACGAGCATGGTGCAGCGGTAAAGCATGAAGGGTAACATACGGAGCATCGGGGGTTCGAATCCCAGCGGAGGCAAATGGACTGGTGGCCTTTGCAGCCTCTCCGGAGATCCTGAGCGCCCATCACCTCGGTGAAAAGTGAGGTCCAAAAGGATTTGGCCCACATCCCGAAAATCCGGCCAAAGTGTGTATATGCTGTATTCACATTCGGATTTACCCGGGGAGCGAACTAGGGGGGAAGGCCGCTCTCCCCAGGATTTAGTCGGACGCAAGTCCGGATACCTGGGTCAAAAAAAAAAAAAAGAAAAAGAGGGGGGAAAGATTTAAAGCATTAAATTATAATAAAGTAGAATAATAAACCCGAGTTTAAACACTTACTCTTCCGATTTTTTTTCCATGAATTTAAATATATAAAACAACCAGATAGCATCATTTTCTTTGTAAGTCCCTAGCATCTCCAGTTGCCATGATGCCATAATTTACCTTTTTTTCTTTTTTGGAAGAAATTTTATTTGCATTTTAACATTGTATGAAAAACTATTTTTCTTAAATTTCTTCGAAAGAAACATTTAATAACGCAAATAAATTAGACAGTGTAAGATAACAAATCTTTGAAAAGAAACAACTTACACAACTAGTACGTATGTGCATAAGTATACCATCAAAAGATGAAGGTTGAAAGATGCATATATAAGGGTGGATGGATGTATGCATGCTTGGCTCCCGGCACACCACCCGACCCAGCCACTCCACCGTCGTGAGTGATGTCGTCGTGTGGCATACAGGGAGCCAGGCATATCCTAACTCACCCTCTTTTGCTTCTTTTTCATCCTCGAATCTCTCCCTTCTCGAGGCGGGGGAGAGACTGTGTGTGCGCATGTGTGAAAAGGAGATGAAGTTTGAGAGAGAATGGGAGGGGAATGTATGCTGTATGAGTGAGCAAAAATGGGTTGGAGAGGATGACATATATAGAGGAGAAATATCTACTTACCATGTATACAATTGAGAATTCAAGATTACAAACACAAATTATGAAAATCAAATCCCAAAAGATGGTTTCATCATTCATGTAATCCACCGCCATAAACATTCTCAATCCGATCTTTAATTACACGCTTCATTCTTGAAATGACAAAAATGCCACCTCCCATGGATGAAATAGTAAGAGGACGAATATTCTATCCTACTATCAGGCCCGTAGCTAGGTATAAGCAAACGAAGCGATCGCTTGGAGCTCGAGTTTGAGTGTTTGACAAGGGTCCAAAATGATTGGTTATTATTATTATTTAAATTTTGAGTGCATCTTTACAAATTAGGCCCGTAATTAAAGTTAAATCAAACCCTATTATACTATATTATCTTTCTGATTATTGCAAAACAAATAGAACGAAAGCCAAATTGAAAACCACCTTTTCAATTCTCACGCAATTGGTGGCCTATTCCAATTCAAATAAAAAAATTGGTAAGAGGGGCCAAAATATAGATTTTACTTTGGGCCTCAAAGACGGCAGGTACGGCTCTGCCTACTATATATCTATTTTCTTTCTTTAGTAACAAAAATAAATAAATAAATAAATAAAATAAGAGATGTCAACTAAGGGGATTTGTTTTTAGGCTGAAGTCGTGGGACTTAGAGGTTGTACTGTAATTTTTGGATTGGCTCGATTTCTCTGGGCTGTTTTTCAGTAGAATTACTATCTGTACGCATTATTACAATACTAGTAATAATTTGTATTTAAGAAAAGATATTCTCTTAGCAGTATATTTGATTTGAATTCGAATCACTGTCCAATCTCTAGTGTCCCAACTTGTACTCAAAAGAAAGATATAAGTCAAAACTACCATTTACGTTTACAGAATTGACAGGAATGTTTTTGCTACCACTCCTTTATACTTCACTCATTCTATCAGGTTTCATTTACCAAGAAAGTATATGGAGTTGCTACCTAGATATCTAGACTGTAAAAGTAACATTTGATGGAAATTGTTATGCGTACATTCACCTTTAGGGCAAGTGTATCGCTCTCAACTCTCCCTTTATTATGAGAGCGGCATAGCGCAGTACACATCGCTATAAACATTGATGTATATATAATATTACTGACATTTCATATTAGGGTGTGCTTGATTGCTTTCCTAGAAAATATTTTTCCACCTTCATCTTGGATTGAATTTTCTAGGAAAATGATTCATTTTATGCATAAAAGAGTTGTACATAGAAAATATTTTCCATAAAAAAATTATATATCAAACACTGAAGTAGGAAAAAATTTTCTTTGATTTGATATTTTCCTAAAATATTTTAGTGAATCAAATAAGAGGCTTAATGACATTTTTTTATAATTCAGTTCCAAAGATTTCTTGTATGTTTAATAAAATATTTCATATAAGAGGCTTTAGGCGACCATCTAAGTTCATTTAGCCTTAATATATATATATATATGAACTCTCACCTAACTGACTACAAGATGAACATCTTGTTACGTTAAAATAAAAGTCTCTTGTGCAATCATTCCTCCCTAAATTGCTATATATATGGCACCTTTCAACTCTTTGAAAGTTACCCCCAGTCAGAGCCAATCCTGAGATTTAGAGCTTTAAGTGAAATTTTATTAGAGACCATTGACAAATAATTTTTTTCTTGAAAAAACTATACACACGAATTCCAAATACAAACTTTTACTAAAAAAAGCTTTCAAAATTATGATAATGATAATACTAACTCTCAAGAGATTAAAATTGGATTCCAATAAATAACAATTTGACTTTTACGTTCAAAAAAAAAAGTTACCTTATCTATAGACTTATAAATTTTGGGGCCCTTATATTTTAAATTAACCTGCTTATGCTCAGGACCAGCTCTACCCCAGTCATAGAATTTTTACGCTATATGGTAGACCAACATAAGTCGGGTCCTTTTATGAGGCATACTTAGCACTTTCTTGGCGTGCAGTTTTCAACACTTTGATTGCAATCTTTCATTTTATTTATTTATTTATTTATTTTTTTGTTACTTTTGTTTCACCATCGAAATAAAGAGAGATTTATTTAATTATTTCTGTTGGTTTTTAAGTAAACATTTGCCGGGCATGCATGACTCCACAAATTTCCCATTCTACTACCAACCAGGCCCGGAAACAATCATATTGTCCTCCATTTAGCTAGCTCTTCTTCTTTCTTTTATTGTACTTAAAATTTATCTCAAAAATATTAATATAATAATAAGACAAGTGCCACCTAGGCAAAATGCCTAGGTGGAAATGTCATGTTTGGCATTACTAATCTTTAAAGATTAATTACTTTCCTTATTTCATTTATTGCTTTCCTTATTTTATTTTATTTTCTTATTTTTTTTATAAATATTTTATTCTTTTATATGTATTCTAATTTATAATTAATTTATATAATTTTTAGATTCTTTTGTATTTAATATTGCATGCATTAATAAAAATGTGATAAGAGATCAAGTTAAAACTTACACCTATTATATTAATTCTAAAAATGAGAATTAATATTTTCTGTATACATTTTAATTTTTGGATATTACATTTTAATTATTTTAAATACATTTTAATTTTGAAATTAATTATATCTTAATCTTAATATTATAATAAGAGAACTCTGAACTAGGTATTGCGCCATGTTGGCAGCACCAAAATGACACTCATTTACTTAAAATTAAAAAAGAAAAATCTCATCAAATATTAAATATACACTTTATTATTTTATTTTCCTTATCTATTTTTTTATTTATTTAGTATTTTTTTCCTCATTTTAATTTTTTTTTATAAATTTTAATTTTTGAATTATGTATATAATTGAAAATGAACCAAATGTAAGCATTAATGAAAATATGATATGATATCAAAATTACAAACTACAATGGCAATTGAATTATTTTTAAAAATGAGAATTAAATTTTTTGTGTATATTTTAATTTTTGAATATTAAAATTTAATTTTTTATATACAATTTAGTTTTTTTAATTATAGTGTCAACTTGGTACAGTGCCAAGTTGGCAGCGATTTTACATTTAATTTTTTTTATTGATCTAAAAGTTTAATGAGAAAAACTTTTTTTTATTTACTTATGACACAAAATCAATTCAATATTTAGAACTCAATTTGAGTTAATCGTGGCATAAAAATAATTCAATATTCATAAAATTTATATATATATGTGTGGAGTCGACTATAAGATTATTATTAATTGTATTTGAAATATCGTTTTATCAGTTATGTATATGACTCATAAATATGTTATTTATGATTTTTGTTCAAAAAAGTATATTATCTAAATTTTGTTCCCAAGTATTACGTTCTTACCTAAAATAACTAATTACGATAATTGAAATGATATATTTTCTTATAAGATAATATTTTGCACCGAAATTTAAAAGCCATTGTTCATATCTATAATATTACATATGTTTCTTTATTTTTTTTATATAGTCATGATATTTGTTGTCTTATTTTATAATATTATTATTTTATGCAAATTTACCGTTTAGTAAATTAAAATTGCAACGAACGCAGTATCTAGTATAATATATACGACGCGTGTGACTCGATCTGATGTAATTTTTTTGTTACTTGTAGGGTCATTATATTTGTGGAAACTATATGAAATAATACCCTTAGAAACATAGTCGTGAAATGATCAATGATGCTACGTTACTTTTTTAATCTTTATATTTGGATAGTACAATTGTCATACTGTCTTATTAAGTCGCCGCTAAACCATCTACTTTAGAATATGTTATAAATAAAAGATAGTATTGAGATTTTTTTAAAAAAATTTAAAAAGACTATTTGTTGCACCAAATGAACTGTGTTACACTGAATTTGGTGTTACGGAGTGCTGAGTTGGATTAGTGATTTCAAACTCCATTTTGACGAGACTTTGGATTGGTGACGTCGGAGTTCTCCTTTCTCGATCTTAAATATATATATATATCTATAATTACCCATTTATATTCAACTACATATATACGGCTTCTTTATTGAATTGTGACATATATATATATATATATATATATATATATATATATATATATATATAGATCATAGATGCGAGTTATATATTTGTGATAATCGAATTGTCATTTTGTCCTCAATCGAAGTGCAATCATATCACCATCATACCATGTTGCCCAGGCTACAAGACTTGGTATACTTTTTTATCGAGACTATTGAAAAAAATGATTTTTAGATGTGAAATGAAAAAAAATATTGAAAAATAGAAAAAATATCAAATTAATATAGCGAATAGCAGTTGAAAATGATGGGAGTTTTTTTTTTTTTTTTGGATTTGTTTACAGACGTATCAAACAAGCCCTAATTAGTGCGGATCAATGATAAAAAGGAAGGTATGACATGCAAAGTTCGTTAATTCTTGGGGACCTTCAAGCTTCACCTAGTGACTATATTGATTTCTCAATGTAATCATCAATACATATTTTTTGAAATGAGAAAGTAACTAGATTGAAGCTGAAGCTTTTATAATACACTATTGAAAGTTGGTCTACCTTATTCGATAAGTCTTAATCACATACAACAGATCAAAAGAAAATATTATATAATTAATTATATAACCTTTTACGAATAAGTAATTAATTAGCATTTAGTAGATGATAGAATTAAATTAACCAACTATTGTGTACAAAGCAATAATAATGTTATAGATACACACAAATTCGTGTCACACATCGCCACACATGTAAATGCCTAATTTTATTCTTCAGTTTCATGTGAAATTACCATATATGAAGGGTAAAATTAAGAAATTAATTGCATGTGTGTAACAAAAATATATGTGTATTTATAACAATATTCACCACAAAGCTTTTTCTTTGAGGTGCTTCTGTGGGAAAAAATCAACTATTGCTATTGCTATTAGGACCTATTTTAAAATATCGTGCAAGTATGACACATATGAAATAGCTTTTGGATTAACTCTATGATAAAATGCAATATATGTTCAAAAAATAATAAATAAAATAAAACGAAACTATTATACAATTTTCGGCACCGACGATGTTGATGTATCATAATTAAATCGATAAAAGGTTTTATTTGCTTAAAATAAATAAACAAAACAGACGGTAATTAAGTAGAGAATAAAGCTTCTGTAAGACACACAAAGTCAGATTACACACAATTGCCACACCCTTAATAGAGCGCGCTCCACAAAGACGTAAACGATTATAATGCCCCCGAAAACACGCCTCTATTTCATACATGCAGATTCGACACACACAAATTCACAAGGTACTTGTAAGGTCCGTAAGTAGAATAACCTTCTTTTAAGGATGTCATGGACTACTATTCACTCCATCCAAAAGGGCCAGCTGCAGATCACACCCCAATCCTTGAGAAATCATAGAAATCTCGCGCGCAAAATCTTGTCTATATTTATTTCAGTTGAATATATCCACAGAGAAATTTTGGAATGGTCCCTTTTGAAGTTTCAATTTTTGGAAGAAAATTTTTGAGGTCTTGTTTTATAGTAGATTGACTAAACTACTCTTAATGAACTAATTTCAAATAGAATTTTTCCCATTATATTTTATATTTGAAAATGAATTTTTCAAACATGAAAAATGATTCTAATCGTTTTGAGTGACTCCAGTCATTTTGAATGAGTTGTTTAAAATGACTATAGTCATTCAGAACATCTGGTTGTTCTACATTCAACAACCGTGGCCGTTTTCTTGTGATTAGTAACTAATACGTGCTTTGCATGTGATATAAAAACTATTTTATAAAGAATTTTTAAAGTAAAATTGAAAAGTAGCGTACAACAACAAAATATAAAATTGATATATTACGCTTAAACATGCATAAAAATATTATTATACAGTATTTCTATATTTCAATATCACATAGATATAATTTGTTACAAATTTTTGAACAATCATTCATATATTAAATCATTACCCGCCAAATCATTAATAGAAAATATTAACAACCATTTATTGCATATTAGTAACCTACTATTATACTTGTTTTTTAAAAAAATAAATTAAGTGACTTGTCATTAAAATTCATAACTTTAGAATTAGTAATAACACAAGAACTTATTTTAATATGTAATAAATATTTCAAATAAAGTGCCCACTAAAAATCGCTCATATACAACAACCACAAATAGACTTGGCAAAATGGCTAGCGAGCCGTTCCAGTTTGCGAGCTCAGCTCGTACGCCTAAAGGCGAGAGGCGAGCCCGAGCAAGAGCACAAACACAAACACAAAAGGCACGTGCCACTCGGCTCGCGGGAGCTTGAGGCAAGTTTTACTTGGTTCGAGCTCGAGCTGAGCTCGAACACAGCTTAGGCCAGTTGAGCCAACTCGCCAAGCTTTTTTGCCATGCCTAACCACAAACACAACACAATCAACAACATAAAATTGACTTGCTAAAAAAAACCAATGCATAACCACCAGAGTCCAGGATTAGCCTGGTGGCCAGAACCACTCTTGACTATTAGGAGATCAAATGTTCATCCAATTTATAGTTGTTAAATTGGTTTTTTTGTGCACTAAAGTTTTGGGGGTAAAATTTGAGACAACATTTTATTTCATAATTTTATATCTTTTTAAACTTAACAAATTTAACAATGTGTAATTTAATCCTAAATATTTTTAGACTTCACAATTTCAACTTTAATTTTTTGCAACTTAGTTTTAAATTTTTTAATTTCACAATTTCAACATTATTTTTGTAAAATTGGCGAAAATGGTCTATAAATTTTGCGGTTGTTGTGAAATTGATATGAAATAATAAAAAAAAAGTAGCGTGATATTAATTTCATCGAATTCCTTAATTATAGGCCAAATAAAATTAATATCAAATTAATCAATTCGTGAAATTAATATGGTGTTACCTTTTGTTATTTCATACCAATTTCGCAGCAATTGTAAAATTTATGGACCATTTCCGACAATTTTCCAAAAATAATGTTGAAATTGTGAAATTAAAAATTTGGGAGTAAATTGTAAAAAAATTAAAGTTAAAATTATAAAGTTTAAAAAGATTTAGAACTAAATTGCACATTGTTAAAAGTTCAAATTGTAAAATAAAAGGGCGTTTCAAATTAGGACTCCAAAGTTTTGGTGCATAAAAGAGTGTTTCAAATCAGGACCCCAAACTTTAATGTACAAAAGGACAAATTTAACGGCTGAATTTGATGAAATCCGTTAGTAGGGGTTGTAGTGAAACAAAATTAAAAATTGGGGACTTGTAGTGGTAAAAAAAAGAATGGGATTGAAATTATAACAAAATTGATACTTTGGGGTCCTTTTGCGAAAATAACCCTTTGTAATATTAACACGTCTCACAAGGTTCAGCAGCAATAACAAGAGAAATACAGGTTTTGAGGTACCACTCCTAAACCATAGACAAGCTTCTGAGGTACCACTCCTGAGCCTCTTGATATTAAGAGAGAGGCCAGGTTAGGTCGCATCCAATCTAAGATGCACAGACACTTCTAAGAAGGCTATGTTTCCGGTGTCCAACATCGACACTCTTTCGAAGCTTCGATGGCATGGATTTGAACATTCTTGTGTTATGTCATATATGAAGACGGGAATGTTATGTTAAGAGCGCTGGGAAACGCTGGGAGAAAAAAATGTGAGAGAGATGTGGGTGCCCCACCGCATTCGAGGCGCAGTGGGTTGTAGTGGCTGGGAGAAATCTTTGGGAGAATAACGCTGGGAATATAACATTTTCGTATATGAAGAGGCACAAAAATGAAAATTGAAATGTCCGATTTTTGCATTTTAAAGTAGTTAAATCAAATCAAAGTGTCCCCTATGTGTGCATTCACACAAACATTTATAGATCCTCTAACCATCTATATAGGTATCTAATTTGCAGCTAGTTAAAGATAAATGATGAGCATGGAAATAAAGAAAACTTACAGAGAGATTGTTAGAGCACAAATGCACCAGTGACATGTAGGCAGCTGGTCCGTGTAGAAACTGGGTTCCTGGGACGGTATCGGAAGCGACGGGTCCCAAGCAATTGGGTTCGGATATCCAAAGGTTTGGAGCGGGGCTTGAAAATAAAGTCGTATTCAAATGTCATGACTAGAGCCGTCGCAATATTTCTATCATCAGAGTAGAATTTGTTAAAAACAAGGCAGAATTGTTGGCCTTGGAGATGGACAATTTCAAATTCCTTACAGACATGTTCTTCCACGCCACATCCTCCACCCTCTGGTATATAATCTGCACACATTTCCTCAGGCAGAGGAATTGGGGATTCAATGGGTTCGAAATAATCACAAGTGTGTGACATGAAATAGGGGTATATATCGTCAGGATCTCGTCCATAAGGATCATAGTTAAACATTAGATAGAAATCACCGATACAAGGATGATGATTGTGGATGAAGACAGGAGGCCTATGAAAGCCAAGAAAGGGAAGGGTGTCACCCATAGAGAAACATGTATCTGTCCATCCATTTTCAGGCTTGGTGACATCAAAGCAATACACTCCAGGCTCCTCAAGTTTCCAACCTATTATTTTGTTGCTCCCCTCCAGAACTGAGGAATAGGCTAGTCTTGTACTCCTCTTCATCATAAAGGGAGGATCGTCCAGAGGCTGCGAAGTCGTTTAAAACTTCAAAACTCGAACTCTTCGGAGAGAGGGAATTTGGGTAGTCAATGCAGTAGAGTTTGCCATTGACCTCCAACAGCATCGGGTCAACTTTTGGACCTGAGAATTTGATGCAGGAGGAGGAGAAATTTGCGAGCCCAAGTGACCGGAAACATGCCATTCCGAAATATGCTTGCTCCTCTTATAAGCTGCCTCCCGCAAATAGTCCTCCTGGCCGCCGTCATCACCATAACTATTTAATCTGATGGGGCGAACAACTTGATTCTTGTAAGATCTGCACATCTCACACAAACATAAGTATAAAGTCTTCTCCTTATTCAATTCCGATTCCGATGATATCACTCCTTTCTTCTTCCATGCATCTGATTCTGCCGCCGCTAGACTAATGGATCTTCTCATTAGTAGGCTGCTGCTGCTGATTTTCTTCCAAACAATTGCCGCCGCCGCTGTCATCATTTCCCAAACCAAACCTCCTAGTTTTCTCTTTTCCGGTTTGAGGTTTGTTTTCTATAGACGATGAATTGATACTTACCTAGAGCTAATTGCATGGTACACCGCTAATTTTTTTTTAGTATTTTTATTAGTCCCTTTTTTTGTTAAAATTTTCAAATATGGTCAAATTTCTCTCGCTTTGGGGCTTGTTCTCCCCACGATAAATTGTTGTTAACTTTCACTAACTTTTTTTTATCTCATTATTTTTAACCACTCATACAACTATTTTATTTTTTTAATATATTTTCTCCAATTTTCAACTATACATCTAACATGTCGTTCGAGTAAATCAAATACATTGTGAATAAAACAAGCCCTTAGCTAGTATCTTCAATTTTTTATTTTTTATTTTTTGAATAGTTTAGTATCTTCAATTTTGAATAATACCTTTCTCCATTTGTGTGCAATGTAGCATTTATGGCATCTACAAGGAGTGCTTCTAAAACTATTTCAATCCGTGGCAATAACGCATCTAACAATCACTAGTGCTCTAGTATGTTCGATATTCATTGAACATAACAAAGATGTTAAAAAGAAGCAGACATGTCATTCCAATTGTCTCGATCCGTAAATAAAAATTGACTTCACACGCCATTGCAATACAACATTATTGCATTTTGTATTCATTTTTAGTCCACAATCCGAACATTAATTGATTTACATGTTGTGCGTGTTACGCTTCAATCTTTCATGTTAGTTTCCATAAATTAATGAAATCAGCAGCAACATAAAATAAAAATTTTGCCCATTCACGAATAGTAACATTGCACGTTAGCAACATATAGCACTCCTAACAGTCATTGATTATGTATGATGAGTGAGTAATGATGCCACTTAACACCCTAACAAAACATTATGTATATATGATGCACGTTAACTCACTGGTTCAAATTCAATTCGTAATCAAGCAAACAAACACTAAAATCATTATATCAAAATCATAGACCGGTAATGCAACACTAGCGGAATTGTTAAGACTTTATGATGTCGATTTGCAGTTTAAAAAACTAAGTCCTTGAGCAATATTTTTATAACACGAGCGCTTGCACAATGGCATTCATTTCCAGAGATTCTGTGGTATGTCTACACATGGATTCATTCAACAATAAATTCATACTTATTTCACTGATAACACCATTGTGGACGGTAGTAAATTGTCGTTCGACATTTCAAAGTTTCGTTTCCCGTTGTTACAAAGCGTCTTCTTCAATTCCTCTTCGTAACGACAGCGTTTGACTTCCGTTAGGAGGGAGATTAGTGGTTTTATTAATTTCATTAGGTTTTTACATTCTGTGTTAATTGAAAATGGTAATTGAATTTTTTTTTTGGAAATTTTTGGTAACATGACGACTTCTTAAACTAAATTACCAAAATACTATAATAATTGACTTTTTCAAAAATATCGAGCAGAATATGAGAAATAGTCACATTCACTAGTTATCCATATTTGCAAACAATACTAATATTAAATAGTAAAAAATGGATTAGACAAATAATGATATAATATTTAAATCAATTTCTTTAAAGAGAATTATCTTCACTTGAGAATTCAGGTCCGAGATAAAATTTATTAAAGTAAAACAAAATAATACTTATTTACTTAAATCAAATTATTAAATAATCTATACTAATATATAAAAGCTAATCCACCAGTGTGTGTTTTTACACATAGTTTCCCGCCTAGGGAAATTTTTTTTTAATTATTTTGTGTTAACAATAAGATTTAACAATTAATCAATTAAGGACACACGTATTTATAAAAAAAAGGAAACACGTTTATAATTAAGGAAACACGTGTTTCCTTAAGAAACATTTATAAAAAAAGCAATGCAATAAATTTTTTTAAAATTTCTGTAAAAGCTCTAATTTTTATTAAGGAATGATAACATTAGGCAAGGGATGATAACATATAAGGGTTTGAAGAAATACATTAGAATCTTATCATCAACATTAAACTTTTTTTTTTTAACTTAAAAAAATTATTTTTTTTTTTAAAAGCTCGGATTATTGATTGACAAAAAGCTATATATGTATTTCTTTGAATGTAAGGAAAACAGACTTAGCCTTTGAATAATTAATTTAATATAGATTTGTAATTGAAAAAATAATTAATTTAGCGTGGATTTAATGTTTTAAGTATATTTTGAATATATAGTTTATAATCTTCTAGAGATTAACACTTAACTAATAAGATTTCATATACAATTATTATCTATACAAATTAAAATGACTGGAATTTAGTTTATCTTCTATACTAATTGCAATGGTTGAAATCATATTTCATATCATACTATTAATAAAAATAGAAGTGCCAAGTTGAATAGTGTTATGTTGATAGTGCCAATATGGTAGGAATATACTGAAAAAGAAAAAAATTAAATTTGGAAAATATTATTTCCTTTTTCTTCAGTATATTATTAAATGCGATTTATTATTAAAATTAAAAAATGGAAAGAAAGCGCCAAATAAAATTTCATGTTCTACATATATAATTAATCATGAAAATTATAATAATCATTTCAAACAAAAATTTGGTTAAAATTTTATTTACTTTTTTTAAAATAACATATTTATTAGTGATTTTTTAAAGTAAAAGTTGTAGATTAAAAATTAAAAAGTTGCATTAATAAAAAATCACAATCTTTATATATAAAAGAGTTGGACCCCAACTGTGTGTAAAAACATACACTTTCCTGCGTAAAGAATAAATTTTTTTCTTTTTTTTTTTTTTTGTTCTCTTATTCAATAAAGGGAAGCTAATATTTCCATATTACCAAGAAGGAAAATCATGTACGGGTAAAAAAAGGCAAGTAATGAGATTTCATATTTATGGGAAGAAGTTTATGAATTTGATGTCTTACACCTGTTTATACATTTATAGTTATAGACTGACCAATAGTCAATAGGATTAGATAAGATGGGTGATTTGGTTCTAAATTTAGGGTCTTCAACCCTAAATTTAGAACCAATTGTAGTTATAATCCTATATTAATTTTTAAGAAAAGTAAATAAATTTTATTTTTAAATTAATTTGTTAAAAGAATTAATTTAATAATTACAATTTATTTTGAAGTCACATATATCTATTCAAAATAAAAGGAGTTGCATGTGAAAAAGTCATATTGGATTTAAAAAATCAGCTTAATTAGTAAGTCATGCATAAAATAAGTTATTATTAATTAAAATTTCGCATATAAGAAAGTATAAAAAAAGGTCACATTTTATGTTTAAAAAAAAGACGGAAATATAAAAATCGCTTCCGTACAAAAATCATGATTAGATAAATCTAAAAATAGACATAGGGATAATTATATATTGTCGTGTCAAGAGTTGAAAATACTAACTTTCAATAAAGATGGTGATTATCCAATATTACGTTGACATTTCAATTACAATCTTATACCTGTTGATTTGACTCTTTTGTATATGAATAATTTTTTATACCATTGGAAAAAACAAATATCTCACATCACATAATTTTTTAATTGAATTCATATTTTTAATATAGAGATAAATGTTTTTTTGAAATTAAACGCTACATAATTAAATTAATATGTTAAAATTTCAGTTAGAATCCCACATCAAAACTATGTACATAAAAATAATAATAAAGTCGCGGGGACAAGTAGTTAGAGAAATGATAAGGAATACTAAAAGGAAAAAAAAAAGAGAAGCAAATAAGGAAAGCCAGGACATTAGTAAGGAATGAGAACAATCAACTGTCCCACATTGGATAGTTACGAAAAGAGAATGAGAGTATAATAATTCTATAAAACAATAATATTAAGAATGTGAAAGTTGTAGCTAATCGCTACTTAGGGAATCATTAACTAATTTTCGATTACTTTAATAAATGTTAAATAAATTTTTCTTCTTAGTTTTTAATAATTGATTGATGATAAAAACTTTGGGTGGTTCCCATAATGCGCACCTAATGTACGAGTAAATCACACTTTTGTTGTTTTGAGTAGTCAATGAGATCGTTCTTGTACCAATTCCATTTAGTTTAATAAATAATTTTTTCTTCTTAGTTTTGCATAATTGATGATAAAAAAAACTTAGCGTGGTCCCCATAATACGCACCTATTATGCGAGTAAAGAACACTTTTGTTGCTTTGAGTAGTTAACGAAATTAGTTACTGTATTGTCCTTGGATATGATCAAAGTGGATATTTCCATTGCACATTGTACTAGATGTTGCGTGTTTTCCTCTTTTTACAACATTGAGAAAAGTGGTGTATTATATTGTAAGAAAAATGAAACAAAAAAACGATGGTAATTTTATTCACCTAAAATTCAAAAAATGTAATGTTTTAAATTATAAATCAATAAAGTGATTTTCCAATCATTAAAATTAAGCTTTAAAATTTTTTTAGTTTCTAATTAAGTAATTATATTATTATATTTTTAGTTAATCTATTATACTAATTAACTCAGAATTATTCAATTTTTAAAATTAAGATATAAAATCTTAAATATGCAAGATTGTTTTGAAATTTGTTTTTAAATTAATAAACTTAGTTAAGTTATTAATAAGTTTTCAGAATTATTTATTTTATTAATAAGCTTATACGTACAACATTGTAAGATTAATTTGAAAATTGGCTATTCGTAGAAAGAGGAAAATTTTTTATTGTTGCAATCATTTTTTCAAATTGAATGAAAGAATGAATGGCAGTACTTGAGTTGTAAAAAGTGTGGAAAGAAAATAAGTGTTCAAGGGTACGTAATTCTACGGTTCAAAGTGTAAACAACACAATTCAAGTCTCACTCAAATGTTAAAAACTTGCAAGAGAGGTGAGACGGATTCAAAGATTCTATTGCTTAGGATATTCCATACGTTTGCATCGAATAGGAAGGGGAGAGAGATTCTCTGTCCCCCGCTCCACTGTTATAGCAAAAAACTTACCTCATTCCTATCTGTTCGAGACACATGGCCATATGTAAAATTAAATTTTGTTATTTGCATTGCATATGAATTAGAATTAGAATTATTAAATTTTTAGAGATAACAAATCCCATGCATCGCACGGGGAGTGTATCTCCACAATGTTATTCACCCATTCGAATACACTTCCATTTAATATTCTTTACGTTATAACTATTTTAGTTTGATTGTCACATAATATTATTCAACGATATTTTTATATTTAATATGAGATACGTTTTAAATACTTTACATTAATTGTCAAACAATATATTTTTTTATCATTTCAATTATAATTGCATCTAATGCGTGTTACTTAAACTAATCAATATTTTCTACCTATAAGACGTACTCTTTAAAATATTTTTATCCCGTGCAACGCACGGGTTGGATACTAGTAAAAGTCAATGGATAATCTTTGCAACATTATCTATTAGCAAATTAACAACTAATATTTATCTTTCCATTTAGCAATTTATATGCTGGAAGAAATCAAGTGTTACTGATGGTTAAATGATGGAAATGCATAATTTATTTACTGTCACATTTAAATCATTTGCCGACGTTAGCTTAGAACAGTGAGCAATAGCGAATTAATTGTCTGTGCTAAAGCATTTGCATAAGAGCATTCACTTTATTCGACTTTAATGATTGGGTCCGGTTGATTTATGGTTTCCGTATTTCTGTAAAATGCGTTATGATGTTTTGGTTGAACCAAATCCTCAAGTTGTGGGTGTATTAGATGCTATATATGCATTCCGACAACTTGAAACCAGGAAATGAGATGAAGAACTCGATGAGAATAGAATTTACAGAATAACGTACATGCTTGTTGCCACCAAAACAAGCATTGAGTTTGAATTAAGGTAGACCCATATTTTTAATCATTGAAAATCGGATCTACGACAATTATATTGATTCTAACTTAATCATAGTATTATATTCAATATTTTTTTGCAGGGTGTGCTATAAACATCGAATATTCTGGTGAAATTTTAAATTTGGTTCGTTGGATTTCGATGCTTTGTCAATAGTCCTTGATAGGTTTTAGATGTAAGAAGGTACATTATTATTATTGTTATAAAAGTATAGAAACAATAGAGAGAATTTAGAGAGAATGAATTCTAAGGAATTCTCAGGAATGAATTTCATTAATAACTGAAGCCCTATTTATAGGAAAACTTGAATGGCACAATCGTAATTACATAATTTCATCAAGGGTATAATAGTCATTCACATATAATAATTACATCTTTTACCAAATTATTTCTCCACCAAATTATTCCTCCACCAAATTATTCCTCATAATTCATAACCACCACATTATTCTCAATTATTCATAACACCTAATAATTATTCTTCAATTATTATTCATAACACTCCCCCTTGAATGACTATTAATACAAATGTGTACGGGACTGTTTGGAGAAAAACCCAGTGGGAAAAAACTTCCAAACCGATTGCGGGATAGCTTAGGTGGTTATATACTGCTTCATCAAAACATTGCTCCCCCTGATGTCTATCAGCGGCATATGAGTATTCACGTGCTGCCTCGTTAAAACCTTGTCAAGAAAACCCAATGGGAAAAAAACTTGATCGAAGGAAAAAGAGTACAGCTGCTCCGTTTGATTTCATATCTTGAGAATCGATATATTTACTTACGGTAAATGATTTCAATATCATCATCGTTTGGATCTAAAGCATTAGCTCCATTATAACTTGATCCAATAGATACACTGTATCAATTTCTCCTATCGTTCTCAATATACCATGAATATGCCTCGTTAAAACCTTATTAGGAAAAACCCAGTGGGAAAAACCCTAATGAAGGAAAAAGAGTACATTATTCATGTGAATACGCCTTTAAAGTTGCCTCATTAAAAACCTTGCTAGGAAAACCCAATGGGATAAAACCTCAGTCAAGGGAAAAAGAGTGCAACGCGTATTTTATACAAGTATCTTTGCATTTCAAAATCTTTCATACATTTGTATGAGTATCATATACATTGATTTTATACTCTTCGTTCATTTAGAGTGCATCAATTTTCTTACACAACTACAAAACATTCACCATGAACACATGTCTCCAAATACACAATTTAAAGCATATAAATTCATCGTAAAAACATGTAAACATATAAGTAAACCTTCATAACTAACTAACACTTAAAAATATATCATTTAATATTTAATACTCACTTAATAGGTTATTTCATTCCCAGTGGCTTAGCTCACCCTTTAGGGTGCTCATAAACACGGGTTTAGCTCATCCGATCCTTTAATTTCCTTTTCGGTACTACACACACGATCGGTAATTTAACTTTCATGAGCATGCAACATATAATGACCACCATGCTTATCTTTAAACTTGAGCAATAGTCATCATCATCTCATCATCTCATAAGTTAAGGATTTCACATTCACCATTTATCATCTTCAATATATCTCAATATTTTCATTATCATTGATCATATGTAGCGCTACATTTTCATATCGTGTCGACACTTTTCAATTTCATTTCTTTCCCCATATCGACATAACTTATCGAGATATCTCATTATCAATCCTCTTGTAGGATTACACAATATAGTTATGTCTATATACTCTTCAAGAGCATATGCCTCCGTTATTAAGACCATCTTTTATAATTTGCTTTGATATATATGTTTGGGGAAATATCAACGCTTCAAGCGCTAACTTATCAAAGCATCGTGGTGATATATGTGATTGTTCATAGCCTTTCATGCATCTTTGAACTTCAAGTTCAAGTATTTCAATTTCGAGGATATAACATGATGCATTTCACATATTATTTTCAACCTTTAATACTCCCCCTCATCTTTGAGAAAATTTAGAACACCAAAACTCATACAGTTGGTATCATTTTAATCATATATGTTCTCATCATTCAAATTTTTAATATGGGAATTTAGACTGTTTGCATTCTATTCTCGATATCGACAATTTATTTGAGGACTTTAAATAATTTGCAATATAATATCCCACTTGTATAGCATACTCAAATCCTTGAGGGATTTATTCAAGTATTGGGATATACATTTACTAGCTTTATCATTAAATCTGGAAATCATGCTCATCCCAGTGAGCAAATATTTAAATAAATTTCAAATTACGAATCATATACACATGTGACTATCTAGTGGATCCATATCATAATATTTAGTAGTCCACATGTAGGATGAGTGGGCCCATACTTCTCATCCTTTATTCCAAATATATTTGGGATTTATTCCCAATATTGGCTAGTAATGATTTCATCATTTATCGAGAACAATCATTGAAGAATTCCTTTAATTCTTCACTTGAAATATTGATTTCAATAATTATTTAAACCGGGATGGTCGATCAGGTTTTGCAAGCAGTATTATTGAACTTCTAGTTCAAGAAATTCTTATATCGATTTCACTAGTATCTGTATAGTGCTCAATATGATTTATCATAGAAATAATTCACCGACATATTCCATCATCTTTTGGTGACATTATTGTCTACTATCGTTCAAACACTGAGTTCTGACTCATACGCATCACATCCGGCTATTATTTAATTCGAAATCGTAACTCTTACGCTTCATATTATTTATTTAAAATCGAGTCTTATTTCATACAGCGTCGTATTATTCTATAAATAAATCATCAAAATTATTGCAAAATTCATCCTAACAAGGGTCTATACATTATAATGGATCATATGCTCTCAAATCTTGAAAATACTATCCATCACTACGATCAAAATCCTAAAAAGGATTTATCGATGTAAATTTGGAAAGATTAAGGATGCTAATGAATAAGGGTATCCCACAAGATATCCGATACTTGATTGAAGCAAAGGTTCGATTATCTGGTGAGGTTTCAATTCCTTCTAAATACATGCCTGGTATGGGTAAAAGTAGTTTTTCAAAGAAACGGAGAGGAAAAAGATTAGGAGGATGCTACAAGTGTGCTCGGTGGACATGTGACACTCGATGTAAATCTGTGGGGTACTTGTCCAGAAATCGAGAAGATAAAATAGCATTCATTAAGGATGGATTGAGTAAGGAGCCTTTGGATGATATTCAACAGGCTCTTGAGACACATCCTAGTGGACACGTACAAGGTGAGCTAATGGCCTTATGGGCCAAATTTAAAGATCAACAAACGCGTTACAGTCTTGAAAAACTTACTTTAGAAGATCCTGTTTGTAAATTTAGTAGAAAATTTTAGTATAATAATTTTCTCATATTAATATAAGGAAGCTCGATGTAATAACGAAGATCAATGTTTTTCTTGTAATTGTAAATATTGTTTTTCGATTTTAAGATATATATATATATATATGTATATATATATTATTTTTCAATCACCGACAGATATATGTCATTTTCACTTAAAAAAATTTTCTGCATTTTTTTCTCTTTCATATTTGTCAAAAAGTAAATAGTGCACTCAATTATTGGTTTGAAAATTTTTCTTTAAATAGAGGGATTCATATATCTCTCATGTTCATACATTAAAAGTATAGTGCAAAAAGAGAGATAGGAGTAGAGATGGATATGGAGATTTTAGAATCATCTCATACAAGTCGGCTTTTACCTCGCCATATTAAAACCGTATGTATTCTTGGTGGATCTAAACTGGTAGGCCATATCCAATATGTGGATATGGCAAACCGACTTGTAAAAGAGTTAGGGAGACAAGAAATCAATATGCTATACGGAGGAACCAAAGAACAAACTTTTAGCTAGACTTATAATGGCCGCACAATCATGGGGAATAAGAGTTTGAGCGTAATACCTTTCCATCTAGTTGGATCTAATACTCGAATTAGAGCCGGTTCTACCATGGGTCCAAAGCAGGTTGGTGCTACAAGCGCAATCCATCCACAATCGCATGATGTATATGATGAATAATAGTGATGCTTTCATTGTCCTTCCAGCGCTACAACACACCGGAGGAAATATTCAATATAGCCTCGTTGGCACGATTGGAATTTTCATGTCAAACCAATAGGTTTGTTGAATATTAATAATTTCTTTGATGGCTTACTAGCGTTTCTAGATCGGGGTGTAAATAATAAGTTTATCTCTCATTCAAGAAGAAAATACTTATTTACGCTTAGTAATGCTGATGAACTACTCATCAAATTTCATGCATATGTTCAAGAATCTATGGAAGCTCAGTCCGTTTGGTCACAGATCATCGTGTCAAGCTTAAAAAGAAATTCTGGATCCTTTAAATATTTCATTATGAATCCTAATGTTGATGGTAAGAGTTACGAGTATTTATACTCTCGAGACGCATCCCTCATTTATGGATTCAAGATGTATATTCTTTTGCATTTCTATATTTTAGTGTTTAATGCCATCTTTTGATATTCTCAATATGTTCCACTTCTACTGCTTTGTACTTCTTCCGGAGTAATAATAATAATATCATATTGGCTTTATTCAAATACGATATCTAGTGATTTTGCTTCTTCAAGAACATTTTATTCTCATATTAATACAATCTCATATCATCGATGAGATTACTTCATATAAGCTTTCCATGCGATATATTTTCTTTGATTTATCAACATGGGATCTATTCAGCATTTTACTTTCGTCTATTTATCCAATGGTAACTTCAAGTACCACTTGCTCAATTTTCTCCATTAATATTAGGTATATATGGAGAAGTAATTTTATTCTCATCGCTTCATCGCTTCGAGAGTATGATTAGAATATTTGATCAACTACTTCTTCTGGAGCAGGATTCGTTATAACCAATCGTGTAGTATAACCCACCACATTGGAAATATGCACACCAATCGTGTGGTATTACCCACCACATTGGAAATATACTCAAACTATAAAGTGCATAAATTTAAATTGCAAAAATTAAATTTCCTCCAATAGGTGGTCGAACCTACCTTATGGGAATTATTGCAATAAATATAAATTTACGGAATTTAAATAGTAAGAATTAAATTACATAATATTTAACTACTTCTTCAGGAGTAGGATCTGCTTAGTAGAAGGTATTACCCATCACTTAGCATATAAAGTGCAGAAATATATAAAACCTTCCGTTTAGTGACGGTTGAACCCATCATCAAGTAGGAGGTATTGCAGTAATTAAATTGCAATAAATAAAGTGCGAGAATTAAATATTGAACTGCTTCTACGGGAGCAAATTTGTTCTTCTAGAACAAATACTCATTACTTCTACAAGAGCATATTTATCCTTTTAGAATAAGTATATTATGTAATTAAACTCTTCGGGAGTTACATTAATATTTCGATCTATTAACTCAAATGGACTTCAAGCCATTTTATATAATCAATGGATTTAGAATTTCTTCATGAATATTCTATCCATTTTCACTGTCGTCAAAATTAGGTCGGTTTTACCCTAAGGGTAAAATTGTCCATTCCAATTAGCAAAGGTAAAATTGTCAAAAATATTTTATCAATGTTTTACGATTGGAAAATTATCTCCTTTCTACTTCAATTTATCAATATCAAAATATTCAATGACTATTTTGTAACTTTTTCGAAAGTTGGTGTACTGATTTGTAAATTTTGAAAGTTTGATAATAACATATTTCAAAACGAGTTATTACCCTATCAATGTTGGTGTCAAATCGAAGCTCTCGTTAAATCGAGCATAATGGAGTCAAGAAAATTTGATTTTGATAATGTATGCTCCTTATATCTCGATAAAACGAATGTTATAGTTTAATATATTATTATATTATAAAATAATATATAATTATTATATTATAATGGAATATATATACCTTCGTCCTTTTCTGATTCTCTTCCTTTCTTCACACTCTGCATCGACACTTCCATTTGATTACCTGGCACGGGTTGGACGGGACGTGGCAGATCAATGGGAGGATTATTATTGGGTACGATAGCCAAAGGGTTAGTTTCCTCCTCATGTATGCTCTCCAAATTGCTACCACCGTTTGCCGCCGTAATTAGGTAGATTAATTTGTGATTGAGGGAATTATCAATAAGTGGTGATTAGGGTAGTGGAAGGAAGAAGGAAAATGGCGTTAAGCATAGTCTTAATCAGGTTTATAATCATGGAGCGTCAAAGAAATATTGGCCATAATTTTCTTGTAATAATCCAGTTTCTGATACAGAAGATCATCTATGAGATCAAATCAGAAAGCATACTTCTTTCATATTACTCAAAGGGTTAGAGATCACGATAACGTGTTATAAAAGTATGTAAACAATGATAGAGAATTTAGAGAGAATGAATTACAAGGAATTCTCGGGAATGAATTTCATTAATAATCGCTCTATTTATAGGAAAGCTTGAACGACACAATCGTAATTACATAATTTCATCAAGGGTATAATAGTCATTCACATATAATAATTACATCTTTTACCAAATTATTTCTCCACCAAATTATTCCTCCACCAAATTATTCCTCATAATTCATAACCACCACATTATTCTCAATTATTCATAACACCTAATAATTATTCTTCAATTATTATTCATAACAATTATTATTATTATTATTATTATTGGAGGGGGTTGGCTTGGATAATGGTGTGTTCATGAATATTTTTAATGTTGTTGGAAAAATATGGTCTATCTTTTTACTCTCTAAAAGTTCAGTGCCCTCTGTAATATTTTTGCATATTATAGTACCGTTAACGCTATATTGCCAGGAATAGTTGCTGCGCATATCAACCCGTGCGACGCGAAAACGATAGTAATAATTAATACACATCGAAGACGATTAATCCGTCTGTGCATGATCTGATGATCAGATGGGCATAAACCTCTGCGGATCGGTTTACAGACGTACAGCATTTCTTTTCGTTCTCATTAATCAATTTTTCGATTTCCTAGTGTGCTTTAATCGGCCGATTTTGTCACATTATTCTGCTGTCAATTTGCTGCTTTAATTTTATAATCTCGGCGGTTTATGAACTTCGCAAATGATGAAATCTAGCAAGGGAAAAATATCCTTCTCACCTGGATTCGTCTGTTCGATGATTCGGCAGAGAGCGCCGTATAGTAAGTCCAAGAATTTGACTCAAATTCGATGGCGGATTCCGCAAAGTTTGCAATCAGAGCTTTGGCTCTGCCGCTCTCTGTCTTTTTTTCTCTCCCCCTTGTTTTCTGTCTTTTTCGCCCAAATACAATTTTGTCCTCCAAAAACACAAGCATATACTCTTTCCTATTCCATTCTGTTGCTGTCTTAATTTAATTTTTCCTGGCTCAGTGTCCAGGAGAATTATCACGAAGTGCAACATCAGTCAACCGGTAAAATTGCTTTCCAATTTTCTACAATTTTGTATTTAAGTGTTGCATGCACGGTTATTGTGGTTTTCTTCATGATCTGAAGTAGCGCTATCAGGTATGATTTGAACTGCATGACGATTTTTGTTAGAGGGAAGAGATCATAGAGACTGATGCTTCAAGGCTTTTGATAAGAGTCAAATTATATTCTGTTATAACATGATAATTTTGCAGTGTAATCACGGTAGGAAAGTGACCATTATGGCTTAATGCATGCATTGCTAATTGATTTGTCCATTTAGAGATAATAATTAGTTCAATGTAAAACAATTTGGCTTGGATTGAGCTCTCTGAATGGCAATTTCTTGATTTTCAAAGCCATTTGTGATGGCGCACTGTAATGGGATTTAGACCTAAGCAATTGTGATCACTTCAAGGTAGAGGTGGCAATGTCGGTTCTCAAGTTTTTTGTGACTCCGTTAATGACAAGATGGTATATGAGGAGCAAGAACAGAAAGAAGAAGAGACAAGAAAACCATAAATGAGTTGGGACGTAGAGGCATTGGGAGATGGTGAGAATGTGGAACAAAATTTAGCTGAGTCACAAAAGTATTTCACAGCCATAGATTTCATTTTTGTTGGTAAAGTTAAGGTTCTATTGGTTTTTGATAAATGTGGAAAGATAATAAAGAATTGAAGGGAAAACTGGGTGGATCTGGGAAGAATCTGCTTAGAAATTACACAACCTATGTATATTTTCTTTTTTATCTGTCACCTTTTTCCTCGTATTCTTTAATATTAAACGTACAACCTTGAGTCTTTTATCTAGATTGGTTAATGGAACTAACCAAAACTGGCTAAGTTTCATTATTTAGCTACTCAACCTGTTCTCTCACTTATTAGCAACTAAGGAGCTTGCCGAGCATTAAATGGTGGTTATGCATTGCACGAGATGAACCTGTATCTTCCACTTGGTTTTCAATATCTCCTTGTTTTTCCTATTATCTGCTGCTAATTTATAAATAAAGATAATGAGGACAATGATCTTTGATCGTACAATGCAGCAATGCCACTAATTAGTTATCTCCATCTGTTAATTCTGGTCCTTTTCATTTAGAGATATTTGCAGCAATATATCTACTTGTACTCAGGCAAGTGTGCATCACTGCTTTATCTAACTTTTTATTTTTTCTCTGATATGGAAAAGTACATCTGTGCCCGTGATAACCCTTTTGTTGACGGGATGAGAAGAGGTGAAGCAACAGTCCTAAACAGGGGGAGGAACATCGACTTTCAAGAAAAATTATCTGGAAAATCCATTTATAGGTCAGCCTCAGATATTGGTGACCGAAGATCCAAACAAAATAATGTTCCCATGTCAGAAGATTTCGCTTACGGTCCGACACAGTCACCACCCTCAGACATTGTTCTTGAACCTATTGGGAGATCATTATCAGCGAGGTGGTCGAAAACTTCATCTCCGCTGAGAGTTCCCAAGCCAAATTCAGAAGTTGAATGTGATGGCATAAATGTGTCGTCAACAGTTGCTAATCCAAACTCCTGTAACAAAAATGAAGAGTATCTTACTTTGACTGGCTCGGCAAGGCCTGGGATTGGAAGATCATACACAGTGAATAAGGGAGGAACAAATGTGCCTAGTATTCCTCTTCCTCCTTCAGCAGCAATATTTTATACTGGGCATTCACCATACATGGAAGTTGTTGAATATTGTGAAGGTATCTACAAGGTGAATGCACATTTGAAAGCTAAGAGGGATTATGTGACTGCTGGAACTCCTGGAAGGTTTTTGCACGCTGTAATTGGGCCGGATATCTCTGGTAACTCCCATTCTTAGATGCACTGTGAAATCTCTGGTAACTCCCATTCTTAGATGCACTGGGAAATCTCTGGGTTCCTCTCCTTCTTGTCTCACAGTTTGTATTATTTTTGTTTGAATTGCACACATGAATTTAATAATCTGTAATTGGTATAAATGATACCTGGAGTATTTCTTTCTGTTAACCGATGGCCATTGGCTTGAGGAAATTTTAATTTACATGTAAAAAGTATATTCAGCTTGTGCTTGAGTCTTTGTCTGTGGGTTGGGTGGTGGGAGGGGGTTTGATGAGCTATTTCTGGTGGGCAGGTTAATTCTGAGCTAATTATATTCATGGTATTGAGCAAGTGTGTTTATTTGACCCAAAATCAGATGTGTTAGTACTGAGAGAAAATTGATATTGTGCTTTCCCCTGTTGAAGCTGTACTTAGTTTGTGCCCATAATGTTTGTTTAAAATACATTGTATAAAAACGATAAGTAATTCTCTGTTAGAGTATTAGTGTTATAACTTTTGTGATGTTACTTGCGCTTTATGCAATGATGTTTTTGATTGCAACATATTCTTATCCGTAAGTGGGTTTGAGATATTTCTTATGTTTTTCTATGATTTTTCCATATATGAATTGAACTCCATTAAGTTGAGTGGCAAAGTTCTGATAAGTATTATTTACTAAAAATGAAGTTAAACAAGAAAATTGAGATTATATGACTACTTTTCATTTCCACATCCACCTTTGTAGATAGGATTGCTATGGGGAATCAGAGTCAATCAAGCAAGATGTTGAATTTTATTTAATTCTAGAAAATTTAATCAATTGATTAGATATATATGTTGTTGCTTACACTCTCTTCTAGTTAATAATGAACTGGCAAATCAATCATCATCAGCTAATATAGAAATATGCTTCTTTATGCTAACATGTTAATATGCAGATGTTGGATCTGTGGCTTCAACAATCATGTATTCCTTTTATCTTGATGAGACACTTAAAAGCAGCCAGCTCTGTACTGTTCCGGTGATCAACATGAAGAGGGAAGATTTGGAGTCTCGTGCTGATCTCAAGTGGCTGTTTGACTCATGCCATATTGATGTGTCGTCCTTAGTTTTTATTGATGAGGTATGTTCAAGAAAATTCCTTCAAATTAGATGCCTTTTATCGTTTTCTTATGGCAGTCTTTCCAATTACCAGGTTAATCTTTGTTTCCTCAAGTCTTTTACTGTTTGCTTAAAAATTTCTGAAACCTATTCATGGTGAATTTGTTAGAATGTCCTCGTTTCTGCTCTACTATCAAAATTTTCACTTTTGTTTCCTTTGTTTATGATATGAATCAGATTGACTTGTACTATTATGATTTGTTTGGGAGTCTTAAACTAGTTTTGCTCAACGGCGATAAGCTTCCAGCCAAACAAGAGGTAGCCTTCTTAGCATTTGATCTGCTCATTTTGATACTAAGCGAACTGATATGATTAGTATTTGCCACTTCTGGAACAGGCACTGAAGGAGTCATTGGTAGAAATCTTTCATTGCAGAAAGGTGGTTATAATGAACTATTGCAGTTTCACTTGGATATATAAAAATCTGCTCAAAGTGGGTTCTAACGTAGCTTCTTTCTTTGTTAACAGTCTGATACTTCATATCCTTGGGTTAAGACTGTCACTGTGGGACAGGTACTGCAATTACAGCATGACATGAATATTTTTTATCCTTTATTTTCTCTCTTAAGCATATCTGAAAGAGGCTAAACCAAAGTAGAAGAAGACCTATACTCTCATTCTACAAATAAATGCGTTGATGTTTCATGAAACAAAAAGATGGTGATTTTTTTTCACTAATGTGGCAACTTTAGATAGACCGATACCGATATTATATTTGGTAGAATTATATCTCCATATGCTAATTGAGAAATTGAAGGATACAGGTCCAGAAACCAAGTGTTTGCTTCTATTGTGTTATGCCTTTTTAATCATTATTTAGAACAAAATGTTTTGCCTTGCCAAAATTATTGAACAGTAGTTGATTGGGGGAAAATAAATAAATAAATGAATTATTGGATAGTAGTAGATTTGAAAGCAGAGGATATATATACCAGTTCACAGGATAGTTCCCTCGGGAAAAGAGCACTCAAATCATGAAAAGAAAACAATTTCATGTTGAATGCTCATTTGCATCCTAGACTGAGTGATGTGTTATGCAGTGATCCTTGGTTGTATTCCATCTGACAGCTTTCACATATGGTGTCTCTAATTTCCCTTTCAGGATGCCTCCTGCTGCACAATTATTGCTGAAAAAATTTCATTAACATCACCAGAGATATTAGCAGGACAGGGATTTAGTCGACTTCTGGTACTTTGTAATAAATCCTTAATTTTATGTTTCTGTAGCCAGTAACTTTAGACATGAAGGTAAGCCTTCTATAACTGCCATGATATAAATTTTAAACTCTTGAACCACTGTATCTGGCCTGGGGAATATGGATCTTGTGGTCAAATTTAGAATTTGATTACACAATTCTGGAAAATTATATTACGTCCCTTTCCAATTGACTTGATGATTTTATCTCCCAATTCAAATCTATGGTATGTTTTCAATTTTAAGCTGGTGTCCTAGCTAATATTTCGTGTAACAATATTCCGTCGCATCTTGCAGTTAGCGGGCATTCTTATGGACACTGAAAACCTTTCAAACCCTCAGAGTACCTCCAAAGATAAGTACATGGCCACATTGTTGCTTAATGGAGCTGGGCGGTATGGATGCGGTGGCCTTTACCAAATCTGTAAGCCCAAATTATTGTCATTTCTGTCTTCACATTCTGAGTTTATGCATCATTATGCATGAATGAAGGGCCCGATTTTGAAGCTAAACTTATTTTTTATTCAGTGAGTTACAAAATGCATGATGTATCCTACATCAAAGTAGGAGAAATTTTGCGTAAGGAGTACAAGAAATGGACAACATTAGGTTTGCTTATCTACTCCTCGTAACTTGAGCTGAGGACGTGTAATACTTGTTTTATTCCATCCAGGTTTCCTTGAAAATTTCTATCCAGAATGAGATTGTAAAGAATCCTAATCCTGAATTTATTTGGTCACCGTGAATTGTGTGAATTGGATACAATATTTGCGTTTTGGAGACTAGGAACTGAGAAATTGTATTGATGACAATGTTGGACACATAATTGTTGGTCCCCAGGTTGAAATGTTGCTGACTTAGTTGTTTCCCATAAACAGCAACATGATCGTGTACTGTTCTTATCAGTATAATTAGTTAGGAACAAATATCAGGGATATAAATAAAATATTGACTAGAACCTTTCCAAGGAATTCCATTGAATTTTGTTATTTAGAAAAAAAAAAAAGACAGTTCATTCCTTACGAAGACGCATGTTATCTCTTTAATGAAGTTTTACCATCGGGTGTTGGTCGATGGCAAGGTGTTGGAGATTGAGATGTCAAATGTGGAACACAGGTTAGAAAACAAGGGAGAATTTGCAAATGTAAATGAAACGTAGCTTATAAACACCATGTCTATAAACTATGAATATGATGGACCAAAATATATAATTTGACATCCATCTACAGACATGAAATGATTTGGCAGTTAGTTGACTAGCATTCTGTACCTCTCATGTCAACTATAGCATTATGATGTGAATGTGTCATATAAAAGAAATTCTCTCTCCCCCCCCACCCCCAACCCCACCCCCATTCCAGTAACCTTGTGGGATTGTTTTCAGTTTCACTTTCCAATTCGTCCTGCTTATGTTGTATCTTTGTCTACTTATTCACATGCAATTTCTTTCTTTCCATTTTTTTCCCCAAAATGTTACGCATTCCATTGAAATTAAAATTTGTGGAATCAGGAAAACCAGATAATCGTGGTTCTAGGTTGCCGGCGTCAAGTATTGGGATGAGCTCAATTGGAATGGAAGTTTCACAACTTCTGTTGCATTATTCAACTGCAACTCAAGAAATCATGCATTTCCAACGTATTTACTTCATTAACTTTAACTTTGGTTGGAGATTGATGAATCTTGGAATGAGCTGTATTCTAATTATTCATTTGCATCAATTCTGAATGCTCCGTTGTTTTTGGTTGCAGACTCGGAAAAACTATGTATACTTATTGTCGTTTCTGGCTATTATGATTCGCAGAATAAGTTCAAGGTTAGGACACCATAATGACAGTTAGCGGCATTCTTTTTCTCATCCCCTGCCCTCTCTTTTACACAATGCAATAAATTTCTTTCTTTCATTTTCATTGTCTTTCTTTTTCTTTTTCCCTTTTTTTTATGTGATATTCTCAAGAGCTTAGTTATAAAAGGTTATGCCTTTTGAAATGCATTGTAATCAATACATGTGACTAATTCCAACTATGATGAAAATTAGAGGGAAATTCTGGTCTCTGCTGAATCTGCTGAGTTTATGAGAAATCTGCTACAATACCTCAATTCATATGCGGCCCAGCTGCCACTTAAAGTTAAACGTCAACCAGGTCAGTTGCTTATCATCCTCTGTCGTATTTTTAACTTGCATCCAAATATGCGACTATGAAGATGGGGCCAATAGTCATCTGGATCTATTTATAATATATAAACCTATTATAAACCACCTTCCATGCTGTTAACAGAGTTTCACTTCAATGAAGCTACGAAATCTCAAGCACTTGAACATTTTATCCGGGGTGTCATTTTTGCCCATCGTCTTGTTTAGGTTATCTAAAAAGAAAAATGTATGCATTCAAAGCTCTGAATGCATGCCTTTGAACTGTGTAGATTAAAACGTCTTCCCATTTTCAATAGAATGTCTTCTAAGTATTGTTTTTTCCCGTACGACTAATTTTTCCCTGGACTCTGCAGGTTTAAGAGAAGAGATGAGAGTGTTTGAAATTGATAAAGTTACATCAAGGAGCACTATAGAAAGACTCCTCGAAGAATATAGTGCTGTATCTAAATGATCTTCTAACATCATCCTGATATGCTACAATTAAGCGCACACAATCAGAGTGGAAGGCTATCTGTTTTCTTGATTAATTTTTCACGCAGCATTTTCGGGGAGTTGTATTTTGTTTGGAGCGTCTCTCTTTTATTTTGTATAAGCCCTCTCTATTTGTGATCTAAAATAAATATCGTTTGTAGATTTTCTATCGCTCAAGACTCGAGAGTGAACTGTTTCCGTCATTATTATTTTATTTTACAAGATTCTGACATATTATGTGTGTAAGTTTATTGGTAAACTAATGTCTTCTTATGGTATAACAATCGCAAATATGTCAATCTCAGATCATACATAAAGCCAATGGTGAAAAATATCAACTTAAGTGACTAAATGGGTCGCAAAACAACCTTAATATCTCAAAAGTTATGCAGTACAAGCAGGGTGAAGTAAAAAAAAATTCTAATTTGTACAAAACCTATCTATACTGGCATTATAAATATCTATGCTAGAATCAATCTGTACCATGAATAATAAATCAAGTGCCACAAAACATAGCACCATGTATGAGCCAAGATTTCTCCCTCTTTATGCCCCCATTTGGAAAAGAATCGTATACGACTAGAAATCAAAGAATTTTGCTACCTAGAATCCACAAAAATGGTTAGCTGTAAGACTCTTTATTTCTTCTTCTTTTCCCAAATCCTCTGTAAATGTGGCTAGCGCTACTCTCCACTCGGGGCTACTCGACCCATTGCATAATATTCTATGCATTATTTCCTTCTCCTCAGAATCAGCTTTGCTCAATAACCTACGCAATACGTACTGTAATTTTTCATCAGATAAAGAATTACTGCTACCTACTACTCTGTCGGTTGGTTCCATATCAATCTCAAAACTTGGAGCCATTTCCCCTTCACCGTGCCTCGTTTCTATCTTCTTCCAGTATTCAGTACACTCATGATGGGGATCAAGAGCCTCAATCGCCTGAACATGGTAGCATTAGCATGTCATGAGAAAATAAATTATATGAAATACTTACAAGTTACAAGATTCATCTGTCTTAAATGGGACATAAACCTAGTTAAGATAAAGAGTACTAGGTTCTTACGTGAACGATGGACGGAGAAAGAAACCCGAACATATCTAGACCGTTGATGCTACTGGAAGGTAACACTGGTGGCAATCCTTGCTTCCCTGATGATCTTTGTGTCTCGATTTCTTGATTAAGTCTGTGAAGGACCATTTCCCAGCATCTTTCCGGAGAGACATTACTGAAACTTTCGTATGGGTGATCTTCTAACGTAACCTGATATTAGCATCTCAAGGTCAGAAATGTCTTTTACGTCAATCAAGAGAAATTTTCAGGCAAGCATTTTGACAACAATTTATTCTTAAAAGAGGCCGTCTTTGAAGCATGCTTCAAGAGTCCACAATCTTGAAAAGACAGAAATGCCCATGAACATATGATTTTTATATAAGAAAATTACCTTGAACACGGGTCCAAGTAGCCCACCATCTAAGATTTCTGAAAAATAGTTGCTCCTAATCATTGGATTGCAGACATTGAAGAACTTAACACGGGTTTTGAATCCTGCAATCGTTCAAAGTAAACAATGTCAACAACTAGGTAAAAGATCATTGAACATGACAACACAGTATGAAAACGAAAATACACGTACCTTTTGGGAATATGGCCTCATTGTTACACCACAGCTTTCCATAAACAACAGATCCAATATTTATAGGATCAACACAAACGCTTAACTTTGGTTGACAAATCCCATTAAACGAGGAGTCCACAGTTTCAGTTTTGAACGAGCTCGTCGGTGGAAGACCTGAAGATGGACTAGAGAAAAGATCAACTCCAAACAGCTTAGTTCCAACAGGTTCATTACAGCTACCACCATTTCTCGACTTTGGAGGACAACTATTGTCTGAAGCAACATTGGATACAGACGAACCACAATCACTCCCCAGATGCATGACATCTGGCTCTCTTTTTGCATCCAAATCCAAATCCATTTGTTGCTTACAACTCATTTTGTTGTCATCACACGAGCCATCAAAATTCATCTCGGTATGTGCTGATGTGCTAGGAATCTCCATTTTCTCAGCCGGTTTAACGTTCTGAATGTTATTACCATTTTCCTTAGATACCCATGATTCTACAGCATCCATGCTCTCTTCTAATGCCTTAACAAGCGTGTTTAACTCCTCCATAGTGTAGCGGAGCAGGAGAAATTTGTTGTCTGGTTCACAAGAACAGATGAGGTTTGCATGTTTAAGACACGCAAACTGGTCAGAGGAACAACTGCAACAAGCAGCAGATAGGTGCAAGTCATAGAAGCATGAAAAACATTCCCGCTCGGTTTTCTGATCGAAATCTCTTTCCATCTTCAAGCACTTTATGTCTGCAAGATTTTCGATTCTTGTTTCCTCCAATTGAACCCTGGTCTGTAATTACAAAAAAATAAAAAAAATAAAAAATAAATTCTATGTACATATTCATTCGTGAATGTGTGTTATACAATGTGAATTGGTAAACTGGTAAATTAACTTTATGGAGTTCTACATTTATCGTTTTACCTTGATAGCCTTGGTGAGCATCCCATCCTTCCCACAAACACTTCTCCATCTTGAATTTTCCGGATTTTCTTTCTTCAAAACTGATAGTTCCCAAATTGCGCTCACAGCTTCTCTAGCAGCAGCAAAAAGCAACTTATCATGCGATAATGATGTCTTGCGACGTTGTTCACTATAGAGCTCCACTGCATTTTGCCCATGCTGTAACCAATTGACAGGTGCCACATTTACAGCCTCAGCACAGTTAAACCCACAGTTAAATCCCGAGTGATAAGCTCTTGGAAACGTAAGGACAAACTCCCCAGAATGTTGGATTGCTCGATATACTGGTACACCCTCCGACTTTAAAACAGAAGGAGACAACTGTGTAACCTGACACAGAGTTCAAGCATGCATGAACAGAATTAACATCGTAATTCACAAGTATTATGTAATGTTGTAAGAAATATTGAACGTACCAGTTCGTGGAGTAAGTCAGGCTGTTCTTCAAAAAGATCTGGTAAGTGCTTCCTCATTGCATCCTCCAGTGCAGAGGCGTGACTTGTAGGCACTCCGTACCAAACTTTTGGGTCGCCCCAATGTAAATAGTTCAGTGAGTAGAGATGGTGATCTTCGACATGCTTTAGATAAAAACACAAAATATAATAATAATTACATCAGTTCCATGATCAAAATCAAAAAGATTTTCTTTTTAGTGTCAATTACAGAAAAACAAATAAAACATACCCAACAGAAAGACGAGAAGCACATTCCTACATACAGCCAGGGTACAACCACCCCGGAGATGTCACATTCTTCAAAACGCAGTATAGAACCGGGAAGACGGGGAAGGTTGTTCAGATTCCAGCCTGATGTCACATATTGATTTATTTGAGTATCAGCTGATAATGACAACTTAGGAAATCCACTGCCGAGAGCTCCAGTTTCCAAGTCAGCTCCATAGTATACCTATGTCAACAAAGAAAGTGGAATATAGTTATGATAATCAGTCCTACGATGTCCTGTGATGTTATGTTAAAGAAAAACATCGGTCCTATGATGTCCATTTTTCCATACCTCCACTTCGTCTTCGGGCTTCTCAATAATCCGCCAATACTCGCCTTCAATATCTTCGACCGATGGAGATGATTTTCTGTCCTCCTTGGTAATGTTGAAGTAAGATTCTTTAAATCCATCAGCAAATTTCTGAAAATCCTCGAGTGTAAAGTCTGATCCCGATTGGAAACCAAATTTCTCATCAGAATCAGAAGCAGCATTTGATTCTGAATCTTCAGTACGAGCGCGTCTCCTTGGCCTAGAACCAAATTGTCTCCTCCGTTTTCTCTTTCTCTGTCTTTTCTTTCTCATTGGCTCCCTATTCTGAAGTAAGTCGACATATTGGATGCGCGTCGAAAATTTAGAACATTCCCATGCATTCTTCTCTTTAAGGGGACAAGGTGGGCTCCACGATGGAGGAGGTACAATTCTACATATACCATACGCCTCAGCTATTGGCCGTATTTTTTCTATGTAACCAATTGTATCTTGAAATTCCTGCAAATAAAACAATATTGTAAGAACCTTAAACATCACTAAAAGGCCAGTTGAAACTGGTTTCTAGGGACAAAGGAATACCTCAGCAGTTGGATGAAAGATGGGAGCTTCGTCTACAACAGGCCTACACGCCTCAAGAGGATTCCATTTTGCTGATAACTGTTACAAGAACAGAGGGGAGTTAATATAAGATTGCAAAAGAAATATTTAATCAAATTGCAAAAGAAATATTTAATCAAACAATATGAATAATAAATACATCAGTAAATCAATGAAAAAATAAAAACAAAAAATGTACTATTGGAAACAATGTCTGAGATAGAAAAGGCCGTTTCATCACCTTTTGGCTGCCTGATGTCTCATGGATGCTGTTGCTTTTCTGCGCAGTTCTGGCAGGCCGATCCTGCAAGAAAATTGCAGTAAACATTCAACATATCAGAAGATGTTTAATATAGCACTCATTTACAACATATAAAGAATTTAGCACATCTTGAATATAGCTTCAAACCTTCGATCTCATTATAATTCAACTGACAGGAAGCATAAACAAGCTGTTCAACTTCTCCCTGATTGAAGACTCTTTCAGAAGCTGTCGTGTGCAATTGTTGCCTGCAATGAACTTAAATTTAGTTAAATTTTCCACAAGAGGTTTAATATTATTTGAAAGCAATAGATATGTAAATACAAAATTCATCCACGGATCTAAATATTATAACCTAGATGATCTAAATATTATAACCTAGATCACAATCTAAATCAACATATCATCATAAAAACGACATAGCAAATAAAAATGATCCGATAGCTAGAAACAGGCAAAAACAACAATTGCAAAATAATAACAGAATATAGATTATGAATAATGATAATTACAAAAGATGATTTGATTTAAATAGTGAAGGGAACAAGATCTGGACATACAATCAAAGAAACCTAGTATTTGAATTTTCGATCTCTGTTATATAACCATAATCAATACTAACTTAGTAATAGCAAAAACTTCAACCTAATATGATCTTACAAAGAACCCAGATTCAAGAATCAGTTTCAATTTTATCATTCAATGCCTCAAGAAAATTAACAAAGAATTGAAAATCAATTAATTCCATCAACAAGAAACAGAGGATTATTCAATTAAAGCAATTTATCGAAACCTTTTTCCAAAACAGAGACTGATATCAAACAAGAATCAGTATTTAGCCGCAGATTAATACCTTAAATCAATCAAAGGTAAAATAATCAGAATATGAACTAGGTAAATACAATATTACAATAATATATGACTAGGTAAAAAGAGAACATAGAGAAAACCTTGAGTGCCCAGAAAAACCGGTCAATACAAATA
The DNA here is from genome assembly GCA_018223645.1 of Jasminum sambac. Taxonomy (NCBI): domain Eukaryota; kingdom Viridiplantae; phylum Streptophyta; class Magnoliopsida; order Lamiales; family Oleaceae; genus Jasminum; species Jasminum sambac. The sequence goes on along the minus strand of CP073647.1, from coordinate 31,178,505 downwards.
TACAATTTAATGGAGCGACAACAGAAATAAAAACCTAGAAGATTGTATTTTCATTTAATTATTATTCATAATTAAGATATTGACAAGATTATGACAAAGAGCCTAAAGCGTGGATTGATTGATTACCTGAAAGAGGGTTAAAGAATTCCACGTTGGAATCAGTGTTGCTTTGTTCTCAGAACATTCTTTCTCTACAGTATATAATATAAAAATAAATAAAAGCAAATTTTTTTATTAAGAAAAAGAAAATAAATATTCCCTAACCGTGTAGGATAAGGATCCTCCTAAAACGAGGAAGTTGGATCTTAGAGAGAGAAAGCGTGTGTGTGTGTTTCTGTTTTGTTAACATTTGTGTATTTTTTGTGTCAATATATATATGTAATGGTTCAACAGTGAGGTGCGTGGGGTGTCAAGGGTGGGGGTGGGGTAGGGTAAAGTTTACCCGGTAAACCTAGGAGTGCACTCTGGTTCTTGGGAAATCGGATCACAGATGATCGAATGATCAAAGGAGAAAAGTGAAGCCAATGCGAATCTAACGAAAAGGACGCTTCTCCGGATCCTTAATTATTCCGAAATAGGAGTCCGTGCATGTACCACCGTCCCCCTTTATTTTGGTTTATTGATATTGATTACGAAATCAAATTTACCAAAATTTCAAGATTGTATATTATATGTCCAATTAGTGGTGATCAAGTACCCGCCGTGAGCCCCATAAGGTATTCAATATCCCAAAAAAACAAAAAATCGTGTGGGTCGGTGGAGCTCATTACCATCAATAGGCAGTTATGTATTATTCATCTAATATAATGTAAATAGCAAAAGAATAAAAAAAAAAAAAAAATTTAGTCGATGATATGGCGCAATCAGAAGACGCCACGTGGTATGGGTATCATCCCCACATTAGGAACTGAACAAGGCCGTATATCCAATATATTCAATAAAACTCCATTTTTCTAATAATGTTGTTCCTTTTTGTGATGTCAGTTAAAGCATGATTAATGTTGGGTAGAAAAATTTAAATTTAGATTTTTCCAACCAATATAATTAAATATTGTACAAACTTTAAGGGGGAAACCCAAATTCAAAGGGGGATTATATATATATATATATATATATATATATATATATATATATATATGGATTCTATATTCTTAAAGTATGATTTTTGTTTAGTATATATAGATGATATTTTAATAGCAAGTAATAGCATAAAGGAACATGAGAAACACTTACAAATAATATTTAAGGAAATAGAAAAGAATGGTATAGTAGTTAGTAGAAGAAAAATGGAATTATTCAAAAAGAAAATATCCTTTTTAGGTTTAGAAATAGGAAATGGAGAAATTATTTTACAACCTCATATAGCTGAAAAAATTTCACAATTTCCAGATAAATTAGAAGGATTAAAACAGATACAAGCTTTTTTAGGATTACTAAATTATGCAAGGAAATTTATCCCTAATATGAGTAAATTAGTAGGTCCTTTATATAGTAAATCTACAAAAAATGATCAAAGAAATTTCAATAAAGAAGACATAGAATTAGTTCGCAAAATCAAAGACGAAGTCAAAAAGATTAAACCATTAGAATTACCTTTAGTAACAGATTATATTATCATAGAAACAGATGGATGCAAAGAAGGTTGGGGAGCAGTCATGCTCTGTAAACCTACTAAATATTCACCAAAATCAACAAAAAGAATAGCAGCTTATACTAGTGGTAATTTTAAGAAAACAGGATCCAATTGGAGTAGTTTAGATTATGAAATTCAAGCTTTAATAAATGCTTTGGATAAATTTAAGGTTTATTTAAACAAAGAATTTACAGTAAGAACAGATTGCGAGGCAATAGTTAAATTTCTACAAAATGCTAATAGTAAAAAGATAAATAGAACTAGATGGTTAAATTTACAAAATCTAATACAAGGACATGGTTATATTATTAATTTTGAGCATATAAAAGGGAAAGATAACAGCTTAGCTGATTTATTATCTAGACAAATTAACAAATTTTTCTATGCAGGTCATGAAGAGAAATAAGATTATAAAGCCAAAAGAGGATATAGCCTCTACAGCAGCTTCTACAACTACAGTTACAGCCTCGACAGAAAAAGAGAAAGACAAAATAGAATATGTACAGCAACAGCCATTATCTCCTCAGATGTCTTTACATACTTCAACAGCTACAGCTATAGTAAAAGATACAGAAACCTTTGGCACTATAACTCTCCAAAGGTGTACCAATCTACAGAAAAAGTTTAAACCTTTAGCAGGAATTAAAGTGGATGAAAGACAGTCTTGCTTATTAGATAATCTCGCATCTACGGTACTCTGACTATACAAGCTAAAGCACTGTGTTTTAAATGCTCTATCTTTTATTTTTCTGAACAACAGCTTGATATCTGAAGGCCTTTTTCTCATTATGTTATATACAGAGGTTTACAGACAGGTGTTTTTCATAATTATGATCAGGTTAGACAGCTAACCATGTGTCCACAAATCTGGAAAGGATATTATACTTTTTCAGATGCTATTGAAGCAGCTAGAAAAGATTTGGGCCTACACTTTTACATAGAACCCGAAACAGTTAAACCCTATTCTCAAATAGCCCAAACAGACCAAACCCAACTCATACAACAACAAGAAGATAGAATAGCCAAACTTGAAGCCCAAATAGCCCACCTACAACAAAATTTAGTCCAACAAATAACCCAATTAAATATAGCCCAACAGCAAAACCCAAAAGCCCAAACAGATGTACAGTATAAAGACCAGACTATTGGTTTATTAGAAAACATGTACGTCTAAATTTAAAAGTCCAACGACCTATAAACAGATCTTTGAACAACTATGGGCTCGATTAGTTGATTTACCACCCCATGAAGTATTACAAATTTTTTAATGTAATTAGCTTTAAAGACAAATTTTGATATTATTAAACAGTAAAGGCACGATGGGCATATCGATTATTATCTGAGGCCCAAAAGAATTATTACAGCTATATTTTGGATAAATACAGTATACAAGAATAAGAGTGATACAAAGAGGCGATTGGAGGCCACAACCTCTAAAGCTTCAAGTTGATCTCAATAGAATAGATATGCCTACAGAAAAGATATTACAGTTTTTCCATTATGGAATAGTTGACAGAATAAAGTTTTATTTAGATACAGATGACAGAATAGAAAAAATATTAGAAAAAATGGGAGAAAAAATATTGTTAATAGCAGGAAATATTGCTTCATTCGAAGGAGAAGTATATATGTATATAGAGAGTACAATGCCAAAAATGAGAAACACAGTTTTATTCCCAGCAAAGAAAAGGATCTACATTGACACCAAAGATCCTAGACCAAGTTCTACCAACGAGCCTTACAGTTATCAGTTAATAGAAGATGCAACTGTATATAGAAGATTTCAAGATACACAGTTGATAGCAGATTTTGCTATATTTTCAAGTTTCAAAAGATGGCGCCTACTAGGAGAAGGACATTATGTTCAAGTGTGGGCAACCCATAATTGGCATATGTGTCTTCATTTCAGTGGTAAAGGTCATAAATTAGATCCATAGTATATACATAATGAAGATACTGAGAGCAGGACATACGAAGCCGTAGCCATGGACAACGTAGAAGAAAATGATAGTCCAATTCCAGATACACATAGAGATTTCTAGAGCTTCTAGAAGAGGGACAGTTGTTCAATAGCCATGTTCAGTTACTATAAATATAGGCCTAGTCACTTGTCTTTTGTAATTATTTGGATAGTGAATCATGTACATACGTGTCCTTTCTTGTAATTAATGTGGCACACCGCCATATTGTTGTAGATACGTGTCCTTTTTTCGTTCCAGCTTTACCCCTCACAATTTGTATATAAAGGGGTTTAGAGTCAGTTGTAAATCATCGGGAGAAAAACATCAATAATACAAATTTGCATTTTTCAATATCATGGCCTTCTAAATTCCCTTTTCCCTAACCTAGTAAGTCCCTTCCAGTTACGAGCTTTATTTTCCTTGATCCTTATAGCAATCCTTGTTTAAAAAAAAAAAGCTTCAGTTCGGGGCCCTGTACAAATTTCAGCCCATACCTCCGCTATATACTAGTAAGTTCTCTTTAAAATACTTTGTTTACCTTATTGTTGTTCATATGTTTGCTATATATATTATTATGCCTTTAGTGTTTTTAATTTGTTTTTAAGCCTTAAAAAACAAACCAACAAAAATGTTGGTATCAGATAGCATTTATAACTATCCTACATAAAGTCAAACACTACACAAAGCTATACTAACTACTTTCTGCAACAATTTTGACATTTACATACATCCAAAATAGTAGGTAAAGACTAGTTCAGGTTCATGAGTTTAATTTTTCCTTTAACACGATTCCTTTTCCCTGTTTTGTCTTTGAACATCGGCAACCCAGACACAACTAGGGACTTATGCCACCATGCTGCCCATATAAAGTCTTAGGCACTGGCTTCAGTTCTCAGATTTGACAAGGCTTTTAGAATCGTTTTAATTCAAAGCTAAAGATTTGAAATCAAGCTCTGATACCAACATTTTTGTTGGTTTGTTTTTTAAGGCTTAAAAACAAATTAAAAACACTAAAGGCATAATAATATATATAGCAAACATATCAACAGCAACAAGGTAAACAAAGTATTTTAAAGAGAACTTACTAGTATATAGCGGAGGTATTGGCTGAAATTTGTACAGGGCCCCGAACTGAAGCTCTTTTTTTTTTTTTTTAAACAAGGATTGCTATAAGGATCAAGGAAAATAAAGCTCGTAACTGGAAGGGACTTACTAGGTTAGGGAAAAGGGAATTTAGAAGGCCATGATATTGGAAAATGCAAATTTGTATTATTGATGTTTTACTCCCGATGATTTACAACTGACTCTAAACCCCTTTATATACAAATTGTGAGGGGTAAAGCTGGAACGAAAAAAGGACACGTATCTACAACAATATGGCAGTGTGCCACATTAATTACAAAAAAGGACACGTATGTACATGATTCACTATCCAAATAATTACAAAAGACAAGTGACTAGGCCTATATTTACAGTAACTGAACATGGCTATTGAACAATTGTCCCTCCTCTAGAAGCTCTAGAAATCTCTATGTGCATCCGATTGGACTATCATTTTCTTCACGTTGTCCATGGCTACGGCCAGATGTCTCGCTTCTCAAGATCTTCATTATGTATATCTTGTGGATCTAATTTATGACCTTCACCATCGAAAGGAATACACATATGCCAATTATGGGTTGCCCACACTTGAACATAATGTCCTTCTCCTAGTAGGCGCCATCTTTGAAACTTGAAAATATAGCAAAATCGCTATCAACTGTATCTTGAAATCTTCTATATACATGTTGCATCTTCTATTAACTAATAACTGTAAGGCTCGTTGGTAGAACTTGGTCTAGGATCTTTGGTGTCAATATAGATCCTTTTCTTTCTTTGGGAATAAACTGTTTCTCATTTTTGGCATTGTACTCTCTATATACATATATACTTCTCTCTTGAATGAAGCAATATTTCCTGCTATTAACAATATTTTTCTCCCATTTTTTCTAATATTTTTTCTATTCATTATCATCTGTATCTAAATAAAACTTTATTCACAACTATTCCATAATGGAAAAACTGTAATATCTTTTCTGTAGGCATATCTGTTCTATTGAGATCAACTTGAAGCTTTAGAGGTTGTGGCCTCCAATCGCCTCTTTGTATCACTCTTATTCTTGTATACTGTATTTATCCAAAATATAGCTGTAATAATTCTTTTTGGGCCTGTATTAATAACTGTATATGCCCATCGTCTGCTTTCTGTTTAATAATATCAAAGCTGTCTTTAAACTGTTCTGTTAAAGGCTGTAATACTTCATGGGGTGGTAAATCAACTAATCGAGCCCATAGTTGTTCAAAAGATCTGTTTATAGGCTGATGGACTTTTAAATTTAGACGTTGTACATGTTTTTCTAATAAACCAATAGTCTGGTCTTTATACTGTACATTTGTTTGGGCTTTTTGGGCTTGCTGTTGGGCTATATTTAATTGGGTTGTTTGTTGGACTAAATTTTGTTGTAGGTGGGCTATTTGGGCTTCAAGTTTGGCTATTCTATCTTGTTGTTGTTGTATGAATTGGGTTTGGTCTGTTTGGGCTATTTGAGAATAGGGTTTAACTGTTTCGGGTTCTATGTAAAAGTGTAGGCCCAAATCTTTTCTAGCTGCTTCAATAGCATCTGAAAAAGTATAATATCCTTTCCAGATTGGCTGTGGACACATGGTTAGCTGTCTAACTGTATCATAATTATGAAAAACACCTGTCTGTAAACCTCTATATATAACATAATGAGAAAAAGGCCTTCTGTATACTGTTTTCTGTTGTTCTGTAAAATAAAAAGATAGAGTATTTAAAACTTGTGCTTTAGCTTGTATAGCTGTAGCACCCGGCGTCTGTAGATGCCAGAGATTATCTAATAAGCAAGACTGTCTTTCATCCACTTTAATTCCTGCTAAAGGTTTAAATTTTTTCTGTAGATTGGTACACCTTTGGAGAGTTATAGTGCCAAAGGTTTCTGTATCTTTTACTATAGCTGTAGCTGTTGAAGTATGTAAAGACATCTGAGGAGATAATGGTTGTTGTTGTACATATTCTATTTTGTCTTTCTCTTTTTCTGTAGAGGCTGTGGCTGTAGCTGTAGAAGCTGCTGTAGAGGCTATATCCTCTTTTGGCTTTATAATCTTATTTCTCTTCATGACCTGCATAGAAAAGTTTGTTAATTTGTCTAGATAATAAATCAGCTAAACTGTTATCTTTCCCTTTTATATGCTCAAAATTAATAATATAACCATGTCCGTGTATTAGATTTTGTAAATTTAACCATTTAGTTCTATTTATCTTTTTACTATTAGCATTTTGTAGAAATTTAACTATTGCCTCGCAATCTGTTCTTACTGTAAATTCTTTGTTTAAATAAACCTTAAATTTATCCAAAACATTTATTAAAGCTTGAATTTCATAATCTAAACTACTCCAATTGGATCCTGTTTTCTTAAAATTACCACTAGTATAAGCTGCTATTCTTTCTGTTGATTTTGGTGAATATTTAGTAGGTTTACAGAGCATTACTGCTCCCCAACCTTCTTTGCATCCATCTGTTTCTATGATAATATAATATGTTACTAAAGGTAATTCTAATGGTTTAATCTTTTTGACTTCGTCTTTGATTTTGCGAACTAATTCTATGTCTTCTTTATTGAAATTTCTTTGACCATTTTTTGTAGTTTTACAATATAAATGACCTACTAATTTACTCATATTATGGATAAATTTTCTAGCATAATTTAGTAATCCTAAAAAAGCTTGTATCTGTTTTAATCCTTCTAATTTATCTGGAAATTGTGAAATTTTTTCAGCTATATGAGGTTGTAAAATAATTTCTCCATTTCCTATTTCTAAACCTAAAAAGGATATTTTCTTTTTGAATAATTCCATTTTTCTTCTACTAACTACTATACCATTCTTTTCTATTTCCTTAAATATTATTTGTAAGTGCTTCTCATGTTCCTTTATGCTATTACTTGCTATTAAAATATCATCTATATATACTAAACAAAAATCATACTTTAAGAATATAGAATCCATAAATCGTTGAAAAACTCCTGGGCCATTCTTTAATCCAAAACTAAGAACATTCCATTCAAAATGTCCTTCGGGGCAGGTAAAAGCTGTCCAAGGTTTAAACTATTCTTCTAATTTTAATTGATGATAACTAGAATGATATTATTAAACAAAAAAAATTTAATTCTTTATTTGCCCATTTTAATTAATAATATATATATATATATATATATATATATATATATGTATTTAAAAGACTAAATTAGCCCAAGTTAGCCTCTTTTCTTGTAGAATCCCCCTCGCTATTGAACCAATATATGAAAGTCATGTGGAATTCTTATTAGAAAATTTAATTAGTTACATTTATTTATTAGATGGTAAAAAAATGTATTTTTAGAAATAAAAAATACTAGTAGAAAAATGTATTTTTCGAAATAAAAAATACAATAGTATGCAAAAATAAAATAATAAAGTATCTTCAATTTTGAAATTAATGCATATAAAATTAATAAAAATAGAAAAATGATAATGATAATTATTTTCTCTCCAATTAATGTCCATTACATCTCAATTGGGATAATAATGCAACCACATTTCAATAAATTTAAAGCTGATGTACCGATAATACTTGACCCAAATTTTTCCCCCAGATTTTTCCCATGTACATTATTTCAAAATAGCTTTTTTCCACAACATTAATCTTGCTCTTACATATGCTTGTTTTATACTCTCTATGTGTCACATATGTAGTCTTCTTTTTCTTTTTGGGTTATCCCACATATATGATCCTCTCTACATTTAGGCCTTATTCTATGCACATTAAATTTCAAAAAATCAAATATACTTTTTCCCTTTCCTTATTTTCCATCACCCAAATATTTGTTTGACAATTTATTTACAATTTTTAATATGATTTCTCCAAATTTTAACCACTAATCCTACACGAAATTCGAGCAAAGAAATATTAATGTGCGTGGAATAAGCCCTTACTAGTAATTTTTTATATTCATTTACAATTATGCCCCACTCATATCCTTGAAAATATAAAAACTTATGACTTTCATTCATTTAAATGAGGGCATTAAAGGAAATTTGTTGGTAAAATTTATTTTTTCAATAATATTCTTAATTATTGTAAAAAATAAAGTGGACTATATATATGGGACATGGGTAATAGTATTAATTAATTAATATAGTGTTTAATTTGTTTATTTATTATTATGCTTTTATTTAATTTATACACGTATTTAAAGTCATTTGTTATTTAAATAGAACCTCTTAAAATTTTAAATAGTATTATATGTTACATTAAAAATAGTTAGCATAAAACTAAATATAAAATATTACATGAAATATTTAAATCGTAACGAGACAAAATATGCAAAAAAAATTTTTCCAATGGGCAATTAATCTATAATCAAATAAAAAAATACTAATCAAAATTTTGACCATCTCTGTTTTTGTAAATATTTATCTTTCCTCAGCTTCAATTGTCATCTCACTTACCTTTTAATTTATTTTGCTTCCCCCATAACAAAAATAAATCTAACTTCTTTGTATTATTCAAGAATTGAATAGAGCCTTTGAAATGATCATTCTCTGCGATTGGGCAATAACTAAAAATTGTACTTTTAAAATTTTTTATTCAAGAAAAATGAATTTGATTTTCGAAATATATTGAAAAGATATAAAGAAGAAACTTGTTCAACAAATTAATTGAAAATAAGTTTCATATCATATTATCTATATATTAATAAAATAAGGTCAGTTTCCCACCAATTTCACCAATTTTGTAAATATAAAAATTATTATTTTAATCTTGAATCATTTTTAGTATCTTCAGTACAATCCATAATTCCCACACCTCTAATTTTATCCCATTTTCCGCCCCCAATCTGATAAGGAAACGTAATATTTGCCTAAATCTCTAATTCTTCAAAATTCCCCAATTACCATGATTATCACATCTCTAATTAATTTATTATCATCTTCTCCTTCAATTCGATAAACACAAATTCCATCGTATGATCCACCCATCAAATTCTTCTTTACTACCCGTTTCTTTTCTTCTCCCTTCCACAATTAGTATGGATTGGTTGCAAACAAGCGTTGCACATCTCTTCTCCGCAATCAAGGTCCATTTTATAACCATGAATAATTATATTCACACGAGTTATTGGACATACGTCTCCCCGCGCAACGCGCGGGTGAAAACACTAGTTAAAAATAAACTTGACTTGGCTCAAAATAAATAATTAAGCTTAGATACTTAGTAGAAAAAAATTAGTAGTTAAAAGTTCAATAAGGTCAATTTCTTGAAACTTATTTTGGATATGGTCATACAAAATATCATGATATTTTAAAGATGTTTTTAATACATGTTTCTAAACATTTTAGAAGATTGATAAATATCTAAAATATTTTAAGATGTCTAGATGATAAATTATAGTCATCAGATTAAATATATGGTGAAAACTCTTAATATTGGTTAAGGAGGTACCATTACTATAAATAGGGGTCATATGTGGTCTGTTTCATATCAAGCAATCAAGAATTAAATAAAGGGTGGGGCTAAACACACCCCAAAAAATACTATTTACACCCACCTTCTAAATACATGCACACTTTCTTTTTCAAATCAATCCTAACTTACTCTCCACACCCAACCACTTCCCAATTTTACCCCCCATTTAGAAAAACATACCCCACACCCACACTATTTCTCCTACCTCAAACAACACACGTTCCACCATTCTCCTATGTTGGCCGAACAAACGGATAAGCCCAAACTCCAACTACAAAGCTCCATCTGTCAGAGTAAGGCCCGAAATCAAGTTTTTTTTTTCCAACTCAAACAAGGAAAATTAAATGGACAAATAAAAGTTGACGCTATTTTTTTCGACAAATTTAAAAATACAATCTTTGTTTGATACCATTTTTGGGCAATGTATTTTAGAGTTTTTCTTCAAATTGAAGGATGGTATACGGATGGATTGAAGTTATAGTACAAAAACAGAGTATTTTCTTATGAAAAAATACATCGATAATTTTTTTATGCACTGGTTTGTCGAATAAGCAAAAGAATGTTTGGCCAGACATGAGCAAACACCCAAAAGGATGTTTGGCGAAAAGAAGCCAAACGCCCACGCGTGGGATTCGGCAAAACATGGCCAAACCCCACTGATGGGGTTCGGCCATATTTTCTTAATTGCTTTTATTTTTTTAAAATATTACTATTAATAACAAAAATTATTTATATTTAATGATAATCATATATTACTCATATTGATTGCTTATTTTTCATAATAATTATTTATATTTATTAATAATTATTATTTATAATAGTTATTTATCCATATTAATAAATTTTATATTTATATACTTGCTAAATTACAATTCTAAAAATTATTATAATTAATATTAATTAAATATAATAATTTTCATATAATTTTTTATTCAATTATTAGTTATGTAATTAATTGGCTATTATTTCATATTACAGTATTAATTTATTTACGACGAAAACTCTTAATAATTATTATAAATAATTATTATTAAATATAAATAACTATTATCATAAATAATTAATTAATATTATTAGCATGTGATTACTATTAAATATAAATAAATTTTATTATGAAAAACAAATTACTATTTAACTTTTAAAAAATTAAAAAATAAAAAGAAAAGAAGGGAAAGAAAGTTTTGGGTTGTTAGCCAAACATGCCCTTGTCATATTTGGTCATGTTTGGCCGAACATCCAACTAGATGTTCAGCATGGCTTGGCTAAGCATCCAATTGGATGTTCGGCCAATCTAGGCCGAACGTCCAATTGAATGTTCGCCGATCCACGATAGAACCTCTCCCACATATATCGCTTCAGAACAAGGGTGGGATAGTAATTATATATAAGGGTATTTTTGAGAGAAAATATGGGTGGGTATAAAGAGTATTTTTTGGGTGCGTTTAGTCGCACCTTTAAATAAAAGAGTTCTTGTGTATTACTACTCTCATCTTCCACCAAATTTATCGTTTCCTAACCTTTTTAAAATTTCTATATTTCAACAGATATTTATTTCTAATAAAAAATATTAATATTTAATTAATATCATAAAATATGAAAGCCGATTATAAAGGAATAAAAGTACTAACTAAATATGGGACTTTTTAAGATTCACAAAACCTTTAGTGTTCTCTTTCAAAATTTCAATTAAATCACACTTGACAAGTCTAAGATATCTAAGAAATCTTGTAAGAAACAGTTGTCGCTCGTTAGCCTTTCATTATGTGTTTCCTCTCAATTGGCAAATTTTGCTCCCCAAGTTAACAAATTCTATCAATATAATCTACAAGCCCATTAACTAAATACAATCAAATGAAGAAGCATCTTTGTAACTTACTTCAAAGTTTATATGTACGATGGAATCGAGATCAAGAAATGTGTTTGCAGAAGGATCAATAATGCTGTTATTGTCATCTGACAATTCGTACTCGTAATTGTGAGTTGGGGAAGAAAAAGATTTACGTGATCTTTTGGTCATTGGTGATTCATCTTCGTCATGGCAATTCGGGAAATAACAAGATCAATGTGATCTTTTCATTTTGGACCTTTTTCTCTGTCATAAAAAAGTCAATCTTTTTCTCTGTCATGAAAAAGAATAAGAAATGGAGACACAGAGAGACCAACGGAGAAGACGATGACAGCAAATTCAACCTTAACCCAAAAGGTCTTCCTCAATGGTAGCTTTCAACTAATCACAAGTTCAATAGCCACTCTTGCATAAATGCTCTTTGATATTCTAGGCCCATATCTCTATGAAGTTTGCCTGGTGCAAAACTATCTCTCCTATGGCCATATTTGTATGGAAGTTCTAGAATGGTTGGATCCGTGTGGATACTATTATTCTTCAGACTTGGAATTCCTCTACCAAGCAAATGCCAATGTTATGCTAGTAAAGAATCTTTAAGCCGCGTTTTCCTATCTAGCCCAATTGCAATTGAGGATTGGACTCATTTCTTCAATAGACACAATATACAGTGATAGGATTTTCAACTCCGAAACAACTCTTCATACATTGGTTATTCACTCCTAAGCTAAGGCTAGTACTACTACAATGATAACCTTTTTCCTTGCTCTTTGGTACCTCTGGTTTGAAATAAATAAATCCAAATACAATGATATCCATATTTCATCAGATAGAATCATTCGCAAGGTGTAGTTTTTAATTGCTCGCATAAGATTTAACTAGAAGACCAAGGTTAGGAAGAAAGATAATAACATTTAGCAATTACTTTTCTTTGCCCTACTTGAGATGATCTTTAGAACATTTGCAATTTCCACTGTCTTATAGATATGCTTTACTGTTTTACTTTTATACAGCTTTTTGTATAGATAAGAGATTGTTGAAAGTGCATGTATTTACACACCTAGGGCCTTTTCGTAAACATACTATTATCAAGGTTAGGTATTAAGCTTCCTCGTTGCACTGCAATTTTTTCTGATATATCAATAAAATTCCTACCTCCTGCATGGATTTTCGAGTAGAGGTAGTTCCCTAAAAAACTGGCCTTTTTTGACTTTGGGCTTAAGATGCTGGTGCCTCACTAGCCTCATATCAGAACCAACCCTATTCATATGAAAGAGATGCAACCATCCTTGAAATATCGCTGTCCAAATTTCCCAATCTGGTGTGAACATTGATAACTGTGTTTTAACTCGCGTATTTGATACTCTAAACATCTTTAAAATTAAGCAAATGGGTGGATTTCTATTCATAAATTGTCTAATTTTTGTCTTTGTAGGATAAGAATCATGTTTTGGAAGGAAAGAAAGCAAAAAGAGAGAAAAATGACTAAAAGAATTAGAAAACTAGAAGTTGGTGACCAAACTATAACTTTCCCAAAGATGTAGGACTTCTTTGGGGTATTTTTGAAAGAAAAATCAAAAGTTGAGGACCAAATACAAAAGTTCAATAGTTGGAGGACCTACTGTGCAATTTCACTAATTGAAGTTACTAATGAAGTTTCAGAAGCCAACTTACGATCGTAAATGAGTGATTTATGGTCATAAGTCACCATGTTGCAGCCACAACCTCCCATGTTACGGCCGTAACCATTACTCAAGCAACACCTGTTCTTTATCAAGATGAGGTTATGACCGTAACTTCAGGGGGTTACAGTCATAACCCTCAAAACCCAACATAAGCTGATTTTGGTGCTAAGGCTTGATTTTGACCCTTTTAACCTCATTTTTTGGGATAATTAAACCAATTCTCTTACAACTTTGAGGGGATGCTAGGGCTTGTTCATTATTGATTTGGGGGATCAAGAAAATAGAGAGAAAAAGGAGAAGAATATAGAGTTCATCAAAAGGAAATTTGGAGAAAATAATATCTTCAACCATTCAAGCTTCAAATCATCATTTTAAGGGAGTTTTTATTATTGTTGTATTTTCCTCAACATTACTATATTGTGATAGATTCCATTCACTATTCCTTAGATTATTTTGCTATTATTATGAGGTAAATACTCAATGTTGGGATTGTTGATGTAGCTTAATTACGTTTCTCAATGTTAATCTAATTTCTTATTGTTAAGTTACTTATTTTTGTGTGTGGATGTTATTATATTGATTGCTCTTCATTTATTTGGCCATTAAATATTGTATTTTGTGATTTGTATAGGTTTCGAAAGAAAAAATATACATCTTAGATTGAATAACATCCATTTTAGGTTCCTGTAGGAGATAGAAATATACACTTAACCCGAGATGAACTTTTTAGTTATTTTCACAATATTTTAATGCTATAAATTGATTCTAATTGATATAGAGATATAGCAGATTGAATTGATTTATAAGGGCTGGTTTAACGTTCGAGAAAGATAACGAACTAATTTTGGAAAATCGGGTTTAACATATTTTAGTAGATAACTTAACTACTTGGGGCTTGAGACATTGAGTAAATAGTGGTTAAATAAAGTCAGTAATCCCAACTATTCTCTTCCTATTTTCAATCCCATTTGGGATAAGTTTTAATTGCTTTCTTTTAATCTCATCTTGTTTCAATCACATTTTGAAGGGGTGTGTGTTATTTACGTGTTTTCTAAGTTAACTTGTGTGAAATCAAATGATCACTCTCTAAGAAATCGATAATCGGACTTCTCATCCACTTTATTACTTGTAATGACCCGTACATTTGCAGTATTTTACGTGCATTTGGAACGTAACAAACATAATTATTATGATATATGTGGTTTGATCCTTTGATGGATGTGTGCTCCACGTTTTCACAATTTTATTGTTAGAAGTGTATTCAATATTTTACCATCTACCTTTTTTTTTCTTTTTTAACCAAGTTGCCTGGCCTCAGCGGCATAGTATTTAGAATTCTTATATCTATCATGTCCAAAAAATCTATCGAGGTATATATGTTGATCCATAAAAAAATGTATTGCATAATCGAATTTCCATTTCGGCAGCTGCAACGGCCTGTTCGTTACTACCCCTTATTACTCAAACACCATATTTTGGACTCTCATCCCTCATGCGTGCCGTTATTCCATATCCTTTTTGCCCAAACTGATTCCACCTCATAATCATCAAACTATATGCTTATCATTGTCGTCTAGTCGTATAAGAAGTTTTATCAAACAACCACTACAATTGTACTTGAATGTTCTTTTGTGAACAAATAATTAATTGAAACACAGGAAGGTGATGACTATTAGCGAAAGAAACACTAAAATTGGGAAGTTACAATGCATTTTTGAAGAGTTCAATGCCTAAAACATTCAAATATTACAAAACACATAGAGAGAGAGAGAGGTTCGAGTCATCCCATAATGTTTTTCAAGCAGCAATTCCCTTGGCTTTGCATGGGGGTGATAAGTGTTTATTTAGGTCCATGATTTATTGGCTTTAAGTTTAGACACTGGGGTTATTTCAAAGGCCTTTTAAAAGCAATGCTCAAACCACTCCACAATCCTAACTAAATCGACCCAATTAATCTACAACAATTACCACCAATATGCTCAATCACACAATCAAATTCTTCCAAATCATATAAAACACCTACCAATCTTTCGCAATGTTCAATTTACATTAATGCACAAACAAATAAACAATATATGTTTATTTGCATCAGGATCTGTGATAAAATTCTTGTGAAATACACAAGAAAGATAATTTACGGATTTTCAATGACTTGCAAAGTTGGGTATGGGTTCATACAACTGTTAGATAATCAATAAAAATTGCGATGAAGGCATAATTAAGAGTTTGAGGGTAAAATATAAATTTTAATCATTTTTTCATAGTTCATTTTCAACCATACACTTTTCCAACCATCACCCCCCCCCCCCCAAAATTCACATTTAACCACACATTCTCCTAAAAGATTATTTTATTCTCATTTAAACTTTAAGGAAAAAACTCTAAGCACTAAATATATACATCGATTTGCATAAGACTATGTAAGTTGCTTACCTACTCTTTTATGATCTATAGTTGTAATATCTATTCTACTTGTTTTAACATACGAAGGTCTAAAGGAAGATAAATACGTGAGTTCACCAAACAACTACCACAGTACCACCACTAATTCGTTCATATTGACTGTACTGGCTATGATATGTGCAATTTATTTGTAGCTTCCATGATAAATATTTTGATAGGCATTAATTATTTCTTTGTAAGAAATAATATTTGCAAAAATTTAAAATAATCTAACACGAACACACAATTTATACCCAATATTGGGTCCAGTGATTCGAGCCTGCATTTGTTGTTGAGCTTCACCAAAGTAAATGAAATTATGAGAACTTCATTGAACCAAAATGGTGTTACAAAGAATAGTGATAGAATATATGGACAAAATCCTATGACCAGTACCAAAAATCAAAATCTTATCTTAATCTAAATAGTACCACAAAAAGGGGTCTGACATAACATTTCATAATCAAACTATTTTGATTATTTGAAAGGCTAAAGAGACAAGTAAAGAAAGAACTCAAGTAGACTTCAAATAGATAGAGAGAGTATGAATAGAAAACCATAAGCCAAGGAATAGAAAACCATAAGCCAAGGAACAATGTAATTTGAAAGACCATCAAGGTAATAATAAAGAGAGTCCATTTGCCTTTCTTGGTGAGTGACATGTATATTGCCCAGATGTGATTATTCCACGGATAAGATAGTGTGTTTTTGGAACAAACAGAAGCACGTTTTCACTTCAAATCTCATCATTGCTTGTGTATTGCTTTAATTAGCAAATGGTTCCCAGAAACACTAGGTTTCATTAGCTTAAAAAAATCTGGTTACTTGCAACTCTTTTGAGGATAATAAAAGTCGTTCTTAATTAATATGGAGAAATGACAAACATCTCTTGAATTTATTTAAAGATAGGACCTTTGTCCAAACATTTAAAGAATTTAGATGAGCGAGAATCTTGATTAGCCTTACTAGCCCCTTTTCAACCATATCTCTAACAAAATGGCAATTGATATCCACATGTTTAGTGTATCATGGTGTAATGAGTTTTTTTGCTCAAAACATGTGGCACTTTTATTATCAATGAATAGATCAAATGTGCCTCCAAGTATGCTAGTTTTAGTGAGAAGTCTTTTGATTCGAAGACCATATTTCACAACTTCATAGGCATAAACATATTCTACTTCTGCAGAGGACAAGGCCGCCATTTTACAAAGCCGCGACTTCTAACACGAGTTAAAGTTGGCATTTTTTTTAATCCAAGTTTCTAGTAAAGTCTAAATCATAATATCCTTTCATAATAACTCCTTCGAAGCTCCTTCTAAACTAGAGTCTCAAACTTGGAATTCTCATTACCATAGCGTATAAGCCATTTCACCATAGCCTAGTAAGACTCATCGGGATTTTCCGTGAATCTATCCAGAGCACTTATCCTATGAACAGAGTTTGTATTGTAGAGATCACTGGATACATAATGGATCTAATATCATTGGCATAGGGAATGGTGTTTATTTTGTCCATTTCATCTTGAGTAATAAGGGATTGCTTAGTAGACAATTCAAAATGATGAGCGATATATTGGCAAGGAAACTAGTTCTGAGTCATTCATGGAGAACTTTTTGAAAATGTTCAAAGTACGAAAAGTTTGGCAAAGAATATGGAGTGCTCTTTTCTATCGTTCTTTATTTGTGTCTTTGCTTCTCCAGGATCCTTCATGTCAGATTTAAAATGCAATTTAGTTTTAATAAAATCATTTTTTGATCTATCACTACACTAGTATACTGTTACTTCTTTGTGGTGGATCCGACCATCGGCGGGTGGAATAAGAGAAAATGATTTGCGATGTTGAAGACTGCAGGGCAAGTGAGAAGATGCAGAACTTGAGCAATGTTGCCCTCCCTTTAGCTTTGAAGACCGAATGAGATGTATGGGAGAAAAATCCTCCCTCCATTCCGGATGAAAATACCATATCATTAATTTTGTTGTGTCATTGTTTGGGTGTTTGTTTGAGCCCATATAAAGGCTTCTTCTACAAGCAAGAATGATGAAGTTTATTTTTATCAACAAACCAGTAGGTTGATGCACGTAAATTGTCTTGTCAGGATCACTATGAAAGAATCAGTTTTAACATCTAGTTGGTTTAACTCCTTATGAAAGTGACATACAAGGGTTAAAAATATTATAATCGAAGTATATTTAGCTAAAGGCAAGAAAAATCCATTCTAATATAGAGAAAATACCTAAAATAACTGGGTTAGAAAATATAATTCCATGATTCACATTTACTACATCAAATTCCTAATTTCACAACATTTTGAAGTTGATTTGATCGAAATACCCTTACTTACTTAGAGCACTTCATCTTTCCCAAATCTTCTTTACCATCTTCAATGACCATAAAACCTCTGGTGACCATTTCCTGCAACCACCACTGTTATGCTCTTCTTCTCCTGAACTTCTACTGTCTCCGTCATCTCAAACACCAACATCGAACTCTAATTTCAATCAAAATGCCATATACAGAAACTAATGAATGAACATCAAATTATAGGATAGAAAACTAACACCAATTAGATAGCGAAACATATACAAATAAAGATTAAAAATGGAAAATAAAGATTAAAGATGGAAAATGATCCAATAAAAGCTCAAATTGGAGATGTATGAATGCAATGCTCTTTCAATCATAAGGCGCAAATGCTCGATTAATTACAAGAATCCTAAAATTTCAAATATCTATGAATACGCAACAGTAAATAAAAACCCAAACCCAAAAATTGAATCTTTCGGAGACTAAAATTCATCTTCTCCAATGGTTTTCTGTCACTACATATCCTCTTATCCAGCAGTTCATCTAATTCGATCGTCGGTTAATGCTCTTTGTCCCTAATCTTCAACTTTATCTTCCATTGTTCAAATCTGGTGGTAAAACATCATTTGTAGATTTCTCAACTTTCAATCATTGAAAGTCGTTGATTCTACACCCTATAATATAGGGTGTATATATATATATATATATATATGTATATATATATATATATGTATATATATATATTTGCATATAAAAGCTCTATCAATAATTCGGGCCATTGCACTTCATCTTCTCTAGAGACTATACCAAGAAATCTCTAAGCGGGTTTTAGTGTATGTATAAAAATGGGTTTTTATGTGATATAGGAGAGAGAATGAGTGGAGTTGAATGATGAAGATTTGTGTAGTACAGGTAAGTCCCACGAGATATGTGGATGTGCAATAGGAGAGAGAATTAGTGGGGTTGAAAAGAACATGTAAAAATATGTAAAAACACCTAGAAGAATACGCGCTAAAACCCACACACTTTCTCGACGCATGAAAAAAGAAAAGGAAAAGGACGTCTTCTCCAACCTTCTAGCATCTCCCTTGGATTTCCACTTTCATTGCTTGTTGCTGTGTATATTATTTCCAAATAGGGAAGACAATGACTTAATTGGGCGAGAGAGAATATTTGAAGGGGGCAATCTCATTAAAGTGTTGAGGATAGTGAAGAATGAAAGGAAGAAAGAGAAACACGAAGCAAAGACATAGTTGTTGGGGTGGTGATTGTAATAATGGTACAATTTCAAGGAGCTTTTTTATCTAATCAAATAAAAAAAAATTGTGATTTGTAGTGTTTGAAAAAGGAACTAGATTGACTTGGAAATTTGAATTTTTGATTTGTTATTTAAATCATTCACCCAGTAGACTATTCCTTGCTTTTGTACGGGACTCTTAGTAACTAACTTTCTAAATCTTATTTTTACCATTTGAATCACCATCTTTCAATTTAGGCCTTGTTCTTTTCACAATTAAAAATTTTTTTTCTCTCTCCTATTTTCAATAAAATACACATTTTTCAATACAATATTAACCACACATTTTATACGAAAATACGTACATATCAAATTTGTTCCAAAAAAAACAAGATTTTATACACCCATTTGCAGTCAATGATCCAATGGTCTTTGGATTTTAGAACAAGTTTTCCGATCTTCTTTTTATGCAAATATAACATTTCTTCGTGCATAGCTCCTAACCAAAATTTAGCATCATAAAATTCACACCATCATCATAATTCATAGGTATTTGGTTCAATACTAACAAATTTTCGTGTAATGTACAAAATTATTCTTGCTAAAGTATAAAAAATAAAATATTTTGTTTGGACAATCATCCATGAATAACATCGACATTCATGTATAATTACACCATCATCTGCCTTTTTATTTTTTATTATTTTTTAAGTGATCATCTGCCTTTTTATTTATCACTTCATTTCTAAATGATTAATAATTATTATCATATAGACGTTATCATATAGACGTTATGTCATTCGTTATGGCAATGAACATGTTAATTACTTCCATAAAATAAATTATTTGCGAGCAGAGTCGCGGGCATTCTCCGGTTCGTCCCGGTTCGCTGCTCCCACTTTCTCCGTTTACAGCACCCACATCTGTGTTACAACCTGTGTCAGTCTCTCTCTCTAGGCACCATTTCCAGATCCGACCCCCGTCGACATCAGCGTGGTAAATTTTCGCCATTGGTACCCTCCAGATCAAAATCCAATTCTTTGTTATACTTTCTGTACCTATTTGTGTATGTATATAATCTGTGTCCACATATTTAGATCTTGATTGCATAATGGATTCATCGCCTTCCCAATCGCCGGGAAGGTCCGAATCCCCGTTTGCCAATAGCAAAAGATTATCGAGTTTTACTTCTTCTTCACTATCGAAATCACTTTCTGATGCCAACAGCCAGAGCTTTTCCTCAATCCTTAACAACCCAAAACCTTCTTCATCTGTCGTGGGCTGGTGGTCGTCCTCTACCACCGTGCCGGTTCCCGAATTTACGCCTTTGCCTTCTGTTCCAAAGCCCGGATCCGAGATCACTCGCTCCGACTTCCTTTCTTACCTATCGTCTATCTCGGAACCTCATTCCAGGTTTCAGGATATCCTCAAGCAGCATGATCTCGATCACCAGGTGCTGGATGGGGACTCGGAGGGGGCAGCTGGCGAGGCGCTAGTGGCGTGTCTTAGGGAGGTACCAGCTCTGTACTTTAAGGAGGATTTTGAGTTGGAGGATGGGGCGACATTCAGGGCAGCATGCCCCTTCAGGACAACGTTGGAGAATCTTGCGCTCCAGGAGAGATTGTCGCAGTATTTGGATGTGGTGGAATTGCATTTGGGTAGGGAAATTTCGCTCAGGTCCAACTCCTTTTTTGAGGCACAGGGGCAATTGGAGGACTTAAATGCTAAGATTCTTGAGGGGTGTGGCAGGGTCAGGGAGTTGAAGGAGACCATAAGGCTCTTGGACTCCAATTTGGTGGGCTCTGCCAGGACGGTGCAAGAGCTAAGCTTGAAACGGGGTGATTTGATAACTCTGCACAACAAGCTTAGACTCGTGCTCTCTGTCAACCAGGCTCTCTCCACTCTTCGATTGGTAACTGTTTTGCTGTTTATCATTTTGGTGCTCATTATTGCTGTGTTGCATGGTGATGGTAGTTTTTGTGGATATGACATTTGTAATCTTCTATCCTGGACTTTGGTCAAGGTTAAACTTTCATAAGCTTAATTTACAGTTGGCCGCGGTTGTAACTCTAGTCTAGTGTCACGGGCAAAACCACCTATGCATATGTATTGTATGCATAGGTTAATGACTCCCCTAATGGAAGCTTCTATGCATAAAATATTTCCCCCCTGGATTTGTTGTAACAAAATCATAAAAATTTGTAAAATAATATGACCTTATTGTATTTTAAGTATATGTACACAGAATGTTTTCATTTAAGAAAGATGCAAAAGGATGGACAATGTTACAATGACACCATGGATTTGATAACCACAATTCAAGAATTTTGTAGCATGCAAACTTGCTCAAGATCTGGAGGTGAACGTTATATATATGGCGATATTGAGGTTGCCCAATGAAAATCCTCTTTGATGGTAATGGCAAAAACAACTCAGTAACCTTGTTGAATCAATTTGGGAACGTTATCTTCGGAAGCAAAAAGGTGCCCAAGATGAGATACATTAGTAGATTCAGAGTTTGTTTGGCACATATTTCTGAAAGATCATTATTCTCTAATGTCATTTTCAACCACTAATTCTATTGGTTTGACAACTTTTTCTTATTTTTAAAAACTTTTCTTTTCTTTTCAACCATACATTCAAAAATCATTTTCAAGGTGTCTGCCAAACGTAGCCTAATCTGTCAGTGACTATCACTAATATAATAGTATATAAAAATTTATTGGTTGAACTTTCTTCGTAGCATTTTACCTTTTCAGTGTGGCTTTTGTAATATGTGCTGGTGAGCGCTTGTAATTAAACTGTCAATGATGTTATGCTGCAAGACAAGTGCTTATGTGCATTCCCAGTTAGTCTGAGACTTCATTTTTGGATTTCTGTGTGCTAACAAGCAACAGATAGCATGTTGTTTTATCGTATTATTGTTTCTCATATGCAGCTTGTCGCCTCCGGAGATTGTGTTGGAGCTTTAGACATTACTGATGATTTGCAGCATTTATTGGTATATCTTTGGCTGATGACTTTTTCTTTTCTCCTTTTACTCATCTTATTCTAAAATTATGCTGATTCTTTCTTTCTTCAGTTAATTGAGGCCTTGCTCCCTTCAACTTAAATTTAGTTTACTCAAATTTCATGTTGGATGTGTGGTTGTGGATTGGAGAAGATGTATTAAAAAATATAGACAAATTGTCAAGTCAATTTTTGAGTGGTTGAAAAGGGTGAGAGAGAAAAAAGTAGATGTAAGTTGATAAAATTTAATGTGTATATAACAAACTCTGAGTTCCTTAATAAGTTTTTCAGATTGCCCCATCTATCTTACTGAGAAAGATTGTTCTTCTATCAAATTGTTATTTTTTCCTGCTAATTAGCGAGGTTGATAGTTGCTTGAGGTTTATAACCCTTTAAACTTAGTGACAGTGTAGCAGAAATCATTGTTTGATAAAATTCATTTTTAGTACTCAGTCAAAGTCAAATGTCAATAACAGTCATGTGTTTTGTGGTTGCCCTTGCTGTTTAAACTAAAAAATTATCTTTTAACAAAATAGGAGTTTGCCCAAACACTCGTGCAGTATTGAGAGTGTGGATATAATTGAAATGATGCGGTAAACTTTCCATAAGATTGCTTTGCATGGGTATCCTGACAGTTTGGCTTTTCTCTGCTGTACACATTTAGTTTCTCTAATTTTATTTGCAAGAATTTGACAATGAAATATTATGTATAAATCTTAATTCTCATTGAATAAATAATCAATATCTGGTAGCACTATCGAAACCCTGTTTGAACGGCCAAAAGCTTCTTTCCCTTTATTTATTTTATAAAAGCACTATGTATCATGTGAGGAAATAATAACTATTTGGAAAGAACTGGACCAAATAATAATTGCCTTTGCTGTTTTTAAAAAAAAATATTTTAAACCACTGTTTTCATGGTTGCCCTTTAGATGTTTCTGCAAAACTATAAGCTGCTGTTTTCATGGTCTCCGGCATTGTGCTTATTGTAATAATTAATAATTGAATCCTGCGGCCTACCTTTGGGTTCATTTCCTCGAAACTTTTCATGCCGAAAACTGGTCTTTTACAGATATATATGTGGGATTTGAGGTCTGTTCTATATATCTTCTCATTTATTCTCCGCTGTATTCCTTTAATCTGATAAACTGTCACTGCTCATTTTATCTTTTACCTTCTGGGTAGGATGGTGATGAGCTCACTGGTTTGCATTGCTTTCGTCATCTCCGGGATCATGTAGCAACTTCAATAGATTCTATTAACAGGTTTGATGTTTTTTTTTTTTTTTTGTGCTACGAGATGAAAGGTCATGGTTCCCCAGTATCGCTGTCTAGCTTGAGAAATATTTTCCAATCAAGGGTTTGTGTCTGTAGAGATATGTAAAATTATTTTGAATGTGTGATTGAAAAGTAAAGTAACAGTTTTAAAATATGAAAAAGTTGTCAAATCAATGAAATGAGCGGTGAAAATCATTGAGAGGAAAAATTATTTTTTAAAAAGTTGCACCAATCAAGATCTAACATTTTTACTGATATCATTAGAGGTCATCTGGTGCAAGCCTTCTGGAGCATAATTGAGAAAGTGCTTATATAAATTGATCTGAATCTCTTATGTTCTTCTCGGTATTAATCACTGTAATATTGGAAACTCAAAATGCCGTTTTGCATGCGATTAACTTTCCAGTTATAACAGCATATGACATTCAATATTCATCAAGCAAAGTGGACCAAAAATTTTTGAAACAAAAAATAGTGGTGAGTAATATTGGATGGACCAGTAGTAATTATCAAAGTTTTTGGAAAGTGTTTATGAGTAGTGGTGCTTGCAATAAGATAGAAATGAGTAGTTGAGAGGTTTATGTCCTATTGAATATGTGGATCAAAAGTGGTTTGACCATTATTTTTATAAACATGCTTACAAACATTTTTAAAACTTTGCCAAATGGATTGTATATACGAACCAGGACTTTGTTTTTGGTCTTTGGTGCATCCTTTCACCAATCCCCCCCACTGTCTACCTGTCCAGCATCTTGTCATACAATGCATCCTGAGGCTCATTTCATGCTGCATGGCTGTGAGCATTTCAACAAAGCTTTTCCCTGGGCACGTGGGAATGTCAATATTTTCATTATGATTGAATGAAGTGCTGAAGTTTTCCTAATAATTTAATACAGAATTTGCACTAATGTCAGTCTGAAGAAGAATGTTCTTCAGAGGAATAAGTTTCACCATACTAATTGTACACCCCCCAAAAAAAAACCCCTTATATTTTAAGTTATTCATGGATTTTAACTTTGTAATTGAACATTGATATTTATTTCCGGGCCGCCAAACTAAATTTATCTAAAACAGAATTTTCATAATTAACAAACATTATTCTTATGAGGATAAATGCAAGGTAGCTTGGTATTTTGACTTATCAAATTCATTCTTGTAGCATTCTTTCAGCAGAATTCATCCGTGCATCTTTGCATGGCGCTGATGATCTGGAGGCATCATTAACAAGGCATGGCTTGGCTTTTAATGGAAGAGATAATGAAGTAAGCATGAGACATACATGCGCCCACCTTTGGATTATTGAATGCCTGTTTTTGCTGCATCCACATAATGCTGATGTTTATTGTTCCATGTATTTCATTTCTTGGTTTCCACTTGTTATGTGCCCGGAAAAATAGTTTGTCATGGAGCCAACTTATTGATATGCCCTTTTTCTTTAATTTTTTTCCACCTTCTTTTATATACATGTAAAGTGCTCTTGTAGACAATCTGCAGAGGTTATTGCCAAGTGGTTCCCCACCTTCTTGTTTGAGATACAAAATATTGCTTGGAGTGTCGACATTTTAACTGATTAGCTTCTGAATTGTTTATATTTAGACGTCAATATCTTTTGGATTCTGTCTTTGACAGATTCAAAAGCCATAAGATTGTACAAGGTGCTTCACATTAAAATTCTGCTCTTTTGATAACTGTGCTGCTGTTCTGTGGCTGATTTACTAGTTCACCTTGCGAATTTGAGTTTTTTCTTTGTTTTGGTCCTTATGCTGTTTCTTGTAGCCCTGCTTTACTGTTTTTGACCGTTTTCATGTCGATTTTGGCTCATTGGAAATTTTCTAATTTATTCTCCTTGATCCATTTTTTTTATTGTTGTCATTTATGTTAGCCCATTAGTTACTTTGTCTCTGCTTCTCTATTGCCACTTGAACCAGCTTTCTGATGAAGGCTGTTATAATAATGCAGGTTAGACTAGAGGAAGAGCGAATTTCGAATTTTCAAGACCAGCTGCTTCCCCTTATTATTGGACTGCTTAGAACGGTGAGTTCCATGTTTATCATGTATCATACTCTATTTGCACCCGAATCATCTATTCTGTTACTTGCCTAGCTGAAGTTTCTTGTGCATAGATTGAAGAATCTTCTTATGTCTGATGCTCATTACAGGGAAAGCTACCTGCTGTGTTGAGAATATACAGTGATACACTTGCGTCTGAAATCAAAACATCAGTTAGACTGGCAGTCAAGAATATGCATTTGGAGTCGGATTCCGTTTCTGGAGACGGGATGGTGGATGCGGATGGTGGGTTCACTTGCATATTGACCTTTCACGAATGCTTAACTTTTGGATAATATAGCAATTTATGTGGGAACCGTGAACCAATGCTGCTACAAGTTCTTAGTGGTGACTCTACAGTGTTGTTCTGACTTTTGATTACTTGCCAAACAATGGTTCAGGTGGGAGCTCGTCAAGTAGCGCTAAGTTGAAAAGTCTGTCACCCGATGGCTTTCTAAAATTTCTCGAGAAAGTTTTTATAACTGTACAGGTAATGTATATGTGTCCATTTTGCCTAGATTTTCAACACTATTTATTGGCAGTGTGCTATGATGCTTGGAGTCAGGTATGGGTGTTGGATACGGGTACATATCTGAGAGGCAGATCCTTCTTCCTTTTAAAATTAGGATACGGGGACACGGTAAAAAAAGATCCGAAATTTGGATACTGTTACGGTGATGCGGTCAAATAACAATCATATTTGCCTGACGGATACAACTTTTTATTTATTTATTTATTTATTTATTTATTTTCAAACACAAAACATCTAAAATGTGATTTTTTTTGCTTTTTTTGAATGTAAAACAGTAAAGCCCAAGACATCTTTAGTTTAAAAGGGTGATTGGGAGTGTATTTTAATGGTTTTTAATGTAAAGGAGGAGAGAGAATGAGTGGAGTTGAATGGTGGAGATTTCTTGATGTGATGTGATATGTGGGTATGATTGATTTATGATAAAGAAAGAATGTATAAAAAAATGGAAAAAGTGGTAAAATTTTGAAAAATGGGTTCCCAATCACCCTTTAAAACTAACTCAAGCCCACTTAGTTCCAAACACAAGTTAAAAGCCCAAGCCCAAACCCATCTTCAGTTTTAAACACTAACCAATAACCCAAGCCCTAAGCCAATACGTCGTCTTCTTCAATCGCTTTCCCAAGAGAAACCATAATGCTGCTGAAATCTGAACTTCAGTTCACGTCCCACCGCAGTCGTCATCATCAGCCGTGTCTGACTGAAAATTGGAGTCTTTGGTACATATCCCGTGTCCGCACCCGTGTCAACCTGTTCTGCCGAGTCCGAGCATCGTAGGCAATATGTGAACTTCACATTCCATGTGACATTGCTTGTAGTTGTGCAACTGAGATTCATGATCATTGCTTACTTCCTCACAAACTTTTAGCATCCACAAGTTAGGCCATTATTCATATTATCTTTTTACCAAGTAATAAAAATTAACTCACCAATCTCAAGCCTTATTAACCAGACATCTACTGCTCAGTTAAACCTTAATATTGACACACAACTCAAATCACTAGTCATTATTATCTAAATATCTTGTTGTCCCCTCTACTGTTCAAGGTAAAAAGCTGGTTTTTAGCAAAATAAATGGTTACCTGAACACATGTTGAGTGTTGCGTCCTTGATCCATGATGCTTCTTTCCTTTATGAGAATGAATGCCTTCTGTATGATTCATTTGGAAATCGACCCACGCTTCCTTGCAGAACATCTACAAAGAATTTGATTCTGGTGAATGTTTAAAGCAAGGATGTTTACTTCAATTCATGGTCAAAGCCTCAGTTGTTTGGAACTTCAAAGAAAATTAAGAGGGGGAATACTTGAGGAATCCCAGGAACATCAAAAGCCAACCACTAATTTTTTTTTTTTTTTTTACAAAACCAGTGTTTGTGGAAGTTATATTATGCATTGTGAAAATTGGCATTTTGAATGGCCGAGAGCCACAACTAAAATGCAAAACAGAGATTAGAGGAGAATAATAATATAAAACGTGATATATCTTTATAATATAAAACATGATATATCTTTGGAGGAACATATAACTAGATTTATAATCATGACTTAAATGCGTGCTTGGGCTTGCTACTTTTAGATGCATGGATGAATGTGTGGTTGAAAAGTTTAAAATGTGGTGGGTGCCCTAAAACGTGTTGTTGAAAAGAATAAAAGGTGAAGGGTGTCATAGAAATGTGTGGTTGAAAATAAACTTGGAGAAAATGGCAGCAAGATCAAACAAGCTCAATGTGACTAAATGCTCGAAGCTCAACAGTGCATGTGAAACCTAACTGTGGTAAAGATACTACTCATTATCTATTAGTTTGTATAGAACTTGGTTTAACCTATCTATAAAAATAAAAGAAGCAATGGCCTGTTTGTCTCCTTGAGATGTCTGAAAAGCAAGAAAACACTTTATGGTCAGAAGACTTGGGGCTTGCTTGCTAGAGCTTAAAACAAAAATCGATTTTTCAACTATCATTTCCAACCATTCCTTTGAGTTGATTTTACATCTTTTTAATTTTTGATAATATCCTTTTTTACTTTACAACCACACATTCAAAAATCGTCTTTTCAAAAATCTCTATGAAACACACAATTTAAATTCAGGGAAACACAGAACAGACACGGCGATATAAGATGCAAGGAGATAAGAAAATTTAGATAATTTCTTGTTTCGCTTAGACCCCATGAGCTCTATATATGATATTGGCTGAAGTAGTCTCTAGGCTCTTGTTTTGATCTTTTATATTAGTACAGGTTATACACTCTTCTGTTGTGGACGACTTGTCCACCCTCTTGTAATTTCTGGAAGTCTTTTCTTCTTAATAAATTTTTTCTGTTTCTTATAAAAAAAAAAAAAAAGTTCTGCAGACAGAAATATTGGAGAATGTGAGCTGATTTGACTTGTATGTTCTGAGTAGAATGAGATTTATAAAAAATTGTAGGTATTATAAGAAATAGGCATAGGAAGCTGGGTTTGAATAGAGAGAGGGACAATGAGAGAGAAAAACAGTGACAGGATTTATAGTTAAGAAGAGCATCAAGTGTTCTATTATATCTCTTGGACTCCCAACTTGAGCTTCTTAATTTTAAAGAAAGATAATCTACTGCTTGGTAGATTTCTGTTCAGCCTGAACTTTAGTATCCACCGCGAGATCGGTTTTATGTTTAAGTTTCTGCATTATAAAAATTATTCACATCAATTGTTTCTCATTTATTACAGTATCTGTACTGCCTTATTCTTCTTGATTTTACTTATTGTTTCCCAAAATTCTTCTCTAACTCAGCTTCTGTTTTTGTCCAAAATAAAATTTATGGCTGAGTTATTTTTGTGGAAATACATTCAGGTCCATTGATGTTGTGCATTAGACCAGGAAATTTCGTTTTCTAGCATGTTGAGTATTTATATTCTCGTATTTTTCATAAGTTACTTGAGATGACTCAAAAAGTTTAGCGCATTAGTTGAAATTTACTTTTCACTCTTGAGGCAATCTTTTTATCCTAAATTTAGTGTGACGTTAGATGATTCTTTCTTTTAGTGAATGCAGATACGCTTGGTACGGGCTTCTGATGTTAAAAAGGCAATTGAACGGATCATGGGTAATCTCAGTGGTCACTATGCTGCTGCTTCAGTTGCTGCAGCAATTGCACTTGGCGCAGCTGCTCCAGAATCAAGTCAGGAGACTTATGGGCGTGGTGGGTCCATTTTATCTCACTCTTCTCAGGGGAATGTTACCAGGGTTCCATCTATGCAGGGAAGGAACGAAACCACAAGTCCATCAAATCTTTCAAGAAACTTCCGGTAAAATTCTGTTTCCTTTTGCTGTTATAGTTGGATACAAATTTCGTTGGCAGCTTATATAGCTGGCTGGGAATAGAAGGACAGAGGAAAACTTCTTCTCTTCTGGGTCTTCAGCAAATATGTAAAATTTTCTCATCGATATTCACAGGAGATAGCTTGCATAATGTAACACACCCAGCAATCATACTAGTTTTACTCGATAAGGGGATGGGGAAGGGTTTATTGAGAGGATAGACGATGGCAGTGCTACATATTGCATCACCTACCACATGGACAGTATCGCCCCCATTGGTGATATTCAACATTATTTAAGAGAGAGGCTTTTGCTGATGGAAAATAATTGTTAGCTGATCTTTCCAGTCTAATAACTTTTCTGATTCCATCATCTCAGATCCCTGACAGTTGGATAAAGGCCCATCCAGCCATAATAATTAGAATCACGGAATTTGCAAGGCATATAATTGAGGCCACATAACTCTAGTCCACCCAATTCTAGCAAACAGTATTACAGGAGAGATCTGAAACGATTATAGATCTTCATTTGCCAAGGGTGTTGCTTATACTGCCAAAGAGAACAAAGAATGTGTCTCGCATTGATTTGAGAGAATTAAAGTGACTTTTGTAAAATTTGTATTCTTTTGTTATCTCTTTACATTAAAATCAAATCACTTTGATAAGTTAGTTTCCAGATATCAATTAATGAATATTATCAGGTCTGAAAAGCTTTGGTTAGAATGGCCCGCAAACAATGCCTCATGAACTGTTTTAGACTTTTAGTTCAACTGTGATTCTTCAAAATTTCACTATTTAGTATTTTCTGAAATGAAAGATTTGTAGGCGAACTACATTGCCAATATGATTCTGGAGACATTTTGAAATTAAAATGGCATGTACCATGAGAAATCCACACACATTTAATCAATTTATATTTTCGGTTTTGTTGACAGAGCTGATATTTTGAGAGAGAATGTAGAAGCTTTATTTGCAGCCTGTGATGCTGCTCATGAAATGTGGGCCAAAATTGTTAGTACCCGTACTCAAATACATCCAAAATTGAGATTACAGGATTTTCTTAGTGTGTATAACATCAGCCAGGAATTCATAAGTTCGACAGAGAAGGTATGTATTGATTTCCCGGCGCATGTTTGTTTATCAAATAAATCTTTGTATTGTTGTGGTCATGATGCCATATTATGCTAACATAAACAGATTGGTGGAAGGGTGGGATACAGCAGCCGTGGAACGCTGCAGTCACAAGCTAACGACTTTATAAAGTTCCAGCATGAATTTCGAGTTAGTTTTAATTCTACCCGATGTTATTGGCTTTTACCAGGTTTCTAATTATGGGTCCTTGACTGATTCCCATGCTGGTGACCTGCAGATGGCAAAGATGAGGGCTTTACTTGACCAAGAGAATTGGACGGAGATAGATGTGCCTGATGAGTTCCAGACCATTGTGAATTCATTGTCTTCTTTGGATTCCATGAGTGATGGGCATAGAGAAGAAGCTCCTGGTTCATCTAACAACAGTGGACCAGCATCAAGCAGTGATGATTTCCCTGTGGCTGATGCTGGACATTCAAAATCATCTCAACACGTTGAACTGCCTGATTCTAATGGAATATCATCAGGCCATGCACCCAAATCTGATTCTTCACGCCCGAGTGGGACATCTGAGAGTGGCAGTACGGATGTTGGAACTTCTGGAACTCAGAGTAATAATGCTAATACAAGAGAGCACGGAAAATCTTCCCTCCGAATGCTTTATTTTAAAGGTGTTGGATATCACATGGTAAACTGGTGAGACATCCTTATTATCTGTTTCCAACTCCGTCTATGTGTGACTTTTACATGGTAAAATGGTGATCCATACTTATTTATTATATATATTTCTATGTATTCTTTAAATTCTTATTTTGAGTAGCTCATGAAGGAAAGAATTAGCATTTATCACATTCATAAATCATCTGATCTGAATATACAAGTAAAATAGAAAATTCAGGAATTAAAATATCTCGGTTATGAAGTATGCTGTAGAATGTACTGCGCTGACTGTGGCACTCCAGGCTCTTCCTGAGGGGTTCGGTAGTTCCATGAAGCATTGAGAACAAAGAACTTCACTTAACATTTAGCCTATTTTTTGCACGAAAATGTCGTTTTTTTTTGTAATTTTTTTTTTTTTTTAACAATGTTCAATATTTTAAACATCAATCTCAACTACATCAACTACTCATTACAACCACCCACTATGTTTCACCAACTCTCAATCACACACTCCATGGAGCCTCCGTTAAAGACGTTTATGAACAAAAACATTTTATCCTTACATGTTCTTAGTTTGCTATTGTGTTTGGTGCTGGCATTATATAGCTTCTTGTATATAGCATATAGAATTAGGAACTTTTTGTCTACACCAGGCACTTAATACTACACCAGTCTCTCAAACTTATGCCTGGATTGATATTCAAAATGAGCACATCCTTTTTGGCCATTATATCTGTCCTGAGGTGCTAATATAACTTGATAACTAATCCTGCCTTTTTGTTTTTTGTTATTCTTGCCCTTCAGTGGCTTATATTTGGTGAAGATGCTGTCAGAGTACGTCGACATGAATAATAGTTTGCCGACACTATCTGCTGAAGTTGTTCACCGTGTTGTTGAGATATTGAAATTTTTCAATACAAGGACATGTCATCTTGTTCTTGGAGCAAATGCCTTGCAGGTATTATGGTGGCCTTTTAATTGGCAACTTCCTATTAGTTTTGAATGAACTGCCCGAAAGAGAAAAAGAATCGTCAATAGAGACTACAAAATAATGAAATTCCGTCAGAAGACAGAATACTTTTATTTCCAATATTCTATCATGGAATCAGTGATAAGAATCACGATGACCTTATTCATTAAGCTAGAATATTCAGCAATTTTGTAGCAAGATAGAGATATTAATTATATTAGCTGCATCACACCTTTTTGGTGGGCTTCAATCTTTAACAATGGAACTTTCCAGTATTTTTTCCTTCTCAATCAAATATTATTTATCGAAGTAAACATTGAAACTATTAGAAGGATAAAAAAAGGTAATAAAAAGTAGGTAGGTGGAGACCAAGATAAATGTTAAGTGAAAAGAGAGAAATATCCTTGCGTGCTACCTCTTATCAACCATAGATGCTATCTTAGATCTAACTAAGCCTTTATTTGGTTTATCTATGTTCTCAGTTTTTAATTTGATTAGGAATACGAGTTGTTACCCCCTGGAAGGCAAAGGAATAAGTTCACTGCTTTTACAAAAAAAAAAAAGAAAAAAGAAAAAAAGGATCATCACAGGATGAAGCCTATGTATTTCACCTATCCTAGTACTAGATGAAGTGGTTTTAACATGTTAATAAGTACTAGGAAATGGTACTGGTTTTTGGGTT
Organism: Jasminum sambac; assembly: GCA_018223645.1. Taxonomy (NCBI): domain Eukaryota; kingdom Viridiplantae; phylum Streptophyta; class Magnoliopsida; order Lamiales; family Oleaceae; genus Jasminum; species Jasminum sambac. The sequence continues at coordinate 31,145,269 of CP073647.1, read as the reverse complement.
TCCATGGTTGGTATTTGCATTCATTTAATAAAGAGTGACTTGAAGCCAAATGCATTTTCAATTAAACTTGGATCTAATCAAAAGTAAACATTGAAACTATTAGAAGGATGAAAAAGTAATAAAAAGTAGGTAGATGGAAGCCAAGATGAAATGTTAGGTGAAACGAGAAAAATGTCCTTGTGTGCTACCTCTTATCAACCATAGATGCTATCTTAGATCTAACTAAGCCTTTATTTGGTTTTATCTATATTTTCAGTTTTTAATGTGATTAGGAATACGGGTTGTTACACCCTGGAAGGCAAAGGAATGAGTACCCTGCTTTAAAAAAAAAGAAAAAAGGATCAACGCAAGATTAAGCCTATGTATTTCACCTATCCTAGTACTAGATGAACTGGTCTTAATATGCTAATAAGTGCTAGGAAATGGTACTGGTTTTTGGGTTTCCATGGTTGGTATTTGCGTTCATTTGATAAAGAGTGACTTGAAGCCAAATCCATTTTCAATTTACCTTGTATCTAATCAGAAATAAACTTCGCTTTTTGTTGATTTTACTTACATCATGTTAAATTACGTTACCGAATACTGCAGTCTGTGTTCTCTTACCAACCGTTTCGGAAAAAACAAAATCGATTACAGGTCTCTGGTTTGAAGTCTATTACTTCTAAACACTTGGCTATGGCAAGTCAGGTTATCAGCTTCACTTATGCCATTATTCCAGGTAGGTGATGAAATTCTTTGTTTGTCTAATAGAGATTATTGAAAATTTATTTTTGGACCAAGAACTAAAAAAGAAAAATCTAAAAAAGTTTTCAAATCAACATAACGAGTGATTGAAAATGATGTGTGGGCAAAATTATTTTTTGATTAAGTTGTGTCAAACAAGCTCTTCATGTACTTCAATTCAGTTAGATGCTCATGTTTCTGTGTGTTTAATTTGAATTATCTCCGTTGAAAATTGTGCACCGATGGTGTGTGTTTGATATTTTTGTTTGGTAAATTCATCATCTGTGTTCATTGATATATGTGATCGTTTCCAAGATGTATATAACAAGGTGGACTCACCAGCACTCAATTCTCATCCCAAACTTGTAACCCAACGAAATCCATCAAAAACTGTTACGAGTCGGCACCCTTGATCCAATAAAATAAACGAAAAGTACACCAGGGTTTTCATCATCTTGAAAAGGTGCTCCCGATTGCTCAATCCATTTGGTCCAGATGAGCAAAGCAGCACCACTTTCCATATTTTGCTTATGACCAAGCGAATCCATTTAACTTCCAATTATGGCAAAGATGTTGCAGCCCTTCTACCTTTTTTTACCTAATTATAGTTCTGAAGTATATGTTTCTTTTAGTTTTCCTTATTTGAATTGTAGTATGTCTAAATAACTGAAGCACTATCCAGTGACTTGACATTTTTTTCTTGGATGTAAGAAATCAGGAGAGTTCTCTCCTTGAAAGTGCCAGAAACATACAAGGGGCTTCTGTTGTTAGAGATTGACAGAGTAGCAAATGTAAGAGACTTTTCATCCTAATGCATCTCTCCTTTTCTGTCTTCTGCGGAGAATTTTTTAAGGCTTTTATGCCCTTTGTTATGGTTATGCTATGGAAAAAACACTGCCTATCTTCATAGATTATATGCACTACTCAGGTGATTTCCAAATTACCATATTTTAGCTTCAGATATTGTAGCCCATTAGGCGAGTTTGATTAATATCGATGACGGATAATTTCTCTATTTAAGCTTAAAATATTTTAATTCATTTACCTTGCTATTTGACATTCTTGAATCTTGTTGTATCGATACAATCATATCAATTCTTTTTACTGAGGCACATGTAGCATAAGATCTCCCTCTCACTTAACAGAGTGAGTTGGACATTGTTGATTGATGCCTAACAGCAAAAAAGCCTTGCGCCTGATTTTCTGATTATTCGGTCTGAAGATTTGTATTTTCTTTGATTTGGTCTAGTCTTAATGGTAGATGCAAAAATAGATTTGCCAACCCACATATCGCCTTCATGTCGGTGTGTTTGTAGTCCACGGATGAACAATGATGCAATTTTTGGAACTTCGTAGAGCATTGATCATCTAAATTTCCATATCATGTCCAAATAATAACATTTTTTTGTGGTAATAGCAGTGATATGTTAACTCAGAGGAAGAAATTGATAGCAATTTTAATTCTCCTGGTCGTTCTCTTCCTGCACTGGAAAATGGGTTTTGTTTTTTTGTTTTTTTGTTTTTTTTAAATGTTACACGCATACAGATTCTTTCAGAGTTGGTTTATTTGCTGGCTGTCTTTTGGGTCGCAAGGAAGTTAATCAGCTAGCAGTATAGATGTCCACTCCACTTTTCTCATACACGTGTTATGTTGCTTGAACATCTCTATAGAACTTGTAATGTTCATCTGGATAATCTGGTTTCTGTATTACTATATTACAGGCTGTCAGACTATTCCGATAAGCTTTCCAACACTTGTTTGTTTCCTTGACTTACAGGATTATAAAGTTCACCGCGATGAGATACACTCTAAGCTCGTTCAGATAATGAGAGAGAGATTGGTGGTTCATCTACGTAGCTTGCCGCAAATTGTTGAGAACTGGAATAGGTCTGAGGATACTGATTCACAGCCGAGTCAATTTGCTAAGACTCTCGTTAGGGTAGGTGCCATGCCATTTAAATTTCCAGTGATAGTTTAAAGAAAACAGCGGACTTTTTCTTACGTCCTCCTGGGACATAGCCAGCAATATGATCGAAGATCTTGGAATGCGATCTGTGTGATTTACCATTGCATTAGAATTTATTCACTGTGGGATACAAAGCTTTCAGAGACTAAACTCAAAACCGATCTGGAATGCAAAATGTTGAAACAAAGATAAATATTGGGGTGAAAATAAGGTAGAGTGATCCAAAAATAATTGAGTAATGCTATATGTATATACAAGTCAATCCCCCACACTATCCACACACTTAAATTCCTATTTTACACCTTATTTGGTAATTTGACATGAAAATGAGAGGTAAAGTTAGAAAATTAAGTTTGTAGAAAGAGCGTGGCATTGACTTATGTGTACTTATAACATTTTTGAAAATAATTATTAATTTAATGCTCCATTTTCAGACTTACCAGTTTACTAACTTGAGATTGGAGTTGCTTTTATTCACAAATATAAAACTATTGCAAACTTGCAATGCTGATCATCTGCGCTTGTTCTCATTGACCTGTTATTCATCTGAAAAATTATTTTATTTATTATTTTGAATATTGCTTTATTTTTTACTTTTAAAGCTTGAAAGATTGCCAAACGTTGTAGTAGTTTGATACTACTCATTTCTCCTCCTAGGCAACCAACCTTTTCCAATAATAATTTTAAAGTGTGCGTGGAGCGATACTCACCAATCAAATGGTTTCGTTGGGTTTCTTCTTGATGGACACTTTCCACAACTCATGGTTTCAGTTGGCAATTATCTTCCATTGGTTACCTCAAGTTGCAGAAATTTCTTTACTAGTTCCATTCTTCGCACATACCCATGTAATTTGGACAGAGTGAAGAAATGAAGGGGGAAGGTCACCTTTTGAGGTGAGATATTGTCGCTTGTTACTCCAGTGGAGAAGAGCCAGAAGAGAGACAGACAGACAGAGAGGGAGAGGGGGTTTGGGGGTGGGGGTGGGGGGCGGTGGTGTTGGAGAAATTTGATAAAAAACATCTTCTTGAGGATGTTCCTCTTGCTGCCTCTAGATTAAGGCTTCTTCTATAGAAGATGTTGATTTACTTAAAAGACGTGTTAGATGCTTGGTTGAAAATTAGGGGAAATATATTAAAAAATGTAAAGTAATTGTATGAGTGGTTGAAAATGATGAGAAAGAAAAAGTTAATGGAAGTTAATGGAAAAAGATAGTGTATAGAACAAGTCCTAACTTTCACGGAAGATACCAATGCCCTTACCCTTGAAGGCTTTTCATACTTGCATCGTAACTATTACCATTATCTACGCAAGAAAAATAGAAATGTTACTATGTGTGCCTGTGTGCGGGAGACGAGATAGAGAGACTTGTGGTAGTAAATCTAGTGTAATTCAGAATCTGGTATGACATGACAGCTTGTTTTTCGTCAAGTCGTTGTATTATTATTTGTTATTGTCCAAGTCTGTAGAGAAAGCTTTCATTTAATGCTTCCTTCTGATATATGAAATCTAATATCTAGTTACTTCTGTCCAGCAGTTTTAATAGTGGTTTCCCCGTTTTGGTTGATATTAGCTACTCAAATGCCTTTTAATCACTAGCAAAATATGCAACTTTTCACTTATTTTTTGCTTTTTAATCTGTGAATTCAGGAAGTTGGTGTACTGCGACGTACGCTGTCTAAACATCTACTTGAAGAGGATGTTCAAGCAATTTTCGGGTATGACCTTACCTTCAGAAGTCTGGCTTGCCATTCCTTTTCGTTCACCGTCCTTTATTTTTGCGGTTATTTCATTCAAACACAGCTAGTCGGGACATTTTGAGAAACTATTTTCAATGAGAGCTTTCAGATATGTGTTTGTTATATTTTCTGATCTGTGCATAATTCTAAATGCTACTTGCAGGCAGGTTGTCGTGATCTTCCACACACAAATTTCTGAAGCATTTAAATCTTTGGAGATAACCACTCCACATGCAAAGAAAAGGTACCAATAACCTTTATGCTGCACCACTTTGTACGCTAATGGTATTGGATAGAGATTATCGAAAAAATGATTTTTAGATGTATGGTTGAAATGTAAATTGTGACACGTAAAGAAAGTGTATTTAAAAAATAGGAAAAAAATGTCAAATCAATGTAATCAGTGGTGGAGAATGACAAGACAAAAAATTGATTTTATTTTTATTTTATTATTATTATTATTTTATTTATCAAACAAGTAGTAAATGTTTCTGAGATGTTGATCAAGAGCAATGCTAGAGGTACAACATAATTGTATAACAAAGCGGTATAACCCTCTAATAGAAGGTTGGACCTCACCAATAGAAGGTTGGACCTTACCAATACAAGGGGGGTAAAAACTGATCAAAATATCATTTTTTACCCCACTAGTATAGGGGTTGTACCACTATATTGTACCTTTAGCATTATTCGTTGATCAGATGGCATAAGGTTTATAAAACTTTTCCTTTTGACGTTTCTCCTCACCATGGCTTCAAAACATCAACTTTGCTAGGAAGTGCATTAATTCATTCATTTTTTTATGCCATTCAAATGTTTGGGATACCCTGTGTCAGGCTTTATTGTGACATTCAGCATATCCTTGGAGGCATCAGATCACTGCCTTCTGTTAATTCAGGCGAATCCAGTCCACCAAACTGGGGGCAACTCGATGAATTTGTGGCACAAAATTTTGGCGCCGAAGCTAGTGAATAGATTCTTTGTGTAATATTTAATTGATAAATTTGGACCGAGGCTGACCATTACTAGTTACATGAGTAGCCTGCGCATCAAGTTGCTACATTATTCGAGGTAAATTAAGGTAGACTTTACCATCTACGTGAGAATTTTGTTAAATTTCAGTAGGTTATCAAACAAATAGTTTACTTGTTTGTAAGAAATTGTATTGGGTTATTGTGAAGAGTAGTGCCTCAGGTTTAAATTATGATGGGATTATAATTTCTCTCAAGCAAGCATTTGAATTCAAAATTTCAGATGCAAGGCACCATATTTTACTAATTGTTGTAATCAAGGTGCAAAATTGCATGGTGAGAAATTATACCGGTCCGAATGCTTAGACTATGCATCAAGGGAGAAGATCAAAAGTGCTGTCATTTTTTTCACAATAAAGCCCTTTTATTAGCTGCATGATGACTCATTTGTTCAACGGTTCAAACGGATGAAATTATTAGAGCGCTAAATGAAATACAGTTGCTTCATGTGGAATAATAGTTTAAAGTATCACAATTGCAAATAATCATCCCATCTTATGCTTAATTATTTTACCATATTCCTCGCATTCATTGTCATCTAATTTTTTGCAGGGACTAGGCATGCGGAATATATTGCTGCAATCCCAGGCTCAACTGTGAAAGGAGAGACTGTTTTGTATCATATACACAATTTTTAATGATCCTGATGTTTCCATTTTGTAGGAAAAAAAGTATAGTATCAGTGTATTCTTTTGTGAGTGTTTTTGTTTTGTTGTTTATTCATTTTTGTTCTCATTGTTTTCTTGTCAATGAACTTTCTTCCCCTTCTTAACGTTACTTTTCTTGTTAATAGATATACAAGCAGATTACTGGTTTTCCTTTCAAATGTATATCCATGTTTCTATACTCACCAAACAACGTCTCTATTTGGAACGTTAAAGCAACATGCAAACACATTAAAACAATTGACACTCATATGGTGCAGTCAATCCGACTGATGTGGCATCTTGGGACCCAGTCCGACCAATGTGATGTCCCACTTCACTTTAGGGTGGACCATAACGTGGCAATAACGTGCATTCTGGGTATATTGGATTATCTTTCTTCAAACCTTGTAACTTTAGGTGGATAGTCTGTAAAATTACTAAATTAGTGCACATCTACAATCAGGAATCACTAGCAATGCTTCGAAATATATAAAAGAATGCTTGCACTTTCACCGCAGAGTGGGTTTCATTGTGTAACGATCTTCATAATAGTACATACAATTTATGTTTTCTCATGTATTCAAGTACAGCACTGAACCCACATAGAAAATGCATTCCTTCACCTGTTAGATGTAATCTCCAATATAAATTCTTTCCCAATAAGTAGTGACAGGTTTGATATCTCCACACTGACAAACCCATTGTAGTTGGCATTAGTTCCTATTTCCAAATGTCTCCTCTCTTCAACTCCCATTCCAGTGATGAGACGATATCCTTCAATCTTGCCGAAACCCATGCTCAATCCTAGAAAAGTAACCTTATCTATAGTCCAATTTTGATTCAAAGCAAATCCTCCTTTCATTACCTCAGACTTGAGTATTATTCTATCCCCCATTGTACTACTACTAAATTTTATCATACTCCATTTTCCTCCCTCACCTCCCATTTCAACATCCTCGCCGTCATCCAAGAAAACCTCTCCAAAGCAGTTTTCACTTCTGCTGATTACCACCAACAGTTGGAATGGCATTTTCCGGGCTTCTCGTGTTGTCATTGCTTCTCCTTGCATGGCCAATATGTTCCCTTCTCGAACATGCAGATTGATATGATCAGGAGGTGCATTGAGCTTGACATAACTTCCTTTTCGTAATTTCAAAGAATGCGAATAGTCAAAGAGGTCAAACCAGTTCCCAGCTGGGAAATATGCATCAACAGAAACTGCTCCAGGCTCTAGTACGGGCGAAACCAATATGCCCTTGCCAAGTAGAAATTGTGAGCTGATGTTGTAAGTGTTTGAATCTTGGGGAAATGAGAAGAAAATCGGCCGTGCTATAGGTATGCCTTTAGAGTGTGCCTCGTACATCAACGTGTACATGTAAGGCAATAGGCGGTAACGCAGTCCTAACACTTTCCTTGCTGTTGCTGCCACTGAATGCCAGAGATATAGCTCTTGACGAATGGCATCCTTGTCCGAATGGTCTCTTGCAAAGGGATAGAATGCACCAAGCTACATGTTCATAAAGTTTTGAAATCAATTGAATACACTATACAGATGGAAGAACAGCACATAAAGACACTAATCTCTTACAATGCACAAGATTATATCACAGGTGAAGCCAATTCAAGAGAGATTTTGTTTTGGAAAACCATATAGGTTACCTGTATCCATCGCCGGCAAAGTTCTTCAGTGGTGTTTCCAAAAAAGCCACATATGTCAGCTCCAACCATCGGAATTCCAAATATCCCGAAATTCAAGATACTTGGGACTGAGTATGCCAAATCACTCCAACTGGCGGCATTGTCACCAGTCCAGTGTGCCGAGTACTTTCCCGAACCCGCAAAAGTAGATCGGCTTAGTACAAATGGCCTTTTACCAGTTACATTGACTAAAGCTTTATAAGTAGCTATAGATTCCAAAAATCCGTAGAGATTGTGTGCGTTATATTCCGTAATGTCGCTGAAATGTAGCGAAGTCGCGGGTATAGTTTCCTCACCAAGGGGACGTCGAGTTCCACCACTATCGATCTTATAGGGAGGATTATCTAGGGTAGATAATGGATTGGGAGGCGAGGATATGAAATTGGCTATCTCATTCATGTCAATCCAGAGGCCATCAACAGGGAGAAGCTCATAAAATATCTTAATTTCATTACCCCAAAACACTCCAGTTGATGGGTTCAGAAAATCCGGAAAGTAGGTTAATCCAGGCCAAACTTTGCCGAGGTAAGGTATACCATTGCGCTTTATGTAAATGTCAGCTTGCATTCCTCTTGTGTAGGTAGGATATGTCTCATTAACACTAATTCCTGCAGTTTTCCCAAAATGTCAGTTGAAAGGGTGGTCATAGAGCACAAGCAAATCTGTTTTTGTTGGTGTCAGCTTACCAGGATCTATGATGAGAACATATTTGTGACCATTCTGGTGAAGCCGATCGACAAATTTCTTCATCTTCTCCACGGGAAAATTAATGGGGTCAAAAGTGAAATCTTTGTAGCCATCCATGTAATCAATATCTGTCCACATAACTTCTAGTGGAATTCTAGCTTCTGAATAACCAGCAACCACATTCTCGAGGTCGTAGATATCCTTGTAACCGTAACGGCACTGGTGAAATCCTAGGAATGAAGAAAGAACACGATTCTCTCAAGAACTTTATGAAATAAGACTAGAGAAATCTGAGGCCCACAAGTCATAACCAGGTACATTAATGATATTTCAGAATCTTCAAAATTCAGGCTCGTAAATAAATGCAATTCACACGCTGAAGTAAGCAACGTATTTAAATGTAACATAGGAAAATTTGATGCAAAAGCAAGCATATTTTCTTTTAGATGGCTAATGTCCTTAGAACGCCGGTTTCGTCAGAGAAATGACATTTAAGTTCTTTTGATTTTCATGACTTGTAGCCAACATTCTTGAATTGCAGTAAATATCAGCGAAATATTAGTAATTAACTTCGTAAACAATTTCCATCTTTTCAATCCAAAATCTTACCATTTCCAAATAATACAGCATGGACTAATTCTTGGCCTGAAACACCATAACACTGTGATTATTAGAAAGTACTATTATACTTACCGAGAGACCAATAAGGCATAGGTGCAGGGCGGCCAATAAGTTCAGTGTACTGTTCGACAACCATTTGTGGACCTGGCCCAGCAAAGAAGTACAAGTCAAGCATTCCACCGATCACCTTATAAGTAATCCTGTCCCCAGTGTACACAACATCCATCCCATTGCTATTGAGCAGCAAGACTCCATGAGTGTCCCCACGAGGTGACCGGACATCCATGTAGAAAGGGTGGGACCCGTACAAGTTGACATCAGGCGTCTCGCTGGCAATGTTGACATTCCACAGGGTAAGAGTCTGGTTATGCTGCAGCCTAAACGAGGTCGTTGTATGCTCTCCAAGGCCATAAAGATTCGAAGTGTCGGGTGGCAATGAGGAGGAGAGTTGCAGGTACTGGTCTTTGAAGACGAGGTATGTTTCAGGGTGATTGTTTTCAGGGGTAGTGTTGAACAGTGTGTCACCGGAAGAGAGGCGGCTGACGGAAAATCCAAACGGGGTGGTGTTGAGGAGGGTGAAAGTGAGGTCAGAGGCAGGGTCCGAGAGGGAAATGCGGTGGTTTTGTAGCGGTGAAGGGTGGTTATCGGTGAGGGAGCGGTGAAGCAGAGAGTGGAATTGGCGAGGGAGGATCTCATTTGGGATTTCCCATCTAGGGTTATTGGCATCTGTAATTCTGATTCTCAAACGGTCTTTAGTCTCAAAGCTGTAGGCACAATTTTAGCCCAGAGCTAGTCAATATATGATTTCATTTTGCACGGATACTAATTGATTAACGAATTTTCGAAGATTTTTACCGATATTAACAGTTTAGCAGTAGAAATTACTGAGATGAAGAAGGTGAATTAGGTACCTGGCAGTGAGAGTGAGGAACTGAATATCAGGTCCGAGAATGGATGAATTGCGGATGAGCTGAAGACGAGCAGTCAACGTCTTCCCTGATGAATCGCCAATCACAGATTGAATACGGTAGCCATATCCAATTACTCCTTCCTCAGCTAATGAAGATGATGATTCATTTGCATATAACTCTGAATACAGTAACGCGAAGAAGATGAACAGATAGAAGATAATAACATGCTGTGATGGTATTTTTCGGTACATTTACTTCCAGATTTTCTTTTCAATAAATCAATTTTCCAACCTTCCTTTTTTTCTGATCAATCACTGTACTCTGTTGTTGGTAATGTAGCAATCATCATCAATAATTATGATAATGATAATAATTCATCTCCAATTGGTCCTGTCAAAATTCAAATGGTCGTCTTCTGTATATCTTTACAAATCTGTCCACTTCAGCTGTGATTAGACTATTAGAGCAATAAAAAAAAAATCACTTGTTCTCATTTTTTTAAAACTCATTAATATTTAAAACTCATTAATATTTAAAAAAAACCATAAAAATATGTTTTGTAGTTTAAAAAAAGAAAATTCTACTTTTGGAAATAAACCAACATTAATTAATAGTTTTAAATAAGAAAATTCTTTAAATATAAATATTTTTAATGAAACATAAATTTATCATTAAATGTGATAAATAAAATTTAACAATAAAAAATTAGTTTGGGAAAAACTTTAAATGTAATTTCATTTTTCAAATTTTTAATTAAAAAGATTAAATAATATGTATTTTATTTATTTATTTTTACAGTGTTAAAAAATGTTATAGTTTTAATTAGTTTTGATTTGTAATGTGCATTGGACTAGTTAAATAGTGGATTATTCTTAAATCAAATAGTGAATGCTATAATTATAATTGAATTTTCACTGAATAATTTATTTATTTTTAAATAAAGAATAATTTATCAATCTTTTTCTTTATATTTTGAATTGTTATATTATCATACAATTAATCTTTATATTATAATTTGTGAAGTTTCACGTAGGCAAAGATGCCAACATGACATATATTAAATATTTTAAGAAAATTATAAAATTAGTTTTGGAAATAAACCAACATTAATTAGCAATAATTAAAAACATGATTGGAAATAAGCCAATATTTAAAACAAACATTTAATGAGAAAAAATTTATTTTGGAAAGACTTTAAATATAACTTCATTTTTTAAAATTATAATTCAAAATATTAAATAATAAATATTTTTATTTTTATTTAATTTTATCGTGATAAAATTGTAGGTTTTGATAGTTTTGCTTGGTTACTGAATTGGTATATTCAAAAATAGTGGGTATCTGATGCTTTTTTCTTTTTTAAAATCAAATAGTGAGTGGTTAAAATTATAATTGGATTTTATGTTGAATAATTTATTTATTTGTAAGTAAAATAGTAATTTATTAATCCTTAGATTATTATAATTGAAGAGTCACGTTTGGCAGATGCCCTATTCGCAATGCCATCATGACACATAATTTCTAATTAAAAAATGAATTCATACTTTTTATTTTTAATACGGCTGATGTGATATGCTCACTAACGGGATTTTGCATTGCACGTTTTTTTCCTTTTCTAAGTATATAAAATTTAAAATAAAAATTTTTTCTTTCTACAATTAACATACAGTTTGCATAAATGGAAAGAAATCAAATGAATTATGTAGATATGGAAATTTGTCGGTAGCACTACAAATTTAAGTGGCATAAAATTAAGTATAATGCTTCTTATAAAATAGAGCTAAAATTAAGTAGTAATATAATTACAATTAATCACTAAAACAATGCATAAAATTATAAAATTTAGAGTGCGTAATGTCCATTTTAGAAAGAAAAAAGTGTTCAATATAAATTTGATATGTACCAACGAGAAAGACATATTTTGATAATCAAAAAATTTTTATATATTCATTTCCAATGGTTCGTTTCTAATTAACTATTCTCCACGAGCATTGTTGTGCAATACTATCCATGACAATTAGAATTAAAGTAAACGTTTTGATAAACTTCTTAATTATGTGAGGCACGTGAATTTTTACAATTTAGAATTGTAAATTTACTCTGCGTTTTTTTCATCGACTATAATATATAATATTATAGATTTTAATAATTGTTTACAATTACACAATCTCCTATGTATAAATTACATCAATTATGTAATTCAATATTTATATTTATAATTTTATATCAATTATTTATCATACATAAATTTAATTATTCCCGTATATCGCACGGGCGTAATACTAGTTAAATGTCTTTCAGTTGGGATCTTTTTGTGGGGGAATTTTTCAATTTTCACACTTACGCTTGTAAAATATTTCATAAACGGCCATTTGTAAACAATTTTCTTTGGAACCAATGGAAATTCGTCCTTGTTAAAGTAACAATCTCGTCCCATCATTCTTCACCAACTCTTTTTGTTTATTTCTTCCCTACAATTGTACACTTTTTTATTTATAATTGGTTACCTACCTAAATTTTAAACGCAATATTAGATTAAAATAAATAAGTAAATCTTACAACTTGACCATTTAAGTATGAAATTTCAAAATGCGTCGTTTAATTGTAACACACTACAGATACTTTATAATTCATTACATAGTCTCAGTGATTCATTATAGATTCTCCGTAATGGACTTGTAGCCCACTAAAAGTTCGTTACACTCGTAGAACTTGATGGTGCTTTCTACCTGATGTGTAGCTAGGATTATCGTGATGCACCTCTCGTTGTATCCCCCTTTTTCAGGTTACGCAATTGCGATTCTTTCGGTGGCATTGGGGGGAAAACCGATTCATCTTAAACATTTAACACCCTTTCATGATATACATGCATACTGATTGTGAATATCTCCATCCGGGAGGTTAAAAAGTACATGCCTTGTGTTGAACAGATTCTTCCCAGCTAAAAACACAGGGATGATTCTTGTCTTAACATTTGAATATGAAATCTTCAAGAACTACAAATTATCCATCCTGGATATCCTGACCAAATTCCCCTCAACCCGGCGCTTTCGACACCATTCCGTACATAAACATACCTTCAGCCTGCACCTCACTGGCGCATTTCTGCTCTAACAATCTCTCTGATGCATCTGCTTTGCGCATTTCTGCTCTAACAATCTCTCTGATGCATCTGCTTTTACATAACAGGAGAAGAGCATCAAAGGAACTTATGCTGAGGATTATGATGAGAAACTATGAAGATTTTTTTTTTTTTTTTTAATACAAGATGGGGATTGTATGGGAGGAGTGGTGTCTCAAACCCGGGCCAATCAATACCCGGTAAGGGTGCCTTTTCTACTAAGCCAACCCTCTTGGACTAGAAACTATGAATGAAGATATTGTTTTGGATTTCACGAGATGTTTTTGGTGGCATGCAAATTGGCTGGGTTTATCTCTTAGTGATTTCATTGAAATTTATATGATTTTGATCATTATTATTGAAATTACAACATTGTTACTACAAAATTCAGAATAATTATTTTTAAAAATTACATTTCTAGTTGATTTTTTTTTTTCGTATTCATTGCATATTAGCATTTTCAATTTTCAATCCACTACTGCCGCCCTTCATAATTTTTTTTTTTTTTAATGGGAAAATTTGACAACTATGGATAGCTACATGTTTGAGTTGTTAAATGACAAGTGTTATACTTTACCTAAAAATGAGGTGTTAAATTAAATTAATATTCTTTCATTATTATTATATATCTTTATATTATAAAAAGAGAAGTGCCATGTTGGCAATAGTGCCAACATGGCACTCATTAATATTTTTTTAAAAAATCATAAAAGTCAATTTTGTAGCTAAAAAAAAGAAAATTCTATTTTTGGAAATAAACTAACATTAATTAGTAGTTTTAAATAGGAAAATTCTTTAAATATAATTATTTTTTAATGAAACATAAATTTTTCATTAAATGTGATAAATAAAATTTGATAAGAAAAAATTAGTTTTGGAAAAACTTTAAATGTAATTTCATTTTTCAAACTTCTAATCTAAAAATATTAAATAATAAGTATTTTATTTATTTATTTTCACTGTGTTAAAAATTAGAGTTTTAGATAGTTTTGATTTGTAATGTGCATTGGATTATATAAATAGTAGATTATTCTTAAATCAAATAATGCGTGCTAAAATTATAATTGAATTTGCACTAACAATTTATTTATTTTAAATAAAGAGTAATTTATGAATCTTTATCTTTATATTTTGAATTGTTATATTATTATCATATCATTAATCTTTATATTACAGTTTGTAAAGTGTCATGTAGGCAAAGATGACAACGCGGTACATATTAAATGTTTTTTTTAAAAATTATAAAATTAGTTATTAGTTATGAAAATAAACCAACATTCATTAGTAGTAATTAAAAATATAATTGAAAATAAACCAATATTTAAAACACACATTTAATGAGAAAAATTTATTTTGGAAAGACTTTAAATATAAGTTCATTTTTTAAATGTCTAATTCAAAATATTAAATAATAAATATTTTGTATTTTTTATTTAATTTTATCGTGATAAAATTATAGATTTTGATAGTTTTGTTTGGTTACGTGAACTGGCCTGTTAAAAAAATAATGGACATTTTTTACTTTTTTCCTTTTTTAAATTAAATTGTGAGTGGTTAAAATTATAACTGTATTTATATTGAATAATTTATTTATTTTTAAGTAAAATAGTAATATATTAATCCTTAAATTATTATAATTGAAGTGCCACTTTTGATAAACGCCTTATTGGCAGTGCTAATATGACACATAGTTTCTAATTAAAAAAATTAATTGATATTTTTCCTTTTCAATACAGTTGATGTGATATGCTCACTAATTGAATTTTGCATTATACGTACGTTTTTTGCCTTTTCTAAGTATATAAAATTAAAAATAAAAAGTTTTTATTTCTACAATTAACATACACTTTACGTAAATGGAAAGAAATCAAATGAATTATGTAAATACAGAAAATTATCGGTATTATTACAAATTTAAGTTACTTAAAATTAACTATAATACTTCTTATACAATATAGTTAAAATTAAAAATTAATTACAACTAATCACTAAAAGAACGCATAAAATTGTAAAATTTAGAGTGCATAATGTCCATTTCAGAAAGAAGAAAGGTGTTCAATATAAATTTGATATGTAAAAACCAGAAAGACACGTTTTGATAATCAAAGAATTTTTATATATTCATTCCCCATGGTTCGTTTACAATTAATTACTCTCCATGATAATTGTTGTGCATGCTATACAAGGCAATTAGAATTAAGGTTATACGTTTTGATAAATTTCTTAATTATGTGATACACGTGAATTTTTATAATTTACAATTGTAAATTTACTCCATATTTTTTGCATTGATTATAATATACAATATTATAGATTTTAATAATTATTTACAATTATGCAATCTCCTATGCATAAATTACATTAATTCTGTAATTCAACATTTATATTTATAATTTTATATCAATTATTTATTGTACATAAATTTAATTATTCCCGTGCATCGCACGGGCGTGATACTAGTTATCTTAATATAATAATAAGACAAGTGCCATCTAGGCAAAGTACCTAGGTGGCAATGCCATGTTTGGCATTAGTTTTAGGAATTAATTATTTTTCTAATTTCATTTATACTGCTTTCCTGATTTAGTATTTTTTTATATGTGCATTATCTTTTTTATATGTATTCTATTTTTTGAATAAATTTATAAATTATTTTAATTATTTTATATTTAGTGTTGTATTTCAATTTTTGAATATTACATTTTAGTTATTTTATATACATCTTAATTTTCAAATTAATTATATAGTTGAAGTGTCAGCTTAGCGTCATGTCAGGTTGGTAGCGATAATCTGTTTTAGAAAAAAGAACCTTTTCACATATTTAAAAAAAATAAAAGATCATCTTTTTTGTAGTCGCCACATTAAGGTGAACGAAATCAGCCAACGGTGAAAAATCAATTCAAGCTAAATGTACCAATTCAATTTAACATTCATAAAGTTTATATATGTCTGTGTAAACCAACCATAAGATTATTGTTAATCATATTGGAAATATATTTGAACAATGTATGACTTATAAAACGTGTTATTAAGATTATTGTTTTGTTTAAATAAGCATATTATCTAAATTTTTTTCTCAAATATTATGTTCTTACCTTAAATCATCAATTATGTAATTGATATAATATTTTTCTTAAAAGACAATATTTCACACCAAAATTTATAAACCAATATTGAAATCTATAATATTACATATGTGTTGTTATTTTTATTATATATATTCACAATAATATATTATCTTATTTTATAATAATATTTTATATATACCATCTTAATTGTCCCGTGCAACGCACGGGGGTAATACTAGTATATATATAGAGGAAAATATAAACGATATGGTGACAAAAATAAAATTTTATTTGGTAATTATATATCAATGTCTATTAATCAATCAAATCTCTCCTAAACAATGGGAAAGGATAACTAACATCAATGCACGTTTTGTATATCAATACAAAATTGGAGAGAGAATATGGCTTTTTTATTGCTTTTTTGTTTTTACTTTTAATTTCCTCCACCCCACCCCCCCAAAAAAAAAAAAAAAAAAAACCGATTGAAATTGTTTGTCCGAGCCTTTGGCTATGTAGCATTATTCTTAAGTCTTATGACCTAGACAATTATGGGTACAATATTCTCGATGTGATTTTTACGTCTCCAATACTACACATTCCCATATGTAAATTCATTTCTTAACTTGCTTTACAATCTTCCTTGTAGACCTTCACTCATTTTGTTGCAGCTGAAATAGTTGGATCGAGTTGAAGGTGTCGTAGAGCACGGAGCTATTTCCACGATCCCTTCAATTCCTCACACCATTTTTTTTTTTCAGCATCTCATGTTCCGTGTTAGCTCATTTTATCTCCATTGCAAAGAATTTCTTATATATCGTACAAAAAGTTACTGTGTGTTCGATATGTTGTGGCTGTATGTCAAGGTGCAGGCCAGTGATTACCTCGGAAGATGGGCTATGCATTGTTGATAATACACTCAAGATTGATGGGAGATAGGGGTGGGTGTCGGTTGGTTCGGTCGGTTTTTCCACCTGAACCGAAACCGGCTGACCATGATCGGTTTTTTTTGTTTTTCAAACCAAACCGAACCGACCGGCTCTATTCGGTAAACCGAAACCGATTGAACCAAGTCGGTTTGGTCAGTTTTTTTTGGTTTTTTAGTATTTTTTTATTTTATAAAAATCGAAAACCGAACCGACCGCCAAAAAACCCAAACCAAACCGACCTGATGCGGTCGGTTTCGGTCGCTTTGGTGGTTTGGTGGTTTTTTTTGCTCAATTCTAGATGGGAGCAGAGTTTAACTGTAGAGCTCTGTAAGTAGAGATTACTGAATATTATTTGTAATACTGCTGAAAATCAATTATGTGAAGTTAAAAATGCATTTTAATGCATTTTTTTCAAATTTCAAATTTGATCAAATAAATCACATCCATATATCTCTCCACTCATTAAATCTCCATCATTCAATTCCATTCATTCTCTCTCTTCCTACTCATAAAAATACATTAAAATTCATCCGCTAACACCCTCTATCTATAGCATAAAAAATGAGAAAATTATTCACATTAACTTTTCTCAAAGAAAATTGAATCTCCATTTGATTTGATCATTTGATGTTTTGTCACCTAGTCCTTATCTTGAAAATTTTTGTAGGTGACCCTTATGGTATGTTCACGCGGTGTGATCTTAAACTGAACCGCAATGCATTTCTCTTGGGCATTTCAAGGTTTATGT
Source organism: Jasminum sambac (assembly GCA_018223645.1). NCBI lineage: Eukaryota > Viridiplantae > Streptophyta > Magnoliopsida > Lamiales > Oleaceae > Jasminum > Jasminum sambac. The sequence continues at coordinate 31,127,381 of CP073647.1, read as the reverse complement.
TCAAAGTGTAAATTAGGAGTTGTCTGTCGTACAGATTAGTTGAACGTATCTGGATTGTGTTTAGTTAAAATGTTGTCTGCCTACGACGAAGTCAAACCAGATGTATCTGGGTCATATTACCGTTGAAGCCCAGATATATCTAGCACGGAGAGTGCATATAGAAATTAAAAAAAAAAACAGCATACACGCGATTTTAAGATGGAAAACCCAACAGAGCAAAAAAATCACCCGTCTGCACTTGCAGATAAACAAATTCACTAGTTGTTAGGAAATTAAACTAGTTACAAGAAATTAAGGATAACAATACGCATATTACTATCAAACAACTAGAATTAGCAATGATCACTCTCTGATCTCTCTTCTAACTTGTACTGTGAGCCAACATTCCGTTACTCTTCAAAACTTCTTGTAACTCCGCATTCCACCCTAGATTTGTGCGGTCCTCTCACCGATCGTCACTTCTCGTGAGGATCTTCTCCTGGTCGAGGCTCCTGTGTAGTGAATCTGACTTCTCCCGAAGATTTGACCTAATGAAGTCGAGTCGTGGGCTTGTAGTACAAAATGGACTTATACTTTGGCGTTGGACACACTCTCAATCTTAGGCTATAAGTCCATGAAGAAGAAGGCACGAAAATGGTTATGCATGCATGTAGGCTATACACGTTGTCTTTTCCTCTCGGCATGCATACACATTTCGTTCGCCCCCCACTTCTATTTATTCACGTGTATACCATTTGTCTTGCCACCCAAGACTTTTGTTTCCATGTAAATTCCTACACACAAGATAAATGGATGAGATGAGTTAAGTAGGATAAATTGTAGGATAACCACAAATAGAAGATAAAGACAATAAGCCAATGCATTTTGAAACTGAGTTATCTTTTCTTAATTTTTGAACTTAAGTTATCTTATCTTAAATTTTGAAATTGAGTAACTTTACTCCATCATGATAAGCGTGCGAAACAAGTAAAATGGATTAAAAAATATGGCAAAGATAAATAAAGAAACCAAAACAAGATAAGGCCCAAGTTGAAGTTTATCACAAATATTTTATAAGATAACCTTTTTAATCGATGTTTAGACCACATTTTATTAGGTGACATTTTAATTAGATTAGGTATGGAAAAATAGAAATGACAACAATGTCGACTTTCCAAATTGAAAAATTATCACACAGGAACCGGTCTAAATTACTACAAGAGGCCTTGTTTGCAACTTTTCATATCCTGTCAATCTGCACGACAAAAGAAAAAAGGTTATGATCCAAAGTGGTTTGGATAACCTTCAAGAAGTTGGAACTCAAACCTATGCTTGAAGTCTTCAAAATGCAAGAAAAAAAAGCGGGGGTGTTAAAGTTGTGGAACCATCTTATCTAAAAGTTTAAGCTAGCAGATCGGTTCCAATTCATATTATTTAATTATAATTTCCTCACGTGTAGGTGAGATTTATTTTTTTCCCATTAAAATCTAACACGTACATATATAATTCATTTTTTAAATGGGTGCCGGTGGGATTCAAACACAGGACCTTAGCTTGCTTGATACCATATTAAAATTGTGGAACCATCTAATATAAAAGTTTAAACTAGTAGATCGATTCCAATTCATATTATTTAATTATAATTTCCAATAGGGGCTATCCCCCGTTTTGCCTCCAGTATGTGAATTAGTTGATGAAGGGGAGTAACTTTAAAAGGAAAAGAGAAAGGTTTATAGTGTTCTAACCTCTTACCACTCACAAGACAAAGTATTTAGAGGTCTTGCTTAATAACTTTTTTCAAACGCTGTGGCGTATGATTGATATGTATTCATATTTGGCAGGACCACGTTTCATCAAGTCATTGTTTAGTAACTGTTTCCGAGGAGTGGGTGACAACCGTTTTGACGGGTGCATCGTATTCCCGTTTCCTATAATACGTCCGCATTGACACCCACGTCCATATTGCACCATGCATCTGTACCGTGCAAGCTCACAAAGGGGATTATGACTTTATCCCTAGAAAAGCTTGTATCCATACCATATGGATGTAATTACGATCCTATTCACGGCGAAGAGGGCACATCTGATTACGACCTTATTCTTCAAAACGCTTCATAACTGAATTCATAGAAGGAATACGACCAGGTTCCAAAGAATACGGACGCATTATGAGTGAATATGGTTTTCCTCCAAGTTAATACGGTTTTATTCACAACCAAGGAAGTACACTTGCGTTTTGTCCTTTTGGAGATCTAAAAGTTAGAATACGACCTCATTGTATGCGAAAGTGGCCGCAATAAGGGTAGCTTGTCCAAAGCGGTAGTTAGAGTTTTTGAATCCCAAAGCGAAATCTATATTTTGGGTCTTCTAATCATAATTCTTAGTAGATAAAACCTAAAAATATAATATATCGACGAGTTAAAAGTTCAAAAACTCTAAAGTAATAATATGCCCTCAAAACAATAGTGACTTAATAATTGAAAGTCAATAAGGTGATTAATCAGTAGCAATTGGGTGAGAATTGAGAGGACTAGATTTTCAATTTTGCTTTCTCCCTCTCCTTCGTGCAATTCTCAGACTACAAACGAGAGTAAAAATGCGTTTGATTTAATTTCTATTAGAGGCCTAATTTATAAAGATAGACTCAAAGTTAATGGGAAAAAACTAATAATTAAAAAAATTGTATTTTTACTTTCACACGTTCTACCTTGTTAGTCGTTAGAGTTGGGTTTTTTTTTTTTAGGCTATATGCATCCACTTCATTTGCTCAACGCACCCCATTTTCCATAATTTTTTCATTATGCCCTTGCACCTTTTTTTTTAATGTTCAACCTGAGAGGTCGAAAAAAAATTCATTGGGCAAATACCATTATATATATATATATATATATATATATATATATATATGTGGTGTTCTGCAAACAAACTTCTAAAAATGAAACGTAATCTTTTGGTATTCAATTGTTTTGAATTTCATCTCTCATTATAATCCTTTATATCAATGGCCAAAAAAAAAACTTATAATAACAAATGAAATTCAAAACAATTGAATATCAAAAGATTATATTTCATTCATTCAGAAGTTTGTTTGTCGAACATAATAATACACACACACACATATATATATATATATATATATATATATTATGGTGTTTGTCCGGTGAGTTTTTTTTATTTTATTTTTTGGCCCGTTCGGCTTGAAGAGGCCAAACATTAAAAAAAAAAAAGGTGCGAGAGTAGAATGGAAAAATTATGGAAAAGGGAGTGTGCAGGTGTGCTTAACAAATGAAGTTGGTGCATATAACCTCTCCTTTTCTTTTTTGTTTTTTCCCAATAATTAAAACTCGCAATCTCATTTTCTTGAAACATACAGCATTTGTGAAAATAATTGTAAAACTTTACAAAGAAAAATCTAAACCAGGTGAACGTAAACAAAAATATTGAAAATACTGAAAACACAACATTATTCCATTTTCACTTCGAAATGAAATTTACAGAGGTTTTTTTTTTTTTCATATAGAGATGATTAACAAATAATTTTTGAATTTAATTGAAAATTTTAAAAAATATAAATATATAATTAAAAAAATATTGAAGAAAAAATTGTTTTTGGAAGAAAACAAGCTCTAAATACTTGAAAATCCACGATCGAAAGCCCGAAGGGCATTAATCGTCTTATCCTTTCCTTTCAACAGTATATGTAGCAAGAGCGATTGCGAAAGTAATCGTGCGGTAATGGCAATATCATCATCATCATTTCCTTCCATTAATTATCTGTCGATCCTCAAATCAAACCCACATTCAACAATCAGAACATCCAATGGGCTTCCCATGGTAACTTGCAGCATCCTCCATGACGATTCTGCGCTCCATCAAGCAGCTAAACACACTGTAATCACATTATGCTACTACTAGTCTTTATCTGTTTTTTCAATTTTGATTATTATATTGTATTTTCGGGTTATTCTATGATTGCATTCTGCAGGTGGATTCTTATGTTAAAAATGGAATGGTAATTGGACTAGGATCTGGTCGTGCTTCTAGCCTTGCCATACACTATCTGGGTCGTCAGCTTCGATCTGGTATTATTAGAGATATTCTTGGCATTCCTACGTAAGTCAGAAACCCTCGGTTTTTAGGGATCCTGATAATTGTTATGTTAAAAGTCCGCTTAGTTTAAATTGTGTCTTTGTGGAGTTAAATTGGCAAGAATTAAGTTCTTGACTAATCGAGACTTGCAAGGTAAATTAGCTTGTTTAACCACTCCAATGTGAGGAATACCATTTTTCATTGACATGGTTGAGTGAAATCTTCAAATTTTCACAGAATTGTCATTTGAGTTTCGAAGCTTTAGAGAATTAATTATTGCCCTTTATTACTAGGTGGATGTTCGGTAACTGAGACATCTGACCAAACATTCCACCTTAGACTTTAGAGTATTCTGTTGAGTTGAGTTTTGTCAGCGTCCATTGTTAGTTATAATGTCAACTTTGATTAGCACTTACAGTTTCCTGGTTCATTTTTTCCATTAGGAGTAATCAGCAATACTGTGATGCAGATCTGTTGGTAGTGCGAGTGAGGCTGCAAAGGCAGGAATCCCATTGGATCAATACAGAGACGGCGTTAATGTGTGCACATTTTATCGTGTTTTATTGTACTCAGTTTCATTTTTGAGTTTGAGATATGGTGAACGACTTTATTGGATATCTCTTTTCATTTTAAATTATATATCTGCTTGGATTGTGCTTACTAGATTCTGCTTTGACATTTTGTAGATTGATCTAGCATTCAATGATGCTGACGCTATAGAAGAGAAGACACTTGCGGCAATAATTGGGCGTCAGTATTGCGAGTCATTGATTCAAGAAAAGGTCACTCAAAAGTGCATCCTCAATTAGTACATGTGTATGTTTTTCAATTATTATTTCAGACATCTAAGAGAGAATATCAGCCTAAGTACTATGGAGTATGGATAATTGAAGTGAACAAACACTAGACTGACTTTTCTTGTAATATCTCTAGTTCTGTAATCATCTCTTAACATGCCTTTTGATATGTATGGTTGCTTGTACCCGTTATCTTGCATAAGCTCCTTTTGAATTACTATTCATGTTCAGCTAAACTAGATAATTTTGGATACAGAATATTCTGAAGGTGGCTGGGAAGCTTGTATTCATTGCCACAGGAAGACAGTATAAAGGTGTTGTAGATGGGTCAATACCAGTTCTAATCAGATCTGTAAGCTCAAAAATAAAGTACGCTAGTTGCTAACCATGTTGTGATGGTACATTTCTTGAAACATTATTTTCGTGCATTTCAGATCAATTGGTTGGATACTGCTGAAGCAATTGATGATCTGTTCCTTGGTGATGCTGAGGTACCATTGCATAAGACACTGTCATGCAATTAATTTGAAATTTTGTTTGCCTTAGTCTCTCCTTCTCTAGCATTTTTGGAACATGAACTTTCTATGATTATAAAGTTGAAATTAAATAAATATATTTTTAGTGTCCTGAGTTTTTTTTTTTTTTTTTGGCAAACTAAACTGGGCTTGAAGTAGATATTTTGATGTCTCTAATGCAGTGTCGATTGAGAATTGAAGTCTTTATCGAGATTATTCGTAGTAACTGCCTAGATTTGGTTTTAGTGATTAGTTATTTTTCACATCGAACTATTTATGTGTTAGATTTACCTTTTACATATATGATCTACACAACTATTACTTGACATAGTGGACAACATTTCATAATGCCTTTTTTTCCTTTGAATTATATCAAGGTATGGAGGAGACCATCCATAGGTTATGCAGGTCCTCTAGGGGGCGACTTCCCTCTAGTCACCAAAGAAGGGCATAATGTTCTCGATGTGATTTTCACATCTCCAATACTAAGCCTCGGTACAGTTATTATACAGTACAATGTTTAGATTCATTTCAGTTTTTTCATATTGCTTTTCAATCTTCCTCTTAGGCCTTTGCTCAATTTGTTGCAGCTGAAGTAGCTGATAGTTTGGATCAAGTTGATGGTGTTGTAGAGCACGGGGTTATTTCCAGGATCCTGTTAGTTCCTCATACCCTTTTTCTATTTTTGCAGCATCTCTCATTTCGTGTTAGCTCATTTTTATCTCCATTGCTAAGATTTTCTTATCGTGGAAAATAAATATATCACTGGCGATTCAATGGGTTGTGGCTGGATGGCAGGTGCACGGCAGTGATTGCTTCAGAAAATGGGCTGAGCATTGTTGATAATACATTCAAGTTTGATGGTAGCAGAATTTAATTGTAGGACCCTGTAAGTAGAGATTACTGGATACTGCCTGTAGTTCTGTTGAAAATAATTTTGCTTGATAGTTTGATATAGATATAGTTTCTGTATGATAGAGGATGAGAAATTTATTGAGATTAACTTATGACAGATAAATTAGATCTCCATTTGAGTTGATCATTTGATGTTGTGTCACCTAGTTTACATCTTGAAAGATTTTGTAGGGTCCCTTATGTTCATGTGGTGTCATCTTAAATTTAGCTGCAATGCATTTTCGAGCATTTCAAGATTTACGTTCACAGGTTATGGATAACCTTAATTTGTCGTCGGTGGTGGACCAATATGAACTCATAGTCAGAAAGGAATGAAGAAATCTTGTGTGAATACATAATAAACAGAGTGATCCGAAATCACCTAATGAAAGATGGTCAAATAGGGATACCAACAAGCTGCCCCATTGGACTAGTTTACAATTTAGAACTGCCAATTCAGCGTGTGTTCGTGTGTACTTTTGTTGTCTAAAAATTGATTAAAATTTAACATTTTGGATAGATAGCTGCGGGGACCACGAGATGTGTGGATAATGATGACTGATGAATGATAATGTGAGATGTATGGTTGATATTAATATTTAACATTGATTTTTAGAAGTAAATAATTTTTAAGCAAAAAAAAGTGTATATGAACACATGCTCAATCTCGCATGGACGCATAGTTTAATGAGTTACTAATTGTGTGTTACGGGCTTCTGTCATGGTTTATAAAGTCACAAAGAGTCTCAGTACAATTTCTATTTTTCAGGAAAATTTGCGACAGTTGCTTTATTTGTTAAACTGATTTACCCGATGGTGAGGGGGAAAAAATAATAATAATTACAGCACTGAAGGGTATCATTACTACAAAAAGTGAGAGGAACCCACTGGATAGCAACTTTTGGATCACTTTGACATTCATACTGCCATCTCTACCGACGATGACACTGAAACAAAAGCATAGCCTCCAATCCGTTGCATTCAACGCCTCAAAGGTATTATAAAAAATCTTACACTGCCTGTTCAATTTCCATCCCTAAAAATTCTTTACAAGATTGCAATAGAAGCTCAAGTACAGAGTTTTCACTTTTGGGAACAAAGTTACTTACCTCGTTAACCAACACAGCCACAGTATCCTTCTGAAACCGGTGGCCATTTTCTCTTAAAATTTTTGTCCAAGACTTTTTGGAAAATGCATGTAATAAGTCAGCCGAAGGAGCGCTGACAAGGCAAGAGAGAGCAGAATTGTAGTCACCCTCCTCCAATCTCAAGCAAAACATTTCTGCAATAAGAGCAGGTGGTGGAATCCGTTCAGTATTGACCAAGTGCTTCCATGTCATTTCCAACGGTTCCATCTGGGAAAAAAAGCCGAATGTAGAATCAGTTTTCGACTTTTACAAACGGAGATATATTATGTGATGAGAGAACTTAATAGCAGGTAACATCATACATTTGCAAAATCAAACATTTGCTGACAAATTTAATCAGATACCCTCTCTCTAAAACAAACCAAATTTCCCTGGCCTACACACAACAGAAAGCTGCTAGTGCTGCCTATGTTGTGTGTCTCCTAATTCAAAGCTATATCAATTCCCAAGGTAGCTCTTTATTTCGAGCTTCGTGAAATTTTATGCAAGAAACGGCCTAGTGATCTTTGAAGTGACAGAAAATGGAACAAATATTTTGCCAGTAGATGGAACAAAATAACCTTTCCAGCACTGCGTGCATTGATAATGATCCGAAGGTGACGTTTTGCATTGAAATGGTGTCCATATTGCAGCATTTGTGTGTACACAAACTCAAGATCATCCCATTTCTTCTCCAAAATGCATGCATCTAACATCGTGTTGAATGAATAAATATCTGGTAGAACCTTATCTTTGTAATCCGATTTCTGGTGAACAGACTTTCCATTATCCAGTAAATGTAGAAACAATTGTTTGGCTTCTTTGAACATTCCGTGATCCAGGTAAGCTTTCAGCATTATATTACAAGTAATCAAATTTGGAGAGCAGAACTTCCGCATATAATTAAAGACATACACCCCACTCTGAATGTCACCAGAATCAAGACATGCTTGAATTAAACCAGTGTAAGTTACCACAAGAGGTTTGTTTGCAACTTTGCATATCTTGTGAATCTGCAGAACAAAAGAAAAAAGGTTAAAAATGAGTAGAAGGGGCAACAGGTTAGTGTTAATAAAATCCATGTATTCTAAGCTTATGTTCGTGATATCTTTTATCTACCTAAAAATTAATTTCTAGTAGCCTTTCAAAATCAAATATCAATATACACCACACATCTCACGTCACTATTCATTGCTATCCATACATAAGCTGTCTCTACAGCTATCTGACAAAAAAGTGAGTCTTTAGCAAAATAAAAGTTTACCCGAACACATCGTGGATGATATTCATAATGTACATTATAAAAACAATAAGGTAAGTAACACTAAGGAATTGCATGTCTGTTAATATTCGTCGACACCTCAGCAGAAGCTGGACGGTGTCTGAAAACAAGTCAATCATTATTTCCAGTGCACTTCCCTTCTCACATTTTTTCCAAAGATACCAAAATTGCATGCAAGAAATGAGGATGATATAATGCCAAGGCAGGAAATTAAATCCCAGAGCAAGGTTCAACGGAAATTGAATGAGGTATAAACACAGAACTTGATTCTATAAAAAGATGATTTGGGCCCCAGGTTTTTCAGTCCAATCTCTCAATGTCACTTAAGGAGAAGCAGAATCATAAAAGCCCTATGGCACTATGCTATTGATGTTCCACGCTATTTATAATCATTATGAGAAATAAAGGAACCAATTGTACAGTAAAGCAAAGAAATCCTACTTGTTTTAGTGCCTCCTGGCACCTTCCTGAACTGCAAAGGCATCGAGCAAGGTCATAATACAGACCAGCTGTACCAACTATTCCCCGTCTTTCCATGTCTTCGACAGCCATTACAGCTGCATCAATTTTACCTTCTCTCCAAAGAGTATTCACAAGAACTACAAACAATAAAAGAGAATTAATTTACCCTGGAACAATCTGAAATGATTTAGGCAAAATGTATCTTCTCTGCAGTTACCTTTATATGTTAAAGCATTTGGGATGCATGATTTCTGCACTTTCTTGAAAACATCGTGAACCAGGTTGTACTTGCCGCATGCAAGCATCAACTGCTACAATTAAGATTAGTTAAGCTACCAGCAAATTATAGGAAGCATTGCAAGTGTAGCCAAGATAATTGATACTACCAGATATCATATTGAATATTTTTGTAATTATATTGAATGAAAAATAATTACAAATACGTAAAATTGATGAACTTCCGTGAGGTTCATTCATCTCTCTTGCAACTTCTGCATGAGTACACGAGGAGACCCTCTAACAAAGTTCCATAATGCCTAATTAAATCCACCCCTCCCCTATTTGTAGTGTGATGCCACTTATTTACAAATTACCTAAAATGCCCCTAGGTTCCTATCAATAAAGTGGCAGTTTGAGAAATAGCCACTTTCACTAATCATTGCAATATATGGTCATTTTCAATGGAAATAGACAGCTGTACCCTTTTCAAAAAATATCAACTTTATTGTAGAACTTTCACTTAATTTTACACGAGTAGCCACTTCAAATTCTTCATCTTCCATGAGATTCTTTCCACTCCCACATATGCAAAGATTGTGAAATAGTATCACATTTAAATGAAAAAAAAAGAACGGGCCCTCGTAATTGCTATGCATTTTCATATTCTTTAACGTTTTGACAGGAAAAATGCTTTCAATTCAACAGTTTTCCTTAGAACAAGTTCCTAACCAATCATTGTTTTTCTCCCCATTTCCCATCAATCTATAATGCCAGACATTATCGTATCGATCTAAAACATAAACAAATACTCAAAATTTTAAGTTTTATTTATATATTTTATTTTAATTTCATGAATTGAGATTATCTTGGCAGTGAAGACAAGAAACATTGTCGAGTAACCGAACCGCGGAATGTCAATAACAGATCTGGTTGTAGAACAGAAGCTTGGGGAATTCAGCTGAAGATCTAGTTGTAGAACAGAGGCTACAAGGAAGTTGTTCGCTATTTGTGATACTGGGGGCAGGGTGGCGACAAGGCCGACATTTTAATGTCAAGTAACTTGCATTTGTTGTGGCAGGGGACAGGGGTATGGTAAAGCACTCGGGGGTGACAGTACAGGCAAAACCTACTTTCTCATTGGTATGAGATCTCTGAGCAAGGTGCTTCACTCTTCGGTACACCAGACCTAATCAAGAAGCTTCAAATCTGCTTCGTGCCTCAGATGGCATCCCTGAGATCTGCTGTGTATTTTTCTTGATTGTAATCTTGACTTAGTTTATTTGTTTATTTATTTATTTCACCGGTGCTTATTGTCACTTTTGGGTGTTGGGTGGGTGGTGGGAAGCTGTTGGCATTGGGTGGTGTTAACAGTGGTAACCGAACTCTGGTGAATTCGAGCAAGGGGAAGAAAGGGTTTTGAATATAGCTGGTAATTGGGTGCTTTTTACGGGGACGCCCATTTTTCCCAATGCACTTCCAGCGTGGATAACTCCAATTTCCTCATATTACCACTACATGACCATAAGGCCATAAACAGTTCAAAGAAAATGGAATATCTTAAAGTTGTTTCACTAATGCAATAAAACATATTTGACCATAATAATTATTTTCTTTAAAGTAAAAAATAATAATTACTATAAAGTGCAACTAATTAAGTAATGCAGACAAGTCAGAATAAATAACATAAACACAATGGACAGTGGTGCATGAGAGCAGTACAAAAACTAGTGATCTAGTTGCCTCAGATCTCTTAGTAAGTGAAGCAAACAGTGGCAAAAAAGGTTTAAAATACATTCAAGCAGACTCCAGATTTATGGGCAAGAAGGCTTAGTTGTCGTGTGAAAAAGAAGAATATGGACTAAAAATTCAGTTATTTTTACTTCAAAACTTGGAGAAATATGAATGCACATTAGACAGAGAGCACACGGAAATTTTTTTGAATAACTCGATCCAGTTGAGGCACCAACATTGGGCCCTCTGCATATATTTTACATCTTAATGGCCCAAGCTTACAAAGACACACGTTGACTCAAGTGTGAGACTGTATAATTACTAATATTTGGCATCGGAGAGCTCAAATCAAGAAATTCCCTTCAGTGTAGTTGGGTGGAAGATCAAGTGTCAAAGAATCGGTAAATTCTTATAATATTGGCATGTGTTATTTAGTCTTTTCGCCCGAGATCTATATGATTGGGCCAAACCGACTAATATGAATGTCTTGCAGGGATCCATAGACTTCAATTTAAAAATCTAAAAGCTATGCATCTTATTTGGAGCTTGATTGGGAACTTGTTATAGGTTTGTTTTGTTCATAAACATAGAAACGAATAATGGAAAAGTGAATACTACTTGAGGTCCTGTATAAAGAGTAGACAAAGTGGTTTCTTCAAAATTGTTAATAAACAATATGTCTATGAACATTCCCCAAACAAGTTCTAGAAAAACTTTCTGCTGAGGAGTTGCAGCCCTTCGTTGAAAGCTACGACCTCTACGAAAGACACGACTCCTGCACAAATGCCCACACCTAAAGTATAGAAATGAAATTTCTTAAGGGTATTTACAAGGTATGTAAGAACCAAAAGAATTCTTCTATTGATTATTAATCTTATGTGTACAATACATATATATAATGTATAAGAGACCTAAACTAGGAAACTCTATGCAAGGAAAGTAAATAATCTAGAACAATATACCAATCTAGAAACCCTAATACATATATACACTATAACACTCTCCCTCAAGTTGGGGTATAAATGTTAATCATGTCCAGCTTGTTACATAGGTAATCAGCCCGAGCCCCATTAAGTGCTTTTGTAAAAATATCTCCCAACTGTTCTCCACTCCTCACATGTTCTGTAGAGATTATTTTCCTCTGAATTTTCTCACGGATGAAATGACAATCAACCTCTACATGCTTCGTTTATTCATGAAATACGGCATTACTGGAGATATGAACAGCTGCCTCATTGTCGCACCATAACTTAGCTAGTGATGGTGCTTCAAGACCAATCTCAGTTAAGAGATGGCGAATCCACATAATTTCACACGTACACTGGGCTAAGGCCCTGTATTCCGATTCTACACTAGACCGGGACACCACATCTTGCTTCTTACTCTTCCAAGAAACTAGATTTCCACCCACAAAAACACAATACCCAGTAGTGGATCTTCGGTCAATTTTGGAGCCTGCCCAATCTGCATCGGCAAAAGCTTCAATATGAGTGTGTCCATGGTTCTTGCACAATATTCCCCGTCCGGGGGCTCCCTTCAAATAACATAAAATTTGTTCTAGTGCAGCCCAATGGTGAACAGTTGGAGATGGCATGAACTGACTTACAGTACTCACTGAATAAGCAATGTCGGGACGAGTTATGGTAAGATAGTTCAACTTCCCAACTAGTCTCCTGTACGTCCCAGGATCGTCAAACAAGTTTCCATCTCTTGTCATTTGCAGATTCGGGGTCATAGGAGCCCTACATGGCTTGGCTCCTAATTTTCCTGTTTCAGCCAATAAATCAAGGACGTACTTCCTTTGCGATAGGAAAATACCTTTCTTGCTTCTCGTCACCTCAATTCCCAAGAAATACTTCAAATTGCCTAAATTCTTCGTGTGAAATTGATTATGGAGAAAGGATTTTAAGGATGAGATCCCTACATCATCATTTCCCGTGATAACAATATCATCCACATAAACAACAAGAAGGATGATGCCAGATGTAGATCGCTTATAGAAGACCGTGTGATCTTTCTGACTCTTGTTCATCCCAAAGTTCTCAAGTGCTTGACTAAATTTTTCAAACCAAGCACGAGGATTCTGTTTCAAGCCATACAGAGACTTCCGAAGAAGGCAAACTTTCCCATACTCCCCCTGAGCAACAAACCCAGGTGGTTGTTCCATATAAACCTCTTCCCGTAGATCACCATGTAAGAAAATATTCTTGATGTCTAACTGATATAAATGCCAGGCATGAGTGGCTTCCATTGAAAGGAAAAGGCGGACAAACGCCAATTTGGCAACAGGAGAAAAGGTCTCAAAATAATCCACGCCGTAAGTTTGAGCATAACCTTTGGCCACAATACGTGCCTTAAGACGAGCAATCGACCCATCAGAGTTACATTTAACGGCAAACACCCACTTACAACCAACAGCCTTCTTCCCAACGGGCAAATTCACTAACTCCCAAGTACCATTAGCATCAAGAGCATTCATCTCGTCGAGCATAACACTACGCCAGCCAGTATGAGACAAGGCTTCCTTGACAGTTTTGGGAACAGTGACCGAATCAAGAGAAGCAATAGAAGAGCAAGAGGATGAAGAGAGACGATTATAAGAAATAAATGAAGAGATAGGATAAGTACACTGATGTTTACCTTTGCGAAGAGCAATGGGGAGATCCTGATCATCGCTCATTGGGTCTGACGGCGTAAAAGAGGCTGGTACCAGAGATGGATCAGGTGGAGCTTGTCGACGAGAATACACATGGTAAATAGGAGGCTTTGGTGTAGGGGGAGGAGGGGACACACAATTCTCATGAGGAGACGTGGTTGTAACATGATAAACTAACAAATCATCATCCTCCCCCTGACTGGAAGACGGGGGCGGGGCGGAAAAGTACGGCATATGTTCAAGAATAGTGGCATCTACTGAGACGAGGTATTTGTTCAAGCTAGGGCAGTAACAACAATATCCCTTTTGTAAACGCGAATAACCCAAAAAGACACATTTTAATGACTTAGGATCTAACTTAGTGACACGGGGACGAGTATCCCGAACAAAGCACGTGCTACCAAATATGCAAGGTTCAATACGAAACAAGGGTTTTGAAGGGAACAGAATACTGTAAGGGGTCCTACCATGGAGAAGAGAGGAGGGCATGCGATTAATTAAGAAGCATGCAGTGGATACGGCATCGGCCCAAAATTGCTTTGGAACATGCATGTGGAATAGGAGTGCCCTAGCAGTCTCAAGGAGATACCTGTTTTTCCTCTCAGCAACACCATTATGAGATGGGGTGTCAACACAAGATGTCTCATGGAGGATACCATTCTGACTCATGTAATTCTGAAACACATGAGATACATACTCTTGGGCATTGTCACTTCGAAGAATGCGAACATTAGTATTAAATTGTGTTTGAATTTTCGCACAAAAGATAGTAAAATAAGAAAATAATTCATAACGATTTTTCATTAAATAGAGCCAAGTGGTACGAGAAAAATCATCAATAAAAGTAACAAAATATCGAAACCCAGTTTTTGACATGACTGGACACGGACCCCAAACATCAGAATGAACTAACTCAAAAGGAAAACTAGCTCTTTTATTGACTCGAGGTGTGGAAGGGAGACGGTGGTGCTTGGCAAACTGGCACGACTCACAATCCAATGTAGACACGTGCTGAAACTCTGGACACAACTTCTTCAACAGCGGTAAGGATGGATGCCCTAAACGACAATGGACTTCAAATGGGGTTGTGGTACTGGAACATGCAACAGACTTGGGAACGGAGGAGTCTAGTATGTAGAGCCCTCCCGATTCATGTCCTCTACCAACAATCTTCTTCGTCAAGAGATCCTGAAACAGACAATGATCACAAAAAATGAGATACAACAATTAAGAGCCCGAGTTAGTTTACACACAGAGACCAAGTTAACAGAGCAACTTAGTAGGCTTAATACGGAAGATAAGGGAATTAACGGGGTATGGTGAACAATACCAAAACCAAGTACAGAAGAAGTAGAGCCATCAGCTAGAGTAACAGATGATTTGGATGCATGTGATTGAAACGTAGAGAAAAGATTAGGGTTACCTGTCATATGATATGTGGCACCAGAATCAATGACCCACTTGGCACCAGAAGAAAATAGACATAAATTTGTGTTACCTGACTCGGCAATAGCACCAATGGGACGAGATGAATTCTTCACGACATCCTGGTATTGAGTAAATTTAGCAAATTCATCAGCAGAAAGAGTGACCGGACGATCTGATAAATTAGGAGCATTAGTTGTAGCAATTTGTGCTTCCCGAGCCTCACGGGCTTTTTTATTCTGCAACTTTTGATATGTGCGCTTAGCATGGCCTGGTTCCCGACAATAATAACAAATGACAACTCTCGCATCCTTATTGGTCGAGTTTCCTCCTTTAGTGATGTTCTTATTACTGACAAGTGCACTAGAGGTCTGTATAGGTGGAGCGGCGGCTGCACCAGTATCGGTACGTAGCACTCTAGTAAACACTTCATGGAGAGAGGAAATCTCAGCACCAGATAGAATTTGGGATTTTACAACGTCAAACTGGGAGCTAAAACCGGCCAAGAAACTCATAACGGCCAACTTCTCACGTTGCTCCTTTTGCACTTTCACATCAGCACTAAATGGTAACAACTCATTCAACTCCTCATACGTCTTCTTAAAACTCATAAATTAGGATTGAAGGGGCTGATCCTGCTGTTCAGCTCGATAAAAGCCCTTGCACACATCATAAATAAGGGAAATATTCCCCTTTCCTGAGTATAAGAATTCTAAGTACTCCATCAATTCCTTAACATACTCACAATGATTAATCATGCTTACCACTTCTGTATTGATGGAATTTCTAATTTGTAGAAAGAGACGAGCACGTCTCTCAACCACTCTTGACGAGTCTTATCTGTGGGAGGTGGGGGATCGTCAGTAAGATGATCGTCTTTTGACAGACTGCGCAAGTAGATTCTGACGGTCTCACACCAATTAAGGTAATTTGACCCAATCAATTATGTTCTGTAACCTTAGTCATCATCGGAATAACGTCCGCAACAACTGTACTCTTCGAATCTTCAGCCGTCTTAGTATGCAAATATAGTGAAAGACTACAAAGCCAACTTTAGACCAGAGGAAAGGCTCGAAAACTCACACATCACGGCACACGAACATAAATAATAAAGTGATATCCAATAGATGGCCACAAAACACAAGTCAAACACGAAGGAACAGTGCTATCAACGAATGAATAGTGCTATCAATGCCGAAACCTAGATCTGGACTCACACAAAGGGAGTAGCCACGAAACAAAAAGTAGATTCACCTTCCACACTGGCCGGCGATCTCAACCATGAAAGCCGCAACACCAGCCGACCTCGCATGCGCTCCCACGCGCCGGCAACATCTGCGAAGCTCGAACCCTTCTAGCAACGCATGTGACACACGCGCAAGATTTCCGGCCACCGGATTCCACCAGTAGCCTAATCAACCGACGCCGCACCTGATTCTAGTGGCGGAGGGACCAAATAGTGACTCTAAACCGATCAATCCAAAACCCTAGAGCCGTGGCTGCCCTAGCATTAGACTACTGAACACGAACAACCTAGATGTTCAACTCGAACGACCTTGGCTCTGATACCATGTAAGAACCAAAAGAATTCTTCTATTGATTATTAATCTTATGTGTACAATACATATATATAATGTATAAGAGACCTAAACTAGAAAACTATATACAAGGAAAATAAATAATCTAGAACAATAGACTAATCTAGAAACCCGAATACATATATACACTATAACAAGGTAAAATTAAAATTTTACTCCCTCCTTTTCCTTCGAAACGAATTCTTCAAAAATTGTTTGCCTATATACAGCGATAAAGAAAAAGTCATGATAGTGGATTATTCTGTGATTATGGTGAAGCTTCCTCAGCAGTCCTGGTCACAGTTGCTTGTTGGACGAAACTTGTCTCAAGGACACAGCAAGATTTCATTGAGCCCGGGTAACTATGTGCGTGTTAGTGTATGTGTAAAAATGGATTTTTATGGATTTTGATGCGATATAGGAGAATGAATGAGTGGAATTGAATGGTGGAGATTTGCGTAGTATAGGTAGGTTCTACAAGATATGTGGATGCAAAATAGGAGAGAGAATGAGTGGAGTTGAAAAGAATGTATAAAAATGTGTAAAAATTTGTTAAAATCTATAGATTAACAGGCGCTATAAGTCCGGTTTGGTTCATAAATTTATTCAAATTGCTATGCATGATTAAGAATTTCGGTAGACATCCTAGTAATGTGCCCTGAACAATGCAAATATAATTCCATATCTTGCTAACTGTAAATGCACATGCATAAGAATGTGAAAGCAATGTTGAACATCAAAGTATTTTTTCCAAAATAGAGATTTTTAGCAAAACCAAACTCAAAGATAAGCCAAAATGCTATAAAATATATTATTTGATACTCAACAGAATCAGGAAAAACCGTAACCATCAAATAATAGCATTATTTAAACCTTGAGATCTCGTGTGCAAATCAAAGTGAAATGCATCAACTGAAAGTAGATCAAAAGCTCAACTGCAAACAAGTTGAAACAAGTGGCATATCAATGATTACCTCCATAACTAACCCATACGTTGTGCTTGAAGGTTGTTGGTCCTGTCGCTTTAGCTCCTGTAGAACCCAGAAAGCGCCTTCCCATTTCTTGCGCCGAATACATGCATTAAGGACCTATGCACAAATACATAAAATGATTTTTTAAATAAAAAATCAAATAAATAAAAAATAAATAAAATTAAAAGGTGTTCAGAGATAGTTGTGAACTATGAACACCTAAACCGTAGCAAAGTTAAAAAAAAAAAAAACCAGATAAATAAACAGACTGGGAGTTCGTGCTATTACACTTCTTTAAGAAAATACAGATCAAAAAAGGGTGTACACAAACATTAAATTTTTCTACCATGAATCACATTCTTTAGTTACAGCAACAGACAGAAACATCAAGCCAGTTACAGTGGTGTCTCTCCTTTGACAAGATAATATCACCATTGTTCACAGAAGAGAAAGGTTTATCACTTCATTGAAGTATTGTTTACTACTTACAGCATTGTAAACAATGACATCTGCTTCCAATCGTGGATCCCACTTTTCAAGGATGCCAGTCTTGAACTTCTTTTTGGGAGGAGACCGCATGATATCAATCACATCAAACAGTTCCTTCATATGCCCCGCTTGTCCAAGAGTCACAGCAATACAATGATAAGCAACAATGTCAGGGTAAGTAGCCATGCTCTCCTGTTAGAGAGGTGAAAGAAACTGAATCAACACATGTATGTTCTCCTCCCCATTGTTCGCATACATAATATTTTAACGGAGATGCACTTCACAAAGTTTTACCAGCATTTGGCGAAACAAATTCAGTGCTTCCACTGGCCTCCTTGCCTTTCCAAGAGCATCCAGTGCAGCAGTGTAAACAAATCTAGAAAACAAAAGCATCCAGAATTCAAATTGTCAATGACTCCAGCAGAAGTAGGAGTATGCATGAAATTAAATGGACTTAAACAAAGTTAAACTTTCGGCTCTTGATTTTCCCTCTCTTTCCAGATATCTGGGTAAGGAAGACTATCATGATCTAAAACATAGGCGTCTGGAAAAGAAAAATGCTGTCAATTGAAGGGCATGGAAAAATGCTGTTAATTGAAGGGCATCTAATTTCAGAATTGCTCATTTCTCAAGCCTGAAAGTAACTTTCTTATGTTTTCTTTGTTTATCAATTAGTGCTTGTGTGGTCCAGTTCCTTTCCACTACATCCACCTCCCCCCCCTCTTCTCCCCCCATCTGCCCCCCCCCCCAAACCCCAAAAAACTTTCAATGAGACCTATCACTTTTTTACATTTTCAATGCACATACTCCCACTCCCACACTCTCTCAAACTAGATAGGCTAAACAAGCTCTACGCTACAATTGAAGGGGGGTGGGGAAGGGGAATTGGTATCAATAGGACAATAACAAAGTACGATACCTTATCTTGTGTGATTTAAAGCGTTCACGTGATTGAATCCAATCAATAACCTGCAGAACGCGCTTCCAATTTCCAAGCTTACCTAGTATCTGGATAATCCTTGTAATAGAATGGTCCGAGAACCTGATCTGAGCACTTCGTATCATTTTAGTGAACTTCCACTCAGGCATGTTGATGTCTGCAGCATTCAGACTGTAAAAGTAAACTACTTCACTAGAGGCAGAATAGCAGACTCCTTTCAAAATCACCTAATTGAGCTCTTTAACATAGACAAATGAAAAATAAAACATATAGCGCCTGTAGCAATTGCTATTACCTCGATAGACAAGGAAATTCAACCCTGGTTTATAAGGCTTAACATTAAAAAAATGTGACAGAATATAGAAGTCACTCATGAAACAAATCAATAGCATCCTAGCTTGGAGGAAGTACCCTAGAAGAAGTGGAAATATCATTCTTGCCTCCTTTCTCTTATTTCTTTCCTTTTATCATACTGATATGAAATACCGTTCTAAGAGCAAAACTAATTAATGTAGTAGTACAATGCTTACAAATTTTGACATCCCAGCAGAATCTCAGACTAATGTTCTCATGTTGACTTCTTAACTGACCATAATATAAAGGCAACTTACTTCAGGATTTCATGACAAAAGCTCAACAAATGGGGAAAAACAAGTAACTTCCTAGAAACAACACATAGAATAGAGGTTTAAACTTTATAGCACCACCCAAACACATCTTAAGTTGCAGTTAGACATATATGCATATCGTGCTATTTTGTTTAACTAATGTCTCAAATTTCACAAAGCAGAAGATCATCATGTCCAACAATATAAAGGCTGGTTCAATTTCTGGAGTCATAACTCACCATCGAGCAAGTTTCTGAATTCTCTCTTCCATGTCGACTCTCGAAATTCTCGGCTTACCAATAACATTATCTTCATCCTCCAGTGACTTAAATGCAGCTCTTTCGGTGTCCAAAAGCTCACTTTTCCTCTTGGCCCTAATCTTTTTCAAATTTTTATCAGTTACAGTTTTCGATGAAGTTTTCCAGGAGGATACATCCTTTTCTAGTATTTCTTCAACAGCAATTATTTTTCCATTAGCCTTCTCTTCAACTCTGAATTTCACAAAATCTGGAAGATTATCATTTCTATTTCCGTCCTTCCTGCCCTTGACATACTTCTGTTTCCTCGGGCTATCGTTACTGGGATTATTACTGTCTCTCCCAATTTTAACATTCTCCATGGCCTTCAAATAGTCATCAAAAGTTGGTCTAAATTCAAACTCTTTCTTCTCAATAACAATCTTACTTTCATTACTCAACGTACCTCTTGTAATAATCGTGCTCTGCTTTTTCCTTTTTCGAGGAATTCCAATAAAGTGGCTATGAGAACTCGAAAACGTAGAGGAGAGAAATAAGCTATGCATTACCGGAGACGGAAGTCCAGATGCTACTTCAGTAAAAAATGCTGCACCAACCATTTTGGATTTTTAGTTCCACATACTACCAAATCTTTGCTGAATGACAAGTTAGCAAAACCTAAAGATTTGGTACGTAGGAGGCTGGAGGCTGATTAACCCCCAAATTTCAAAGGATTAATTAAGCCCCAAAATGGAAGATATTTTGTACCGTTACTGAAGTATTGCGAGCGAGCAATACCAATTTGGGTGGGGCTAAAGGCGCCCTAAGTTTACTTAACACGCGTCATCTTTTTTTGGGGCAAAAATATTCCGTTGTTAAATGTCTAAAATATCCTTCGTATATTGAAGATTTAAAAAAAAAAATCCCACCACCCTATCTCACCCTACTCCACCCATACCTTCTTTACCCTAAACACTCTACAATCAAACTTCACCCATTTTTTGAGTTCTATATTTCATAATAAATCATGAAAATGATATCTTTTTCACCTATATAAATATTCTCTAATCTTTACTGTCTTAAAAAATCTCATTTTCCTTCTTTTTTCATACACATTCAAATTTTTTCGTAATTGTTTGTTCATCCCTGATTCGATGAACGCGCAACTGCTCATTCATCCAACGTTGGATAAACCAGCAGTTGCGCACGTTCATCTAACATTGGATGAACGAGTAGTTCATCGTTCATCCAACGTTGGATGAACGGGAAGTTGCTCGTTCATCCAATGTTGGATGAACAGTAGTAATTTAAACTTTTTATTTGTCGGTATATCCAACGTGATCCGAATACATCTCGTTCATCCGGGCGGTATTCGTCTAGAGGCAAATCATCGGCAGGTCCAGCTCTATGATGTAGACATCGTTAATTGATGATATTGTATTTAGTTTCGAATGATACATTACTTATATTGCTCTACGTTTGTTCGGAGTAAAATGTCGTTTATTTACTGTATTTTGGATCGTTGATTGTTTTTTATTTCGCTTGGTTCACTAGCCAATTGAATTAGGTCCCATATGGCGTTCTAAATTAGTGTCAATTGTCAATCAAAATGGTACAAGTGTTAGGGTAGTCTAATACGAACTTGGCTTGGTAGATTGTGTATTTGAATCTTATAAGGTACACAAAGAGTAAGCTCGCAACAATTCAAATACATTGCCAACAAATAAAAAGTTTAAATTACTACGGTTCATCCAACATTTGATGAACGAGTAGTTCACCGTTCATCCAACGTTGGATGAACGAGCAACTAGTCGTTCATCTAACATTGGATGGACGGGAAGTTGCTCATTCATCCAATGTTGGATGAACGAGTAGTTGCGTGTTCATCGAATCAGGGATGAACGAACAATTATGAAAAAAATTGAATGTGTGCGAAAAAAAAAGTAAAACGAGATTTTTTGACACAATAAAGATTAGAGAACACTTATATTGGTGGAAAAGATATCATTTTCATAATTTATTATGAAATATAGAGCTCAAAAAATGGATGAGCTTTGATTATAGAGTGTTTAGGGTAAAGAAGGTATGGGCGGGATGGGTGGGGTGGGATGGGATTGGGTGGGTTTTTTTCTTTTTTTTTGAAAATACCAAGGGTAAAATGGGTATACAATTAGAGTGTGCTTAATAATATTAAATTTTTTGTATTTTTTTATGGGGTGTGCTTAGTAATGGGGTGTGCTAAGTAGATTTGGGGGTACCTTTAGTCCCACCCTACCAATTTGTGCAATCTTATTAACTGTGGGAAGATATTGACGGAGTTACAGACGTGGCTAATGGCGATGATGTGGAGCGATAAAAACTCGAAAAAATTACACATAAGATCCCTCATTCCATGTGGACAGCCACCTCAGAGTTGGTTTTCACTCAAACACGATTTCAATCACCTGAAAAAATATCCGTTGTCGTCAAAAATTGTACGCTAAATCTCCATTTACAACCAACAAACAGGGTCTTCGCCATCCATCCTGCTGTCGAAAATTGTACACTGACTGGGCCTTATCGGAGCATATTCACATTTGCCGGAAGGTGGACATAGTGCTGGCTACGTTTTTCTGATCGGAAGTTGGGGTTTAGAGGAGCACGGAGAAAATTCGCCTCACAATCTGATTGATATATTTGGTGGGAATTGAAATGATTATTTAATTGAGAGATGAAATTGCAAAGAGTTTAGACCCTCGATTGATTTGGGAAATTAGGATTCATGAGCTGATGATATAAACTGGCGGTGGGATGTTGAAAATCGTGTTTCCTATGAAAACCAATTCTTTAGGTGGCAGCCCATGCAAACGAAGACAAGTGAGCATCTCCATTTGTAACGAGGATGGGGGGAATGATGTGACGATCCCAATTTTTGTATATTTTAATTTCAGCTACTACTTGGTCAAAGTCGTTAATTGTGGGTCAAAGTCAAATTATTAAAGGGATTTAATTTGGTTTATTGAAAGTTTATAGATTTAATTGATTTAATTGGAAGGTTATGGGTTATTGATACAATTAAGGATTAAAGGACCAACTTAAATCTCTTAATTAAAGGAAAGGGGCCTAGATTGTAATTCTATATAATATATATATATATATATATATATATATATATATATATATATATATATATGTATCAACCAAGCAAATTGTGGACAAAAGCCAGGAGCGAGAAGCGGTCTTACAGGAGAAGAAGAAAAGGAAAAAGAGAAAAAGAAAGGGTAAAAAAGAAAAGGGAAAAAGGAAAGAGAAAGCTTGGGTTTGTCGTGGTTTCGTGTGGTAAGTGTATTTTTTAAATTTTTCCCTATGGAATTCGAGGTAAATAGTGAATCTAATTTTAGGGTTTTACCAATAGATATTGGGGATTCGAAATTTATCATTGATTTTGGGTCAATTAGATGTTATTAAGATGTTATTTGGCCCTAATAATTATTTTGAGATGAAATTGATGGTAATTGAGTAGTGGGTGATGAAGTGGATTGAAACTCACCTTACCTACATGCTGAAAATTTAGGAATTTATTTTGGGATTCAATTGGGTGATTCCAATGGTATAGAATATTTTTAAATCAATTAAATGGGAGGAATAAGATAATGGAATCGAGAAATTAGGGATTGTTAGCAAAGTTAAAGCTCAGTATTGAATGTGGTTAGGCCATTGGTTGGAAAATCAAGTGTGCAGATTTTAATTAGAGCATTGTTGTTATTTCAGATGGTGACGAAACGATTGGGGAAGCCTACCAACCGAATTAGAAGCAGTTCATAGTTCTGTGAGTGAAAAAAATCATATTTTACAAAAATAGCATGTTTTAAATTTCAATGTCTTTTTTCATATTATTATGATATGTTATTATAAATAAATATTTCAAAAGATCGTAGATTTCATTAAGTAGCGTTTTCTTTTTTTAAAAGACCATGTGAATATTCTTTTAAAACCATCATAAAGTACCTCATTAGATTTACCCGCTCTGCATTGTTGTGATGTATTCCACAGTTGTATGACCAAATTTCAAAAATCGTTGGGACCCACTTTCGTACACACATAGGCTTTGGGCCGTGTACGGGGGTGCTTAGCTTTTGGGGCTTGCTCTGTGCGCGTATGACCAGATATTCAGACAGATCAGATTTTGAGTGACACATCACATGTATTGAGAATACTCTACACAAGTGTGTTGTTGCTCGTTGGTACTTTTGATGTTATTTTTCAGTAAATTATTTTTAGTTACAGAATTCAGTTTTAGAAAGCAAAATCCACTTGAAATGGTATAATCAGTGGTGTTCAGCTAGAACAATTTCAGCTGTGAGTATTACCTCGATTATTTCCAGTTATTTATGATATTTATGCATTTGGTTATAAAGAGATTTTATGAAGGTATTTAGATGGAAAATTACGTATATTTGCGAATTTATCCACTCACTGAGTTACAAAACTCACGTATTTCCCCCTAACGTTTTGAAAGATCGAGGTTGAGCATTAGTGGATTACCTGTGGAGTTTTGAGCCGGTCACCATAGTATTTAGATGATTCATGTTTTAACTTGACAATCGTCATATTTTGTTATACATGTCAAATACGGTTGAGATTTTAATTTATTTATTATAATTATTTTTTTTAAATTATTGGTTTTACAATTATTCATCATTTTCTCAATTATAATTCTTTCTCCACAATTTTTGCATATGATGTTAAATATTTTCGGATCGGTTATTCCAATTTATTTAGAAAACCCTTTCATAATTTTTATAAATTCATTTTAGTATAGAGAAATTATACTTTCATGTCAAGTTCAGCTTGCCTTGGCAGTGGGTCCAGTATTGGGCTGGTCTCCATTGTCGACGCACACCACGTGTCAAGTTATTAGAAATAATTTGGGACGGGACGTGTCAAATGATGTGGGGAGAGAGACATATGGAGAAAGTTAATTGAAGTGGGATAGAAGGAGGTGTAGACAAAAAAAAGGGAGACATGTAAAAATGAGGGGAAAGATAGAAATAAATTTCAATAAAATAATAGTGGAAAATATGAAATTGGATGTGGGAATATACAAGTCACACGGGAAGCCGGAAAGAAAAAATAGTGAAAGAAATGAGGAAAATAAGATAAAAATGATTAAAGAAAATAGAAATTTTAAAAAATGTGGGACCTACTCTTATTATTATTATTATTTATTTATTTTTTTGGAAGATGGAACCTACTCTTATTTATTATGTTTATATCTCTCCTAATCCACATCCAAGCTTAAACATCTCCCATTGGAGATGCTCTTAGATGTACTTTATTCGATTTCTCACTGATCCATGTCATCATCAGTTAATCACACATTTAACTCGGAGTTTTGTGCAAACGGATGTCTCAATGGTGGTGGATGGTTAACATCATAGAGAATGAATAACGCGTTATCTTTGAAAGTTCAGTGTCTTAATAATTATATTTACAAAGTTTAATCATTAATGTGTTCATTAAATTATCCAATGCCAATAAGCTTGTTTAGTTCAAAGGTGTCTTCGTCTTCGCATTCGATTTCTAGTAAAGAGCGCTTGTCCAGCACATGTTATGAGTTATCACACTTTGTCTAAGGGGAAAAATGTTGGGGGAAAATGTGGTGTAAAATTTTCACACCAAAAATAGATCTTTTAAGCAGCATAATACGGGCAAAACGGATTGTAAGGTTTAAAAAGAATCACTTGAGAAAGATAATAATGAATTTAAGATGATGGATGGAATGATGGACAAAAATGCCTTCTTTTTTTTTTTTTTTTAACTATAGGGGAGAAAATCTCATTGCATTCGGTGATTTATATTTCTCTCAACGTTATTTATTTATTGAAATAATTTTCGGAATGAGGAGGCATAACTTACAAATTTCAAGAAGTGTTTTTCTACAGAGTGCCAAAAAACTAATTTATTCCCACATTTACTTATTGTTCTAAACTATTTTAAAACATATCTTGTTAACAATTCACTTATCAATTGAATTAACAAATTAACAATCAAAATAATAATTTAACAATAAGATAACAAATTTCAAAAAAAAAAAAAAAGAAAAGAGAAGAAAAGAAAGAAAAGAAGAGAAAAATTAGGGCAAACCATCACCGCCTACCACTACTATCTTCCTAGTCATTGGCACCCAGAACCAGCCTGGCTCTGGTCCCCAACGAATAGAACACTAGAGGTTCTGGTCAAGATGAGAACCACTAGAAGTTCTAGTCGCGACCAGAACCAGGGTCGTAGATGTCAAAGGCCGGCGAATATATTGTATCTATATGTTTATTTTAGTTTATTCATTCCATTTATAAAGATAAAGTGTGATTTTTACAAATACATGTTACATAGTATTAAGAACAACTTAAACACAGTATGTTTTTTTGTTACTAGTATGAAACACGTGCATTACACGTGGTATTATAACGATGTTTTGTAATATGTTTATTTAGATATATATATTCCTTTAGCTTTTGAAAAGGATTAAAAAAAGAACTTTAAAAGAAAATTTTAAATATTCAACAACAAAAGATAGGATGACTTTTGCAAAGACACATGTGATCTGATGACATCCGAATCAATTTCCTATCGATTAGGTCTTCAATTCACAACCACCAACCCCCCCCCCCCAAAAAAAAATCTCCCTATAATGTTAATTAAAAAAAAGTGACTACTTTTACCAAAGAGCAAATATACATAATTATAAAATTCACCAATGAACTAAAGAACATTGCTAGTTGAATTTAGTTGAAATTCACCATTATTATAAAATTCACCAATGAACTAAAGAACATTGTTAGTTGAATTTAGTTGAAATATAAAGAGACATTATATTGGATTAAAAAGATGCATACGAGAAAAAGATTTAAATAATTAAAGGAAAAGATAATAAGACTTCTTTCTCGATGGAATTGCCGACTCAAAAGGTATGTATCATGTGCTGTTAAAAAAAAGGCGTACACCATGGATTCTCAATTTGATTTTATTTACCGTCTATTAATTCTTGACAAACAGACACACACACACAAAAAAAGAAGATACTTCTTCCACCATGGAGTTTTAAATAACATTGACACAAGTCAAAATATTTTCAAATGAAAAGAAAAAGAAAAGGGTTGAGAATCCAAACGGACAATAAATTTCCGCGTTACAAGTAATGTTAATACTATATTGAGAATGTGAGTGGACACATAACATCCAATGAAAAATATAATATTTTTTAATACAAATTGGGGATCATAAGAATAGGATGTGGTGTCTCAAACTTTGGACTTGACAAAAAAATGTAATAGTTAGTTATACATTAATGTTATAGTCAAAACTACATTAATTATTGAAATAATAGTGAAAAAGAAATTTTTTAAAAATTCGAAAGCCATCCAAAATTATTTCTCCACGTAAACGAAATTTAGAAGTCATATAGATAGATAGGCAGGTAAAGTTTGACAATCCATTATAATTTTTAAATCTATAAATTCTATTGTTAGTTACTATCAGCCTCGATCTAGTGTCATCGATGGCACCTAGTTAAAGTTCCATCGATGGCATTTTCGGGGCTCGATCCAATGTCTATTTTAAAAATTGAAATCAAATTTAGAATTAGCACTGCGAAGGGAAGCTCCAATAATTTTGAAAATTTTCGGCAACACCGTGGTGGCTCGTTAAAGTTTTAGCTATAATTTGATCAAAATTTGGGCCAAAATTAGGGCCAAAACTTTGACTGATCGTCATGGTGTCGCTGAAAAATTTTCAAAATTGCTGGAGCTCCTCGCCGTCCTAATTATAGATTTGGTCTCGAATTTTAAAATGAACATTAGATCTGGTCAGAAAATATCATCGATGGCACTAGAAAAATACCATAATTACTATTTAATGTAATAGTTAAAAAGCTACTACAGTAAAATCTCGATAAATTAATGTTCGATAAATTAATAACCTCGATTAAATAATAAAAATCTCCGGTCCCAACTCGACCATGTGTATTAAATTAATAACCTTATTAAATTTATAAGATAATAATTTTTTTGAAAATCCTTAAGGCCCAACAAATATATAAATTAATAACGGCTGAAATCCATTAAATTTCATAGCCATAACTCAAATTAACAAATATTCTTTTTTCCTCAATTCACATCTTTTACAAAATATGCATCCAAATTTTTTCTTTTTCTTTGCTATCAATCCAATCTCAATTTCATTCCCAATTTTTTGTAATACACATATTACATTTGGTATATTTTCTTCATTATGAATAAAGAAATTATTTAAAGTTACAATTACTTGAAATGCCTCTTTCTACACCATTGTGATGAAGCAGATAGAGGTTATATATTAATAAAATTCTAATTGACTTTTCATGTTCTATATAAATAATAAATAATTTTGAAATATAATTATTTAAAAATTTTAACATATTATTAAATAGTGGAACCAACATATTTTTATCATGCACATTATATTCCAATGGTAAATTATGCACAAACTACAATAAAAATTATAAAAATACTCAATAAATTAATAAATTATTAATTAATCGATAAATTAATAAATTATTAATTAATGGGTAAATTAATAACTTCGCGAAAATAATAATCTTGTTTGGTCCCAATAGTATTAATTTATTGAGGTTTTACTATAATTAAATGAGTTGAAATAAGATCATGGAAGTCTCCTCAACTCTAATTATGAACGTCTAGTAACTATAATTTATAAAATATTGATCGAAGGAAAATTGAGAATATGATTTGGTATTAAATAGTTTAGTTGATGGAACAAACATTTAAAAAGGAAAAATTACAAGAATAAAATTGGTATACAATATTTTTCAAAGTTAAGCCACTTTTATAAATGGTATAGGTTAGAGATAAATGTTTGGTATGTAATTTGTAATTATTATTAAGTCAAAACTCACGTGGTCTAGTGGCACCATGGTTTATTTTCGAGAGTTTGTGGTTCAATTCTCATTCCTCACCAGTGGCGTAGGCAGGATTTAAACTCAGTGCGGTCCAAAGGTCTTTGCAACAGAAAATAAAATATGCTTTACAATAAAAACAAATATAAATATCGTATTTTACAATTGTTCTTTACGAGTTCTCATATTCTACAATCGTTTTACAATAATTTCATTATCAATTTTTGAAAATATCTCTTTCTTAATAAATAATTAGGCTATCATTTATCCATTCGTCGCCCATTCGATTAGGCAATTTGTCCTTCACAAAGTTCATTGCAAAAAAAAACCATTTCCATAGTAGCAGCGGCGACTGGTAGAATCAACAAGAAAAATAAGTTGTCATATTCAATAATTTTTAAATGATTTATCCAACATAAGAAAGTAATTAATCATATTCAAGTATAAATAATCTTATAATCAAACAAAATTAACCAATAAACCAAATTCAATTCCAACTTCAATCACAATGCCATTTCATAAACCTTTTTACTTATCAAACAAAATTGGGGCTTTTCCACATTATAATCCAAATTTAAATTGGGATTATAATTTGGTACAACGGGAAGAATGATAGTGCTATTACTATAATGCTATTTATCTCCTACTAAAAAATTGATTTAACACCATTTCCAAATGACATAAGACACAATGACACAATGAGATTTGTCATTAATTTTTCCCCCCTCTCTCTAGTTTCTTCTCTCTCTGTGCAAAAATACATAAGACACAATGACACAAATCTCAGCATCACAAATGACAAATCTCAGCATCTCTCATTCTCTCTAGCGGCTTAATTAGCTCCAGTTCCTCGAATTTTTCGACAAAATCTCGTTACATTTAAATTCCAAAATTTTTTCCATCAAATCGATTATATAGAATTATGAATAGCCATCTATCTATGATAATAAATACACCAAACTAAGTAATTAACCAAAAACTATGGCTAAATCCATTTCACTTACAAAGCAAAAACAGGGAATAGAAGCAAATCAAGCAATACCGAAGCCCCAAGGTAGCCGCGTGAGCTGTGAGTCAGGATCGCAAACTAAAGTGGACGGAGGTCGCTGATGAGAAGTGGAGAACCAAGGTCAAGGTCGGCGAGAGGGAGAAGCGAGACCTATTGAACGAGAGTCGAGAGACGAGAGAAATGGAGAACCGATTTAACCGAGTCACCGAGGAAGAAAGGAAGAGAAGTTGGACCTGGGTTGGAGTCTGGAAGTTATTACTCTGAATTGGGTTTCAAATTTTTTGTTTTTTTTTTTTTTTAGCTTTTGGGCCTAGACTTCAGGCCCAATGTTTTTCTCCCAAAATTCAGTGCGGTCCGTGGACCGCGCTGGCCCAGCTGTAGCTCCGCCAATGTTCCTCACATCCCCTTTGTAATTCAAAAAAGATATGATGGTGGATTAATGAAAAAATTTGTAATTATTAAAAATACACCATACAAGTTGTAAATATACATTATCTAGAAGGTGTACTTTGTAAACTTTCCTTTATTTATTTATCTTTTATAATTTGTGTAATTATCTTTACAGAATTTTTAGTTTAATTAATGGGGATAGTGGGATACTAGTATCATTAATAAGTTAGGATTTTAATTACAATTAGATTAGGTTTGTATTTTCCTATTTAAACATTTGATATGTTCATTATTAGAGATCATTTTATGAATATCTAACTATATATAAAAATAAAAGAGTCACCTAGGTAAAGTGTCTAAGTGGCGGTGCCGTGTTTGGCTTCATTGCATTTTAGTGATTAATTGCTTTTATTATTTAATTTATTATTTATTCACTTTGGGAAAATGGCCAATAAATACAAGTCAATATCAGTTTTTATCCACTAAATCAAAATATCTTATTTCTTAACCATTAACTATAACTTATAAAAAGTGATTTAGCAATTACTCTTTTTAGGTATCTATGGACATTTTTGCCCCCATCTTTCTTTTTCCATACCTTCATTTTCCCCATATCTTTCAAATTGCAAATGAGGTCCTTCAACTTTCAAATTTTACATTTTAGTCCTCAATTTTTTAACCTTCTTTCAAAAATACCCCAAAATATATGCACCCAAGATCTTTTATCTTTCGGATTGTTTCATTTTGATCCTCAAACTTTTAAATTTTTTTGGTACTTTTAGTCCTTTTTGCTCATCTTTTTCTTTGTTTTCTTCTACATTTAGGAAATTCACATACAAATATGATATTTAAGATAATATAAATAAATAAATTTTTTATCATGATAAAAAAATATTACAAGTATAAAAATAACTTTATACTTCATTTAACACTCTTGATGGCAATTCATAAATATTAATGGACATATAAATATTACATTCCCAAGTAACATGGATTACCACACTAAGTAATACACATTACCTACCCCGATGATCTCGATAAATATCCAACTTTTTGCTTCACTCTTCTTTCAATTTCTTTCTCCAGATTACCACCCAATTAATCTTGAAAAATATTCAACTTCTCGTTTCTCTCGTCTCTCACTTTCTCTATCTAAGCACTTTCTCTCTCCAAATTATCACCTTAGATAATCTCGATAAATATTTAACTTCTCGCTTCTCTCACCCCTACTTTCTCTCTTTACGCACTTTCTCTTTTTAGATTACCACAACTGGTAATAACATTATCGGAGTAGGCAACATTATTATTGAGGTAGGTAATTTGGAGAGAGAAAGTGAGTAAAGAGACAAAATCGGAATGAGGGAAGCAAGAAGTTGAGTGTTAGTCGAGATTACCGGATGCGATAATTTAGAAAGAGAAAGTATGTAGAGAGAAAGTTGGGGTGGGGAAGCGAGAAGTTGAATGTCGGTTGAGATTACTGAAGGTGGTAATTTGGAGAGAGAAAGTGCATAGAGATAGAAAGTAAGAGACGAAAGAAGCGAGAAATTAAATGTTGGTCGAGATTATTAGCGGTGGTAATATAGAGAGAGAAAGTTGGGGCGGGGAAAGTGAGAGTAGAATGTTAGTGGGGTACGTTGATATTATTATTTGTGTAGTAATATAATTATTGAGGTAGATAACATTCTTATTTGAGCATGTGATAATATTATTGAAGCAGATAATATTACTATTGAAGTATGTAATAAAACTATCAGGGTAGGTAATATTTTGTTACAATGTGTAGAGAGAGAAAGTCGGAGACAAAAGAAAGAAGAAGTTGAATGTGAGTACTGTGGAAGATATGATAAATTTATTTATTTATTTATATTATCTTAAATATAGTGTTTGCATGTAAATTTCCTAAATGTAGAAGAAAATAAGAAAAAAATGAGTAAAATTATCAAAAATTCAAAAATTGGAGGACCAAAAAGAAATAATTTAAAAGATAAAGGACCTTGGGTGCAAATATTTTGGCGTATTTTTGAAAGAAAGTTGAAAAGTTGAGGACTAAAGTGCAAAATTTGAATGTTGGAAGACTCACTTTGCAATATGAGAAATACAGGACCTCTGTTAGAGGTGGTAATCTAGGGTGTTTGGGTTTTCTATTTAATCGGTGGCGTGGTGGTAAATTAAATGGGCGGATGGAGTATTTGTGTCTTATTATGGAAAAATAGAGTTGGTGGTAAAAAAATTAAGATGTTATGATTAATTCGATAATTTTTTACAAAACGTGTAGATGTTGGGCATTTTCCCTTCTCCTTTCCTATTTTACGTTTTCATATGTATTATATTTTATTTATATGTATTCTAATTCTAATTTTTGAATTAATTTATATAATTTTTAAAATTCTTTTATATTTAGTATTGCATGCATTAATAAAAATGTAATGAGATTTTCTGTTTTAGAAAAAAAGAACTTTTTACACATTCAAGAAAATTAGATAAAAAACCGTTTTTTTATTTTTACCATTTTAAAATGGTAGCTTTAAATAGTTTTCATGGATAATGTACATTGACCGGTTGAAATAGTGGATAATTCTTTTAAAATCAAATGGTGAATAGTTAAATAATTAAATTTATAATGAATAAAAAAGAAAAAGAAAATAATAAAATTCATGTCTCATTTCATCATTTCGCAAGCCAGTTAAAAAAATAATTGTTAAAATTATCATTCAATCATCTCTTTATTTTTGTCAAAAAATTACAAGTATTAAAAATTAATTTTTTTATTTCTTTTATATTTAGTATTGCATGCATTAGTGATTTTTTTATTTTTTTCTCAATTATTCTACATAAATTTTTGCCACCGAAAAATCAATAAGCAAAATTTCACCCATAAATACTTTGTATAGATATCTTATCATTTCATAGAGTGCACAATCCGCGGCGCATAAATTCTCCAAAACTTAATATTCAAAAATCTGTGTTCAAAAATATTGTCATGACTTAACTACTTGAATGATGTTGATAATAAAAATTTGGCAAAAATTTTAATAGGAACATTTCTTTTTATTTAAAAAAGTATTGTCTAAATTTTGATCCCCAATATTTTATTATTGCTTAAAATCATCAATTACGATAGCCGATATGACATTTTTTTTTCTTGCAAGATAATGGTTCAAATCAAAATTTGTAAACCGTTATTGAAATTTATAATATTCTATATGCTTTGTTATTTTTGTTTTGTATTAATATTATTTTATGTAAATAAATCATCTTAAAACGTTATGTACATCGCACGTGAGAAATGCTAGTTGAATAAAAGAATTAAAGAGTTTTTCAATTGTCCACCTAAATAGTTAATTCATGGAAAATTCTCATTTATAATCCTGTATTCGTTTCTGCATCATATGACACGCCACACCTCCTCCATACGAGTTTTGTTCTCCCACCATTGATGGAGGATAAGATCCCCCTCCCCGCTCCCCCAAAGACGACAGTACCACACCATCCTTTTTCATGCTCTACAAATGGATATGCTACACTACCTTCTTCAGACTCTTTATCAATGTTACTACACTTTATACAATGTACATTAACACTAATAAGTAAATATCCATATATTGGCAATGACACGTGATGGTGGGGGTGATGCCACATATCAATTATCTGCCAATATGTTGCCATTTAATTTTTTGTGTACATTAGATGTTGCATGGCACTTGGATACATGTGAGAGCAATTTGGTTTACCTCTTTTTTGTCGGTCAATTGTAAAAAGTTGAACATTGAAATTTCTTTGTTCCATATTATTTTGTTCACTGAGAACCTCAATACGAGTATAGTCTTGATATATAATTTTCTTATTTTAAAATTTACATATTTACAGATAAAGAAGTAACTTATCATTGAAAACAAGTAAATTTTAAAATAGCAGAAATTAGATATCAATATTATATTTATATTAAAACTCCGGATGAATAAAATATTATGGAGCAAAAAAATTTCAAAATTTTAACTCTTCAAATCCACCCTCCGAAAGGAGGGTAATGCTCAACCTAAACAAAATTGTGCTCCTTTGATGCTGTCTAGTCTTCTACTAATATGAAAATCAGAATGAGCATATACTCGTGTTTGTTTTGATTATTACCCGTTATGATATATACTTTTTTGTGACCAATTTAAAAACAACTTTTAAGTCGAAAAAATAATTTGCCCAACCATGTATCGTGTTTCATGTCCGCTGGAAAGATTTGGAAGTGTCTGAAATGACGAAGCACCTTGCAATCATACTTTTATCTGTATGTATAAAGTCAAGTGCCAACTTGCGATGCTCTTTGTGGGTTTAGTAAAATAAAGATCATTACTATTCTATTAGATAGCGTATCGATGTTTACAAGATTTACAATATTATTATAATGGTTTTATTGGGATATCCACGTGAGTATCGAACTCACGCCACATGGCGCGGTGCCACATCATCGATCAAAAATTATTATAGAGATGATTTGATGCACACACTGAAAAAAGAAAATTCGATTCCCACCATCAGGGAATATGTATCATTCATCCGACTCAATACGAATACTATAAAAAAAAAAAAAATTAACTCTTTTAAGGATGACGTCATCATCACAGGATGTTACGTTGGCATGGATACCTGATCAAAAGCGTATTACTATATACATACATGTAATAATTAAAAATGATTCATTCAAAAACACAATTAAAAATGATTAGAATTTAAGCACTTTCCCCCACCCAACCACTTGGTACATTCAAAACGCATCATGATCCATGATGTTGTACATTCATCAAATGGAAAATATGAAAACTTTTGATCCAACTTTTAGACAATTGAACAATATAAGGCCGAATGGATACAACTTTTATCAAATTTTATCACTTTTTACCACTTTTTTCCACTTTTTTCTCTCTCCTAAATCAATCACATCCACATATCTCATCACATCCATAAATCTCAACCACTCACCTCCACTCATTCTCTCTTTTCTTTCACATTAAAATTCATTAAAAATCATTAAAAGTTACTCCCATTCACTCTTTATATTACGCCCTGGCTACGATTCCACCTCCTAAACAGGCCCAGTAGTAGGTGAGCATCATTTTGTTTTTAAAATCTCTACAAAATACAAGTGAAAATGCGTCAGGTGACTGTGACGGCAGATCCCTTTTTTATTCAAAAAATGTCTGTCGTACAGAAACAAAAATCATGGCGACAATACCGAAATCAGATCATCAAAGGGCCCCGCTGAG
Source organism: Jasminum sambac (assembly GCA_018223645.1). Taxonomy (NCBI): domain Eukaryota; kingdom Viridiplantae; phylum Streptophyta; class Magnoliopsida; order Lamiales; family Oleaceae; genus Jasminum; species Jasminum sambac. The sequence continues at coordinate 31,091,798 of CP073647.1, read as the reverse complement.
CTGGTACTCACGTGCATGGAGATTTTTTTTTTTGAATAAATTAGGAGATTGGTTTTTTGCTTTTTAATAAAATGCTTTTTCATTTAGTCAAATTGGTAAAATACAATAAAAACCACATATTCAATATCGCTAAAAACTAAAAGGATGATCAGATCACTTCGGTTAAAAGCAAAAAATGGCACAATGCCTACAAAGATGTCTAAAATAAAGTGACCGGAAAACTCATGCCTCCGGAGCTGCAACGTTGACGCCCAAAGGTGGATTGAAGCCGCAGTGACTCGAAGCAGAGGACCAATTCGAAGCACACAAACAAACAACACCGTAACAAAACGGTGAAAAGCCAAGAGCCGTCCCAAGACGATGAAATTACAAAAAGGCAAAGAAAAGCTTAGATCGCTGTGGATAGATTGTTAAATATATAGATTTGTTGTTATTCATTAACGGTTACCACTAGCACACGGTATACAATTGGATGTAATTGAATTATTACTATATTATATTTTTTTACCATTTAATTACTATATTTTTAAGTGTTATTTTTTACTATTACAATTACAAAAATAATATAATATCACTAGAGCCATAATTCAAAAATTAAAAATATTATAGAAGATGAGGTTAATTGAAATGAAATATCTGAATTCAAGTATTTGTTCTATGAAAATCTCCAACAATTGCATTCTTTTATTGAAAAACTTTCTAAATCCAACTTGCCGATGCTTGTTTGAAAAATCTACTCTCGAAAAATAATTAATTTTTTTGAAAGAAAGTATAGTAAAAAAAAAAAAGAGAATTATAGAGAAACATGAAAAATATTATTCTTTTAACTTGACAAATAATATTTTGCTTTTATAGAAAGTATGTACGAGGGTAAATCTATTAAAATTATTGTATAAAAAGATTGGTCAATGAAGCAGAAAAAGAAAATGAAATTGTTCATTTGTAGATCGAGCCATCGAGGGCTATATATTATGATATTGATTTGCTTGTTCGACAAAATTATTTTGGGTAAAAAATCATTTTTTGGAAGAACGCAATATTAAAGGGGATGAAAGTTAAGATAGAAGCATAAAAAATAATATTTCTTGTGTATAGTTAAGAATTAAAATAAAAAATTGATTATGAGAATAGATTTAATCTCAATCATATTTTTCAACTTTCATTTCCAACCACTTTTTAATTGATTTGATAGTTATTTTAATTTTTTATCTAATTTTCTTCCACTTTCCACAACACGTTTCAACCACTTTAATTTCACTCTAAAATTTAGGGCTTGTTCTTTCCACTATAAATTTAACCGCACGCAATTCCATATAACATTATACTCATTTTCAACCACACACACATCTCTCAAAATAATATTAACGACACATTTTTACACAGAATACCGCGCACATCAACTTAACACCCAATCAAACATACCCTTAATCTCCTTAGAATGTACATATATTATCTTGGAAAACATGTGTTGCTTCTCATTTACACTTGCCAAACAAGCTCTAAAGGAAAATAATTTTTTAATTTGAATTGAAAAATATAAAAAATTTATCATCATATCAATAAAAATGTGTATTCAAAAATGACGTTTAAACTCATTCCAAAAAAAAAAAATGGTCGTTTAAAAATAATAATTTTTGCAAATGTTGACAAACATCGGGACTCATATATAAATTTCGATTGAGTACTTAATACATTTTTACGTAATTTTTTTATATTGCAATTGCAATAAATGGTTTTGTTTCTTCTTATTTTTACACTGATATGCTTTTTATTTTTGGTCACCAATCTTCAATATTCTCTTATTTCAATAAGAAAAAGCAATTATTTCATAAGTGGTGATGATTCATCATCAATTTATCGGTGATCAAATATTAATTGATATGTTTGTTGGAATATTGCCAACAAGAAATTTAGAAGGAAAAAGGAAAACATTTGGTTAAAGTCCTAAACCAATTTGAATTTGGAAGTTTTCTCCTGATTTTGGTAGATTTAGGTTTCTTGTCTATTTATAAATTGATGTGTTTTCTCTTTTTGTAAGGCGTACTGACCAAGTATGGGTTGAGAGAAGAATAGTAGTTTAAATTTTGTGGATAATACAAAAAATAGCAATTGGTGAGTGTGGTAAGATTTAATGTATTTTTCCTGTAATACTTGTGGTTGGGGTTGGACGAGTGAAAAGTCTATATGATTGTAAAAATTTTTCATATAGTGGAAAGCGTTGACAGTCCGCCGGTAATTTTTCTCCGATTTTGGAGTTTTTCACGTACATCTTGTGTTGTTATTTCCTTGTATATTTATTTTTCCTATTCTTTTGGCATTTTTCAACTTGAAGGAAAGATCTTGGGACAAACGTAAAATTATATTCAGGTTGATTTCATAACAATGTTAGTAAATTAATTATTGTCAATTATCACATCTCTAAGATGAATAAGGGGTAATGATGAATATTATTATTCCAATTGAATTGAAATGAGAGTGGCTTGTTTAGTATAGATAGATATGTGCACATTATTTTTAAAAAGTTCCAAACGTACATTACATGTATATGATAGGACTCTTTATCAATATTATTCTATATATATACATTCAAAGAGAATAATAATATTATTACATGCTCAAGTAGTAATAGTCTAAATAATTATTATTGGGACAATGAGAGTACTATATTGAACCAAAATTTTGATTATTTATTAGATTTCTTGCAATAGCCTACATATTGGGAAATTTTTGTTTTTCAATTTATAAGATTCAAAATATTTTATAATTGAAACAATCAGAAACTCAATAACTTGTCTAATTTTCGACACGACCGATTAGACTATCCCATTTATTAATTATGAAAATCTATTGAGAATTGGAAAAAATTTAAGTTTTTTCAATTTAATGAATTCTCATATTCTAATTGTTTTCAACGCAATTTGGTTAACAAACTATATCACTAGCTAAGTTTGGGTTGAAATTTTGATATATCTAGAATAATTTAAAGGTTAATTTTGTAACCTCGCTCACTTTATCACGAGAAACTTTATATATCAGATTATCAGTACATGGATTCTATAGTTGGTCACATGTGTTTATTGAAATATCATAACCTGAAGTTGACTAAGTTGTTTGCTTTAAGCCTTTAATTAAGGAAATGTAAGCACAATTTCAAGATTGTCTAACTATATATAAAAGTTGAAGTGCCATCTAGACCAAGTACTTAGGTGACAGTGTCATGTTTGACATTGTTTTTAAGGATTAATTATTTTCTCTATTTAATTAATTTATTCTATTTTTCTTATATAGTGTTATTTTTCATTTTACTTTTTTATATGTATTTTATTTGTTATATGTATTCTAATTTTTGAATTAATTTATATATATATATATATATATATATATATAATTTTGTAATATTTGGTTTTATATGCATTAATAAAAATATGATAAGAGGTCAAAGTTACACCTTACAATCTATATTTATATATTAATAAAATGAGGTCAATTTCCCGCTCAATCTTATAATTTTTATAATTAAAAAATAATATTTTATTTATATTTCTCACTCAAACACAAATACTTAATAATAATAATTTAATAAAATGAGGTAAGTTTCCCGCTCAATCTTATAATTTTCAGAATTAAATTTCCACTCAAATACAAATACCTAATTTTCAACCCATGTATAATCTCCCATTATTATCACCCTTGATCTTTTGACAGAATCACTCCTTATCCCTCCAATCCGTGTTATTATCGTGTGTGATCTTTTTAAATCTCTCATCCATATCTCTCCCATTGAATCACGCAAAATCAAGGAAAAATTTATAACCAAACGAGGATGAAATAATGTGTTTTTATACTTTTTTGATCGAATGTGCTTCTATATAGGTTCGCCATCTTCCTTGAAGATGTTATATCACACATTATTTCTGATCCGGTTCTTGGTTTTATTATTTTATTTCTTATGCTATTTACCAGAAAAAAGGAAAATATGTTATTATAATTTTTATTTTATACATATTTTAAATTATAACTTGGCCATAAATCTCCCCGTGTAACGCACGGGAAAAAATACTAGTATAACTTTAAAAAAAAGGTTTTATACAAATTTTAAAAAAATGAATTTGGAAATAATTGTTATTTTTTAATTTGATTATAAATATACAAGGTGTTTAAATACATGATTTACTGATTGATGCTGTTTATTACTAAACAAAAGAGGAAAACTCGAATTATAAAAAAAGGAAAATTTTGACTCAAATTGAATATAACAAATGGACTATATTTTGCTAATTGATGTTGTTTGGTATTTGATTTTATTAATTTTGACTAATAGTGACAGAAAAAAAAGAAAAAAATTTTGAATTGGATATGACCCAAATTTAATTCAATATTCAATATCAATATATCATAATAACAAAAGTCAAAGGCAATCACTTTCTTGTGTCGGTCTTTTCTTAAAAATGGGCATCCAATCATGGTCAATTGTACATTATAGTATCCAGAGTTATAAGTTGCGTAGGTTTGAAGGTTCTTATATATGATAGAGATGGAAAGCCAACGAAATCAATGTTGAATGTTATTTACAAAGAAATATTTTAAAATTTGTAATTTTTCATATACTTCAATTCTTTTTTTTTAAGAGTACAAATTACATCAAATTCATATTCATGTGCAACGATACGAACTCGATTGAAAGTCTACTAAAGTTGGACCTATAGCCGTCTTACCAACAAAAGAACTATAGCCGCACTAATATTACATTTCTAACAATAACTACAACTGCTACTAAGGCCACCTCATGGGCGATGACTAAAGTCAGGTGTTGCAATACACAATTAGTGGGACTCAAACTTGAGGCATTTAGGTCTTAAGGCTCCAGCCTTTGTCCTCCTAACTAATCAGACAATGCTTCCTTAGCTTGGTAGTTACTTCAATTGTTAATACATTTGTATTGTCTGATTTTTAGTTTTAATTTTATTTTAAACAGGTTGTAATCTCCTTTTGCATCATACGGGTGCAATAATAATACAATGTTTATTGCTATTGATTTTTTACTTCAATATTATTAATAATTTTATTGGTTAGGATACATGAAAACATCTTATATGAAACTTATTGTTCGCCCTTGATTATCTGTTATACCACTAATTACGAGAATAATCGATGTGAGAATATTGTGCTCTTACAAGCAGTGATAAATTTACACCATGCAACAATTTTACAATACTCCACTGTATCGATTCACGCTATAAACTTTGTAAAGAACGATTTATTTGTCAATGAACATTTTAAATAATTGACATATATATAGGCATGAAATAACCTTGTTAAAATATTAATTAGAGAGAGAAAAAAATGTGAATTAATCCTCACCTTGATATATTTTTTAAAATATTTTTTGATGTACCGATGAATGAAGATCAAAAGAATGATCTGCATCTTAATATAGATGCTAGTAGCTCAATCAAAATGGTTTAAGAACATACGTGATAACATTATGATTGAGTTAAGTCATTTAAAAGTGACAATCTAAATCTTATAATGTCAGAATCACATAAATATATATGATCTTTGAATGATAACTATGTTTGAAGCATACAAATATAATCTAGAATAATTTACTATGCCTAAAACATATATTTCGAGTCATGGTGAAAAGTAAATTCGCATTGTGCTCTTTTTTCTTGACTAAGATTTTTTCGTATTGGATTTTTCTAATAAGGTTTTTAATGAAACAATTTTAGGCCTTGTTCTATTGGGGGTTTAGTTGTTCCGCGCGGTATTCCGTGTAAAAATGTGTGGTTAATATTATTTTGGGAAATGTGTTTGTGGTTGAAAATGAGTATGATGTATACGGAATTGCGTGCGGATTTAGTTAACACCAAATAGAACAAGGCCTTAATATCTTACTGTAAATAATGTACTCCTTTTTCCTTCATTATAAATTTTTTCCTACAAGTTTTTCAGTAGTAACACTTTAATGATATATATTCATCTAAGAATGATCGCATCAAAGGAAATATGGTATAAATTGAATGTTTATAATCTCTACACACAAGCTTCAGAAATAGTGACATCAGTGCACACAAGAATAGATGTATTTTCAAGGATCTTCGTGTATTAATATATATATATATATATATATATATATATATATATATATATATATCGGGGGGCAACTGTACTTTTATTTATTTATTTTTTATTTTTTTAGTTTTTGTCCTTTTTTTTGAATTTAATTTTTGCTGACAGGATTTTAACAAAACAACATTGGTACCCAACAACTAATTGTTCTCATTTTTCCCTACGAGGAAGAATCTTTTTTTTTCATAAGTTAGTTTTTCCCATTGAGCTTTGTCTTGTTCTTTTTTTTTTTTGGTTTTTTTTCTAAAACAAGGCTTCTACGGGTTGTAAATTCAGTTATCAAAGGGGAAGTGTTATAATTTTTCAATATAATGATTTATCACTATTTAGATGAAGAAAAAAGTTAAGGGGAAAAAATTCAGGGAAAAAAATTCAAGGGAAAAAAAAAACCTAATTTTCAAATAGTGCCATAGAGGAAAAAAGCCATATAAATGATACCTGGCGAAATTCAATTGTTTAACCAAAATATTTGTGGACCAGTAAAAGAGCATAAATGACCCCTCTAGCCCATTCCCCCAAGAAAATAGGGTTTCCACCCCTCAAATTGCACTACCAGTCGGTTTTGAAGGGGTTAAAAACCCAAATTAAGGTTCCCCCTGCAAGACATGCTCTTATGTGTTGTAATCTACTTGTAACTCCCATTTGCAAATTGAAACCCTCTAAATATGGGTCTATATTGAAATAAAATTATACACAACTCTATTATTTCTCTCTATATTGTCTTTCTCACTGTCTCATGTTTTTCTCACAATTTATAACATTATCTATATATTTTTTTGAGTACTTAACCATCAACGATTTACAAGTACTTCTCGGTAGAGATTTGAGTAAGCCCATCTTAGGATTGGAATTTTTATCTATTTTTATTCATTTTTTATAAATTTTAATTCGGTCAAACTAATCACATCTACATATCTCATGGAATCTATATGTATTGCATAAATCCCTACCTTTCAACTCTATCTATTCTCTTTCTTATTTTACATAAAAATATATAAAAATTCATAAAAAAATTTTAATTCTAAGAGCATCTCCAAGAGACTCTTTATTTGGAAGATGCTCTTTATTTTAAAGAGTCATTACTTAAAAATTTGTTCCAACAAGCTCTTTATTACAACTTTTAAATTTAGAGATTTGGTTTCGGCTCTCCAAATTTGGAGAGCCAAATTCATTCTTTATTTAGTTTTTTATTTATACATTTAATGCATTCACACATTTAGATATACTAATTTATTGATTCTTTGCAACTTTCAAGATCAATTGTAAAATTCAATACCTTTAGGTCCTTTACATACACAAATATAAAGAGTGTCTTGGGAAAATATAAAAATTTCACTCTTTAAATTAAAAGATACTCTTTATATCTAGGGATGACAACGGTTCGGTTCGCGGTTCGGGTTCGGTTGAGGCAGTTCGGCCGAATCGTGAATCGAACCAGCTTGCTTATGTCGAATCGAGCCGTCGGTGTTTCGGTTGATTCGATTGATTCGGATTCGAACCGTTTTCAAAACCCTCTTTTTTTAAAAGCCATGTCGGCCTATATTTTTTTAACGAAAAGTTACATACTCACACTCAAAATACCAATATCTAAATTGCTTTTATGCTAAAAATATTGAATATTACATTCTCAATTTAATTGACAAACATTATAGCATTACATCTTTATTCTAGCATTCTACCATTGCCCCATCACAACTCATTACTCATTTGACTTTAATACACTAATAACAAATACTCAATCAATTATCATTGTCCATAAACAAATACAACTAAAAAGCATGAAATAGTTACTAGTGTTCAAACAAAATAGGAAATCACACACCATGCAAGCAAAATAAATAGTTTTCATCACAATTGACAACTCATTATAAATTTTAGATTTTCAACTTTTGATTTTGGAATTGATAATTAAATTTTAAATTTTTAGGAAAAAAATATCGGTTATTCAGTTCGGGTTCGGTTACGACACTACTAACCATATCCGAACCGTATCTGTTTTGGGTTTTACTATCAAAAATCATATTCGATCCGTCAATCCATCGGTTCGGGTTTTTTCGACCCATTCGGTTCGGGTAACCATGGTTCTCGGGTTTCTCGACCCGTTTTGCCATCCTTATTTATATCTTAAAAAATACTCTTTAAATATGAAGAGCCGGTTGGAAATGCTCTAACATGGGTCAATATTTTTAACGGTGAAATAAAAATCTCAGGCCTTGTTCTACTCAATACAATTTAACACAAATTTTATTAATTTTTTCTCTCTCATTATTTATAATCATTCATTTAATTATTTTAATATACTTTCCCCAAATTTCAACCACACCTTCGATATATACATAAAATAAAAAATTAATTTTATCACTAATCAAACATATCATCAAGCAATTTGATTGAGGTCACACTCTTTAATTAGATAATTAAGGCCTTGTTCTATTTGGTGTTAACCAAATCCGCACGCAATTCCGTATACCTCATACTCATTTTCAACCACACACACATTTTCCAAAATAATATTAACCACACATTTTTACATAGAATACCGCGCGGAATAACTAAACCCCCAATCAAACAAGGCCTAAGAGATGGAGTAACAAAGTATACAGAGACAGCTGCATCACGCAATAAATCACTTGGAAACGTTTAGAATCAGCACTCTAACGGCACTAAGAACTATGAATTACTGCAATTATTATCAGATTGCAGCTGTAGAGATATAGAGAGTGTGGTACACCGTACACCTAATAAAATGCGTGGGCGCGTATAATTTGCCTCAGACGGCCGAATTTCCTTTCCTAAAATACCCTTCCATTCAGAGTTCCAGAATAAATAAATTGGCATTTTTTTCGCCCGCTCGGCCTTTGCTACTCTCTGTCCTCTCGGTCATACTCCTCAGGTGGTGTCCCTTTTTTGACTCTGCTGTTTTTCTCCCTATTTCTCTTTCGTTTCGGTAAATACTGCCACTTTGTTACTTCGATCGGACTTGTTTGCTTTGTGTGCCTCTGTTGATTTAATTATTGAAGTTTGATTTTCGTTTGCATGCCTCCTTTTCTGTTCTGTAGTCATAGTCTCATAGATCTGAATTTTTTTGTCGTTTTCTATTTCGATATTGCTTGTTACACTCTGTGTTGCAGATCTGGCTTCAGTTTAGAGCAACCCTTCGTGTTTATGAATTGTGATTGTTGCTTGAGACTTGAGAGGAAGCGAGGAGAACGAAGGATTAAAGATCTTTATTGTTGAATTAAAGTCTAGTTTGTTTAGTTGTAGCACTATATACTGTGTGTAACAACCTGCATTTATCTTGGCTAGGCAACAATGCTGAGGGTGGACCTTCATTGCTGACCCACACACACACACGACATGTACTTGTGATTTATCCACGTATACGGCCATATTTTTGTCGCACTGGAAAATGAGCACAACTTCTTTCATTCGTAATGATTGGTGTTACTAGTTAATTTCACTTTGAAATATTGAATGGATTGCGAAGTGTAGTATTGATGAGGCAGATATAGGTTGGTGTTACTAGTTAATTTCACTATGAAATGTTGAATGGATTGCGAAGTGTAGCATTGATGAGACAGATACAGGTTGGTGTTACTCGTTAATTTGACTTTAAAATGTTGAATGGATTGCGAAGTGTTGTATTAATGGGACAGATTGAAGTTTCTAACATAAGTTTAGCAAATAAAATGTGTGTGGTACTCTTAATAGTAAATTATTATAATATAAACATTTAAATATTACCAACTCTCTTTCTTTAAAGATTGTTGTTTCTACAACAGTGGTCAAGAGTCCAAGGATTGTCAACCACAATAAACAATTTTACAATATTTTGACACCGAACTATAAGTTACGAGTTGATTTGACTAATAAATTTTGGGTATCTATGGTCGTTTCACATTCCCCTTAATAAGTACTAAACATATAATTTTGAGTGTAGTTTGCTTAAACACGATGTTTGAATGAGTACTAATGCAGGATCAGTTTCCACTGCAGCTGTAGTTGTATTTTATTTTTCAACGGTTGGATCGTGCTTTTTCAATGAAAAATTTGGTTCCTTGGCAAGTATTTCCAAGGAATATTGCAATTATATTAACTCTTGGCCGTGTTTCTTCTTACCTTGAAGTAACAGAACAACTTCTTGAAATTTGAATTGTTATTCATACATTCCAAGTTGAAGCCATTATTCATAAATTTCAATTTGAAGCCACAACTGTATGCTATAGTTATGTAGTGCAAACAAATTTCACGAACTGCAAGAACTTATTATTTTTACCTTCGAAATGAAGGATGATTATGTTGGCGTGATATGAGAGTGTAGCCAGAAATTGTAAGTGGGAATATGGGAGGCAAATTTGCGAGCATTGTTGCGGGTTGAATTGTGTCATGGTCAGAGTCTCAAATCGAAATTGTTGCTTGTGTCAGTCTGGAGTATTTTAGCTGCAGTGTATCGTTGTCTTCATTGTGGGTCTGTTTAGACCATTCTACGTGAGATACTGGCTTGGTCATTCGTGTTGAATGGCTTCATAAATTGTTTGCAATGCTTCTACGCGTGTTGATTAGAAACTTTAATCAAATGTATATGTTGGCTAAAGTGTCTTCAATGTTTTGTTGAGTCTATCTCAGGCCTCATTTTCCAGCATGTCAGATCTTGAGGCCCCCCTGCGCCCAAAGAGGAAGAAGGTTTGGGTGGACTATTTTGTCCAATTCCGATGGATTCTTGTTATCTTTGTTGTTCTTCCAATCTCCTTCACGCTTTACTTCCTTACATATCTTGGAGATATGAGATCTGAGTGCAAGTCCTTCAAGCAACGCCAGAAGGAGCATGATGAAAATGTAAAGAAAGTCATAAAACGCCTCAAGGAGAGGGACCCAAAAAAGGATGGGCTGGTTTGCACAGCACGCAAACCCTGGATTGCTGTGGGAATGCGTAATGTGGACTATAAGCGTGCCCGTCATTTTGAAGTCGATCTTTCTGCCTTCAGAAACATTCTTGATATTGACCATGAGAGAATGGTTGCCAGAGTTGAGCCTTTGGTCAACATGGGTCAGATAAGCAGGGTCACTGTCCCGATGAATCTTTCCCTTGCAGTTGTAGCTGAGCTCGATGATCTTACTGTTGGTGGTCTGATCAACGGGTATGGTATTGAAGGAAGCTCCCACATTTATGGCTTGTTCTCTGATACTGTTGTGGCCTTCGAAATCGTTTTGGCAGATGGGCATTTGGTTAGAGCTACAAAGGACAATGAGTATTCTGATCTATTTTATGCTATACCCTGGTCCCAAGGAACACTGGGACTCCTTGTTGCGGCTGAGATTAAGCTTATAGAAATCAAGGAATACATGAAACTCACATACAAGCCTGTAGTGGGTAATTTGAAGGAGCTTGCACAAGCATATATAGATTCATTTGCACCAAGGGATGGAGATCAGGACAATGCTGAAAAGGTACCAGACTTTGTCGAAACCATGATTTACACTCCGACAGAAGCAGTTTGCATGACAGGAAAATATGCGTCGAAAGAAGAAGCCAAAAAGAAGGGTAACAAAATCAACAGTGTTGGGTGGTGGTTCAAACCGTGGTTCTACCAGCACGCACAGACTGCATTGAAGAAGAACGAGGCATTCGTGGAGTATATTCCCACCAGAGAGTATTACCACAGGCATACAAGATGCTTATACTGGGAAGGCAAGCTGATCCTTCCATTTGCTGATCAATGGTGGTTCAGGTTTCTTTTCGGGTGGCTGATGCCGCCAAAGGTTTCTCTTCTCAAGGCTACTCAAGGTGAAGCTATCAGAAACTATTACCATGAGATGCATGTCATTCAGGATATGCTTGTTCCCCTTTACAAGGTTGGAGATGCTCTCGAGTGGGTCCACCATGAGATGGAGGTACCATATTCTTTTTTGTTTCTGATATTTTACATGTATCTTCAAGCTTGAGCTATTAACAGTTCTATGTTTCTCTAGATATACCCCATCTGGCTATGCATTCTTTTTTGTTTCTGATATTTTACATGTATCTTCAAGCTTGAGCGATTAACAGTTCCATGTTTCTCTAGATATACCCCATCTGGCAATGCATTCTTTTTTGTTTCTGATATTTTACATGTATCTTCAAGCTTGAGCTATTAACAGTTCCATGTTTCTCTAGATATACCCCATCTGGCTATGCCCACACAGACTGTATAAGCTTCCCATGAAGACCATGGTGTATCCCGAACCAGGATTTGAGCTTCAAAGCAGACAGGGTGATACAAAATATGCTCAGATGTATACTGATGTTGGAGTCTACTATGCACCTGGACCTGTCTTGAGGGGCGAGGTGTTTGATGGTGCTGAAGCAGTACGTCGAATGGAGAACTGGTTGATCGAAAATCATGGGTTTCAACCACAATATGCAGTGTCTGAGCTAAATGAGAAGAATTTCTGGAGAATGTTTGATGCTGGTCTTTATGAGCATTGCAGGAAGAAGTATGGAGCTATTGGCACCTTCATGAGTGTGTATTACAAGTCGAAGAAAGGGAGGAAGACTGAGAAAGAGGTGCAGGAAGCTGAGCGGGCAATTGCTGACGTTCCATATGCTGAAGCTGATCAACCTGCAGACTGTTAGGGAGTCCTTGAAGGTTTTTGGTAGAACTATCGTGCTTTTACATTTTCCCCCTCAAGTTTGGTATTTGGTTGGATTCTCGGATTTTCCTTTTCGTATTTCGTATTAGGCTGGCATTTTGCACTCATTTGCTTTGTGTATGTTGTTAATTGGATTTTATCATTTGCATGTCTTCTAACTTTGATTTGGATGAAAATGGCTTGACTGATCCATTTCTCGTGTTTACTTTTCGTTATTATTAGTGTCTGAGTTATTTTCCGTGGATATAACGGCCAATGAGAAAAAAATTGCCAATTATACGTGGCATGGCCAATTAATAATTTCTGCTTGCGCATTTTTACTGTCTCATTTAGTGCTGGTTCCTAATGGTAGTCTACCATTCTGAGCTACGTTGTGAACTAGTTAATGCTATGAACATTAGACCCTTAAAAATCATGCCCAGTAATCTACAATGGGTCTCTCCTTGATTAAGAAAAAGTAAATATTTTGGACTTGAAAGCATCGAGTGGCTCCATGGACAGCAATCTTGCCTCAATTCTTTAGCATGGAAGACTCGTTGGGGAAATATTTGGTATATGATAATATAATGAATAGAATAAGTAAAGGAGTAATAATGGCCTGTTAACAACGATTGTTTCTTTCTTTGGCTGGTAACAATAGTTAATGGGTTCTTAAAAAGCGAAAGGGTGAAGCTTAAACCTCAAGCCTTCCGAGGAATCTGATATTTCCAGAGAGGCAGATTCTAATCTGGATCTTATATATTAGTAACCGCTGGTACCAGCTTTCTTAGATCTCTTTCACAGACAAACACACACAGAGTTGAGAGTTGAGGTTGAGCAATCAGATCAGAGATGGGTTTGGTTATAGTTATATCTCTGCCTTTGATCATCTTGACAATACTCATCTGTTTGGGATGCTACTATTTAGGAAGATCCAAAGGTAGACAGGAATCATACACCAACACACAGGTTTTCGGCCCTGCGGCCCCACCACCAGGCGCAGGCCACGTTGCCGCGGATTCTCATCCATCACCGCCTCATTTGAAACCAGACAATCATGTCAGTGCTTAATAAGAATGAGTGTTAAGTTGTCTTAAATTGTAGGATTATAATTTATAGTCTGTACTCTGTAAAAATATGATCGAGTTCTTTGAGATATGTCGATGTGTCTCTGTTTCTATGGCTTTATTTTTATGTTCCAATCATGGATTTGTTGTCTTTTGCGTACTTCGTCTTGTGTCATAAATTTATGATTTGTGCCTTGCTTAAATTGAAATATAAAATTATCTTGAATTTGCATAGATATATCGATATCTCAAATTTTATGTAATTATTGAGAGATTATCTTTTCACACATAATAATAATAATAATAATAATAATAATAATAATAATAATAATAAGGGGTTCATGTGGAAGCAACACGAACCTGTGTATAATATATCTGATATCCACTGGTTGTGGTTACAAGATGGATTAAGTGAGGAGGGAGAATCTAAAACAAGACTCTGAACCAATCACAATCATCCACCTCAGCACTTGTTACTCATTCATCACACCTTATCCTCTCTCACAACCACTACTCCATTTCTTCTCATAATCTAAAAATCATCCATCCACACTTGTCCATCCAAAGCCCCCAATCTTCTTCTTCTTCATCTTCATCAATTCCAATCTTTCTGTACTGTAAAAAGAAAACCAAAAAATGTCACTAACAATTCCTACAAACCTTTCAAAGCCCATTACTTTACCAAAATTGGGCTTAAAACAAAGAACTGGTGCACTAATTGTATGCCAAGCTAACCAGAATGCTGCATCATCATCTTCTTCTACAAGTTCAGAGCAATCTTTGAAGGCGTTTTCTGCTGCAATTGCGCTATCTTCGATTCTGTTATCTGCACCGGTTCTTCCAGCATCTGCTGACATCGCCGGTTTGACTCCATGCAAGGAGTCGAAGCAGTTTGCTAAGCGTGAGAAACAAGAGCTAAAGAAGCTCGAGTCTTCCTTGAAGCTCTATGCTCCTGATAGTGCTCCTGCTCTTGCCATCAAGGCCACCATGGAGAAGACAAAGCGCAGGTTCTTTTCCTTTTTTCTCATTATTTCTTCTGCTTTGATCAATTTAGGCTAATCCAGATTTTCTTGGAGTAACTATTTTATCTTGATCAAAAGCATGACTCTGAGGCTAGACGATTTAGGAATTAGGACCTCGAGGGCCTGTTCTGTACAAAATATTGGAAATTTACTTGAATGACGTGTTAGATGTATGATTGAAAATTTGGGAGAAAATACATTAAAAATATAAAATAATTATATGAGTGGTTGAAAATGATCAGAGAGAAAAAATTAGTGAAAATTTATTGTGTATAGAACAAGCCCTGAATTTAAACATTTTCTTTTTGTTAATGCAAAAAGGGTCTTCAAACATCAAACTCAAAAAATGAAAACAATTCTGAATATTAAGTTTTGCTTAGGATCCTCGACGTCTGAGGGCGACCCTAATGTAGATACTTCGAGTTGACGGCAAGTACTTGGTACTTGAGATCACCTATATACAAAAGATCATAATTTATTAAATAATACAGTCTCTTGTACATAAGTGGTCAGTATTGATTGACTTGAGTGTCGATTAATATCTTTTGAAAGATAGTAAGGTGTTTTGTGTGATGGCAATGCAGGTTTGCGAACTATGGAAAGGCGGGACTTTTGTGTGGATCAGATGGATTGCCTCACTTGATCGTGAGCGGGGACCAGCGACACTGGGGCGAATTCATAACTCCGGGGATTGTCTTTTTGTACATTGCCGGATGGATTGGGTGGGTAGGCCGGAGCTACTTGATTGCCATAAGGGATGACAAGAAGCCAACCCAAAAGGAGATCATCATCGACGTTCCATTGGCAAGCAGGCTCATCTGGAGAGGATTCATCTGGCCCGTTGCTGCCTACAGAGAGGCGGTGAATGGGGATCTCGTTGACCCCACTGTCTAAAACGACATTAATTTTCGGGTAGAAAAAATGTGTATTTTTTCTTTTATTATGCCTGTAGGACATGCAAATTTGAATTTTGTTCTTGTTTTTTTATTACAGGGACAGGGCGTGCTTTAGTCTGGGAGTTATTGTGGATTGTGGAGAGGAGAAATGTACAAGTTCTTGTGTCTGATATCTGTAAACATTTTTACTTGTAATGTATGTATGCTTTTATTTGTTTGAATACCTTTCAGATGGAAACTAATGAAGAGTCCTTTTATGTTTGTTATTTACCCCCTCCGTCCCGTAAAGGTAATCTAATTTTCTTTTTTATTTGTCCCAAATTATAATCCTATTTTTTTAAGTCAATTCATTAAATATCATATATATCCCTATTTAATGTGCATCGTTGTCAATATATAAAAACAATTAAAATTGAATAATAAATATCTAAAAGGGGTATATTAAGTAAAATATTCATGAATATTACTTTTCCAAAAATATTAATTGATCTTCCTTAAATATTTGTGTGAAAGTCAAAGTGTAACTATTTTTATGGGACGAAGGGAGGAGTATTTACTGTCTCCCACTGGGTAGAGTCTTTGCTTGAAAAAATCATCGTGGTCCTAGAAACTGAAAACCTCCTGTGGTACCGTATAATAAATTATCAAATCCCAACATTAAGGCCTTATTTGATTGGAGATAATTTTTATCCCACACCTTTCTCTATCTTCTTTTCCAATCATATATATACTTTTCAATACAATATTAATCATGCATTTTACACGGAATACCGAGACGTATCAATTTTATCCTCAATCAAACAAGCTCTAAGTTACACACTCCCAAGATTGGAGTTATGGTTCTGCAGCAAAGCAGATCTAATCCAACTTTTTAAAAGCAAAGATATCTGTGCAATGCAAGATAACACAAGAATGGGCCTTGAAACCAACTTTGGGCCTCTACTCAAGAGTGGACCTCTGAGCAACAAGTCACAAACAGTGTGACTTTTAATAGACCCATTGATGAGTCTAGCTTATTATTGGGCTTCATCTTGTGGCCTTTTGGACTTACTCTTCAATCCTCTTTTATGGCCTATGGCTATGAAGACGAGTTTGATAATCTTCACTCCATGACGTTGTTTGGCAATACTTTACCCAACATTGTGCACGAAGAGTTGGCTGATCTTACTTTTAAGCAAAAACATGCATCTCTCACAGTTGTATAATAAATCTGAAAATGAAGATTCCATGCAAGATTTGTGTCATTCTTTTTCTCTTCTTTTGAAAATTTGCAAGCAAACTCGCCGTGTCTCATGAAGTAAACTTGACCGCAATGACCTATTGCGTTTGTCAAGTTGCACATTGCTGGTTCATACAGACCTCTAATGCGATGTTAAACAATTTGATCTAAAAGCTTAAACTCTAATTATTATCTTCAGAAATGACCAAATCAGAAGATCCACTGAGCCAGTTACCCACAAGTCCACAACAGTAAAGATTGTGCCACACTAAGGCCATCTCTAATGTAGCCCTTCAATTATAGCCAGTGATAGGAATGTGTGAGTGAGAGAGAGAGAGAGAGAGAGAGGAGGAGGAGGAGGAGGAGGAGGCGGAGGAGGGGGAATAGTGGGATCCACGCTTGTTTAAATTTTTATTTTTTAATCACTTTTATCTCAATTATTCTATTTTTTCTCCACTTTTTCTTCATTGATACCCGTACCACATCCAGATATATACGTCTAGAATTATTCCACTATTATTTTATTATTATTTTTGAATTTATCTCTATCTATCTCATCTTTTTCACATTTCTCTCTCTTTTTCCTTACACTTCCTTCCATTCACTTTTAAATAAAATAATCTTCTATTTCTCTCTAACTTCTCTATACTGTCACACAAATGCAATTAAAGCTCCTTTGGAGATGGCCTAATTATAGGACTGTCTACACCAATGAACCATGTTGGACCGGTGTACTAAATGCAATGATATACTACTTGTACACGCAACACACGGATATACGCACATTATCATAGCATATAATGTGTCAAAATCCTGTAAAGTGTAATAACAACAATATACTATTACACGCATGAAAAGATTGAAAATCAACGATTACCAGCACAAGCATATAATAGAAAGAAATTGGAATTATGCAAAGTAATTTCAGAATGAAGAGAAAACTGTGATTGCCTGTACATATTGGATGGAGTTCTTCACTACATTCTACTCACGATGAGTCCAATACAAAACTTTTGCCATGGAAAATTGGAGCCTAACAATCAGACAACTACAAGAGACTTATGGAGCCAAACAACTGCACACCAATTACAATTGCCATTGCAAGCTCCATTACAATCAAATTTCCATCCTTTCTTTATACCTTTACACATTTCATCTTCTCGAAACCATCTCTTGTTTCACAGGCTTATTGTACAACCATCATGTATTGAACTCATTGGATTGTTCGGGTGAGTTTGCATTTCGAAATGAAGATAGTATCGGAATAGTTGAGACTACAGAGCTTCAAAAGCTCGGCCGCCTGCTGCTTCAAAACAGGCCCACAACCGCTCTGGATGACAAGGAGGAGCTTTGCCGCCAGACCACCATCCACGGCTATCAACGAGCACTCCTCAGGGGACAGTTTGCATACCGACGACAAGATCGAAAGTGCGTATTTGGTACAACTTTCTGAGATTCTCATAAGTACTTTGATCATACTAGGTATAGTGTTCGAGCAATCCTTCAAAGCTTGTCTCCCTTCGGGGACAG
Source organism: Jasminum sambac (assembly GCA_018223645.1). Taxonomy (NCBI): domain Eukaryota; kingdom Viridiplantae; phylum Streptophyta; class Magnoliopsida; order Lamiales; family Oleaceae; genus Jasminum; species Jasminum sambac. The sequence continues at coordinate 31,073,323 of CP073647.1, read as the reverse complement.
AAGACAACACGTCCAACACGAAAAGGGCTATTTCCAAACATTCTGGATTTAGGCCCGATAACAACTCGACCAGCTGAGGAACGGCCCCAACGCTCACAATCAGACTCCGAACTTGCTGATGTAAGCAAATTGATTTGAGAAGGCCAAGTCCAGGTAAATGTCCATTAGGGTGTCTCTTATCCCTCACAAGTCTCATCAGAGCCACCAACAAGCTATGACTCGAAACAATCTCAGTCCTAAAATCTTTCTCCTCCATCAACATCTCAATAAGCTTAACACAATTCACTTTCGTCTCAATTGATCCTTCGTTAAGAACATCAATAATCGAAGACATCTTTGCAGGTTGCATCAAATTCATTTTCGACTCTGAATTTAGGGATAAGTTCACAAGAATCGCTATAGCCTCCGAACCTACAGAATAGGAAGTAAATGGGCCGAGCAAAGACGAAAGAAGGCCCACGCCACCTTCATCAACAACAGCCTTCCTGGCGGTTGAATGAGCTACCACAACTTGTTTGAGCTCCTTGAGAGCTTGAATTCTAGCCTGCCCTTTTACCTTCTTGAGAGTGTCGACTAGCTCCAACGCCCTTCCTTGCGCATCTTCGGATCTCTTCTTCATTTGCACATACTTTTGTGAGAACCAAGTGTGGATCAAATGGTAAAGGGTTGTGTTAGGGGTAATTGTATCATCCCACAATTCTTGCATAGTTGTAGGGCAAGTGTAATGCCCTAAACTAAACCATTTGAGGATGTTCGACCTCTCGTAGGTTTGGCCTGTGCAGAGGGTAACAGGGTCTTGCATAGTTTCCAAAGAAATGGGGCAAATGAAGACTTGGGGAACTTCAGATAGATTAAGCTCTTCAATCATTTTCTTGAGATCCAATTTGTCTCCAACTCCACCGCCAAAACCATAGCCAACACCCCCAACGCCACCCAAGACTCCATCTTTCACGGCGGTTTCTAGATCTAGAATATGGCCATCACCCCCACTGTCAAACCCAACCCCATCCCTCTTTTTAGGCTGATACATAGGCATTTTGGGAAACCCACAAAGAGTTTTGTCAAAATTTTGCAGAAAATTACAGAGGTCGAAGAAAGCACATTACAACCCCACGACCGCTATCGCTTTCAATGACAATAACAAGCAACAATTTTATTCTCTCTCTCTCTCTCTTTTTTTTTCTTTTTCGCTTTATCCTATTTTCTCTTTTTTGTGGTCAAAAGACTCCTCGTCATCATCATATAGCATTCGTAATCAACTCTCTCATCAAAAAAATCAAATCTTTCTTCTCATTCAAGCCCAAAAAGGAGTTCAATCATAGAAAACACTGTACAGAATGTAAATCTAGAGTAGAGTAACCCAAGAATCAAGATCCAAACCACCCAAGAAAAAATAAAAATAAAAATAAAATAAATGATTTAAGAAGAGAAATAGATAAAATAATTTGGACCCAGATCAAAAGAACCTGAGAGAAACCAAGTTGGAGTGAAGAGAGAAAGGGATCTCCAGCAAAGACTCCTATGCAGCTCACTCAAATCTTCTTTCTCTCCTTTTTTCGCTCACAGTGACTGTAGAAAGAAAATAAAATATAATATCCAAGTTTCCATGTAAAAGGAAAAAATAATGAATTATTGGTCTCGGAATAGGCGAAACTCGAATTTGAGTGATGTTTTTTCAACAGGGAAAAATGTTGGAAAAATAAAAGAAAAATAAAGAGGGAAAGTTTGTGGCGGGTCCCACAAAAGGTAAATTTTGAGCCAGCAAGGCAGTTTGACCATGGCGACAGTTTTGCTTTGACTGTACCCATCTCGGCCTTTTCCCGTGTGCCTTTGATTAGACTGCTTTTCCACTTGCTTCCAATTACATGCTGCCACGTTTCAGAATTATTTATCTCTCCCCATTTCTTTGCTTTATTTATTATTATTGCAATAATCCAATTTTAAAAATTACTCCCGAGGTTGATTAAATAAAGTTAAAATATAGTAATTGACCATGCTGTGCGTGTGTGTAAACACATGCTGTCTACTTGAATGTGCACTTCTCTAGTAAAGGGTTTTTTTTTTTTGGAATAATAACTCTAATAAAGGATTAAATCCTAAGAAAGGCAGAAAATTGATATTTTCTCTATTGTATATTCAAAATTAAATATATTAAATTGCTATCTGATATATATATATATCAAATAATTGGGGAGAGAGTAGTTACAACAAAACAAATTTCAACTTGCAATTTTGATTTTGAAAATCTCCGAAATATTCATTCTATGGTAGATTGCCACCTAGGAGGTGTAGAAGATTTAAAAAGGAGAAAAATCGAGTTCAAAATAATTTGGAGTTGGTTTTTCTACAAATTTATTTTCCATTTTGTAAGATAATTTAAAAAGAGGTAATTAGATGCTGCGCCAACATTTATTTAACATCTACACTAATACTTAAGTTTAACTATATTTTCATTCCCTAAAGAATTATGTTGAACAAAATGATTTTGAGAAAAATTGCGACAAATAAGATCTTAGGCTATCATAAGTCCATCGAAGATGCCATTTACACCATTTTTGGCATAAAACTAGACTCTCGAACATTGCTTGTGTCACTACTCGCTATTCATCAACACTAGTTTGTGTTGTTAAGTTTGTTTGTTTGTTTTTTTTCTTTTTTTTAAAAAAAAAACCTTTTTTCAGGGGAAAAAAAAAGGTTACCATTCAATTTTAGGATTTTAGTGAAATTTAGTGCCTTGGATGGGAGATGGTTTAAAAAGTTGCGTGAAATTTCAGTACAAATGGTGTAAAAAAAAGTCTTTTGAGTTGCAGGGCTCCCGTTCTCCTACCAAGTAGTTGGCATCGTAAAGTATAAACCATTGTCTAGATGGTGTCACGTGCCCCCCTCCACCATCAAGCGATGGGTGGGTTTTGGGCACGTGGCAATGATTCGGATATTAATTGGCATCTTGCGATGCCAACTAATTGGTAGAAGAATGGTGACTTGGGTTGGAGATGCCCTATGGCATCTCCAATTGTGCAATGCGTATTCTCTAGAATGGAAATAAAGTGAAAATATTTTCAATAATAAATGTTAATGTGTATATTAATTATTGGTTAAAAACAAACACGAAATATAAAAAATTAATTGAAAATTTTAAATAAACAATGTGATAACACATAGGGCTGTAAATAGGTCAAATATGCCTAAATCATATTCGATCAATTAAGAAAATTCATTGATCCATCCGTCTCAAATAGTCCATTGAATAAAATCCAATCCATTGACAACGTTAGGCATATTTTTTACCTTTTTTTAAAAAAAATATTTTGGATCACATCTCAATGTATTTCTTACTAATTACCATCAGTTCAAAGGTTGCACACCATTGCGCAAGAGATTTCAAAGTAGTTGTAATTGCGCTCTATTAAAAAGATAACTATGGACGTGTATTTTAACTGTTTGGAATGGTTTAATGTTTGAGGAAATATTTTGTTAAGTTCTTCTCAAATCTAATTAAAAAAGTTATTATACTGGAATTTGATAGATGTGAAAATTCTTCATTAAAATTCAAAAATAAAAAAATCCATTTAAAAAATATAAAAAATTAAGAATAATTATATTATATTATATTATTATAACAAATCAGATCGGGTTGTTATGGGGTGAGAATGACCTATATCTATATTTGTTTTATTTACATAACAGATTATTAGATTTAAATTTTTATTGGATTATTGTACTGAAATCTATCTCCTATTAATATTATTGGATTCGGATTGAAATCCAATTCGCCGTTTAAATGTCGACATTATGGTAGACATTATTTATTTTTAAATGTAAATATAAATATGAATTGTAAAATCACATTTCTTTTTTTTTTTTTAATAAGTAAAATCACATTTCTAGAATCCACAAGTTGCAAATTTTGTTTATTTTAACGCGAATCTATATAATCACTCAGCAAGCATGCGTTTCATGAAAATCAAGGCATTTTTAAAAGTTTAGATTAGATTAGAGAGTAATTTATGTCATTGGCACCAGCACCACACGTGCAAGTCGTATAATTCGGCATTGGAAATTCGAGGAAATCATTGGACTGTAGTTCCTAAATGACATTTTTGTCCTCGGGTGTAGAATATATTCCGTCGCCTCCCAGGAATATGCGTGCTCCATCTCGAGTAATTAATTGTAGTAATTAATTCGTGCGTCAAGTGAATTACTATGATATTTACGTTTGCTGCTTCTCTATATTAGTCATGATATTTATTCATTGTAATTAATTTATATTTTTCCATCTTACTCCTTCCATTCTATAAAGATCCTCTCATTTTTCTTTGTTATCGTTCTCAAATTATACTTCACCTTCTGTTTTTAAAATATATTAAAATATTTCACTTTTCAGTATACCTCTATTTAATATATGTTATTACCAACTAAAATAAACTACTCCCTCCGTCCATCTACTTTGTCCATTTTATTTTTTACACAAGAATTAAGAAAAATATTGAAAAATAAAACTTACAAGCCTACTTCATAAAAGACCCTTAGTTAATTAGATGCTTGTATTTGCAATAGTTTCAAAAATTAGGTTATATTTTCAAGAGTTAAAAATGATAGAATTGTAAATGAACATAAAAATGAGCACTCCCTCCGTCCCAATTTGATAGACTCGTTTCCCTTTTTAGTTTGTCCCATATTATAGGCAAATTTCCACATTGAGAATCTACTTTATGTTTGATTGGACTTAAATACACCTATTTATTAAGTAGATGGATATTGTATTTACTTAAAAAAATTACTTTATATGTGGGTATTTTAGGAAGATTTTAGATAAAATTTACATTCCCAACAATAATAATTGTGACTTCTTAATTTGTGTGAAAATAAACAAGCCTATCACTTTGTGATGGAAGAAGTATTAAGGGTATATTTTGTAGAACAAGTTGATAGTTGCTTATAACTGATAAGTCAACTGAAAGTTTATAGTTTATAGTTAATAGTTGAAAAATTAGCTGATTTAAATATTAGTGTTTAGCATGCAAAATTAGTTGAAAAGTTAGATCGAAATACAAAATGGCCCGAAAGAATATGTTTAAAATAATTATATATATATATATATATATATATATATATATATATTACAAAAAGAAAAAGATAAAAATGGAATAGAAAATGAAAAACTCATTGGGTTATTTGAAAAGTTAGTTTAAAAAAACTTTTCAAATAAACTCTATAAGCTCTTCCAATCAAGCAGAGCTTATTTAAATAGAAGGGGCTTATAAACTTTCACTACACTATATCTTGCAAATTGTCACGGTTTTAAACCGTGACAATTCGAATTTGTCACGGTTTTAAACCGTGACAAAAAACAGCGTCGCAACTGGGTTGTCACGGTTTAAAACAGTGACAAATTGTGGCCGCGAATAGTAAAATAAAAAAAATTAAACCGTGACAAATTGGTTCGACCAACAAATTTCAATTTGTAAATTAACTCGTAGCTTGGTACAACCAAGCCAATCTTCATCAATCACTCCTAAAACCACCATATCAATCACTACCATATCCATATACACACCATATCACAAAATCATCAATCACAAATTCATCTATATACACACCAATCACCACCATCTTCATCAATCACAAATTCATCCATATACACACCAATTCACTACCATCTTCATCAATCACTACCATATCCATATATATACACACCATATCACAAATTCATCACATACAACGCATCACCAAGTCGAGATATCTATTCACACTACCATCAAACAAAATGAAAACACCATTTCACAAATTCAAATGAAATTCATTCGAATGTGTTCCATATCCGTCCATTACAAACCATAAGAAACATAACCATTCAAACCACATAAGAAACGTAAGCAAGTATCATGTTACAAGCCTCACCATTCAAACCACCATTTAAAACAACATTCACTAATTAAATACCATGACCAAACTAGAAACCATAAGAAACATCACTAAGTATCAAACAAAGTACTAAAACACAAGCAGAACCATTTCTCCGTAAGTTAACAAACATAATTGATGATCAAAAGGAGAGAGCTACATCATCTCCTTCAACAAGTATGTCGGCCATGTAATAAATGAACCATTACCAATATCTGCCAAACACTCGGCACCTCCTTGTTTACCAAGATACACAGGTTCATTCTCAAAGGCCGGGTAGATATACTCGATATTTACCTTTGCTTCAGGGCATTTAAGTTTACGACCGTGAACAACAGTACCTGGCGTGACGGACTCAAGTCTTACCATTGCAATATTATTTTCATTGTGTAAGTCTCTAAGAAAATAATACCCTTTGTGTGCCGGCAATTGAGAGTAGTCCGCATTCATAGACTGGCTGGATCAACCTTCTCCAACTTTAGTACCTTTATTGAAAGCGCTGTGACCACTACCAGGCGAATGAACATCCGGATTTGAACTGGGTTGGCCCTTAACTAAGGTTTGTAACATGGTGCTCCGGTCCTTCATTTGAGAGACGATGGTCTGTAACTGTAACGTCCCTCCCTCACTTACACATACATATACGAACATCACTTACGGAATGTGCACGAATACGTAATCATAAGGGGCACGTGGTGGTCCCGTACACGTCATATACATAAACACAGCGGAATAGAGGGAGCGCTACACGTGTACTTACACATTCGAAACCCTAGGTTCGTAAATTTCTTTCAAACATATCGTATACTTTCATAGCCAAAGGGTTTCGAAAGGTCTTTGCGTGGCTCGTCGGATCTTCAGATTCCCTTTTTCCCAATCACGTCATCACACATAACGGCTTGAGGACCCTTCACCAACCTCCACGAGTCGAACACACGTGTCATACCTTCAAAACATACACGTATACACAGAGTGAGTCATAAAGACTCAGTGGATAACAGATACGATGCACAGTGAATGATGCACGTGTCATATCTTTTTCTTATTGCATATGAGCCCTGTTGCGAATCACTGTGTTCCTGTGGCGCCGTACCGTACATATCATATAATAGTCTCATTTCACATAGACCGGGACACAAGAGGTGGCTCCCACATTTCTGTGTAGCACTTTGCTCCCCTTTTGGCCGAGGCTCACATATAGGTCGGGACTCAAGAGGTGGCTCCCACATTTCTGTGTAGCACTTTGCTCCCATTTTGGCCAATCGTATCATATACGTGAATACATGATACGCAGCAACATATATGCATGCTAATGACGAATATATGCATGCTCATGATGTATATATGCCTAGCATATCTCACGAAAGCTCAATCCCGTTTCATGCCATACAATGGCTTCCCATCCATATCGAATACGGGATTCGAAACACCAACGTTAACCTAATCGGCCTACACTTGGCCCGTTGGTCGAACAATTACATAGATGTACATCACCAACACGTAAAGGCCGGGCAACACAACTCAACACATTCATATATACACATCCCAACCATCAACAAGCCGAGCAACACGAACACATAAGCACACAAGGTTCACATAACATGCGCGTCTCCTATATATCATAAACGGAATAACTACTTTCCAATAGCCGAGTAACATATAGAGCAAGACATAAGGGGCACATAGGTCATATAAACATAGACATATCATCAGTACGTCATTCCATGGTCACGAATCAAAGCTAAAGGCCCCTAACATGCTTCTAGATTCCACACCCCTTGCAAACTCGTTCATAACTCAATTCAAGTCAAGAATAAGCATGTATTCAACTTGCATATAAGTAAAATATCATGTTACCCACATTATGAGTCGAGGAAACCAAGCACAAGTGAAACCCAAGCTTCTTCTTCTTTTCCTCTTCTTCCTCTTTTTCTTCCCTTTTCCTTCTTCCTTTGATTCTTTCCTTTCTTTATGCTCCACAAGGGTCAAACATGGAGTACATAGGATTTGATGAGGTAAAATATGATCTTGAGTGTCTTGGAGGGTGTTGGGAGAGAGCCAAACTCGAGTGGAGTAGAAGAATGGTCGAAAAGCCCTTAAAAAGCTAATCCTGAACAGTTCTGCCGACATAAAATTACGGCCGTAACTTTCATCTTTACGGCCGTAACCTACAAAATTACGGCCGTAACTATTATGACTTACGGCCGTAACCCCTCCATTGCGGCCGCAACTCGAGTCCTGCGGCCTACCGAGACTTGTGCCCCATCCAAGTCACATATTTACGGCCGTAATCACATTTATTACGGCCGTAAAACCACATTTACGGCCGTAACCATCAAATTTACGGCCGTAACCCATATTTTGCTGAATTTCCCATTTTCTTCGTTTTCTTTGGCCGTTTCGGATCCCGATGCATTACACGGACTTCGAGGCACATCAATAACATAACATATCCGGGTTTATCATATTGCGACATCATCGTATCATATCATACCGTATTCGAAACCACATACGAAAGCACACATATATCCGGGATGATTTCGGTTGGGGCATTACAGTAACAGTGAACCATGGTCCTTGACTTCACACTTGAGTCTACCAATCGCAGACACCACTGGCTGCGTGGTTTTAAACTTAGTCATTGGCACCTTGGATCCCACTCCACGAGTATGCCCACTTTTGTCCCTCCCGAAAACTTGACTCAAGGGATCATTTTCGATATCTGTTGAGCTTGAATCTCCTCCTTGACTATCCTGTAACTCAGCGATTTTAGCCTGTGAAAGAGTAAATAACATAATGGATCATGTAGTCATAATATTCCAATATAAAATTACAAATTTGAAAAGAGAATGGCTCCTTATTTTTTAAATTAGATTTTCATCCTTAAGTCAGTCGAGGAGTTTGTATTTTATAAGTTGGCTAACGTTGAAAACGCGATTGCCACTATACTTTGTCTAAGTAGATACTAAATTGCCAAACTTATTAGAATTATCGCTAAACTTTGAATTGCCCGCAAACATCAAATGAAACTTTTCAAAATCTACTACACTATACTCTAATGACGTGAAAAACTTCAATGACACTAGAAATAATTATGAAGTGACATAGTAACTAAGAGTCTCAGATGACACAACTCAAAATTGCACCATTTATATTAATGAATCTAATCCTTTCAAACTGCAATTAAGGATCAATTAACCTAGGAATCCTTAAAATTTCAATCACAATTTCAGTGTCAACTTGGAACATTTAGCAAACTAGAGCGACCATATTTAGGACTTTTTGTTACCACATATTTAGCTACAACCTAATCTCAAAAAATACATGATTTCTATTCTTTTTTTCCCATATATTAACGTAGAAGGCAGTCACACATTGAGCACATTAAACCAATATAACATTCATTTCACAGCTTTACGTCACACCAAATATCCCACGCAAATAATCCTAGTATGTTATAATTTTGACAAATAGAATAGCTCAATAAAAAAATGCGATTCTACAAAAAAATCAATCACCAAATATCACATAATTGTAGGTTTGTTTACCGCTAATTGAAACAAAAAAATTTTAGTTCATTATTTTTAACCACCAATTTAATTAGTTTGATAAATTTTTTATTTTTTTTATGCTATATATTTTACTTTTTAACTACATATTTAAATACCATTTCTCTATCATATCTATCAAACATGCCCATATGTCATTTTCAATATACGTTTTTGAACTTTGTCGGGGAATAATTTAATTAATTGATTATCATAATTTGGCCACTAGTGTTCTCCCTAGTTTCTAATGCCGGCCACACGTCTATAATTTACGAATTGAAATACATATTTGGTTAACCTAGCTAGCTAAACCATAAGCTATAGATTAACAAGTCGAGATATCCATCAGATTATAAGTAATTTTCGAGCATATATAACTAAACCAACATATATACAAGTTCCACTTTTAATAAACGGATTACTATCAGATTATAAGTTTAGAAATTTACTCACAGCAGTTTCAGCCAACTCTTGGCGATATCCATCCTTTGTTTTTCTAGCATGTAAGTAGAGATTGCTGCGAGTAGGAGGTTGACCCTCATCATCAGTACCTTGTAATCGCTCATACAAATCATCAATAAAAGATTTAATTGTAAAATCGAAAATATAACATAACTTGCTTAATGTCTACAATATTTTGATGCACAATATTCTTTATGTCCGTTAATCAAGGCGAGATTGGTATAAAGTTCAAATTGGTCAAGTCATAGGCATACAGTTCACTCTGCAGATATCTCGGCGTATGACTTAGAACCAAGGAAATGCACATCAGTCTTCTTAGCCCTATTTGCTTTGCCTTGAGTCCTTTGTTTCAGTTTCTTCTCAGTAGACTCAATATCAATAAATTGGTTCCATTCAGCTACTGGAACAAACTCATTTTCCGGAGGATTATCTTTGAATTTCAAGATTTCTTCGGGAGTTGTTGCATTCTCCCTGTAGGTACAGGCTCGGAGGTGATTCTTCCAACTCTTGTATTGTTCTCCTGCCTAAACCAGACAATAACATTTGAACCTAATCAAACAATAATATTGCATAAACATATTATATTTTAGTACTTCATCAATAACACCATATGTACTTCAATAAATAAAAAATGAGTTTGACAATTTTAGAATTGTCTGACGAAATATACGGTCCTTGTGAGCTGGATCAAGATCAAAATCAACCAGGAGAGAGTTCCATAGATTATCTTTCACCTCGGGAGGCACATGCCTCCAATCGTCGTAGAGAAGCCCAACGTTGCACCTCAACAGTGCTCGAATACGGCCCGTTAGTAATTTCTTATTACTAACAGGATTTCCCAACATGTCAAACTCAATCTCCTTTTTACGCATAACAGGCCTCGATGGACTGGCCATTACTTGTACATCAAATTAAAGGAAAAACGGGTTACTAACATAAAACTAAATTAACGGTCACGTCAATATAAGTACAAATGGTTGACTGAATACATTGTAACAATCATGATATTAACATGTTTAGGATTTAATATGCAAAATGACAATACAAGAATTATACAAAATAAGAACAATTTGTGTAAATCTACATTTACAAGAATTACAATGTTGTTCATATCAAAACAAGAACAATACATGTAGATTTACACATCTAAATAATCTAATAAATCACACAAATTTGGATTGTCATCCAAAGCAGATTGGTAATCAGTAGGGGGCTTCCAAAGGGTCTACTTGATTTGTTAACCGCTTCGGTGCATGAAGAACAACCGACCATTGACTGTTGTCAATACACTTTGAATAAAACACTTGCTTTATGTTTTGACAAGCACAAACAAATGGTTCATCCTTAACGCTTCCCATACTCTTCAATTTAGTCAGATCGATCATAACCATCTTCGTGGCAGGGTCCACCATGTAAGCGTTTTTGTCATCCACTCGTACCCAATCACAAGTTGTAATTGCTTTAATTGCGATGCCGCTATTTTGATTCCGCATGCGCCGTTGCTCACTACCATATTCAGAGAATACAAAACCTTTCACCCGATATCTATCAAATTGTTTGGCAACAAAACTAGGGCCTATAGCAAGTTGGGCGAGCCTTGAGGTAACATCACCTATTCGTAACAACTGATAGATGGAAACAAGATACTAGCATCATATAATGGAATTTTTTCTAACTGCTAGTTTAACATTCGAAGTGTAGCTTAAAAAAATTACCTCGTTCGATACCCAAAGCCTGAAGTCCGAACTTGAATTTGAAACAACTTTTCTTCTTTTGTTACGTGGAAAAGAATTGTACTTCATACAATTCAACAATTGGTCAAACATATTAATGTTATGTAATTGTAATATTTCTATTCATTTGTTGAAGGTACTTTCGTTGCAAATACTTACTCTCGTCATTCATCTACGTTTTCGTGAGTTTCAAAAACATAACGGGCGACTTGCTCGTACTGAAGATTTGAAAGCTTCACTTTCCTACCGTTCCCTAAAGCCTCTTCTTCAGCAAATTGGCCAAAATTATCAACAAAGCGTTCACGATGAGGATTAAAACTACCAATACCGGGATTAGGCATATACTCTCTCGCGAACAAAGAAGCTTCGTTCGTAATATGTGCCTCCACAATTGATCCACTAATGTATCTAGTATTCTTCACGTAGTCTTTGAAGGATTTCATACGTCTCTCGAATGGGTACATCCATCGATATCTGACAGGTCCACATATAAGAGTTTCATCGCATAAATGTACCAACATGTGGATGCTAATATCAAAAAAGGCTGATGGAAAATACTTCTCCAGCACACATGTTGCTTCAAAAATAGTCGCTTTAACTGCGACGATATACTTTCGATTAACAACTTTTGCACACAAAAGGTTAAAGCATAAATTTATCTGCATAATAGCCCTTCGAAGCTCATTGTGTTTGGAAAAGCAATGCCTGAATAGTAATGGGACCAATTGCATAATGATATGCCAGTCATGCGACTTACATTGTCTCAGATCATGCACACTGAAATTCACAACCCTACGTAAATTAGAAGAGTATTCTGTAGGCGCCTTTAGATCATGTAATGTTTTAAGAAACACCTCCATTTCGTTAGATCATGCAACCATAAGCTTTTCTTAATTTTCATTACCCGGAGATCCTCACGTGCCTTCTCACCATCCTTTGAATGTACTCCCTATAAGCATGTGCTCACAATGTGCTCGATGATATTCTTTTCTGCATGCATGACATCGATCACATGTCTTACTGAATGAGATTTCCAATATGGCAAGTCGTACATTAGTGACCGTCTCCACCAGGGCTTTACTTTGTTTGGATCCTTCGGATCGACTCTACTTTTGCGTTTCAAGGTCAATACCTTTGGGTGTTTACCAGTCAGATTATGAGCAATACTTGCAGCCTTGATTTCAATTTGAGACCCTGATAGTTTTTTCGGAGCTGACCTTTCCTCGACACCATCTGGAATAAAATTACTCTTATCCCTCCTAAATTTGTGATTGCGCGGCAACCATCTATGATGACTATGGTAGCAAATTTTATAACTAACTCGTAACCAATCGGATCCGGTCTCCTCAGCACACATGGGGCATCCAAAGTAACCATGAACATTTCAACCAGATAGAGTCCCGTAAGTTGGCAAGTCATGAATTGCCCACAATAACATAGCTTTCAGTATGAAATGCTCGTGTTTGTTCGAATCGAATGCTTGCACTCCTTCGAGCCATAACACATTCAACTCTTCAATCAATGACGCTAGAAACACATCAATATCATCGCTTGGAGCTTTTGGGTCAGGGATTAATAGTGACAGTATAGAAAATTTTTTTCGCATACACAACAAGGGAGAGAGATTATATGGCATAAGAATCACCGGCCAAACACTTTGATTAGTACTTAAATTACCAAATGGATTGAAACCATCAGTGGCTAATCCAAGCCGGACATTGCGAGATTCATTAGCAAACCCTGGGTATGCAACATCAGTAGTTTTCCAAATAGTAGAGTCAATAGAATGTCTCATGAGATTGCTCCCCCGCTCTGCTCGTGCATGCCCAGTCATAGCCTCTGATATCCACGGCACGGTGTAAAGTCGCTTCAACCTCGACCCTAAGGGAAAGTATTTCAAAACTTTCTGCTGTTCTTTGTGCATTTGTAAACACTTTTTATTCGGATCCTTTTTCCCTACAAAACGTGGTTCACTGCATACTGGACATTTGTCCTCAAATTCGTACTCTTTTCGATACAAAATGCAATCATACTTACAAGCATGAATTGACTTATAATTCATCCCTAACCCTCGTAAGCTACTCTTCATAGATGGATAACTTATGGGCAATAAATTATCTGCGGGGAGCAATTCCTTCATCCATAGTAGTATCGCAGTCACACTATTTCCAGATAAACCAAACTGGCTTTTCACATTCTGAAAACCAATCATTGCAAACAAAGTAGTGTGATCCTTATTGCAATTGGGATACAAATGTTTCGAAGCATCTAGTTTTAAACTAATATACTCTTGATCTTCATGGACATTGGCATACTTTTCTTACCTACTTTCGAAACCCATAGTTTCATTACATTCAAATTGATGAACGCCGAAAGTATCATCAATCAAGTTATCCAACATAAACCGTGTCGAATGGGACTCGTCCACATTTATATTTTCTCTTGTCGTCGGCTGATTTGGGACCGAAATAGAATAATTTTCTCCATGGTAGACCCAAATCCTATAGCTATCTTCCATACCCCACTTGATCAAGTGAAACTCAACATCTTCAATAGGAAATCGTTTACTATTCTGGCAATGGGTGCAAGGACAATGTATAATATCATCATAGATCTTACTCTGTGCAAACTTAATAAATTCCCTAACACCTTATACATACACACGACTGGTTCTTGGAAGCACGGTCATCCATTTTTCAGAAAGTGGTAAATCCATCGGAAGAGTTTCAAATAATTCACAAGTTAATGTGCCAAGTACACTAGATATGAAATTTTCATATAAAAAATACTTGGAGGGCATAGCCTTGATTATATTATAAGCAATTCCAACAAAAAAATATATAGAATATCTTTTGTCACATAAAAACATGTGTATTTATAATGTCTTAGTACACCTTATCACTCCAACGCTAATCGGTAGGGGCCCTAACCCATTCGTTATTGATTTGCGATTTATGTCCGTTAAGCTATCAAAATATATTATATAGTCAAGTGTAACATCATGTGTAAATTTCGACGGCATCTCCCCGTATTCTCCAAAGTGTACGATCTAATGATTTGTAGTGTACAACCGGAGAATAACGAGGAGACAGTATCAAAACCTTTACACACAATATTATACTGACTGCATAATATATTTTGATAGCAGAACTCGTATAAATCACAAATCAATAACAAACTGTCTAATAAAGGGACAATTCAAAGATTAGCATATAAATCTCAAACTATACAACTATTTGGAAGTTTGTGAATTATAAAGTAATCTTCAAACGGGCGGTCTAAACTCGATGATAAGTGCAATGACATACAAATAACATAAAATATTTGAAAAATAAATAAATAAGGAGACAAAAAAATTAACTATATTAATGAGTAGTACACATCTGCATAACCAAATAGCATCAATAAAATGATACTATTTTCAAAATTCGAAATCTTACCTTACAAAGGAAAGAATAAACTTTTCGGTGAAGAGTTGCAATTTAGATGTGAGGTTTACAATCTTCCAATACCTGAACAAAGTATAAACAACAGGGAATGAACCTTGTACCATATGTAATTTGACAAATTATATTGTGTTCAGAAATGGAAAAAACCACATATATATTAATTGAAAATACACCATATACATGAATCTAGAAAACTTAGATAAATGAATGAGCACTACCTTAAAGTTCGATGATCTTCCGTTCACTTTCTTATGATCTTAGACTTGATTATTTTCACTCAAATGCCCATTTGACCTTCTTCATCAACCGGAAAACAAGAGAACAAAAGTGATAAGAAAAAGATGAAGATAAATATGAATAAAAAAAAGAGAGAACAAACATTAAGTGCTAATTTTGTCTAAAGTTAATTAATCGTGTATTTTTTCTTTTTTTTTTTCACTTTTCCAATTCTAATAAAGTCACTTTTAATAATGTATTATGCAGTAACAAGTTTTAACAATGTCTCCCGAATAATTCTTCTTTAATTTTTTTTCAGTCTTAGTTAATTGTGCATAATCTAATTAGTTTTGTATTAGTACTTAATTTACCCCCAAAAATGTTTCAGTGTAATGTACTTTACTCCGCGTGTCTTCACAAAAATTTTAATTAGTACTTTGAGCATTGAGGATGTACTACTTCTTACAAACCGTATTTTAGTCACACTTTCCCAAAATAAAATAATATAATTGATATTTATAGGTAACCAACACTACACCATATTAGAGATAGATTTTTGTATTTTCCCTAAATTTATCCTCTACATTTTAACAATGTATAGTATCAAGATATACTTGTTCCCTTTAAAAACAACTTTTCACAACCAAACATCTCATAGCAAATTTCTTTTTCAACCAAACCTATTCTATAAACATTATTATCAAAAATTCAATAATCATCAAAGAGTGAAAATATAAATATATGTATAGCTACAAAGAATTCATACAAAACCATTTTAGAAAATAAAAACAAAAATATATGAAGTAAAAGATTATTTAGAAAAAGGAAGCTTTACCAACAAATAATTAAGATTAACAATTCCATAAAAAAAAAGATAACAACAAAGAGTATATATACAAAGAGCAAATAATACCTTAAATATATTAAGTATATATACATACACAAGATATATACAAAGAATATTACATAATCGACAAATTATAGCATAATTTTTGAACCAACAAAGCTATATGCCATGATTTGTCAAAAAAAAAAATAATAATCAATAGGACCAATTTTAGCTTCCTTCATGAAGTTCACTACAAGAGATTACCTCGAAATTCAGACGGTGATTAAGCTAAGACTTGAGGCAAAACCTTGATTTTAGATCGAATTCAAGTTTTGGGAGTGATTTTTGAGCATTTTCATGGTGGATTTAGGTTAGGTTAAGAATTTGGGGATCCACGATTTTGCTGAGAAACGCCGGCTACTGGTTTGGTTTCGTGTTTTAGCTCCAAAATTATTATTATTTTTTTTTTACATCTCGCCGATTGTCACGGTTATAAACCGTGACAAACAGCGAGATGTTTGTTATGGTTTATAACCGTGACAAATGGCGAGGTGGTCACGGTTTATAACTGTGACCCATTACCCGCGGATTGTCACGGTTATAAACCGTGACAATCTTAAAAAAGAAAAATTATCGCGGTTTAAAACCGTGACAATCAGCGAGAATTTTAGTCACGGTTTTAAACCATGACAAATTGAAAATCTATTGTGTGACAAATTACTCGTTTTGGTGTAGTGTTTCCAAATAAACTATAAGCTTGCTACATAGCCTAAATATAGAAACAAGATAAAATAAATGTGACAAACCAAAAAAGAAAGTATGGACAAAGTAAATGAGACGGAGGGAGTATCATTATTTAATATAGGGATATCTTTGAAAATATATAACTAAATATTGCTTTTCCAACAAAATTAACTACTTATTTCGTCCCACAAAGATAGGTTAGGATTGAAATTTTCACGGATTTTTATTGTGACGTAAGAGAGAATAGGAGTGGAGTTGAATGATGGAGATTTGTGTAATAAATGAAGGTCCTACGAAATATATGGATATAATTGGTTTGACCAAATTCAAATTCAGAAAGATTGAAAAAAATGCATCTAAATTTTAATCCTAATATGCACTTAGTTTGACTTTCATAAGGATTAAAAAATTATAATTAATATTATTGAAAAAATAAATTTTAGTTGTATTTTTTCAAATATACCCTTACATTAAATGATGATAATATACTTTTACAAATAATAATGCATATTAAATAAGAATATAATAGGAAAAATTAAATAATTAAAGAGATACAAATAAAAAGTGGATTATATTTTTGGACAGATGAAAATGCAAAATAAGCATATCTTTGTGGGACAGAAAGACTATCCTTATAGAACCAAGGGAGTATATTTTTGAATAGAATTTAATGCAAAGTTATTATTTTTTTGTTATTGATACTTGATGAGGCAGGTTTGTTCAAACACTCCCGGGAGCGTCATAGTTACGACACTTCCTGGATATTTTCTGATCACATACGACATCCGCTTTGAAAATTGAGATCAGATCCAGATCTGATACGGTGAGGTGGAGCTCCAATAATTTGGAAAATTTTTCTATATCAAAGTTTTTTGCCATAACATGGTTTTCTGAATTGCTGGAACTTCGCCTTCCTATGCTGAATCTGAATCTGATCTCGATTTTCAAAACGGAGATCATATATAACTGAAAAATATTCTGGGAGTACTGTAACTACGGCGCTTCCAGAAATGTTTGAACAAATCCACTTGATAAGCCATGTTCCATTGTTAATATCAAATGGTTCAAGCTGAAATTATTTAGAAATCTTATCTCTAAGCGCTTGGTAAGTTTTTTTTTTCAGAAAATTAATTTTATTTATTATTATTTCCAACAATGCATTTTTATGCGATACTTCGTTAGAATTTTCTAAAATTTGTTGTCCTTTCAATCACACGACTAATATAATTATAATTATCTGTTTAAAACTATCTCCCAAAACAAATCTTAAAAATAAAAAATAAAAAAGTTGGTATTTTGTGATAAAATAAAGGGCATGGGTTTTGGTGCAATGGGTCCCACCAAAATAAGAATATTTTAGTAGAATTGACCCTGTTAATCTTTGAATGTAGCACTTAAAAAAGAAAAAATCTTTGAATGAATGCCTTGATCCTATCGAGGTGCTTGCTTTTGCTTTGACTGGACTGCATTTTTCTATATTTATTATTATTATTATTATTATTATTATTATTATTATTATTATTATTTCTATTATTTTATTTTGTCATCGATCAATCCGAAACCAATCAAGAACTTCAAAAACATTCACTGTAAAAAAAAAAAAAACATTCATGGAGTTCATGGAACTAGGATTTTTTTAAGGGTGGGGCTAAATGCACCCAATTCATTTACTAAGCGCACCCATTTTTCATGCCTTTTCCAATCATACCCTTGCTCTCCACTTTTTTTTTTTTTTTTTCCTTTGTCTGGGCATGTTCGCCCTGTTGAGGGTAATTATAAAAAAAAAAAGTGAAAAGAAAAAAAGGAAAGGAAGGACTACAGTATGAGAAATTTTTTTCTATTATTTTTTGTTCAAATTTTTTATAAACACTCAATTTCTTTAAGTTTTTTATAATCATTTTAACGATGAAATTCGAAATTTTTTTGAATATAATTATTTTTAAAAAAGTTATTTCAAAATGTTTTTGATGATATAATAATTGGTTTTATCAGTTTAGTATTGAATACAATTATTTAAAAAAATGAGTGGTTTATAATAAATTTAAAGAAATTTCGAAATTATTAATCAAACTGATAGCAAAAAATTAAAAAAAATAATAATAACAAAAATTTTTCATCAGGCGTTCTTTTTTTTTTTTTAATTGCGTTCGCTCCATGTAGAGCGAACATATAATTTTTTTTTTTGTTTTTGGAGTAAGGGTATATTTGGAATAGCAACAAAAAATGGGTGTATTTAGAAATTGGGTGGGTGCATTTAGCCCCACCCTTTTTTTAAAGCTTTTTATTTTATGCTCAAAAGTTTGAAGGAGTTCATGAATTGAACAATATATGACATAATATAAATTCCTATTAATAGTACTCAATTATGATCGAGTGTCCGATTGAGCATAGGCTTATTGTGCCCAATTAACACATGTCATCATAGTATTGAGTGTGTATTGGATAATATCGAAGTGATTATATCATACATCCAATTCTGAGATGGTATATATTAAGTGGGCATAATAAGCCTGTACCCAATCAGACACTGGATCATAATTGTAATAGTACTATGCAGTTTTAGAATATTCAAATATCATGACAAATGAATATCCCCTTTCAATGCATTGCATAACTAACAAAATAATATATATATATATATATATATATATATATATATATATATATACTATATACTATATACTATTATTAAAAGTCTCTAAGAGGAGAGAAACACTTTAAGATGGATTTGCCCTCACAAATTATATAGAATTTCTTATTCGTCATTTTATAAATTTTAGTTAAATACAATAAAGCCTATTTAACTTGTCCTTAGTTAATTAATTAATTATTGAACGTTCATGAATTTTTCACCTCTCTGTTTGTACGTCTGACTTTTCATTTCAAGAATTGAAAATAAACATACACAATAATGAAATTTTTTAACTATATTGCTCCTAAATTCATAACGATTCTTTTCAAGTTCTATTCACTTTCAAATTACACAAACTTTTTGCAATTTTATACATCAAAATTATCCAAGTTCAGTTATCTCTTGGCATGTTAGAATAGTTTCTTTTAGAAATAAAAATTAGATCTTTTTGTTAGTTATATGAAATATATATTTTTAGATGATCGATGTCTATGTTTCGATTAAAAATTTGATACTAGAGTTTTTCTTTCGTTCTTTCAAAATTCTTGGGAGTAAACAATTTTAGAAGAATTATACTGGTAGATTAGCTATTTCAGTTGTTGATGGTGGTTCTTTTTATAGATATATATATATATATATAAATAGGTCAGATAGATTTAGTTGTTATCACAAACATATAAATTGTTTACATATTTTTCATGGAGGTATTGTGATGAAAACCTTTTGATTTATTTCATATGCCAAAGGAATATGATGACACAATCACAACAATCACAACGTTCTTATTTATTTTATCTGTGCTCTCTATTATATTTTTAATATATTCATTTTTTCAATATAACAATACACTATTTTACTTCTAACCCGCACCACATGGGTACACTTTACAATTTTGCTACACTTTACAATTTCAATGACCATTCATCATAATTCCCTCTTCAATTAATGAATCAATAATTCTACCAAAAAATTTACTGACATGATTTCTCATCACATGCAAAGCACGTGTTGTTTACTAGCCAGTAAAATAATTAAAAAGATGAAGTATTGATTTGTCCTTCAACTAACTCGGAGTTTATCAAGTGACACGGACTGCGTCTTCTTTGAAACTCCACCCAAATTGGAATACTTAAATTGTGATTTGAATCTCTAAAATACACACAACACAATATCAAAAATACTTTAAAGCTCCTTTGAAACTCTTGTCCAAAATGGGATACTTTAATTTCTTTTGATTTGAATATCTTAAATACATACATATTGTTAATTTTTTGTAAATGACTTATTATTATCTCTATCTAAAACTCTATAAAATTACAAAAATTGCAAGGCATCCTCACTATAAAAACACTCCATTTTGTGAAGGGTAATTGATGCAATCAAGACTCAAACTTAGGGGTCACTGCAAAATGAGAATCCTTTTAGCAATTTTTTGCAAATCAAAATCTATTTTCAAGTTACCTGCAAAATAAGGATTTTTGAAACATAAAATGACGAATTTAGCCGTCTAATAAGTAAGAATTACATTTTAATTTGAAACTTTTAAACATGAATAAATTAGTCCTAATAGTTTGTTGAAATTTTACAATAATGACTTTTCCTTTGTAGTATAAAATTCTATTTTGGTCAATCCACTCCTAAACCCGCACACAATCCCCACCCACGCCCCATATTTCATTCCCAACAGGCCAACACCACCGCATCTGTTACCGACGCCACCTCCTCTTGACTGCGCCAATTACCCATTATTTGAACTTAAGAAGTCTAAGGGAACTTCATAAATAAGATTCACAGATTTATAGAGGGAAATTCTAGGATGCAACTAGGGTTTGAAAAGAAAAACCCTAACGAAACCTGCTTCAAATTATTATTATTATTATTATTATTATTATTATTATTATTATTATTATTATTATTATTATTATTATAGGATGCAAAATGCATAGACAATGCCTATTTAATTACAATTTCTCCAATACAATATGTGAAGCATTTTGTGAGGTTGATGTGAGCCACATTGGACCAAAGAATAGACATTGTGAAGTGTTATTCATGCATATAGAAATGTGAGAAATTATGACTCATCAACGTCGCACGTGAGATTATTATTATTATTATTTTGAATTACAAGGGTGAGTGCAAGGGATGAGAATTGAACCATTGACCTAAGGGACATGAAACCAACACAGAGACAACTAGACCACATGGATCTTGGCTATTGATTTAAAATTAATGTGATGAGTAAATAAATAAATAGGATGCTGCAAAGTGTATAATTGACAGAATTTTATATCATCTATTATGTTGTTATATCATTATTAAATTTTATTTAGATGTAAATAGTAAATTAAATTAAGCCATTTAATGAACATAATTAAGTGATAGATTAGATTTATTGAAAATTAATTTTTATATCATATCGTCTACTCAATTGATAGAGAGTAAAAATTAGTAATATATTTACTCATCACATAAATCACTACCCATTAAAATTTAAATACATGGTATAAATCCTATATACATTTTGTTGTCTTTTGAAGCTCCCTAGGTTCCCCAAAGCCACCCGAGGATGTGAAGAAAATGAAAGCACGAGTGGCAATCAAAAAAAGGGCTTTAAAATTGGCGAAATACACGGGGCAAATGAAACGCTCCAACAAAAATACAGACTCCCTCCGTCCCATTTTCACAGCCTTGATTTCTTTTTTCGTCCATCCCAAAATTTAGGCTAGTTATTTTCTTTATTAGTATAAATTTAACTTTTTCATTTTCTAATATACCCCTATTTATTATGCATGATTATTAATAAAAGTAAATTATCATATTTTTAATATAAGGGTATATTGAGAAATACACAAGTAAAATTTACCTTTTCAACAAATATTAAGTTCAAATTCTTAATCCATATGAAAGTCAAACCATATTTATTAAAATGGGACGGAGGGAGTAAGACCTTGAGTTCTCAATTCCCATAGTACAACTTTAGCGCACGTGCAGGCTCGTGTCGTTAAATAACTTGGGATGAGAGTGACCAAATTTTTTCAAAATAGAGGATTTCGCCAATGGATCACAAGATTAATGAGTCTTAGTTTACTTTTTGTTTTTTTGTGCTTAAATCAAGGATTTAAACTAGCGTTTCAACCCCCCACCCCACCCCCAAAAAAAGAAGAGTTAGGTGACATATACAAGCATTTTCAGCGTAAATGACACGCCCGTATCAAATTATCTCTAATAACTTGACACGTGGCGTGCGCCAATGATGGACTGACGACTAAGTCACCGGATGCTAAGGCAAACCGTAAATGCTAACTTTATCTTATCACGAATTTAAATAATAATAAAGGAGATTTTGTAGAAATTTGACAGAGTTTCTCTCTGTATCTTTGATATATCCACCTGTAAGAATTTATTTCCATTCAAGCAATCAACACAATATTTCACAAAACCCTTTTAATGGCAAGAATATCAAAATCTTCGCTTGATCACAATCGACAACCCAACATCGATGTCATTTTCAAAATTTGGATGGAAACGATGTTTGAAGAAAGAATTGTATGAATGAACAAGCGAATGAACAAATGAATCAACTTTAGAAAACCTATTCTCAAGCAGAATGTGATGTCTCAAATGAGCGCTAACAAATGAATAAATGAATGAAGCATACTATCTAAATGAAAGAGTGGCGGTAGTGGTGGTCAACAGCGTCGAAGCTCACGCTCAAGCTTGCGATAAGAAAAAGCATTAGGAAAATCGTTGAGTTTGTAACGATGAGTGGATGAGTTTGAAAACATATATTTATAAAGTATTTCATATCATCTAACTTTTGAGGAAATTTGTTGAACTTGTTAAAGTATAAGTATAATGAAAAATACTAAAGAAGTGCTAAGTCGGTTTCCAAGTGAAATCTTGACATAAAATTTGAGTCACATCAATGAAACTAGTGCTAGAAGGTGGTGCTCGAGACTTGACAAAGTCCGAAAGTTTTCAAAGTATTGTAGGCTAAGTTTAAAGATACTACTGCGTAATTCTTGTTAACACTGAAAATATCACCAAAAGTACCAACGAGTAATAACACACATGTGCAGAGGAACTTCGATGCACAAGGCGAACTCTCTAATGGTGAGCTAATAAGCCGAATAACTGGTCATACGCAGCGCATGAGCAAGCCCCAAAGGCTAAACACCACCATACCACGGCCCCAAGCCTATGTGTGTATAGCGATGGAGTCCCCAAGACCTATATAAGCTGGTCATACAACTGTGGAGCGAATCACAGCAGTGCAAGGCGGGTAAAGATCACTAAGGTACTTTGGCGGTTTTGAAAACAATCATATAACAATTTTTTTTTTAAATGCTACTAATAAAATCCATCGTTTTCCCAAATATTTATCGCATAACAATATATTATAATAACCTTTAAAAAGTATATTGGGATTTAAAATAAGCTACTTTATGAAAACTATAATTTTTCCACTCACAAAGCTGTGAATTGCTCTAATTCGGCTGGTAGGCGTCACACGATAAATCGTCTCGTCACCACCTGAAATAATAACAATGCTCAATTAAAATCTACACACTTGGTTTACCAACCAAAGGCCTATCCACATTCAATATTCTGTTTGTAACATTCCTAACCAATCCCTAATTACTCCATTCCATTACCTCATTCATCTTCTTTTATTGATTTCACAATATTTCATGCCATTGGAACCACCCAATTGAATCACAAAATAAGTTCCCAAAGTTTTAGCATCTAGGTAATGTAAGTTCAATCCACTTCATCACCCACTACTCAGTACCATCAATTCCACTTCAAAATAATTAATTATGGCCAAATAACATCTTAGTAACACCCAATCAATCCAAAATAATGATAAATTTGAATCCCCAATTTTACATTGGTAAAACCCTAAAATTAATTCTCTATTTACCTTGAGTTCCATAAGATAAAATTGAAGAAACTAAACTTCTAAAAACATGACAGATACTCTTTCTCCTTCCTTTTTTTCCTTTTCTTTTCCTTCTCCCCTTTTTTTTCCCATAGTGAATCGGCCGGGTTGTGAAAAAGTTCACGAAGGAAATTGAATTACAGGCTTGTTTGCTTACTTGTAGCGTGTATATATATATATATATATATATATATATATATATATATATAAAATATAATATAATTGCAATCTGAGTCCCTTTACTTCAATTAGGAGATTTAAGTTGGTCCCTAGACCCTTAATTGCGTCAATGGCCCACAACTTTCCATTAAATTAATTAAACCCATAAAATTTTAATATCCCAAACTAAATTCCTTTAAGAATTTGACTTTGACCCACAATTAACTGTTTTGACCAAGTAGTAGCCGAAATTTAAATATGCGAAAATTCGGGTTGTAACAGTAAATGTATCAAATATTTCCAACTCGCATCTTCTGATAAAAATGATGAATAAATGTTCAGATAGTTTTATCAATGGTGTTATTTTATTACTACTATGTTTTTATATATTCATATGATACATTAAGAAGCAAAGTTTTCATCTGATACGGGGCAGAGTTAGAATTTTGCACACTAGTGGGCTGAGAAAATATTTATTACAAGAATTTTTAAAATACCAACAAAACGAAAATATGGTTATAACATAATATACTAATAGGAGACTAGTTATATCACTTGATTCACTTCTTTGCGGAGAAATCCAACCATAAGAGATAATTTTTTTGGTAAAATTCAGAAAATTGAAAAGTGTTTTGGTGAATGAGAAAACGATACATAATTTTTTGTAGAATATAAAGATAAACAACGATTTCACCTTTTCCATCATGTGGACAAAACATTTAAATATCAAAAATACAAATATTAATTCACATAACACATATGAAAAATATGAAATATCAATTGCAATTATAAAATCACATTGAGATCTCAGTTTCCAAGTCAAAATTCACATTCAAATACTAAATTTTAATTCCAAATTTATAACTAACAAAATAATTTAACTCATTGATATACTAAAATTTTTAGATTCTAATCAATTCTGAATTTGAAATTTGAAATTTAGATTTAATACACAAAAATTGAAAAACATGAAATCAGTACCCGCCTTATTCGCATTTAAAAAATAACAAGGTTGATTAATGAAAGAAAACGAGACAAGAATAAAAGATACTTTTCGAAATAATTATCAATTACTTTTTGTCAATACTCAGTTAACAAATTTTAAAACATATTGATTACAACTCTCTTCATTTTTTAAAAATAGTTTAATATATTTCACAGTTATTTGTAAATAATTAAACTACAAATAAAAAGTCATGAAATGTGATTAAAAAAATAATATGTAATAAAAACGGTTGTAAAAAGTAGAGTTATGAAAGACCATAATAAAATGAAAGGCCATAAAAGATGTTGTAGAAAATTGAAATTGAAATATATAACCAACACAAGACTCGAACAACTAACCTAAAGTACAACACCCAGCATTTCTACCACTACACTAAATCAATTCGTTATTTGTCAATAAAAATGTAAAGATAAATATTTTTTACTAGTTGGCTCAAGCCCACTAAAGCCATGGGCTGCCTCCGCCCTGGTCTGATATATATTGTTAGTCAAGTATTTGAACATTTGTTTGTTTGTACATTGTCCCTAATAATGCATGACACAAACATGCCGAAGTGTTGGTGGTCAAATTGAATGAGTCTTTAGCCGAAGTGCATGCTTGACAAAATTATATTTATTCAACAACTAATATTAAAAATATATTTATGGGTATGTTTGATTGGTGATAGAGTTAATTTTTTTTATATACGTGTTGAATGTGTGGTTGAAAGTTGAGGAAAATATATTAAATAATTGAATGTGTGGTTGTAAATGATGAGAGAGAAAAAGTTGATAAAATTTGTGTTAGTTGATGTTGAATAGAACAAGGCCATATATTATTTTCATGTTTTCAATAGTTCTTACTTTTTAACTATATATATATATATATATATGGTCACGATCTTGGTGCCACCTTTGCATTAACATGCATGTTAATTATCTTACCGGATTGAAAGTGATAAATTGTGTTCCACAGGCTTGTGAGTATGGTGAAGTCAAGATTAATCACTAGGTTCAATAAGTATACTGCCATCGTTTTTAATTATTTACATGGATTTGAACATTATATTTTATTGAAAACTCTTTCTTGGAACCTCCAATATGCATGGTAGTAGTAATTTGTTTCTTTATCTGGCTTTGGACGTTCACATTAAAGTATTTTTATTTTTAATTTCTTTTATCCTTTCAAAACTGAGAAATTGTCAGCTGTTCCAAACTCTCCTTTTGATGAGACAGGCAAGTTTTCGTTCTCTTTTTAACTTTGCTTTATTATTATTATTATTTTTTTTTCCTTTTTTTTCTTTTCTCCTTTTCCCTGTGTGATAGGATATTAGGGTGTGTTTGATTGGCCAAATTTTTCATGGAAAATGTCCCATCAAAGAAAAATTTTTCCCACTTAGTTGTTTGATTGCATCATTTTCCATGGAAAATATTTTCCATGGAAAACAATGTACAATCATTTTATGCATGAATTGGGCATTTTCCATGGAAAAGAAAATCTTGCTCCCCCCAAAAAATTATTTTCCTTGCAAGATGACAAATGTTTTCTTTTCCACCCTTGCCAATCAAACACACCCTTAGAATTTGGAAGTACGAGGAGGTCTTTCGTTAACCTTTGGAGTAATGGAAAAACAAAAGAGTGAGACTATTCACACCTTATTCTTTACTTCACACACCCCAAAAATACATACCTTTCCAAAAACACCCTCCCCATTTACCTTAAAAAAGTTGTTCATTGGCCGAACAAGTTTGACGAGGTTTAGCCAACCAGTTTAGCCAACCATGGCAAAAGCACCAGTTTTGGGGGCTCTTCTTTGCTACAAAAAAGAAGGGGTTCTTCCCCCTCAATCGCTGTAGCTTCCGGCAGCACTGTTGCCATTAATGCTACCAAAAATTGCAACATGTGACCTCTGGTTTCTTCTTTGTTCTTTTTTTTTTTTTAATTGAAAGGGTCGTTTGGGAATATGAGTATTTTTGGGGTGTGTTTAAAGAATGATGGGGTGAGAATAGTCGTACCCAAAGTAAAAATAACAGTTACTGGGTTCTTTAGTATTTTTAGAAATAAAGTTGAAAACCAGAGTGTCTATTCGTGCATTGAATATTGTAAAAATTGATAATTATTAATTTTTTTTTGAATAATAATGCTACATGTTTCACTACTTGATTTAAATCCAACATACATGTTACATTTCCGTTGAATGACAGCTATCAATATTATATTATGCTATCACTTTTTTCAGAATTGTGACACACATAAACTCGATATCAACCAAACAAGAACTATGAAGTTCACATATTATTACTCTTTTTATGCTTGTTTTAATTATATTTAAGTTTTATTTAACCTTAGATATTACCTAGTGAATTAAGTTATATTTATCTTTAAAACAATGTTTATCTTACTTGGAATGTTTTTTTCCAAATATCTTAGTTAGATTATTATTCATTTATATATTCTACACATTACGGATGGTTTGTTAAGATAAGTTATTTTTTGAGCTCTTGTTGGTTCTCTATCATGTCTCGTCCTTCTGGCCCATTAATAAAAAATTTCTTAAATGCCTGGATTGGCAATAACAAATCATCTTGAAAATATACTCGAAGTCTTCGTTCATACACAATTAAACCCTACTAAACTCTGACCTCCAACCTGCACACAATTAAATCTTTTTTAGGTTATGCGACTCAACACTTTTTGACAACTCCAAATCTCTTTATTCTTCGAGGGGATTCTTCATAAACTAGAACTCCGCCTGTCTCCACAACTCTAGAACATCCGAATGGTTGATTTGATAAAGGGTTTTGTTTGATGTTCTTAGGGTTTTCATGTTTGGGAGACACAAATATGCAGTTGATAGGTCTCATGTCAATTTGGAATTAATTGATCTTCAATAAAATATTGTTGTCTCAATTGATCCCCTCCCCATGTGGAGGGGGGCCACAAATCAGGATCCACTTAAAGCCCCCCTCCAATTTTTTTTGGGGGGGGGGGAGGGGGGGCACGTGGCGTGGGGAGCCTCCCCATATGGGAAGGGGATCACTTGTGGACCATATATATATATATGTAGGTTACAAGAGACTAATCGGAACATATACATAGTCCACTGACCTGGACATGTTAATGGTCTATATATAGGTCATAACGGACCTTTGGAGGTTACAAGAGAGTAACCGGAACATGTACATAGTCCACTGACCTGGACATGTACACAGTCCGCTCGAGAGGTCTGTGTTATCCACTTAGGCATCTGAATTCAATCAGTTGACTCCCTGTTAATCCTGCCGAAGCACTCACTGGCTGCCTTTCGAAAGTGCTTGCAATGATGTTTTTGCCCTTAGTCCGTAACTCAACTATACATGTAGCGATACAAAAATTTTGAATCGGAAAAGTTCGTTTTAACGGATTTTTCCCCAAATCTCGTCTAGCCCTAAAATTCTTAACCCTAATTTTGATTTATCCCTAAATTCTAAGCCCTAATTCGGATCTAATTCGAACCCTAATTTCGTGTTTTGCAGCCCCCAAAATTCAAGAATACGAACCCTAATTCTTGCTGCACAAGAATTTCCAAAATTAACTTAGGGTTTCGTATTTTAGGAATGAATTTCTCTCCAAGAACTACCTTAATTAAACCCTCTTACTACTCCTATATAAACACCTCTAAACACCCTAAATTCATTCACACAAACACAAATCGTTGGAGAACTCACTTGTAAGAAATCCTCCATCTCGAGTTCTCGCATTCTCTCGCTCGTTCCTCGCTCTCTCCCTTTTCTTCGTCGTTGCTTCCTCCACCTCCCTTGGCAGTAGTCGCCACCGATAGCGCGCCACTCACGCAGTAACAGCCGGCGACTGACCTCGTGAGAAAACGGAGACAACGCCGAGTTTTCTTCTCCTTCTTCCCGTCCGAGTTGCAGGCGAGAATGAATGGAGTTTATTTTCTGGTTTTATTTTCTTATTTGCATCCCTGGTCCCCAAGTCCTTTTAAAGATTTAAGTTGGTCTATTATTCTATTTATTTTCTTAGTCCAAAGGTTTTTAGTTCTTTCAATAAGGTCCCTAGATTTTAAGATCCGGTCAACTGCAGTCAAACTCCGTGACTTTCAGTTGACTTCCGTTTTAGTCCTTATACTTTATTTATTTAGAGATCCCGAAGTTCCAATTTATTTTCAATCAAGTCCTTCAATTTTCAGATCCAGTCAACTGCAGTCAAGACCCATGACTTTCAGTTGACTTCCAACTTAGTCCCTATATTATATTTATTCCACGAGTCCCAAAGTTTTAAACTATTTTTGATTTAGTCCAATAGTTTTCAAATTCGGTCAATTGCGGATTTGACCCTCCAACTTTTTATTTGACCTTCAAATTAGTCCATAGAATTCCGCAATTTTGCAAATTAATCTCCAACTCTTCAAATTTAGCGATTTTAATCCCTAAACTTCAAATCCTATTCGATTTAAACCCCACTCCTATTAATTTACTTTATTTTAGAAAACTTTATTTAGTCAATAGTCTAATTAGAGTTATTTTTAATTATTTTAGGACTAGGCAGTATTTGCTACACTAGAGATTTGCAAGTTTTAAAGCTCGAACTCCCAGACTTAAGGTAGATCTCTATCTACAAACATTTTTACTTTCAAATGCGCATAGATAATTTATTCTTATTATGTGTTTATATGTGGTGCGTATTTCCATGAGACTATTTGCTATTTATAGCATATAATTTGCTTGATCAAGCCCAGACATGAGAATTATTATTGCTTTAATGCAATCAGATGAAGAGAATTTCTTGCTTAAATGCATGAGACTAGACTTGAACCTGTATATATTACTTGTTCATGAGAATTACTTGGATTACATGACCACGTGTATTATATGTAATATTGAATTGTTATCTTGTGCGAGATCTACTGAGTATTTCTACGAAATACTCATATTTTCCTTAACTAATTATTTGCAGACTGAGGGGTTGCTGGCGTGGCAAGTGGCGATGGATCGTTATTTTAAACTTATTTTATTTATTTAGTTTGAGACTCAATTTATTTATGATTAGTCTTATCATTTAAAATATCATGTTTAAAACCGTGATTGTTTAATTTTAAAGTTTAAATAATATTCCGCACAATTAAATTCTATTTATTACCGCTGCTTGATTTTCAAAAGTTAGTTAGAAAAATGACGTGACATTCCGATTAGTTGGAACTCAGGGCGCTACAATACACCACCAAAAAACTTACACATTGACCTTGTCATCAATTACACTCATTATTCGACTTTTGTTCACACGTGTTGCCAGGAGAAAACTTTAAGCCTAATAGGAAAATCATTATCATTAACCATTGAAACAGGTTTCTATCGACATTATCTACTTTGCTAATGTGGCAATAAGTTTTTTAAATCACTTCAATGCCATTGAAAATCTCTTGCAAGACTAATAAAGACATTTTTCTTTAAAAAATTTGAGCTTTACCAATAGTTTTATAGCCAAGACTTGGAAGAATCATTAAGAGTGAGAAACTAAACGTTTGGTGCATAAGATAGTATTACTAAATAACTTGTTCAACAAACTTTTTCTTTCTTTAGCAAAATATTTATTTAAAAAGTAATATAAAGAAACATTAAGAATAATATTTTTGATAGTGTCGGATTAAAAACGAGCACACAAAACTTTATTTTGAAGATAGTTTTACCACACACTTTTGACCTGACAAGCTTTTATGATTTGCCAATTTAAATCACAGATTGCGAATTCGAGCAAGCAAACCTAATCATGATCTTAAAGACTTGAAACATAAATGACAAATAATATAAAATTAGTAAAAAACGAGGGACTAAATAATTCTGATGCTATCTAAACATACATAATATGTCTGCTAACAAGACCACACGGCATTCTTATGCATCCAAATGATCAACTAATACATTTAAGTATCAGATCAAATAAAATTTTAGTACAAGTTAAGTTTTACGGGTTGCTAGAGACATGAATTTAAGATACTCATTTTAGCGACATACAATCAATAACATATAGCAAAACTCGATTGAAGAGTGTTTTCTCTGAACCGTGGTTAAACTGTTCGATCTGTGTAGTTAAACATTTTAACGTAAATTGGAAAACCTTAATTAATACACAAAAGTACTGTTGTCAAGATCATTGCATATGCATTTCGAAACTTGAGGAGTCATTGATGCCAACTGGACATGAATGTTGACTCTAGCTTCAACCCAAAAGTATTGTTGTCAAGATTATTGCATATGCATAATGCATCTAACCGGATAATTTCCTTACTTTGAAATTTACACCGTTTTTATTGCCAGATGCGGATAATCTGGAGCGATGAAGCTCAGATTTGTCCTTGTTGAATGCCCTTTGAACTTCATCTCTGAGTTCAATAAAGCGTTTCCGCTTGATTTTCTGCTCTTCTGGAGTACCCTTTTCAAGATAGAATAGATCCGGCAAATCATCCTCCATAAACCTATCCAGCACTTGAGAGCAATGAGGGAAAAACCGCCGGCCCAGTTCAACTGCCATCATGTCAAAATGTCAAACATATTAACTCAGCAAGTGGGGATGAGAAATGTTCAACATAGATCATACAAGAGCCACCTATCCATTCAGAAGATGATGTATTGATTCCTAATTCTATCAACAGCTGCTGGTAACAATAACTCCTCAGGAAAACCTCCTAACGTAGAAAATCTATCAAACTGCAGTCTGAAATCTTGCAGGGCATGCATATTAGAAGTGATGGAAACCCCCATTGAAGTATGAAGCATTTCATGGCTATCTTCAAGAAAAAACATATGCATAATAAAGCTATGATGATATCATAATGGAGATTGCTGGAATTATTTGGAAAGTTAAAAAAGCTCATCAAGCTACTTGCTGAAGCTGGGCTAGTACCCAAACTGGCGAACAGAAATGGGAAGGTGATAATATCTGTGCCAAACACTTTCAAGTTGGACAGCTATCTATCAAGGAGCCGACACCACAAACTATAAGGAGGAGAAGATCTGTATTTGATGCCTTTAAATCGAATACAGGTGACTGATGCAAATGATCTGTTTTGAGGCGGCGGTGGTGGTGGGGAGCGATTGAAGGAGGAAGGGCTATTGGAGACTCTGAAGGTAGACTAATCCTTAGACTACTGATTTTAGGGGCCATAGAAGCAGATAAGCCTTTTTCGAGATGATTTTGAAGCTTCAACCAAAACTATGCAATGGCAGAATTATAAAATTGGATTCTATGGCTTGTGGTTATTCTGATTAAGAATAAAGAAAAAGGGCCTGGAGTCTGATTTTATTATTACAGAAGATTTGCTGGTTTGATGAAATTTAAGTGCTTTTATTTCATATATTACATACATATTATAGCAGAGACGGTAATGCAGCCCCCAATTGTATGGCAGATTATGGTATACGACTAGATGAGCAAAATCATAAATGCCAGGGACTTAATCCAAAAGATTATTGGCATCTGAGGTACAGACACAATGGAAATCCCCTATTTGTGAGCCCTAGAAAATAATTACAACCTTGTTTTTTAATGCGAAGTAGATGATTGCGTCCTCAGTGTCATGTGGCATGCGTTTTCAGTTTTTCTAGCCCATGCCAAGTGTCCGCCAATTAAACATCTAACGAGGAAGTCATACCAAACATGATATTCAGGCTTTATGGATGAATTAAGGTAGACAATCAAATAGGTAGCTACATTCTTGACCCACACCCTTGTTTTTTGCTTTGCTCCATCTATGTTTTATAACTAATGAATATTAGGCCAATAGGCCATTGCATGTATGCTAGCCTAGTGGTGGATCCACATGGCATTACTTCCTTGTTTCGTTAGGCTTAATTGGATTCAAACTTTTCGAGTGCAATATGTGATTTTCTTGGTATTTTGTAGCTTTGGTGCTCGCAGCCTGCTTGTTTGTTTATTTTATTTCTCTTTATTTTGGGGTCAATTCAGTAACCACAGTTCCTATTTGTACCCATTTTGTAAGGGGAGTAGTATTCCCAAATTTATATTTCATAATGAGTATAGTCCTCTCAAGTTTAGACTTTTGCAATTCTTCTTTCTTCCTCTCGTACCTCTAGTCTCTAGACCCCCTTCCTTTTGTGTTAATTGTTTCAATCAACAGACAAGGTAGGAGGTCCATCCCAAACCCCAACATGACTGGGAGGGGGTTAGAGCGTAATTGGATCTTATTGCTAGCCTAGCCAGTCCATTCCAAGAACGTAAATCAATGGGGGATCACCCTCATTTTTCAAGTTGAGATGATAATGTGAAACTTGACAAGTTGGAAAAGTTTTGAGTTAATTATACCTGTTCTTGAGAGGGTTTCCATTCTTGCTAGAAACCTTTTGTTCTGCATGTAGGGTGTCTCATTCAAATCAACTTCCCTCAAGTTCCCGCTTGAACCTTTTGAGGATAGAAGACTAGCTAGCTCAAAAGTAGTCTCAGCATGTGCAATCTCCATAGCTACCTTAGCTTCCGCAGGGAAAAACATTCGTGCAAATGCCACTGTGACACAAATAATGTACTGAGATATATATGCATGAATCATATCTTGCATAAAATTCAAGCCATGCACCAATTTTTGGGCAATGGAAGAAAGTCTTAGCTACAAATATATAAGATTGACATTTAGCATCTCCCAATTCTTTTAGCCACCCGGACTAACCTGTTAGTTGTCACAGTGTCAATTTACAAGGAATGATGAAAGTCCACTAGTACATGTCACACCCAGCAGTAATGAATGATTTTTCTCAAGTCAAGCCCGTTTATTTCATAGATATAGTTACAAAATGTCATAATTCTTTTGGCACATATAAAGCAATTCTATATTCATAGATTTTTAATATGCATTGCTGTGGGCCTCATATTCTTTTACAGTATGAAATACAGTTAAGTTTGGATAGTCCCTTACCGATCTTTTCCTTTTTATCATATAATTTTATTTGGGTATTTGGGTTGCCTCCCCAAAACAACCCTCCTTCTCTCCCCCTCCCCTCCTGTTAGCAGTTGAACAGATAACAACCTGAAAGACCTCCATTTTTCCATTTTCTTCTTTCTAAACATTTTTGGCCAACCGAAGGCCAAATGAGTAGATAATCTTGCGCAAAATCAACATGAAAGTCCAAAATCTAGGGACACAATATCAAAGTGAAATGCTTTACAACTTTTACAAGTTTACCAATTGTGAGAAATAAGAGCATGGAATGATTTAGAAACTACAAGTGACTACGCAGTCCAAGACCAGTCGTTAGGAAAGTTACCTCTATCTTCTAGGTAGAGCAGTTTCATATGCAGATCTTCAACCATTGTCATGGAAGACATCATCACATCTCCAGCAACGGGATTCCTTTGCATCTCTCGCTCCAAAACATCAATGCATATCCTATCTTTGTTTGCTTCCTGCCCCTGCTCTGTCTTTGTCTGATAATCTTTTCGCCTTGTTAATCTCCTACAAATGCTAACTGCACTCTGTCCTTCCAATGTCAGTTCTGAAACACTGGCTCCCTTAGTCAAAAGAGAGACTATAATTGATGGCACCTTGCGCATAGCAGCAACGTGAAGCACAGTGTAACCACGCATATTCCTAAGGTTGACATCAGCCAAACCTAGACTAAGAACCTCTGATACTACCTTAGGGTCACAATATGCAACCGCATAGTGTAGTGCATAGGCCTCATCTAAGGTTATATCAGACTCAGTTAGGAGAAGCCTGACGAGTTCGACATCATCCGATTCCAATGCCTTTTGTATTCTCTTAATTCTCTTCTCACGCAAGGGATCAGTCTCAGTGATTACATCACTTTCAGCCTGAGAATTAAGGCGGAGCAATCTAATATCCTCTGCAACATTGTATGGAAGCTCTGTCTCAATAGCAACAGACTCAAGGTCTGATCGTGCCACTCTATGGACACACTGAGTGAGAAGTTGAGGCAATTGACAATGAGAGGCCACCATCAGTATTGGGATAACATCTTCTACTACAACAGCCTTGCTCACCAAGTTGAGAAGTCGACGCTGCAATTTGACATTGAAATATCAACCCTTGTTGTGAATGAAGAATTTTACACGAAAATAGTTGCACAAAAGTGCAATTATACTACGTGTTTAATTTAGAAATCAAAAAGAGGTTAAGGTTTTATATCATTGTACAGACTTGTTCTCATGCTAAGATTTCAGAGAACAGATAAACAAACTCTCATTCTTGTCATCTGTATCATACATATACATTAGCTGAGCACTTGCAGGTTGCATATATGGAAATCAGAGAATTTACTTCAAAGCAGTAGCTATCGCCTGTGAATAGCTCAGTAAATGTAATCTGGGTAAGTTATTATAGAAGCATAATGACTACACATAAATAATCTTGAAAATTCCAGGTCTTGAATATGCATTTGTCAGGCGAAGGTGCTCGGCTAGAGCCTTGTAGTTACCTGAAAAAGAGACACCAATTCTGAAACTTGAAATACAGTAGACGCAAACATCAATTCCACGGCAAAGTTGATTGCAGGTCTACACGCATCGTGGGGGCATACCTCATCAACACAGGTCGATACCTCTAGTGGAGATGGTTTTAGCTTTCCTGTGTATAAGTAGCTCAAGAAAATAAGAAAAGCCTCATATCCAACATGGCCATAAGGCAACAAGTCTGTCATCGAATACTTGGGCTTGCTTTCCAATTCCCTCCCAATGGAGGATCCTTTATCTTTTCTGAAAAGATTATGGAAAAATACACTCCTAGAAGCTAATATACATCGGTGAACACCAACACTCGTGCCTTCAACTACAATTTCCGCATCACTGAAATCGCTACTGGAATCATCAGATAACAGAAGTTGCTCCAAATTACAGCTTAACTTACTTAAGCTGATGGTATCAAGATCAGGCCCCATCTCAGAGACAACTTTATTGTTGTTAACAGAGCCATGAGAAGGAGATGTAAAACTTATGGATGACGATGGTTCAGCTGCACTCGTCATAATTACATGATTACGAGGAGGGCCAAATTCATCCTTCTTTATCCCTCTAACAAAATCAACATATCAAACTCCAATTAGACGAGCAACGAGAATTAAATTAGCAAATTCACATCAGCACAAGCAGAGTGGCGAATTCAAAGGAAGGCACACAAGCAGTAACCCGTATATGCCAAATCTAGTTTATCTCAAAATTTTCATGAAGCAGTGTAACAATCTGAATCGGCACAACAGAGAGAACAATCCGAAACTCACAGAAAAACCAGTGAAATCCCCCGATAAGCTGATGCGCAAAGGAATCAAATGAATTTGCCTCAGTACAACTTGAAAGACAAGTTACTACAACAGTGCGTCAGAGAGATTAGCCAGGCATGGATGGATGTGAGGAAGATCCAAAGATTTCAGGAAACGTAGAAATGAAACTGGTCCCACCCGGCAAGATGTGAAGTTTACAGAAATTTGATAGTCAATGGTGAAAGAATTTTTTTTGTTAATAAATAAATGAAAATGAATCATGGCATATTAATTATTATCATTATGTAATACTGGGTCCAATTCCACACGTAATTGTGTGTGCGCGTCTGATGACGCAATAGAAAATAGCCGCCTAACGTGACTGTCTCCATATCTCTGGAGATTTAGACCCTGACAGATTTTTTTTGGGGCGGGGGCGGGGGGAGAGGGGGTTGGGGGCGGGGGTGGGTTTGGAGATTTTGGAAATCCAGTCTTTTTCAATGGGAGATTGCCATAAAGAAAAAAAATTTAATTCGATTAATATTATGTGTAAAAAAATTTTTCATATAAAATTTTGAAAAATTTTCCATATAAAATTTTGAAAAATTTTCGGACGGGGGCTATGACCCATTTGAACCCCCCCAAGTCCGCCATTGGGAAATTGCATTTTACTCCCTCTCCGCCAATTATATTATTTTCTTTTTCTTGTTATTTCAGTTAGTTTTGGCAAGTGTTCAAATGTGGTATTTTAATACTTTATATATATAATGTGACTATGAAATTAGATGTAAATGCAATTTTATAAAATCACTCTAAAATTAAAATATGTGGTTCAGGATTTGTTCTATACACAATAAATTTTTACTAATTTTTTATCTCTCATAATTTTCAACCACTCATATAATTATTTTATATTTTTTAATATATTTTTCGCAATTTTCAACCACGTATCTAATATGTCGTTCGAATAAATAAAAAATATTATGTATAGCACAAGCTCTTAGAATATAATCAAAACTATTATTCGATTAGCTAGATAGATCTCTTTATATATATATATATATATATATATATAAAAATATATTATTATTAAGTAATAATAATGCTAATTTCGTTCAATTATTATTATATTGATATTTAATTTATACACTTTGCTTCTAAAAAATTATACACTTTAAAATTATTTAATAACGCACAACACAATAAATTTCTACTGGATAAATAATCCCCTATTGGGACAATATAAATCTCCTTATTGAAGATAATAAGATTTCTCTTATGTGAAATCGAACCTCAGACCATTAGCTCTTAGAGTTTCAACTTGGTTCCCCTAAACCAATCAGCTAAGCCTCATTCACATTTTGATAATTTTTAAAATCGATTGATTATCAATAATAAAATAGAAAATGTGTATTAGTTGGTAAAAGATATAAGTATGCCTCCGTTGAATAATATAGAATAACAACATTTCAATTTAATATGTTTTTTTATTTTGTTTGAATTATTTTTTTTATTCATTGATAAATCGGCTAATACGTGGTGACATATATCATTTTATATTTATATTTCAACAATTATTATTTGTAAAATAGGAGTATATAATATGGCTATTATTATGTTGCCAATGTTGGCAACATAAGAGCTATGTCCATGTCGACGTAACGCTATTTCGTAACGATACATTATCGATTAATTTTTTTTTAATTTAGTTAAATTAGATGAATAATACATAACTGTTTTCTAACGGTGGAAAGCCCCACAAATCCCCTACAAATTTTTTTCCGATAATATAGGCACTGTAAGATGCTCACCATGGGCATTAGAACATCTCCCTATATAATACTCCCTCCGTCCCATTTTGATAGACTTGTTTTTCTTTTTTATCCGTCCCAAAATATAAGCTAATTTTCTTATTGGTATAAATGTAATTTCTTCATTTCCTAATCTGTCCCTATTTATTATGCATGGTTAATAATAAAAGTAAGTTGTTATATTTAATGTAGGGGTATATTGAGAAATATACAAGTAAAATTTACCTTTC
Organism: Jasminum sambac; assembly: GCA_018223645.1. Lineage (NCBI taxonomy): Eukaryota > Viridiplantae > Streptophyta > Magnoliopsida > Lamiales > Oleaceae > Jasminum > Jasminum sambac. Next base: position 31,034,457 of record CP073647.1, on the reverse strand, counting down.
CAATAAATATTAATTTCAAATTCTTAATCCGTGTGAAAGTCAAACTATACCTATCAAAATGGGACGGAGGGAGTATTTATATTACTATAAACGTACCAGACCCGTTAAATAATAATAGAGCACATGTCATGTCGTGTGTCGTGTCGTTTGTTAGACGCGAAAGTGCTGAAGTCGCTGGTATGACGTTGGGAATGACGTCAGGCTCCCTTGTTGTCTTCCGCCACGTTTTCCACGCCGTCACCTTCAATTTTCGTTCATTTTTTTGTGCATTGTTTATTCTGATTACTGTAGCCTTCTTCCAACCCGACCCGACTGAGGATGAGCCACCCTAATAATGGCAAATTGATAAGGTTCGAATCGAATCCATCAATTCAAATCAAATTTAAATCTAATCCACATTCAGATACTTCGGGCCATATTCAAACCGGTATTGGATTAATAAAAAGATTCATATCCGATTCATATTTTTTTTTCAAATTTTTAAATATTAATTACATAATCAAATATTCAAAAGGCAAAAATATATAATAAATTAAATATTAAGACAATGCAAAATGTAAAAAAATAAAAATAAAAAAGCAAACACATTATTTTTCATCTTCATAAGTCTATCTTCATGACTAAAAAAAAAGGTGAGATTTGAAAACTAAGACCTTGATTAGTAACTCTATGTCTACTTTTAGTCTTGTGCACCTTATTCTTTTATATCATTAAAAAAAATCACAGATTGGGTCGGATCGGATTGCATCCTTCTCAGATGGCACCAATCCACGGATTGCTGATCCATAAATTGTCAGATCGGGAAAAATTCGCTTGATTCGAATTGGGTATTCATCGAGTTTGGATCATATCAGATTTTTCTGCCATTACCAAGTCTATCTTAGTCCAAGTGATGGGTAAATAATGCAAGGTGCATTTGGCATTTTACTTTTAGGTAAATTTCATGAAAGGTCCTCAATTTTTTCCAAAATATAACAGATTAATACCTACTCTTTTTTTTTTTTTTTTAAATATCTGTGATTCCCAACTTTTCGAAAATTGACCTCTTTCCAAAAAAAAAAAAAAAAAAGGTGACAAGTACGGACTAAGCATTTTTACAGTACTTATTTAACATTTTGGTTGTAGATTGCATAATTAGAAAGCAGAATAATACTAGAGCGTACAGAAAAACTCTTCTGACTTGGGGATTTTTTTATTTTTTATTTTTAACACTTACTAGTATTGCCCCTGTGTATTGCACGGGACGATTAAGATGGTATATTTATATAAAATAATATTATAACATGAGACAAATTATTATGAATATATATAATAAAAATAATGAAACATATGTAATATTACAGATTTCATCAACGGTTTACAAATTTTAGTACGAAATATTATTTTGTAAGAAAAATGCCATATCAATTGTCGTAATTGATGATTTGATGTAAGAATATAATATTTGGGAAGAAAATTTAGATAATACTTATTTGAAAAAAAACTTCTAAATAATATATTTTATGAGTCACACATAAATGTTCAAACGCATTTTAAATACAGTTAACAATGATCTTATGATTGAGCTTCTTATACATATATAAATTTTATTAATATTAAATTGATTTTGTACCACATTTAGCTCGAATTGAATAAAAAAATGTAGTTAAATGATTATATTCCATCCTCCTTAATATGGCAACTATAAAAAGAAAAAATTTAATTTATTTTTTAAATATGTGATAAGTTTTTTTTTCTGAAACAAATTCCTGCTGCCAATGGAGCACTATGCCAAGTTGATACTTCAACTATATAATTAATTCAAAAATCAAAAAATATATAAATAACTAAAATGTAATACCAAAAAATTAAAATGTATGCAACATTAAATATAAAAGAACTAAAAAAAGTTATACATTAATTCGAAATTAGAGTCCATATAAAAAAAGATAATAATTCATCCATAAAAGCTAATGCCAAATATGCCAGCGCCACCTAAACATTTTGTCTCGGAGGCACTCCTCCTATTATTATAAGATTAGATAAGATAAGATAAGATTAAGATAAGATAAGATTAGGTAAATAATAAAATGAAATCCCTTTTTAGGATCCCCAATATTATATTTTAAAACTAATTTTCCCACCAATGCAATGATGCACGGGAACTCCAATTTAAAAACATATGACAAAAATTTTTTTTTTGAATGTCATATGTAGAATAGTTTGATATATTGGTCTAACATAGATAATCTTTAAAGTCAATAATGTTAAAAAAAAATATTGTTAAACATGACATTTGTATTGGCATCGGTTTGTGATTCATTATTACTACTATAAATCACGATTTTTCAATTATATGATGGTCTTTTTAATAAATCTATTAGCTGAGATTCTGATGGAAAAAAGATTCCAAAGCCTCAATAGCCTCTGTATAAGGATTGCAAATATCATTTTATGGCTTAAACGAAAAAAAAAAAGAATTGGATATCAGAGATAAATAAAAATAAAAAAATAAAACGTTTACATAATCTTTGAAGCAATTTCACGAAAAATATATTCTAATGACTTGCTTTCATATTAAAGCCGTCGCTGATACTCTCGACTTGAAAATAATAATGTGAAAATAATATATGTTAATTCATTGTGTTCGAAAACGTATAATTTTAACATCTCGAAACTATATATTTAAATAACAAATAATAAAAAAAATAGTATATGTCATTAGCAAATTTGAACTGCACTTTGTAAATATATACATTTAAAGATAGAGTAAATTAGAGTGGATGAGTGAAAATTATTGTCCACGTAATTTTAGGGTTCCATATTTTCATATATATATGTGAATAAAAATCATTTTCATCTTTTCTGCATAGAAATCAAGAAATGAAGAATCTAGCTGATGACCTACTTATTATATAGGGAAAGTGGGAGCATGTTTACTAATCATTATCTCCTTTAAAAAAATTAATTCAAACAAATTATGAATGTTGAATTCAATTACCTGTTTCTTATTTCATAATTGTCATACACGAACGTAGAGAACACAAATAGGCAGACATCATATTTTACATTATGCATTTTCTAGAAAGAATAATTTTTTTTTTTTATCGTGCATGTTTTAAATCAACTAAAAAAAAGTTATTTTAGCTCCTAAAACAATTATTTTATATATAAAATAGAATAGCCTCTACTTTATATGCTATATAGATATGTAGATTAGTTAAGACATATTATTATCTTTAAAAAAAACTTACCTAATTATTAGAGATAGACATATTATTTCTCATATAATAACACGTAAATTATTATCAAATTATGTAAGTCTAAAAATTGACCATTTTTTATGCAATATAATTTAAGTCAATACATATAAATTATTTTATTAATTAACTGAATGACTAAGAAAACTCTTACACTTAGAAAATAGTTCATCAGATATTTTTGTGCGGTAGAACCATCATTTGCCAATAACGTATTGTAAAATAATTACAACTTTGACACATAATTGATTGCCATTGTTAACTTTTAAAAAATTTAAAGTGATGTGATTGAAACACATAAATCATTGTCTTTAAAGTTTTTAAATAACCTAAATGTACAAGGTTGAAAGAAATACTCTATTGCTAATATTTAACAAACTTTTTTTTAAATGATTTATCAAACTCTTATAAATAATTAAAAAAAAGTCATTACTTCATTGTAAATAATTCAAACTTTTTTCATATTAACAATCTGATATAAGAATTTTTGTTGACAAATTAAAATTATTTGATCATAATAATGAGTAACCTAGTAATTAATTACTTTTCATAAAATAATAAGAGTTAAGATCAAATCCAGCTGGATTTTTTTAAAAAAAGAAAGAAATAAATTCTTGAATAATTAATTTTTTTGTAATGAAAAATCTTATCTAAAACTTTTATTTCTACGGATAGCCAAATCAAAAATCAATATAATTTTAATATGGTGGTTTCATGTGTACCTTACACATCATCATAATAATAATAATAATAATAATAATAATAATAATAATAATAATAATAATAATAAAATCACATGTGCAAGGTCAAAGCGACGTGCATTTGCAACTTCTTCTCCGCGCCCCCCCCCCAAAACCTTTGAAAATGTTTTCACTGTTAAAGAACCAGAAAAAACAACAACCAAAATAAATAAATATAATCGTAAATATAATGCCAATTTAGGAAGTTGTTACCTCAACTCTCTAAAAAAATTAAAAAGTTAATGTGTAATATGTAATATGTCTAGCTTGTAAATGATTTTCTGATATATTTTGATGTAATATGTCTAGCTTGTAATGTACCATTAAAAAAAAAAACTGTTCACTCTAATGGCTCCACAGTGTCCACTAATCACTCTCCACTTTATCCAATATAACCATATAAAACCACCTTTTTAGAGTAAAGGGAAAAAAAAAAAGAAAAAGAAAAAGAAAGTTTCTTATTTAAATGAATAAATAGAAACAGTTTTTCTGGTGTCCTAAAACAACTAAAAAGTAGTTTTTTTGTCCACAAACCATTATTTTATTTTTAAAATGGTATCACCTTTACTTTATATATAACTAGTTTTTAAGTCCGTGCGTTGCACGGGAATAAAACTATGTAAGTTGAAATTTGTAATAAAGATTAGCGAAAAATAGATTATTTAACACACAACTCACAATTGTATTTAGTTAATTATAACATAAAATTTGATAAAATGCACAAATTCGGTAGCACGAATTATCGCAATCTTATTTAAAATTGAGGTTACACTTTAAATAAATTAGTTGTTGTCAATATGTTCTATGTCGATGATTGCTATAGATCCACTTAGATATTATATTGAAGACTCGCGATCCACCAAAAATAAATTTGCCATCAACTTTTCCGTCATTTTGTTAGAAAGATAAATGTATTCTTTATTTTTTATATAAATAATATTTTTTAGGCACAGTTTCACTTCGATTACTGATATAATTTTGTTTTAATCAAGTTTTCTTCCAAATCCTATGGATTGTCTTCTAATTGTGAGGTCGAAGCCTCAGTGATATTATAGAAATCATAGATCAAAATATGGATTTCAGATTTTTGGTGGAAAAGATAAGGGAATCTTTTGTGTTTTATCGTATTAATAATCATATTATCTATTGTTTTCACTTTGATTGATGGTAGCATTTTTTTCTTTTAATAATCAGATATTACTCCAGTACATCTACAAATGGGATTCAAATCTTTAGGTGGGACCGCAACGATATTACAGAAAAATTCATTTTGAATTAGGAATTTCAAACGTTATTTTTTTCATGTATATGTCTCCATATATGTAGTTTCTGAGATCTAAAATTCCCATTCAAATTTGTTCAAATACATTTTATTTATCGTCAGTACATAATTTTTTTTAATTGTTTATCATCTTAAGAAATTCATATCAATTTTTCATTCTTATTGAAGCTAAGTTATCAAACTTGTTTCTGTTCAGTCAATTCAATATTCAATTTAAATATGTGTGGAAAAACTGATAAAGTATCCTAAATGCGCGATGTTCCATAGAAAAAAATTAAATATAAAACAATCGAACATGTGTACTTAAAAAATAAAATTTCAAAAAATGTGCTACTAGCTACTGAACACCGAACACATGACGAATTCTTATTGATACAGTACAACTACAATTGAATTATTGTCCAAATAACAGTTTTTCAATTGCAACTTCTAGATATAATAGATGTATGGCAATTTGCAATTGCGTTTAATTATTTTATAGTGTTTCTCTACTTAATAATTATTTTAGCAAAAATTTTTAATTTTTTCGGAAAAAATTCTTTAACAACTAACTGTTTAATATATTTATTTATATTTATTAATAGATTATGAATGGGTCTTTTGAGTTGTTCAAAATTAGATGACACTTATCCATTGATTTTTGAGATTAAGTTTATAAAGGAGTGTGAACATTCACTCTTTTAGGAGGCAATTTGAGGGTCAAAAAGTTGAAATTTTTGAAATTTTTTTGTCCCATATTATTTTATTTGCGGAGAGCTATAATATGAGTATAATATTTATATATAATTTTTACTATTTTAAAAGTTACTTATTGTACCAAAAAATAAATAATTTATCACTAAAAATAAGTAATTTTTAAATTAGTAAAAATAATATATCAAAATTATACTCATATTGAAGCTCTCAATGAATAGAATAATATGAAAAATTTTTTTTCAAAGATTTCCAATTTTATCCCTCAAATTAACCTTTCAAAAAAAAAGGTATTGTTCACCCTCCCGAATTGGACACGTGGCTATATTGGGACGTGAGTGACATTTGATAAAGTAATTAAATTTTACAATTCAAATTGAAATATTCTTAACAAACTAAACACGTGTCAGGCAATTAGGTTGACAGAATACAAAAAACCAGCATTTTCATAACAAATAGGACATGTGTTCACAAATAAAGCTTATAGCACTTCTTAAATAGGTTTTATTTGTCCTAAAACCACTGACAGAAAACCAAAAAACCATGCACATCTACTCTATATATATTATAGATAATATAGAATATAGATGTTTACTACAAGCAGTTAGAATAATTGACTAAGACAAATTATGTGTTCATTTGAAGAGATCTTTAATACTCTCCCCATCCCACAAAAATAGTCCACTAATATTTTCATGTGTATTAAAAAAATGGTATAGTTAATTAAGTTGAAACATTTAATTTTATATTATTTTGTTTATATATATCCTTATATCTCATTAATTGTTTGAAAAATATTTTCAATATATAGGCAGTTGAAAGCACATTAATTATGATTATAGATGGAATACCAATTAATGAATATATGGTGGAAAAGTGGAGGAAGGTTTTATATGGAAAAGTTTTCACATCGGTGAAATTGGTGATTGACTTTATTTTGTTTAAATTTTTTTTGACAAGCTTTATTTTTAGACGTGATGGTAACTGTCAGATAGAGTCTTGTTTTGGTATCCACATTCGGGAAAACAAATTCGTGGGGATTTTTGGGTCCTCACCATGAGGAGCAAGCTATGTATTATTCATTTGATTTAACATAGATACTAAAAACAAAATTTTTTTTTTAAAAAATTTTGATTGATGATGTGGCACCACCAGAAAGGCCCTACGTGGCGTGAGTACCTAACCCGGGAATAGATCACTGGCACTCCAGATATAAACTAATCATGCATAACATTTCACCCAGTCATGTCTTAGGTGTTTTTTAATTAATTTTTCTTACAAAACCCTAGAGTACGACAGAAAATAAATAAAAATGGTTCCACACATCAACCACTTGGTGTATCGTCAGCTCACATGCAAATAATATTTGTGCAAACTCACACTTTTTATGATTTGAAGACAACTCCAACACGACCATGATGTATTTACCAACTGTCAAACATGTTATGAGTAGCTGATACTGTAATTTTCATATATATATATATATATATATATATATATATATATATAATATAGAGTAATGATCTCCTCTCCATATGGAGAGAAATTATTCTCCCTATCTGTTATGTGTCAGTAGATGGGGAGAGCACATCAACAGTATGATCCAGTTTCTGCTGACGTGTTTTCTCTATCTGCTAACACATAGTAGATGGGGAGAATAACTCATTCTCATATGGAGAGAAGATTATTATTGATATAATTTATTATATACCATGGGGCAACACAATACCAATTACCAACCAATGTTTAGGAGGCCATATAACCGATGATTGAACGTATAGGGTTATGATCTATTGCCCACAATGGGTACCATAACAGTGCGCACAGTGGATCGGATTAGTGACATGTGTTCCTAACTATAAGCCCCATACCAGGAGCCCATTGTGGACAATATATTGTACTAGTCCTCCAACGATTGTGTTTCGCAAATTCTCCCTATCAAAAAAAAAAAAAAACACCTAGTTTCGTACTTCCCTCCAACATCCGGATCGGGTGAGTTAAACAGTTGCGAGAAATAACCCGACACAATCTTCTCAATGCTTTCCCGAATATCCTCCCGCTTAATCGTCTCATCTGACAAACTTGTGATTATGTTTTTCGTACGTTATTAGCTTGTTTTTCAATGGATAAAAGTCAAGTTTCTGTCTTCCAACTCAAGCCAATCCACACATGCTCATTGCATCCAACAGTACTCTTCTAACTCGAAATAAGCTAGAAACCCACACAATTTCTTACCACATATTTGCCACACCCTAATAGTTTAAATGAAAAATAATTATAATGATTCCCTGAAAGTGAGGGTCCACACCCCTATTAGGGTATGGTAGAAGTCCACACAAAATGTGGGTGAACTTCTAGCATTTCTCTTCTAACGTATACACATTTTGTAATAACCCATTTTTAAATTGAAAGTCAAACTTTTACTAGTCAAAGTCAAATGTTGAATAGTCAAAGTCAAAGTCAATTGTGACTAAAATGGAGTAGATTAATTGATAGGAGTTATTTTTAAAATTTATATAAGTTGAGAATTTGGTTGGAAATATGAAAATGATAAACTGGGGACCAAATTAAATAGGAGAGAAAACTTATGGGATTAAGTGCCAAAAAACTCATAAGTAATATATATATATTAGCAACAACCAAACAAGGCCTTGTCAAATTTCATAAAAAAAAAAAAAAAGGGACGGCCAGAAGAGAAATTGGGGAAAAAGGAAAATCAAGAGAAAGAAAGGAAAAAGAAGGAGAGAAAAAGAAAAAGGAAGGAAAAGGAGAAACTTGGCCAACTTTGAGGTGTTCTTGGCTTGGGTTTGTGTCTAATAAGTTTTCTCCAAAGCTCTCTCAAGGTAAGTGGATAAATTAATTATACTACATTGTGTAAAAATTAGGAATTTTGATTTATGGCTTAAATATGAGTATGTGGAAGAGGAAGTGACGAATTTTTTGATATATATTAAGTATTTGTGTTGATTGAAGTATATACTTAGTATTGAAATTTAGAGTTTTAGCTTTTGGATTAATTTAAAGATTTAGCCATAAATGAGCATGTTTAGATATATTATAGTCTATTTTGAATTGGGAAAATATTGGAGTTTGATATGTTTGGTAGTTATGGGATTATTGAGGTTGGTAGATGAAGAATTAACTAGGAAGTTGGCCTCCTATGAAAACGAGGATTATATTGTTTGATGCTCCAATTTTAATTCTAAACGATACTAAGAATTTGATAGTCTTAAAGAGGTATACTAAGTGTTCCACAAAAAGGGGGAGAACACTATAATGAGAAAACCAAGTGTAAGGGTTGATTCGAGAATGAAACTATTCTACCATTTTATTAATTTAATATTGATCCCAATATTATTTATTATCTCAGGAGGTAACGAGGAGATTGGTGCAGTGTATCGCCCGAACTAGGAGGCGACCATCCATTTTGTGAGTGGAAAATTATTTATTTGCAAACTTAGAAGTTTACCTAAATTCAAGTGTTTATGTTTTTTTAAATTTTTACAAAGATATTTCAAAGTTACTTGGTTTTCCTAGAAATGGATTTCCAAGCTCTATAAATATTTATGAAAATTTCTTGACTATGATGCTATTACAAAAAAAGCTTGATTTTTCAATAAATTCTTTATAATCAAGCTTGTTTTATCACAATAGATTATTGTCATGTTATTCTAACATTATGATATGGATTTCAAAACCACCAAAAGTACCCGATGTAATTATCTTTTCTTAGTACGCTGAGGGGCTTCGGCCGCGTGCTAGAATTGGTAACCACTTTTATGCACTGAGGGGCTACGGCCGTGTATAAGGGGTTATATATGTATATGAGGTCTTCGGGACCGACTTTCGTGCACTGAGGGGCCTCGGGCCGTGTACGGAGGTGTTCCATTGTTTACGTGCGTATGACTAGATATCGGTTACGGTTCTAGCAGATGAATGTATTGGGTGCCCTTTTGTGTGGATTTTCTTATGTATTACGAATTACATATTATACTTATGTCATGAGGTGGTTTTGCTACAAGTAAAGTATTGACAAGATTGTTTTATATTAAGTTTTCAAGGCTTATGAGTTAAATTGTCTTTAACAAAAGAGTTACAAATGTCTTTACTATAAATCTCCACTCACTGGGTTATATACTCATGTTTTCCCTAACTCTTATTATTATAGGAAGAAGATAGCATTTTGAGCATCATGGAAAGGGCTTTTGCAGCGTTCATCGAGCTATAAGGTAGGCAAATTCCATGATCTATTTTGATTAATCCATTAGAAGTGATATTATATTTTAACCATATAGATTGGATTTAGGGATGTATTTTGTAAGATGTATGTAAGTATTTAGAAGTTATATATTTTGGGATGTAAGGCGATTGAGAATTAAATTACTTGGTTGAGCATGCTTGGATGGTTAGAAATCCTTAATTAGTTTTTTTTTTTTTGACGGGAAATCCTTAATTAGTTTAAGTATCCTTAAATAATTAGTTTAAGTATGCTTTGGTTGAGATTTTGTAATGCATTACAGGTTGGTTTAGTCAGGGGAGACTCTGTCGAAATTTCTTTTGATACTTGGAGGGGACTAAATCTGCATATAAGTGTTTTTAAAGGATTAGATGGTCAAGATGCCTTGGTGGTGGGTCCTGCATCTAGCTGGCACCTTCCATCGGCGCACGCCTCGCCTCGAGTCTAGTTGGACGGCTTGGGACGGGTCGTGACACATTTCCCAACTCCTTTTCAAGTTCTAAAATCCTTTACTTACTTCCATTCGAACTGGGGCCAGAATTAAGAGCCCCGAGTTCTTCACAAAATTTATTAATCTGTTTCGGCATTTGCTTACCCCGTATACGTGTTCCACTGTGATAGCCTCACAGTACAACGCTGGAGTCAAGTTTCAAGAATTCTCCTAACACCCCCATTCCACCCCTCCTTAATAACGTCTAGGCATCCCTTCCTAATAATGTCCAACCACCCTTCGGCACCCCTCCTCCCTGAGCCATCCTGTTCGAACTTAAAATCAAGAACTCACCGGCACCGAACATTAGCATCTGCCTTCTCAAGTTCAAGGACTAGGATACGGTGATCAGATCCATTGAAGTCCTTGTGAAACACCATGGCCTCTTAGAACTAGACTTGCCAATGTTGGTATGTGAATGACCTATCTAACCACTCTTCGATAAAGTCGGGGTTAGAGAAAGAACTACGCCAAGTAAACTACTGCCCAATGAACACAATATCCTGAAGCTAAAGGTCGCGGACAACATCGAGAGAACTAGCCATTTCCGGATAATGAGAAGTTGCCCATTCTCCATCCGCGTACACTAAAATCTCATTTAAGTCTCCCATGAAAACCACCGGAAGTGCATGAGCTGCAATAAACCTTTGCAAGAGCACCCAACACTAACTGTGTATACGTGCATGGATCCCCATAGAAACCAACAAACCTCCAAGAAGGTTCGTCACTGACTCGAATATACGAACATCCACATGAAAATAGGAGAACCCCAACAACTCCACCGACCACAGATACCACGGATCTGTGCATAGAAGGAGAAGACCCTAACTTCTTCCCCAACTATCCACATGCAAACCACAAGGAAAACCAAAATTACGTTTGGTGGTCTCTGCCATCTTCCCAAACAACTTTGTCTCCATGAAAAACACCAAAGATGGGGAGTTTTCATGAATTGCTCTCCACAGGTTTGCGAATGCCCGGGGACCCGTAATCCTCGGGAATTCCAACTTAGGATTTTCATGGCTCTCTGCAGGGCTGTGCTGCAGCCTCTGCCGCTTCAATTGGGACATCAACTATATTGCCACATTCCATCAAAACCTGGCGTTTCTTGTCACAAACAGTAGGAGAAGAATCCCACTCAGCTTTCGCTTTTGGGCACCTTCCAAACAATTCTTCTGATCAGTTAAATCTTCACTAAACCATTTGAAAATATGCAATTTACCAACATGGTTCCCAATAACCTCTGCCATATCCTCCTCCATGTGAATGAAGCGGAGATTATAAACTTGTAGCCAAAACGGAACCAGTTTGAAGCACGGCTTCATTGATATGCGAAGATCTTCGACCGACATGAAAACCAATAGCGTGCGGCCGAAGTTCCATGGCTGTGTTTGCAAGATACATTTCTGATCCGTCGAGTTGCAAAACTCTTCAAGAAACAAGTCGCCCTCAAGAAACTTGATCTCAACTGAATCGTATGGTTTCCATAAGCCCCGCATCTTCAATTTGAAGACCTCATGATGATAATGTTTTTGCGTCAAAATTTTTCCCATAAGGGTGCACCGGCTCTCCTTCGTATGCAATTGCACTGTTTCATCATTGATCTCCAAAACAGCCTCATTTCTTGATTCAAAGATAAACAACTCTATAAATCAATGACCGATTCCATATGCTGTCAACGCCCGACTGAGATATGAGAGAAGAATTGAAAGGAAACTGGAAATAGAATTGAAAAGGAATGAAAATCGAGGAAGAAAACACGTCTAACCCTGGCCGAGTCTAGGGGAGAGTCAATCTCTCTAGGGTTGATATTATTGGCAAGTTTTGCCTATAACTCCAATAGTGTAATCTTTTAACGTAGTTGAGTACATGGTCTCAATTTTAAATGCAAAGTTAAATTTAAAATCTTGCATTTTGACGATTACAAGTTTAATTCTTTGATATTTTTGGTTCTTAAAACTTTTTGATTTGATTGTAATGCATCATATAATTGTAATGCATTACAGATCTTCTGTATTTGATTACATATTCTATGTAATCCATGATAGACTCTCTATAACCAATGTTCTAAAAGATGCATAATAAAATATCAAAGCAAGCTAAAGCAGGGGCAATAAGCTTTTGAACCGAAGCACAAGTGTAAAAAATGCACAGCAAAGTTCGATGCATGCACTTGACGCTTTTGAGCACTACTTGTAATCCAGTCCATTGAACTTGTAATACATTACAGATTCTTTGTAATTCATTATATACACTGATTCTTTATAGATTTTCTATAATCCATTACACTTGTATTGGAATTCACCACAACTTGTTATAATGAATTCCACTACAATCCATTATCGGTGTTATGAAATTCAACTGCACCCTCAACAGCCACCAGTTATGGCTGAAACCACCACCACCACCACCATAACAAAGAACAAACTCTATCGATAATTTTTTATATCTCTGAAATTCAATGCAGTGTTTCTTAAATCTTTTTAATACCAGTTTACTTTTAAAATAAACATCAAACATTAAATGCAGAATCATTGGTCAAACATAACAAAAACAAAAGTCCCTCATTCCACCGCTAAAATCACTGAATCGTCGCGAAAGTTTAGTGCGAAACATGAGACAGGTTCAGTTCATCCAACTTATAATTCCATGGACTCCCAGCATTCACACAAGGTATAAATTCAGTCATATGGAAGATAGCACTCAGATGTATTAGTTGAAAAGATTAAACCAGATTTCCGGTCATAAGATAATAACAAAGTACATGCAGACTAAAGTGAAGAAGGAACATAAACAGAAAGTTTCAAACAGAGGCAAGGGTGGATGTATCGCCCGAGAAGTTGCAACAAACTGTTTGCAAATACACAATTATAACCGTAATATAACTACTACTACTTTTTTATTGTTTTCTGGGGAAAAAGGGTTTTGCAGCAGTACGTGAAAATTACAGATCTTTCCACACTAATATAATATCAGATTCCTTGCAAGTCAATCAATTCACAGAGGCTTCGGTCACGAGATGAGCATGTCTAAGACTGTCATCGCCAGATAATATTCATTTTCCTCCACAGTTGAACCCCTTGCAGACGGAGAGAACTATGATTAGGATCAAGGCAATCACAATGGCCAAAACAATGAGTTTAATCTTCATGTTTTGAAGCCACATTTTTCTCCTCAGAGTTGTTCCAGTACTCCTGAAATCTTGTGCCTGTTTCCAGCAAATATTTAAGATAAACAAGAATATCCTGAAAATGTGCAATCTTGACGATGTGCCTTATCATCAGTAACAACGCCCAGGAACATGTATTCATGAAGGAGCAAAACATTCACGTCTTATAATATTGTTAGCTTAATTTTTCGTGCTAATTTAAATTTTAAGTCAAAAAATGTTAAGTGAAACTCAATTGTAAAAAATATATCTTCTTCTGCTTTACCTAGTACTGACTAGTGACTACTGATCAAAATAAGTGCATTCACTTTGGCTGCTTTTTAACACGTGGACATAGTAACTCTAGTAAATTCAGAAACCACAACAGGTCTCAGGGCACAACTCAATCAACTAAAACACCAGAATGAGAATAACAAGCCTTGTTCCCAATAACTTTAAGGTTGGCCACATGAATAATATACCACTGGTTCATTTGCTAGATCTACAATCAACTCAAGAATTTGGACGAATAACTATCTGATGGGGAATAAGATAGGGATCAGGAGACACAGTGTTTTAATATAGATTTTGATTATATTATGTTCGTAGACTTCGATTATAATTATGCTAATCTGGATTTGAAATTATGTTAGTTTGGATTGGATTATACTCCCACCATCTGTATTATATAGACATGTTCTTTTTTCTGCACGGATTAAAAATGTTTGGAAAAACAAATCATATAAATAACACGTCTTGTTTACCCTTATTTAGCGAGTCTAGAAAATTATAGAAACTACCAAATAACCTTTAAGACTCTGCAAACTAAATGAAAGTATAGCAGTAAATTAACAAAATAAATGCTAGTAAATATAGAAACAGGACTATATAATTAGGACAAACAAAAAAGGAAAAGAGGTCTATATAACTCGGACGGAAGGAGTATTATTTCCATATTTTGGTAACAGTTTCTCAGTTTACTGAAAGTTTCCGTTTGTGTTCAGCATTACTGATATTGATATTGAATTACAGATTTTCTCCCCAGAGTCTTTGTCTTATTCTTGCATCTCCCTTTTTCGGTATGAACTCTGCCTGTATCAGAGCCCAAAGTTATGCATCAACTTTTAATCCTATTATTCCAAATTCCACTTGCAGCAAGAGAGAACTCAAATTAAAATCTCGTAGAAGAAAAGAACAAGAGCAGTAAAACAACGGCAATGGTTATTTGAATTCCTTTTTATAAGACCATTTATCCAAAGATACATCAAAGACAATCTCAAACTAATCAAAAATGAAAAAAAAAAAAAAAAACAGGGGTGAAAGAAGCGCAGCCGCAGAGAGAGACAGACCTGATGGTGAAGATTCTCTGTCTTATCCACAAGAAGCTCTATCTTCTCCCCACGGTCTAGAACCTACAACAAAGAAAAAAGATAGTGTAAAAAATACCCAAAACAAAGTTACCGCAAAAAAAAAAAAAAAAAAAAAAAGCCATTGATCCAAAAAGATCCGTCAAATAGTGAAAGATCAATTTTCAATTAACTTTTCACGTTATTTTTAAAATAAAATAACTGCGCAGCCTCGGGGCCGATTTTTCATCAAGCACTTCTAAGAAGTGGAACTAGCGAAATCACTTTTCAAACTGGAAAAAGAGGAGAAAAGATACAGCACCACAGTGTAGCAAAAAGCATAAGGATGAATATTAGCAAACATCTAAGCTATTCAATCAAATCAAAATTAATAATAAATTACTTGATTTATGTTGCTGTAAATTGCACTGTGATTGTAAGTACCAAAGACAACAGAATAATACAACATTTCTTCAAATTACGATAAAGGAAAAAACAAGAAATGGAACATATGCAAGAAAAGTCACAGAGAGACTTAATTACATATTAGGACACAAGGTTAATTGAAGTTCAGAAGAGAGGCTGTTCCCGTGAAATTAGTTTCGGAACCTGTTGCTTCCGTTTTATTTTCTATTGATTGAACTTCGGCCTAGTGGATAGGACTTAATAAATTAAACTATCAGCCAATACGCAATTTAATTTTAAAAGTCCATCCTATCAAAAGGCTAAATTAAATTGTTTCTGATAATTTCTACAGCATAGTACTAAATTTTAATTTGATAGCCCAATTTTCCTACCACCATAAGTAGAAATTTGGGCAATCAACAATGTTGCCTTGTGTATTATTATCAATATTTAATATATTTCTCGTAGCAGTTCATGCATCGGTAAAATGAGTGATTACCCACCACAATTTCCTCACGTTATAAGCTATTCTCCTTTAGGTTGCAAGTTTACACAAAACAAAAGTACATAACCCTAAGTTCAAGTTGTAGCAACTGAATCTTTGAGAATACTAGTAGTAGTATGGCTCCTAGAATATGCTACTACGGTAGAGCAATGAGATTATAGTCATCCAGAAATTAGGCTACATATGTCAAACTAATGACTGATCAAAACAATGGAAAATAGTATTCCTAGTTCAGGTTTCAAACTTACAGAACATACACTCTCCATACCTTCTCAATATTTTCCATCATAACACCTTTAACTTCCGAAACCTGTGCTTTCACCTTTGCAAGTTTGCTTATCTCTTCAGGATGATCAGTGCAGTACTGCATCTGTTCCTTCAACTTTCGCCTGTAGCAAGGTGCTTCCTCATGTCAGTTTCATTATCACAAATAAAAAGTCGAAACTATCTCACCATTGCAACAGTAAATTTAAATACCCAAATTCCCTGCTAAGGCTATTAGCAGGAGCTGTTGCAGCCTTTCCACCACCATACATTGCTACAAAGTCATCCTTAATACGCTCCAGAAAAGCCATAGGAATCTGTCTTCCTGCTGATTCTTCAGCAACAACACAGTATGCTACACAGAATTGCCACAACAAAGAATGAACAAAAGTTATTATTGGAATAACTGGAGAAAAATATGCAATAAGTCAAATTCATCAAGACACTAGTTTTATTATCATGAGTACAACATTGTTCGTGAATGCAATAAGTTCGTCTCTTTTCAGCTACTCATAAGCTATGAGCTTGGATTCGAGTAAAGGTGTTATATCCAGTTTTGGATCCTTTTTTCGTCAGAAATCTAGAATATCGAAACAAAACTGAAAGGAGGGCCAAATTCAGACATAGGCATGCAGGTACGGCTTTCAAAGTTAGAATCTTTTTCCTTTTTTTTTTTTTTGGGTTCTCTAACATGACAGGTAAAATGTAACACACAATGTAGAACATTTCACTGACAATACTAGAACACCGAAAACAGCAGAAATTTACATGAAGAGAGCAAAGAAAATTAAACAAAACAACACTTTAGTTCTTCAACCAATCATAACATTTTAACGACCAACCTAACTTGGATATATCATTTGTAGAATTGTAGTAAGTAAAACTTACATTACGGCAACAAATTTTATTCAAATAATATACAATTAAGATATTACTTAAAAATTGCCAATCCCATTTTTTATAAAATCAATATGATTTATAATTACAATTACAAATTGAGAGTCTGTTTGGCCTTGGAAGTTTCATCTGCTTGACTTGATTCTCCAACTCAAATTCAACAACATTCCCATGGGACCTATCAGTTTTCACACTTTTGAACCATACATTAGTAGTAAGCACATGGGTTGCATGTAGTATATAAAGGATGAATGACAGGAATGACGAATATGATGATATACTATTTATGCATGTAGGCGAGGTAATTGAAACTGGAAAGCATTAAAAAAGGGGTATATTTCTCAGTCAATATAAGGACTTCAAGGAAGTCATTTTCGTTGTTGGACTAAATTAAAGAGTAGAAGGGGGAAGATAAGAATTCTAGTAGATTAGTTCTTGTTCGGTACACATACTTTCACAAATTATCTTTTCCACTCAATTTTAACCATATATTGTATGTGATCATATTCCTCAATCCTTGCTTTTTAGGGGTGTGTTTGATTGTGTTAAGAAGGGAAAATTTTGGTTTAAAAAATATAAAAAAAATTGTCAAATCGATGTAATAAGTGGTTGTAAATGACAGTAGGGACAAATTTGTTTTCCGAATAAATTGTATCAAACAATATAGTAGATTTAAAAAAAAAGTTGTTTTAGATTTTAGATTTAGGTTAGATGTTTTAAATTTGTTATCCAAGGGAAGTAGGGTCCATTGGCTTTAGAGGAAAATATGTAAGGATAATATTGAACTTCAAAATATTTTCCTCAATCCTTCTTTTTTACTAATGCAGATTGTAGATATTATGCTATAGACGCTCAACCTAACAAGACCCAACAAGCTATATAACATTGATCAAAATAAAGGGAAGAAGTAAAAGATCTTCCATACCAAATACTAATCGGCTCAACTACATTTGAACTCGAACCACAAATCTCATTCCAATAAATTCCAAATTAATTGTTGTTTGAAGTGATAACTGATGAATATTTGAAGCTTAAAACACAAACCCATGCTCCATACACTTTTTAGAAACCAACACAAGTTCCTAGAAGGGATCAACAACTTGCTCCCTTCACCGTTCTTTTTTTATTAGCTTTTTGATCTCTCTTCATGGAATGCGGTCCAGATTTTGCCAAGATTCTTGCTTTGATTTTGTAAGGGCTGCGAAACATTTTCTGCTACTTTCTACGCTGTGGCGCCACTACCGACTCTGATCCATGCCAGCACCAGTGTTGTGTCAACATGGATAGACCAACCAAAAACCCAGTTTGAGCATACTAGTTCATAAGCAAATGAAATTACATCTATATAAGGGATGTAGCCAGGGGGAGCTGGAACCTACCCATAAAGATTTTGCCCAAAAAATAAAAATTCCATGAAATGGGCGCTCTGTCCTGTGATTTTTTAAATTCAGAACTCCATGGAAGACAGGTTGTAGATGATTGCTTATCTCTTTCCTAGCCCTAATTCATAGCTGCCTGTCCGAGTAAAACTTGTTTCCTCTTCCTGCTCAGTTTATGGGTCTGTTGTATGTAATTTTAGAAGAATTATTCCTTAAAAAGGAGTGTATGGTTATGTGTACTATTTATTTTGATGTCTTAATTGTGTAAGTCATTTGATTAGACTTTGGCGAAGTGCATCTTTGGTAAAGCTTTTTGTATGCTAAAAATTCAATCAAATATCATTCTTAACAACATGTTTCATTACACCCACAGGCCACAACTTTCAGCCACTCTTAAATAGACATTTCGTGGGACCCACTGACTTTTATCCACTTTTAGTGACACCAAGCAGACCCTAAGTATAATTAATCTTAACAATTGTGGTACATCAATTTTTGTGAATTGTATTAGTATTAATTAGAAGAATTGAGAAATGTATGAAACCATCAGTAACAAATTAAATAACACACGAACACTGGTCAAGAGTTGTAATCTTTTGAAGCCAACTATCAGTGATATCCTACAATATAGGAATTGATTGTCCTGACTATTAAGCCTTCACTGTTCAGCATGATGGCAACGACAAGGTGTTGGATTTGTGGAAGTAATTGAGTGTATTTCACGTGTTGTTTATTTGAATGGAAAGCTCTATATAGTTGCTTCAAACATTGCCATACTCCTTTGATCTCATGAAAGAGATACTTCGACTCGAGCGAATTTATTATTTTCAAATTTTGTATTTGAAATTGTGCCTAAGATGGGGAGTTGTAAATTGCCTGTCTTGAGAGAGAGCCTGGTGATGCTAGCCCTCGTTAGATGAATCCTGGCTACATCCATGATTCAAGTTACCTCCATAATAAGATTTAATTCATTCAATCATTTTATTTCAAGCAGCTGAGACGTTCTGGGTACACAACTGACAGTCGAGAAACCTTGAAAACTAAAAATTGTGCAATTCAACGAAGAGGCAACACGGTTAATTTCCCTTGGAGTCCCCATAATACAATAATGGCACATAAACAAGTTGAAATTGTAACCAACTAATAATAACTCAAATCGTCCTGTTGCTCTTAACCCCAAACTTTAATAAATCAACACCTCAAGTTAGTGAACCATTCAAGATTACTCCAACAGCGCAAACCCCGGGGAAAAAATAAACAAACATAAAAAACTATGGTTACGAACTAATAATAGTAAATTTGGAACTTACTGAAACCATCGTGGACGAGGTAATTGAAGGTGTGGTTATCGCAGTTGTAAGTGAACTTGTTGTTGGAAGATGGAAGTTTCTGAAGGCACTGGTAAGCTATGGAGTTGAAGTTACCACTGAACTCCGTGTACTCCGCCAGTACCACAGGTGGCGTCCCACGCGCCACCAGCGCATAGATCAGCGTCTTCCTGCTGTTTTGCGCCATGTTCAATTCAGCTGTTGGATTGCTGGCTTGCTTGCTTGCTTTCTCTCGGGTTAATTCACCCGTTTAGGTTTTATTTTTTCGGTAGATCTTGAAATATCGATCACTGTAGCAGAGTTTTATACCCTTCTCTCGACCACCCTCGCTCTTTAGTCTTTACACTTCGCTTTGGAGAGACAAAATGGAAAAGGTTGCTTTTAGAAGGTGGGAAACGAGGAGGATGGATTGGATTCGGGAAGACACCACTTCGAGCCTGTTTGGAGTGCATTTTCTAGGAAAATTTTAACTTTTTTTCCCAATATTTTCAATGGTCAACCATAGCACTGAGACAATTGTATTTCCCTTTTTCATTTGCACGCCCAAAAAAAAAAAAAAAAAAGTATGGTTAAGAGTTGTCGCATCAATAAAAATAGTATAACAAATATACTGTCTGTGTAGCAGTGGTTCCAATCGATTGATACAAAATTTGAAGAACGGGTGCAAGAAATTAAAAAAAAAATGAGAAGAAGGAGAAGACAAACATATGGATATATTATTTTTTTGAATCATTGTAGGAGAGAAAATCTCTCTTCTACCAGTGATTAAAATAATTATTTTGAATTGCACATTCCCATCTCTCATGTGTATTAAAAAAAGTACAATAATTGTGAAAAAAATAAATTTGTAATACATAGATAACCAAAAAAAATGGACAAATTACACAAAGTATCTCAACCTTTGAAATAATTTATGATTTCATCTTCAACTTTAAATTTGGACGATTGAGGCAATTACACATCATATTAGTTTAATCGTCAGTCAACATTTATTTTTATTATTTTCTAAATCCATGTTAATCTAAAAAAAATATCAATAAATAAGCGAATCAAGTATAAAAGATGTAAACACAGAATTTGTAGAGAATGAATTCTAAATAATTCTCGAATTTAATTTCTATTAATAATCGAAGTTTCATTTATGAAACTGAATTCAAGACAATCGTAATTACATAATTTCATCAAGGGTGTAATAAATATTCATTCATATAATAATTACATCTTTTACCAAATTATTCCTCCACCAAATTATTCCTCCACCAAATTATTCCTCATAATTCATAACCACCAAATTATTCTCAATTATTCATAACACTCTCGAACGACTATTACTACAAACGCCTTCCGACTGTTTAGAAACCCAAATGCGAAAAAAACTTCCAAACCGACAGGTATAATGGAAATGGCGATGAGCACGCTCATCAAAACATTGCTCCCCTCGACGCTCTTCCAAACAGATATAGGAGTATTCATGCTACGCTCGTTAAAACCTTGTCAAGAAAAACCCAATGGGAAAAACTTGATCAAGGAAAAGAGTACACCGCTCCGCTTGATTTCATATCTTGAGAATCGATATCTTTACTTCGGTAAAATGATTTCAATATCATCATCGCTGGATCTAAAGCATTAGGCTCCATTATAACTTGATCCAATAGATACATCAGTATCAATTTCTCCTATCGTTTCAATATACCATGAATACGCCTCAAAACCTTATTAGAAAACCAAGTGGGAAAAACCCTAATGAAGGAAAAGAGTACATTATTCATGTGAATACGCCTTTAAAGTTGCCTCATTAAAAACCTTTGCTAGGAAAACCCAATGGGATAAAACTCACCAAGGGAAAAGAGGCAACGCTTATTTTATACAAGTATGTCAAAAGCATTTCAAAATCTTTCATACATTTGTATGAGTATGTATACATTGATTTTATACTCTTTGCTCATTTAGAGTGCATCAATTTTCTTACACAACTACAAAACATTCACCATGAACACATGTCTCCAAATACACAATTTTAAAACATATAAATTCATCAGAAACACATGTAAACATATAAGTAAACCTTCATAACTAACTAACACTTAAAATATATGATTTAACATTTAATACTCACTTAATAGGTTATTTCATTCCTGTGGGCTTAGCTCCCCTTTAGGGTACTTATAAACACGAGCTTAGCTCACCCGATCCTTTAATTTCCTTTTCAGATTTACTACACACATGCGATCTATGAATTTAACTTTCATGAGCATGCAACATATAATGACCACCATGCTTATCTTTAAACTTGAGCATTAGTCATCATCATCTCATCATCTCATAAGTTAAGGATTTCACATTCATCATTTATCATCTTTAATATATCTCAATATTTTCTATTATCATTCATCATATGTAGCGCTACATTTTCATATCGTGGTCGACACTTTTCAATTTCATTTCTTTCCCCATATCGACATAACTTATCGAGATATCTCATTATCAATCCTCTTGTAGATTACACAATATAGTTATGTCTATATACTCTTCAAGAGCATATGCCTCAAGTATTAAGACCATCTTTTATAATTTGCTTTGATATATATGTTTGGGGAAATATCAACGCTTCAAGGCGCTTAACTTATCAAAGCATCAGAAATGATATATGTGATTGTTCATAGCCTTTCATGCATCTTTGAACTTCAAGTTCAGATTTCAATTTCGAGGATATAACATGATGCATTTCACATATTATTTTCAACCTTTAATACTCTCCCTCATGCCGAGAAAATTTAGAACACCAAAACTCATACACTTGGTATGATTTTAATCATATATGTTCTCATCATTCACTTTTAATATGGGAATTTAGACCGCTTGCATTCTATTCTCGATATCGGTAATTTATTTGAGGACTTTAAATAATTTGCCATATAATATCCCACTTGTATGCATACTCAAATCCTTCAGGGATTTATTCAAGTATTGGGATATACATTTACTAAATTTTATCATTAAACTGAAATCACGCCATCCCGTGAGCAAATATTTCGTAGAATTTCAAATTACTTAATCATATACACATTGACTATCTAGTGGATCCATATCATAATATCTAAGAAATTCCACATGTAGGATGAGGGGCCCATACTTCTCATCCTTTATTCCAAATATATTTGGGATTTATTCAATATTGCTAAGAATGATTTCATCATTTATCGAGAACAATCATTGAAGAATTCCTAATTCTTCACTTGAAATATTGATTTCAATAATTATTTAAACCGAGATGGTCTTTTGCAAGAACGAATATTATTGAACTTCTAGTTCAAGAAATTCTTATATCGATTTCTACTAGTATCCAGATAGTGCTCAATATGATTTATCATAGAAATAATTCACCGACATATTCCATCATCTTTTGGTGACATTATTGTCTACTACTGCTTCAAACACTGAGTTACACATAATGCATCACATCCGCTATTATTTAATTCCAAATCGTAGTTCTTACGCTTTCATATTATTTATTTAAAATCTGCCTTATTTCATACGCTTGCATTATTCTATAAATAAATCATCAAAATTATTGCAAAATTCATCCTAACAAGGGTCTATACATTATAATGGATCATATGCTCAAATTCGAAAATACTATCCATCACTATCGATCAAAATCCTAAAAAGGATTTATCGATGTAGGTCGGAAAGATTAAGGATGCTAATGAATAAGGGTATCCCACAAGATATCCGATGCTTGATTGAAGCAAAGGTTCGATTATCCGGTGAGGTTTCACCCTTCTAAATACATGCCTGGTATGGGTAAAAGTAGTTTTTCAAAGAAACGAGAGCAAAAGATTAGGAGGATGCTACAAGTGTGCTTGGACATGTGACACTCGATGTAAATCAGGGGTACTTGTCCGTAAACCGAGAAGATAAAATAACATTCATTAAGGATGGATTGAGTAAGAACCTTTGGATGATATTCAACAGCTCTTGAGACACATCCTAGGACACGCATAAGGTGAGCTAATGGCCTTATGGGCCAAATTCAAAGATCAACAAACGCTACTGCCTTGAAAACTTACTTTAGAAGATCCTGCTTGTAGAATTTAGTAGAAAATTTTAGTATAATAATTTTCTCATATTAATATAAGGAAGCTCGATGTAATAACGAAGATCAATGTTTTTCTTGTAATTGTAAATATTGTTTTTCGATTTTAAGATATATATATATATGTATATATATATTATTTTTCAATCACCAACAGATATATGTCATTTTCTTAATTTAAAAAATTTTCTTCAGATTTTTTTTTCTCTTTCATATTTGTCAAAAAGTAAATAGTGCAACTCCAATTATAGGTTTGAAAATTTTTCTTTAAATAGAGGGGGATTCATATATCTCTCATGTTCATACATTAAAAGTATATAGTGCAAAAGAGAGATAGGAGTAGAGATGGATATGGAGATTTTAGAATCATCTCATACAAGTCACCTTTACCTCGCCAGATTAAAACTGTATGTATTCTTGGTGGATCTAATTGAGGCTATATCCAATATGGATATGGCAAACCGATTTGTAAAAGAGTTAGGGAGACAAGAAATCAATATACTATACTGAGGAACCAACAACAAACTTTTAGCTAGACTTATAATGGCCGCACAATCATGGGGAATAAGAGTTTCGAGTGTAATACCTTTCCATCTAGTCGATCTAATACTCGAATTAGAGCCGCTTCTACCATGGGTCCAGCAGGTTGGTGCTACAAGCTAATCCATCCACAATCGCATGATGCATATGATGAATAATAGTGATGCTTTCATTGTCCTTCCAGCGCTACAACACACCGGAGGAAATATTCAATATAGCCTCGCTTGTACAAAGTTGAATTTTCATGTCAAACCAATAGGTTTGTTGAATATTAATAATTTCTTTGATGGCTTACTAATGCTTCTAGATCGCGGTGTAAATAA
This sequence comes from Jasminum sambac, assembly GCA_018223645.1. Taxonomy (NCBI): domain Eukaryota; kingdom Viridiplantae; phylum Streptophyta; class Magnoliopsida; order Lamiales; family Oleaceae; genus Jasminum; species Jasminum sambac. The sequence goes on along the minus strand of CP073647.1, from coordinate 31,009,545 downwards.
TAAGTTTATCTCTCATTCAACGAGAAAAATACTTATTTCTCGCTAGTATCATGGTTTAACTACCATCAAATTTCATGCATATGTTCAAGAATCCGCCATGAGTCCTCAGCTGCATCACCGTGTCAAGCTTAAAAGAAATTCTGATCCTTTAAATATTTCATTATGAATCCTAATGTTGATGGTGGCAGAGTTACTGAGTATTTATACTCGAGACGCATCCCTCATTTATGGATTCAAGATGTATATTCTTTTTACATTTCTATATTTTCGAGTGTTTAATGCCGCTCTTTGATATTCTCAATATGTTCCACTTCTAATGCTTTGTACATTCTTCCTGAGTAATAATAATATCATATTGGCTTTATTCAAATACGTAAATCTAGTGATTATGCTTTCTTCAAGAGCATTTTATTCTCATATTAATACAATCTCATATCATCGATAAGATTACTTCATGTAAGCTTTTCATGCGATATATTTTCTTTGATTTATCAACATGAGATCTATTCAAGACTTTACTGCCTATTTATCCAATGGTAACTTCAAGTACCACTTGCTCAATTTTCCATTCATATTCTAGATATATAAAGAAGTAATTTTATTCTCATCGCCTACTTCTTCGAGAGTATGATTAGAATATTTGATCAACTACTTCTTCCTGGAGTAGATTCGTTATAACCAATCGTAGTATAATCCACCACATTGGAAATATGCACACCAATCGTGTGGTATTACCCACCACATTGGAAATATACTCAAACTATAAAGTCATGATAAATTTAAATCATAGAATTAAATTTCCTCCAATAGGTGGTCTAACCTACCTTATGGGAATTATTGCAAATAAATATAAATCACTAATTTAAATAGCAAGAATTAAATTGCATAATATTTAACTACTTCTTCAGAGAGGACTGCCATTAGTAAGGATTACCCATCACTTAAAGCATATAAAGTAAATATATAAACCTTCCGCAAATGTTACTGGCCAACCCATCATCAAGTAGGAGGTATTATAAAGAATTAAATTGCAAGAAATAAAGCGCAGAATTAAATATCAATCGCTTTATTGAGTGCATTTGTTCTTCTAGAACAAATACTCATTACTTCTATAAAGAAAGACACTTATCCTTCTAATAAGTACATTACGTAATTGAACTCTTCGTTACATTAATATTTCGATCTTTTAACTCAAATGGACTTCAAGCCATTTTATATAATCAATGGATTTAGAATTTCTTCATGAATATTCTATCCATTTTTCACGTCAGCCAAAATTAGGCTTCCGCTTTACCCTAAGGGTAAAATTGTCCATTCCAATTCGCAAAGGTAAAATTGTCAAAAATATTTTATCAATGTTTTACGATTGGAAAATTATCTCCTTTCTACTAATTTATCAATATCAAAATATTCAAGGACTATTTTGTAACTTTTTCAAAAGTTGGTGTACTAATTTGTAAATTTTGAAAGTTTGATAATAACATATTTCAAACAACGAGTTATTACCCTATCAATGTTGGTGCCAAATCAAGCTCTCGTTAAATCGAGTATAATGGAGTCGAGAAAATTTGATTTTGATAACGTATGCTCCTTATATCTCGATAAACAGACGTTATAGCTTAATATATTATTATATTATAAAATCATATGATTTACCTTTTTCCTTTCTCTAATTATTCCATTGGATGAGATTTACTATAATCCATTTACTTGATCGTAAAATTCTTTGGACTCCATTCTTCCACTTTGATTTCATATCTCCAGTTATGGCGCACAGAATGGTAAATATGGGAGATACATGAACAAAATAATTTTCAATGACAGATTTCAGAAAGAGAGAGTTTATTTAGATTGATGGAGGATGAATTAATTCATTCAATAATCCGGGGCTGACATGTACATCATCTATAAGATTTAATCAGAAAGATACTTCTTTCATATTACTCAGGTGTTGGCACTACGATAACGTGCTATAAAAAGATGTAAACAATGAGAGAATTTGTAGAATGAATTCTGGGCGAATTCTGTGAATTTAATTTCATTAATAACTGCTCTCTATTTATAGTGAAACTTCAAATCGACAATCGTAATTACATAATTTCATCATAGATAATATATTCACATATAATAATTACATCTTTTACCAAATTATTCCTCCACCAAATTATTCCTCCACCAAATTATTCCTCATAATTCATAACCACCAAATTATTCTCAATTATTCATAACAGGAACGCCCTTGTCTTGCAAAATAAATCATAGGACAAAAATTCGAAACAAGTCCTTAAATTCATCAAAATTTTTGAATAACAATTCTCTCAATCTAAATCTAGGTTATTATTGATCGTGAAAGTAGATTTTATTGAAGAATGTGGATAGTATAAGCAGAAGAAAATGTAGTCCCAAATGAGACAAAATGACATCCGATCGAGTTAAGGATAGATTTAAAATATAAGTAACATTTTTATGACAACAAACTCAACAATATCAATAACACATCGAAGCATGGAAGGAGTCCTATTGGGACTTGGGACTTGTGATTTTAAATACAATAAAGATTAAAGTATATTAATTCAATAATGTGAATTGTTTTTTATTTGATGGACATGAAACGAGTCAAAAGATCTGGACTTATGCCACTACCAACTGGTATCCTGTCATCACAACCGATGGGTACTTGAATTACAATTTCATTTCGGTAAATTTTGAACATATATAACCAAAGATGAAAAATAGGTTACCATAGAATGTAAAATTTATGCTACAAAATTAAACCTCGTGATGGCATTGGACTTGGTAGTTACAAAGCTAAACCTCATCACTCCGTCGCAAGTTAGAGTTGTGTGTGATAGTTTTCTGGCTTATACCACAATGAGAAATCAATTCCTTCCTTCTTCAATCTCTCTGTTGCTGGACCTATTCTCTCCAGAAGCTGCATAAACAGTCCATATTACGGCAAAAGCGTCGACCAAATCTTACGTAATGTACAGCTGCAAAAGCTTGAACTAACCTTGGAATGGAGAATGCCGTTTGATACCAACACAGATCGATCAAACACGCTAAATTTTGCTCCGTCCATGCAAGAAATTGTTCCCCCAGCCTCTTCAACTATCTGTTCCAAAGCACTTGCATTATTACGTAAAATAAATTACAACAAGAACGAGACTCGTGACTGCTTTTACCATTAACAAGAAATTACCAGAACACCAGCAGCCATATCCCATGGTTTCAGACGATACTCCCAGTAGGCTTCCGCAATTCCCAGAGCTACGTGGCACATGTCTACTGATGCAGCACCAAGCCTTCTCACACCCTGAGGCAGTTGAAATACGGTAATTGTGTAGCATCCTTTTTGCAGTACTAATGAACATAAGTACAAAAGCCAGTGAAAAATTCGGATAGGTTCTAAAAATAGAAATTTTACCCTGCTGATGTCTGTGAATTCCTTGAATAACTCCATGTTTGTGGCCCACGCATCATCGTGGTCATACCCGAAACCAGTAACAAGAAGTGATTTTTCTACCTAAGATAGAAATAAAATCAAAAGCTCTCAAAATATTGAACAGGGAAGAGTTAAAGAGAAAAATCAGTCAACTCCAAGAACACCATTCAATATTTATATTAAACAAGGACTCACCTTATCAGTTTGACTCACGAGAATCTTTTCACCATTACAAGTTGCACCCTTTCCTGTAATTTCGTGAATAGATATACTGTAAGGCACATCTCTGAATTACAATTACAGGAGTACTGGGAACAGAGGCCTTCTCTACCTGCAGCAGCAGAAAAAGTGCGAGTGTTCCAACATTTCGGTCCACCAACAAACTCTACCTACAGATAAACATGATCATGTTAACCTCATTTCATTTTTCTCGAAACTGAAATCCAGTTCAAATAGAGAGGTGTTTTCTGGGGCTACTGTGAAAATGTCTAGCAATACAACATTCAAAATTTGTCACCGTTGTAATGATTCATCAATTACCACTCACCACAGAAGCAGCAGCTGGTTTTCCTCTGAAAAGCACCGCCACAGAGACAGCAAAGCTAGGATAGCAATGTGCAAAGTTCGTGGTCCCATCTGCAAAGACATATATAAACGAAGTGTTCAAGAAACTTCTATAAGCTAAAGGAAAATGAGTGGTTGAGAAGTGCGTACTATTTGTGGGTCCTACAAAATTTGTGGATAAAAAGTAGTTTAACTTTCTGGTTATTATTTATAGCTCTCATCAAATTTCCTGTGTGACAAAAAAACTTGACAGGCATGTCACCCGGAGAAATATAAATAGAGAAATATGGATATAAGGTTTTCGAGCCAAACCTAAAGGATCAATGCACCAAAGATAGTCAGATGATGAGTCCCCAATGACCCCTCCCTCCTCCCCGAGAATTAGGTGATCTGGAAAGTTCTTTCGGACAACATCTAGAATAGCAGACTCGCTCATTCTATCTGTGCTGCATTATTCAATTTGATACAAAAAGTTGATAAATAGTCAGTGATAACAGTAATAAAGAATAAACAGAAAAAATTCACTTGACTCAAAAGTCAAAATTAAGAGAGAAGAAATGAAGAGAATTAGACAAATTTAAATTGAATGAAGGACAATTACTGGTAGTCTCAGACAAAAAATTATGAAGCAAAATAAGATTTTATGGGTAATTACTCAGTCACCAGATCACTTTGGGCAGCCTTGTAGACGATATTTCGAGGCTTATTCACTGCATCCATGACAACCTGAAATGAAATAAGAAATTATGATATAAAAGGGAATATGGATCTACATTTAAAAAGATGGATAAATAAACAAACACGTGAAAAGTTTATTTCATTGAAAAATAAAAACTTCAAAGACTAAATTCGAAAAAAAAGACACATAACACATGTGAGCACTAAGAAGAATGTAAGGGAAAAAAGAAAAAGAAAAAGAAAAAAGAAACTATCAATTCTCATTTTTCAGCTATTGGAGCTGCCAAGAGCATAATTAAGTCTTCTATTACAAAGGAAACTACCTAATGCAAAAGAAACAACATGACATAATGAACACTAAAAATTAAGAAAGTTTAAATTCAAATCCCAATTCTACATTTATCTAAGAGACCTGTTTGTTTGTTACCTCCTGAAACTATGGGATGGATATAGCAGAACTGACAGAAGCATCCTGACTCCAAATTTTCAAGTCGAAGAACATTTTGATTCTTATTAGTTGATTACGCAATAAGTCAGTTGTGATTACATGAAGTTATTTGGCTTTGTCTTCTGATCAAATAGTAGACAATAGTACAACATCACTACACGCGCAAGGCATTGTCAAAATGCTATTAGAATCATAAATGCAGATCCTTAACAACCAGCAGGAGCCGTATTTTCACAATTGCATATGTAGCAGACGAGCAGTACATGGACCTATGGTCACTGACAGCTGAATTACATATGGTTGACTTCTTATAATAGTTTAAGCTAACTTACTGCACGTTATAAAAGCACCTATGGTTATGCAAAGTGTGCAGCAAAAGTAGGGTAGTACATTTTCTGCATTTGTTTTCAAGAAAATGAAAAACCAAATACTAAAGCTCGCAACACATACTACATCATCCATGAAGCATTAGGACATAAAAATTCACATGGATTAAAGCCACATCAACTCTTAACCATTCCTAATCAACATAGTTATTTAGAGAGTGTTTTTTTAACTACTCGTACTTCAAAACAACAGCGTTTCTCCCAATGATATTGATCATGATTCAATACTGAAACATTAATTCACCTGCAATGGGAGCTTCAATCCTCTAATATGTGAACTAATTTACATCCGAGGGTGAGTTGGCAAACCTGAGCACCAGTCTTGGCGGCAGTTTCAACCACCTGAAGAAGCTGTTCGGAAAGAATGGGCCCCGTGGATTCTGCCCCAACTTTAGGGAATTGATTCTGAATGGGAACCTCTGGTAAAACAGCGTTCGTGCACAGTGCTCTGCTGGTTCTTATGGCTCTACAGCTAAAGGGAAGTGTCCTATAAAATCCACCAATTGAACTTGCAATCGATCTCTCTGGAAGTGGGACAATTGGATGCTTATAAGGAATAACGGAAGGGGATTTTTGAGAAAATCTTAAGGGAGCCACTGTGGATGATGAGACTGCAAGCCACCTTGCCATTTCGGAGGAAAATCGAGGTTTGTCTGTGATGTGTGGTGGGGGACAAGTGCGCGGACCGGAGTCTTGGATGAATCGAAGATGTTTCACCTGGATGAATATATTTCTCTAACAGTGTAACTGTGCAGTAATTTGTTGAGATAACTGCAAGAATGACAGAAAAAAAAAAAAAAAAGGTCTTGTCAAGTTAAAGAAATCTAATTTTAAAAGTTAGTGCACGAATGGCCAAATTTAGTAATAAATATCTCATTTGCCCTTGCAATGTATTAAATAGAAATAAGTGTTTAGTGGCTCAAGAAATGAATATTGGCCAATGTGTAATTATAATTATATTTTTTTTGAACAATGACCATTTGAATTGACATTTACTTAGAAAAAATGAAAAAGAAAATTTGGCATTTTTTTTTCTGTTGGAATCGATTTGGGAGAAAAATGAGGAAAATAAATGACTTTCTGCATTGATGTATAGAAATCATTCTTAAAGAGTTTAAAAAATTAAAGTAATTTGAAATTTGAAGATAAGAATCTTACATCTTCTTTACACTTAATGCATTTAAAAAATTGTTATATTTTGTGAAAATGAGCTTGTTGAGTGAGAAATGTAATTATGAAAATAAAGTAATTGAATATAATTTAACAAATTAATTGCCACCAATTTAAATTTGATTTGTAGTAGGAAATGTAATCAATATATTGAAACATTTTGGAAACAAAGTAATTATTGAAACATTTTGGAAGCAAAATATCTTGTGGTTGTTGTGGCTTATTAAAGTCATTAATGGTAAAATTTTAAGGTTGAAAAAATAGTAGTTATAGAAGATGATAAATGTATGACAATTCAGTGTAATGATGAAATGTTTTTCTTCTTATTTTAAATAGTAGTATGTTACATAAGCAAAAACATATTTCTTAACATTTACAAATTGTCGAGATGGAAAGTTGATCTATCATTCTTGATGTTTTAAAATTCGTAGTGAAATTTGACATTACTTAATTGTCAAGATGGAACAGAGAATTATCGTTTTTACCATTTAAAAATTATTTTGAGTTTATATTCAAATCAATTTGCTAATATACTCAACTATTAGAAAAGTTAAGTGTTATTCTCAATAATTTTGAGAACTTGATAATATTCTCTTCCAATGATATTGTTGATACGCAATACCTAATATTAGAGAGGTTGGTGTTGTAGTAGTTAGATTTCAAGTGCACTTGAAAATCAAATATAGTCATTTGAATTTTGGTGGTTACAAATGAAACGATAAGCACGATGCCTAAATGTGACACCTCAAACAAAAATCTCGACACTTATATGTCAAGAGAGACACTATGTCATTGAAATTCTTGCCACTTTATTCACAAAATGTCTTGAAAGACACATGATCATATGATATTTTTTGACACTTTAAATGTCAAGAACGTTATTACGGAGCTGAAATTCTAGGCGTTTTATGAAGTTATTGTCAAGAATGACATATAGATTCAACTAAAGAATAAGTTCAAGTGGAACATTGACAAGCAATGTACAATATCACATAAAAATTAGGATAAATGTTTAACATACCTATTAAATTTCCTATCTTATTTCTGAAATACAATTTCAATAATTCAATTGATAATTTAGGCTAAATCCTAATTAGATATTAAACAAAAATTAGGGCTACTAGTGTCCGCTCAAAATTCAAACATAATAGACCTAAAAATGAAAAATAAAAAGAGTTTAGAGGTCAAACTGGAAACGGGACTTAGAGAGTGAGCGAGAACGCCGAATGGATGAGGTGGGGAGCACTAGTCACCGGAGGCTTGAAAATCGAAGCATCATTAGCGAAACCGGAGATGACAGCTGATATGCAACATTAGTAGTCAATTACAAGATTCATCTGAGGAGGACGAGACTAGAGAGAAGACGACTGAGAATCTGAATTGAAGCGTAAGGGTGGATAACGAAACAGGTTCGGCCTTGTTTCACAAAATTGAGGGTTGTAAATATTTTTTTTTTCTTTTTTGGACTCATTCTTGGGTTGTTGCTAGTTCAAGAGATGATTTGAGAAAACTAATGGAGAAAGAAATAGAAATAGATCTGCAAGTTGGGGTCAAGAAGGAAAGTGAAAACAAGAAAGTTGTTGGAGAAAATGGATGAGTCTAGATTTTGGGTCAAGAAGGAGATGATTTGACAAGACTAAATTTAATTACTTCTTCATTTATTAGCTAGTTGGTCATATGGGCAAATTGGTAACAAAAACGAGAAAATGGACAAGAGTGAAAATGTGTTAATATTTAGCCCATTTTGAAGATCCCATTAAAAAATTAGCCACTTCATGCAATTTCCACATTTGTTTTCCCTTAAATCAAGTACAAACCGGAGAAATACAAAGTAGGAGTGGGCAAAAAATTAGGTGCCATTAATGCATATGTTTTTACATATTTTTATATATATTTTTTCAATCTCATTCATTCTCTCTCCAATTTCACATTCATATATCTCGTAGAATATATCTATACTAAATAAATTTCAACCATTCAACTTTACTTATTCTTTTTCCTATGTCACATAAAAATACATAAAAATTCATTTTTACACATACACTAACATGCGCATTGATCGGCTGAACTAAAACGGAACAAAAAAAATTGAAAATTGGTCAGTTCTTTTAGAAAAATTTGAGAACCAAAAATGAAAAATTGAGGACTAAAAATTGAACGGTTTCTTTTAAATATCCGAAAATCGAACAGAATAATCTTAATTTAAATATTAAGTCCAAATATTTCATTTAGTAAATTAGTGGTAATAGAATTATTTTTGTCTCGTATAAATACTAGCTATTCCTTAAATAATTGAACACCACAACTAAATTATTACACCAAACAAAATCTATTGATATATAATTTATGCATTTAGAAAAGTTGTATTATTTTTTATAGAAAAAGGAAAAATAAATGAAACCTAAACGGAATCGAAATCGTTCAGTTCTTGGGATTGAAAACTGAAACAAAAAAGGTCGGATCTTGGGATTGAGGAACTGAAACTAAACTCGAGTCAAAAGTTTTGGTTCCTCCAATAATCGAACCAAACCAAAAAAGGCCCACCCTTGTTGCAAAGTAAGAACCCGAGAGGAATGACTCTTCATATGTTGATTTTTTTTAATTCAACAAGAAAATTTAATACTTACTAAATAAATTTTAAAATTATAGTTGGTTATTCACTCAACTTTTAAATGTAACCAGGCAATTACTAGTCTTTACTTAATGTTATCCATCCATGATGCACCAACTCAATATTTAAGGGCTTGTTCTATTGAGTGTAAAACTAATCCGCACGCAATTCCGTATAACCAATACACATTTTCAATCACACACCCATCTCCCAATACAATATTAACCACATATTTTTACACGGAATACCGCGCGGGTAAAATTTACACCCAATCAAACAACCCCTAAATGCACTAGCTAATTCTGGGCCTTAATAGGAGCGTTTCCAATGGGATGTGAATTGGAGAGTGGATGAGAGAAATAGAGAAAAGATAATTATTTTAATTGTTGATGAATAGAAAGATATATAGGAAAGAGAGAGTGAAAAGTGAAAAGAGAAGAGCGAGTGTGACAAATTCAAAAATAATGATAAAATAATAATAGATGATGTGAAATTGAATGTGGATTTTGGAAGTTACACTTGAAACTATGAAGAAAAAGTAGGAAAAATGTGAAAAAAATATAGGCTAATAAATAGAAAGTAGCGGGATCCAATTTTTAGTGCGTGTATATCTCTCATCCACCATCATGTCACGTAGGATCCAATTGAGGGTGTTGCATTGATGATGCTCTAAGGGTGTCCTACATAAAAAACCCCGAATATCGATGAACATTTCCATGCTTATCCACTCACCCCTCCCACATTCTAACTCTTCATTTCTCCCACTCTCTTTCTGATGGTCTCTCTTTCTCCATTTTTAAAATGATTTTTTTCTTGCATGGATTGTGCAATTCCAGCCATTTAATTTCACTGGAAACCCATAAAATTTGAAAATTTTCAATTAAACTAGAGAAAGAGATTTAATGGTAGCAATTCAATCTCTCTTTCTTCCCTTTCTTTCTACCTTTGATTTAATTTCAACGATTCATTTTCAACTAGAAAGCCAAACAATTTCGATTTTGCAATGCGAGGGCATTGATTGCGCGAGGGATTATATGTTGATTGCACGAGTTACTTTTATCAAATTGTTTGATGCATATAACTATAGTTGATTAATTTAACCTTGGAGCCTTAATCTTTGATTTGATTATTTATTTTGCATTTTGGTGTGACATTTCTCCTTGGGAATTCTCTATTTTCAAATTGCAGCTGAATTGTCTTGATGGCATGGAAACTTATTGTGAGCATTCTTTCTTCTTAAGTTTGTTTTGGTACAACAATAGTTGGTTTCCATTATTTTTTACTAGTTTTGATGTGCTTGAGATTTTAAGAATAAATCATTTTGGAAGATTAATATGGATTAGTGAATTCTTGCTTTGGGCAATACATTAAACCTATTGAAACTGAGGCCTAGGCAAGACTTTGTATTTGAGACATTCCCATCTACAAGTTCAATCTTCATGGCCCTTTGTAAGTAACAAAATAAAATTTTGAATACTAGATATATGTCGGGGTTTTATCCCATGACTTTGATTTAAATGGAAGGTTCACAGTGTCTTGTATGAATGAGAAAGACGCATTGCCTAAGAAAGATTATATTTTGTGCAATATGGGAATCTCAAGCAAACACTCAGTGTATTTGTTAAAGCGTACAGTCAAGGTTTTTTACTGAACTCGATGACTTATTCTTCAGTGCTTAGTACGTGGAGGAGCAATGGTGATTTGCAGTGGGGTGCCCATTTACATGCTCGAATTCTAATTTTTGATGTGTGTTGGTAGCGTTTTGTGTGATATGTGTGTTAAATATGGATGACTTGAATATGCAAACCGGATTTTTAGTCACTTAAAAAAGTAGAACGAGGTCTAATGGACTTCTTTAATTGGGGGAGTTGCTCAAGTTGGTTTTGGGGAGAACGCTTTGGAGATATTCAGAATAAGAGAGAGATTTTGGTGTCATCTAATGAATTTACTGTTGTTGCTGCTCTTGGAGTTTATTCATGTTTAAGTCATAGATGCTTGGGGAACAGCTCCATGCATATGCATTGAAGATAGGAGTGGATTCCTCTGTGCCGATGGCGAATGCTCTAATAATAATGTATGCAAAATGTCGATGTGGGTTCTGCATTTCTTGAAATAATGGATAATCATTGAACTTTCTCGCGTTCTCACAGCTTAGTGCTATGTTTTTTGAATTTCATTTAATCCATTTGAGTTAGTATTTTTGAGATTGCTTCCTCAACATTAAAGGAAAAAGATTGAATGAAAAAAAGTTGATTGAACAAAAAAGAGTTGGGTTTTCTTCAACAGTAAACATAGATTTCTTTTTTTTATTTTTTCAAGTCATCTTACAAGTCACAAGTTTTCGAGTATTTTCACATGTCCCTCCAATTTGCATATGTAAGTTTAACATATTTTGTTATTCTTGGTTATAACTTGCATTTGATACTAATAGATTCTAAGATAAGAAACAATCCCGACTTTTGACGAAAACCATGGCCAAGCATAAGCAATGTTGCTAAAATTTTGTGAAGAAATTGGTGAAAGATATGATGATTACAAGATTAATGGGATTAGATTTACACCCTGGGTCGACCAAAAGTCCCAAACCTAAATAGGCTGTCATTGTGGATGACCTTGCAAATGAAGTTCGGTTCTATCTAATGTCAACTCACTAAAAAATAATGCAAACAACTCTGCTAGATTCAAGATATAATGTAATGATTGCTTTTCATCACATTTTTGAGTATCAATTGTATTAAAAAATAAATGAAAAATTAAATTAAATTGTAGTAGAAAATTAAAACAATTGAAACATTAACTTTTAAAAACAAAACTAAAACACATGAAACTTAAATTTTGAAGTTTAACAACTTTAAATTTTAAATTTAACGTTACAATATTGGTTGTAACCATGAAATTTTTTAAATTTTATAATAGTAAACAAACTAAAAAGTTTATCATAGAATTGGAAATTATGATCAGTGATGATAATGATGTACGAACCAATGCCAACACAAATATCGTGTTTAATAATTATTTTCCAACGTTAATGATTCTCGTGATTACTTACGTTAGACCAACTTATGAACACATTATTCATGTTTGATCTTTCATGAAATTGTTTGCTAAGTGTTATAAAATCTTAGATTATCAATATTAATAATTCCTGTGCATCGCACGGATGTGAACACTAGTTATGAACTAAAATTTGACACTAACTAAAGATGATCTTTTTTCCATTTTGATGCTTCTTTTTGAATTATTTTTGATTTTTCATTGTTTATCTTCTTTTTGTTTACTATTCATTATTTTTCGTTTGAATTTCGAGAATAGTTTCTAACAAATGTGTGAGTTCATTATTTAACACACACACACACAAACACAAAACCTAAAATAAATATTGGGGGAAGGGGGAGTTGGTTGAATGCATTTTTAGGCCAAAATAAAAAAAGATCCCACAAATGATCCAAAAAAATGTTGGTGCGAAAATGGTCCAATTAGATATTTTCACCCATTCCTTTCGTTACTTTGGTGTGAAAATGGTCCAATGTTTCAAATGTTGATATCTTGTCATCTTCCCAATAGGCAAATTTGTTGCACCATTAACAAAAAGGGGGATTTTGGCTCAAATGGTATTAAAAAAAGTTTGTTTGGTGCTTTTTTAGTCCAAAATAAAAAGGCAGTTACATTAATCTAAAATTTTAATCAAATTGTATAATTTTAAAATTTACCTTTTTATATATATTTATTTGGTCTGTAATTAACTTTATCGGATTAATTTGATACTAATTAAATAATTTTTATCGAAAATTTTCAACACAGTAGTATTTATTTGTATTAATATAATAACTTTCGAAGATTTAACATTAGAATGTGGACATTTTGATTTTAACGAACAATTAATAATAAATGTAATTATTATATTTACGTAAAATTTTATTAGAAATATATCATTATAAAAAAATATATCAAATACGAAAAAATAATAAAATCAAAAATCAAAAAATTAAAAAACCCTCCCCTCGCCTGCCACCCACCCCCAACCAAAGAACCACCAACTTTGGCTAGTTACCAGTTTTTTGGTAAACGAGGAAATTTACCATTCAAACTCGATTTCTCCAACTGTAGTTTGCTCAAGTTGAAACAAGCATGATTCCTGCTCTCAATCGTATCACCCTCTTTGATAAGCAGAGGTAGATTCGAATACTAAGTATTAAACTCACAAAGCTTAAATTAACAAACACAATTGCAAATCCGCAAGCCCCCAAACTCCATCCCCAAATTCCCCACAACAATTCGAATGAAGGGACACATATCCATTGTTCCCCCTAACCTTTCATGCAAAAACAAAACCCTCAATATTGAATAAGTAATACTCCAATTAGGGTTAATCACTGGGTAAAAGAAATGAATTAGTAGTAAACCACTAGCACTAGTGTTTTCGCGACTACCAGCAGCTGGTGGTTTTTGAAAGTCACCAGCAAAAGCTGGTAGTTTTTGAAAACCATGGTAACCAGCCAAAGCTAATGGTTCCTTGGTGGGGATGGAGGGTGGGTGGGAAGGGATGGTTGTTTAATAATTAAACTTTATTTTTTTGATTTTTGATATGATTTTATTATTTTTTTTGCATTCGATATATTTCTTACAATGATATATTCCTAATAAAATTTTACGTAAGTACAATAATTACATTTATTATTAACTGTTGGTTGAACTAAAAATGTGCGTGTCTCTAATGTTAAAGAAAATCTTCGAAAGTTATTATATTAATAGGAACAAATATTATTGTGTTGGGAATTTTGTATAAAAATTATTTGATTAGTATCAAATTATTCCGATAAAATTAATTACGGACCAAGTAAACATATATAAAAAGATAAAAGGTAAAATTATACAATTTAATTGAAATTTTGGACTAATGTAACTACCTTTTTATTTCGGACTAAAAATGTACCGAACGAACTTTTTTTTTACCATTTCCACCAAAATCCCATTTTTTAATAGTGTGACAAATTTGACCATTGGGAAGATGAGAAAATATCAATATTTGAACCAATTGGACCATTTTTACACTAAAGTAATGGAAGGAATGGACGGAAATCATCCAATTAGATCATCTTCGCACCAAAGTTTTTTTGACCCATTTGTGGGACCATTTTTAATTTATTTTGGACTAAAAATGAACTCAACCAACTTTTTTTGGAATTTGCGCCAATTTCCCTTTTTTTAACAAATATTCTATTGAAGTCTATTAATAACAATTATTTCTTGGAGAGTTAAGTTGTTGACGAAGTTTGATTAATTATCGTACAGTTGATTTATATAAATAAATTCAAGTAATATGTAACAATTAAGAAATTTGACACAATTAACCGGCTCAAAGTAGTTATAACATTTGATCATGCTATGTGGATTACCCAAATACTATCTTGCCATGTCAAAACACGAACAAGGGAAACACGTGATGAGTTGAAGAAAATGCCAAACCGACATTGAGGTTGACCACTTTGCATGACCTCTCATGGATCAGAGCATTGCTCCCTACCAATGATGTACGGACGAGGACAATAATGCTCGATTTGGAGCATTGTGCCTGACCTGTGGCCTAGCTCTACTAACCCAAGTACTGCCATATGACGAGTACAAAGCTTGGCCCTAAGCTTAGATGACCATGGGGTTGGATACGCAACCCGTCCCCAAGCTTGAGTACCATAGGGTGGGTAAAAGTCTTGATCCCAAGGTCGGCTTCTTCTTTCTTCCTCCCCTTTCGTTGCTAAGTAAGGACTAGACTCCTTCAAAAAATTGAAGCCTATACCAAGTGAACTTTCCCAAAATGGAAAGTCTTAGCTCAATAAGTAATCCAAGCATTATCTAGAGTCTAGAGTTTGAGACACACTACAATTCAGACTCCTTAATCCCATCAGAAGTTTGCTTCTTTCTATTATAAAGAAGGCATCTTCAATTCATTCAAATGTACATTTTCATATTTTACTCTCAAATATACTCCTTCAGTCTACTTTTGTATTTCCTACTCGAACCAATTTTTACACTGAATGGGCAATGAACAACATTTGCAGCCTTTTAGGCAAGTTCAAGCACACTTTAGAGATCCACACCCAAGCTCTAGTCATTTTCAGGATGCGAGTCATTCTTCAATTCAGACGTTCAGCATCCCTCCTTGGCCTAAATTTTGGTAAGAACACTATTTAAAAAGAGATCAATGCGTATTTTATATTTTAACTTACAAAAAGTTAAAGCCTTTGGGACATAGAACCTGACCACCAATCATGACCCTTGGCTTCTATATGTAGGTAGAGCATCGAATTCTATAGGTTCGGGGGCTGGGGTGATCTTTATAAGAAATGATGGACTTACGTTTGCACAAGAGATGGTGATTGACAGCTTGAGTATATAACGACTCACAATTGGTAGTAAGTCATATTAATAGTGGCTTCGAGGCTGAAGATGAAAGATTTATTGCTGAATACCTGACAGAGATGGAGAAATATTACAAGTCAAAATAGTTTCCAACACTAAGCATAGTTCTAATTCATTTAAAAAAAAAAATTCTATGATTGGTCTTGACCAGTTCCTCTCACCTCCTTATGAATCGTATGCACGTGTTTGGGTTTTATAAGTACGAAAGAAAATAGGTTGTCACAAATGTGGGATCCTATATCTTTCGCACCACCATGTCGGAACAAATTCATGTAGACTCTCCTCATGTGTTCTTGCAGCTCAATCACGTAGTCACAACGATGGCTGCGATGTACACAACTGAAATTCACTTGATCGCTTTTGGCATCCATGGCTCTTGTGGATTATATTGTTGGAGAAGAAGGAATACAAGAGCAAAAAGAAAACATAGCTGAAGAGGGAGAAGATGAAGAAATACGTGGAGAGAGAAAATAAGAAAAATGCGAAAGATAATGTGCCAAGAGAATTTATAACAACTTAACCTCTCTTCTAATTGTGACCAATAAGTCGAAAATTATGAATGATTATTGTTGAAGGACCTAAACCTTTAAAAATGACAATTGAAGGATATAATTTAATTAACTTGTAAAAAATGCTACAAAAATCAAACACCTAATGATAATGTAATCTACAATAATCTTTGTGTTAAATCTTTCATTAAGCGACAAAAAGCACTAATTACCATTAACAATAATTAAAAACAATACTTCTCGTTAAAAAAACACCAATTATCATTGAATTTCCCTCTATTCAAAAAATCATTGAATTCCCTAAATCGCTTCAGTTGTGCTAAATCTTGGTGGTCTTGCTTGGTTCCAACCATGAATCTCGTATGCTCTCGCATCAATGTCAACATGAATGTGCTTGTCCAGTTAGCAATTAATTCGTCGTCATAATGGAGGAGAGTGTACCCCTTTAGGTATATAAGAGGTTTTCGAAGCACAGGAAGTTAAATGAAACTGTCCTCTATGGGAGGAAAAGTTTCTTGCGATCCCTAATAAGGATTATATAGATATCGCTCGTGCTATATTAAGTATAGGCTTTAATCGATTGTTGAATGGAATGCGCTACATGCAGGCTAATACACTCTACGCTGAAATGTTCTCAACTATAGTTGAAGAGCAGTCTCCAAGAAAATTAGTCTCCAAAATTAAGAATATGCTAAATTCTTTGTTTGGATGCCCTCTTGGTTGTCAGCGAGATTTTTTTTTCAGGGTATATTTTATTTGCCTTGTAAACCAGACCGATGATCCCGTCAGTATCCACAAGGTGGCGTTGCATCCGTTCCTGCTTAATCTTAAGCAGAGAACGACATATATTAGTGCAAGTGTTCATAATTATCGTGTCTTCAGTCTTGTGTCTGGCACAAATTATACATCATGGTAGACCAGATTGAAAGAAGCTTAGACTTCTTATGTCCAAGCCCGGTCACTCATTTAGATTTTTTTAAAAGCGATTCCTTTAGGCATGGCTCATTACTTGTGTTATGGCCAAATGCATCAATTTAATTGTGGTGAATGAGACCCTAGTTGATGAAGATGTAAGGAACCAAGTCGCTGCGATCACACTGCTCAGACACTGCATCGAGTATATTAATGAGCTTGCACTGAAATCTCTTCCGTGTATGAAATGCAATATATTCTCGGTTGTCTTCCGGCACCAGTGATCATAGTTTTAAACCTCGATTTTGCTCGTGACATGTCAGAGGTGAATTTTTTAGGCGGTCTCCCAGTTGATATATTCAAAGATTCTACAAAGGTAAATCGGATTTTGAGATGAGTTTGATAAGTATACAAACCTCTGTTCCTTGAGCCGTGAAACATTGGTCTACTTCTTCATAGCTCACATGAAGTTATTAGAAGTCACTTGTCAAAAGATTAGGGTCGGCAATTAAGTCAGAGTGGAGACTCATTAAGCCTTTGAGATATGGAGGAGATTACTCACATTTTTAATGGATTGTTGAATGGAATGCACTAGATGGCCGCTGATCCACTCTACGCTGAAATGTTCTCAACTATAGTTACAGAGCAGTCTCCAGGGAAATTAGTGTCTGAAATTAAGAATATGCTGAATTCTTTGTTTGGATGCCCTCCTGGTTGTCAGCGAGATTTTTTTAGGGTATATTTTATTTGCCTTGTAAACCAGACCAATGATCCCGTCAGTATCCACAAGGTGGCGTTGCATCCGTTCCTGCTAATCTTATGCAGAGAACGACATATATTAGTGCAAGTGTTCATAATTATCGTGTCTTCGGCTATCTTGTGTCTGGCACAAATTATACGTAAGGATAGACCAGATTGAAAGAAGCTTGGACTTCTTATGTCCAAGCCCGGTCACTCATTTGGATTTTTAAAAAGCGATTCCTATAGGCATGACTCGTTACCTGTGTTATGGCCAAATGCATCAATTTAATTGAGGTGAATAACACCCTAGTTGATAAAGATGTAAAGAAAGAACCATGTAGCCGCGATCACACTATTCGAACATTGCATTGAGCATATTAATGAGCATGCATTGAAATCTATTCGTGCATTCTTTTACAGAAGCACTTCCAAGTATGAAATTGGGCGCGCTTGTCGCGGCGCACCAAAGTTTGTTTTATTTCCTTACTCGGTTTCAAAACTACAAATTAATGTAGAAGTGGAAAGTAAGGGTCGAACCCAAGAGGAACGGTGCTTAATCTAATTGTCTTTATCAATTAATATAGGAAAGTGGGGGTTTTGAGAATTTTGAATGAAAATCAAATGACAAAAGATAAGATCAAATAAAATAATTGAAATAAATATCTAGTTCTCGGGTTCGGTTGTGTCAACAACTTGTGTTTCTCTTTCCCATGCAACGTGTTACTATTCCTTCTTTAATTTATCAACTCTCAATTAACCAAGAAGCTCTGATTAACGAATTCTTCCTTAAGTGTATTAAGCTAAAAGTAAACTCTTTAACTTAACATCTAGCTATTTGATAACCCTAAACAAGCTCTTAGGATTTAATGCAAAGCTAGTATGAAATGAACGAAAAGAATGAGTTGAATTAGATGAATAATTTCACAAGCTCGAGTTAATGCATCTAAGATGATTTGTTAATAAATATGCACGATATTCATTTGCTACTTTGGATTGGAATCTAATGACAATTACGGATCAAAAGTTCCAATCCTAGCAAGTAACTTGAATTTAAAGATTAATTGATTCAATTGGCCAAGGTGAATGCAATAATCAAATAAACTAAAAAACGGATTTACAAGCATAACAAATCAATAAATTGAAGTAGAGGAATAGATAAAACGTTACTAAAGAGTTAGAAAAGATAACAACATGTTAGTTGAACACAACGTCCCCCTCGAACTAGATAGAAAAGTCTTAACTACTCATAATTGCGGGGTTTCATATTTTTTAGCGAGCGTTCGCCTTGTATCACCACCACTATATGATAGATTATGCAAAATATAGTAAACAAGTAAATAAATACTAAGAAATAAATAGAGAAATAAAAGGGAAAAGAGAACTTAGCGAAGAATTGATCCATGGAATATGAAAGCTAAAATCTTCAAGCTAAAACTAAGACCAAATGAAGAAGAAAATTTTATTGGAGAGAACTACTAGCTAATTCTCTTCTACTAAGTTGTGCATTTCCTTCCTTACAAATGCCTCTATTTATAGGAAAAATTACACAAGAAAACATGATAAAAAATTGTACAACTACTCCATTATGATTCCACTAATTGGTAACCACCAAATCATGATCTTAAATTGCTCCATTAGTTCAAATATTGTATCATGGTATAGGTAAGCATCTTGGCTGAATTGTGCAATTGGAATTTCCTTTTTTTGGTATTTTAATAGAAAGTTATGAATTTTCTACCAAAACATGGCCCAAGAAATCCTCCATTCACATCACTCTTGGTTGTTCCCATTTTTGACCAGGATATAATCCGAATCATTTGAAGAGGTCAACATCAAAGTTGTAGCCCTCTGCGTGTCCTTTCCAACAATATAAAGTACAGGTCAATCCAAATTTTGTACCAAAGGTTATGGTCAAATTACTGAACTGCGGCAGTAAATTCGAGCTGCTGATTTTTTACGCTTTGTCCTTTCTCTTCAAATGGCCATAACTTTCACTAGGAAACTCCGATTTGGGATCCGACAAAAATGTGGAAATCCCCTTTTGATATTCTTTGATATTGGTACAAGAAAAATTGTAAAAACAACTTTTCATAAAATTGCATCGGAGGCCCTCCATCTTTGAATTTGCTTGCATTTCGGTCCCAAGTTTCGTTTTCGCTCCAATTTTATCCATTTTGGCTCCTTTTGATTTCTTGTGACTCTAAACACACAATAAAAGGAAAACACATAAAAATAAACATATAATACTAATAAAACACACAAATACGTAAAATAGAAGAGTTATTTAAGTGCTTTTCTAGCACTTATCAGAAATACAGTATATTCTCGGTTGTCTTGTGGCACTAGACATCACAGTTTTAAACCTCGATTTTGCTGGTGACATGTTAGAGGTGGATTATTTAAGGGTTTCTTGGTTGATATATTTATAGACAATACATATTAGTGCAAGTATTCGGAATTATCGTTCTTCGGCCGTCCTGTGTCCAGCAAAAATAATATATCATGGTAGATCGATCGAAAGAAGCTATAAAATTGGAGCCATGGAGCAAATTCGACGGATCATCGCATCGGTCACTCATTTGGATTTTTAAAATCTGATTCTTTCAAGCATGGCACTGACTATGTCGTTGCCTGTGTTATGGTCAAATGCATCAATTTAATTGCGGTGAATGAGACCCTAGTTGATGAAGATGTAAGGAACCAAGTCGCTGCGATCACACTGCTCAAACACTATATCGAGTATGTTACTGAGCATGCACTGAAATCACTTCTGTATATTTTTACAAAAGCATTTCCTAGTATGAAATGCAATATATTCTCAGTTGTCTTGTGGCGCTAGCGATCATAGTTTTAAACCTCGATTTTGCTCGTGGCATGTCGGGGGTGGATTATTTAGGTGGTCCCCCAGTTGATATATTCGAAGATGGTACAAAGGTAAATCGGATTTTGAGATGAGTTTGATAAGTATACAAACCTCTGTTGCTTGAGACTTGAAACATTGGTCTACTTCTTCATAGTTCATATGAGGTTATTAGAAGTCACTTGTCAAAAGATTAGGGTCGACAATTAAGTCAGGGTGGAGACTCATTAAGCCTTTGAGATATGGAGGAGATTACTCACATTTTTAATAGATTGTTGAATGGAATGCGCTACATGCCCGCTGATCCACACCACGCCGAAATGTTCTCAACTATAGTCAGATAGCAGTCTCCAGGAAAATTAGTGTCGAAATTAAGAATATTGTAAATTCATTGTTTGGATGCCCTCCAGGTTGTCAGCGAGATTTTTTTCAGGGTATATTTTATTTTCCTTGTAAACCAGACCGATGATCCGGTCAGTATCCACAAGGTGGCGTTGCATCCATCCCTGCTTAATCTTAAGCAGAGAACGGCATATATTAGTGCAAGTGTTAAGAATTATTGTGTCTTCGACTGTCCTGTGTCAGGCACAAATTATACGTCAGGGTAGACCAGATTGAAGGAAGCTTGGAGTTCTTATGTACAAGCCTTAAGAGTATGAAATACAGTATGTTCTCGGTTGTCTTTTGGCACCAGACATCACAGTTTTAAAGCTCGATTTTGCTGGTGACATCTTAGAGGTTGATTATTTGAGGGTCTCCCAGTTGATATATTAACAGACAATACATATTAGTGCAAGTATTCAGAATTACCGTTCTTCGGCCGTCATGTGTCCGGCACAAATTATATATCATGGTAGACCGATCGAAAGAAGCTTCAAAATTAGAGCTATGGAGAAATTCGACGGATCATCGCGTCGATCACTAATATGGATTTTTTTAAATCTGATTCTTCCAAGCGTGGCACTGACTATGTCGTTGCCTGTGTTATGGTCAAATGCATCAATTTAAATGCGGTGAATGAGACCCCAGTTGACGAAGATGTAAAGAACCAAGTCGCTGCGCTCACACTGCTCAGACACTGCATCGAGTATATTAACTAGCATGCACTTAAATCTCTTTCGTGTATTCTTTACAGAAGCATTTCCGAGTATGAAATGCAATATATTCTCGGCTGTCTTGCGGCACTAGCGATCATAGTTTTAAGCCTCGATTTTGCTCATGACATGTCAGGGGTGGATTATTTAGGCGGTCTCCCAGTTGATATATTCAGAGATGCTACAAAGGTAAATCGGATTTTGAGATGAGTTTGATAAGTATACAAACCTCTGTTCCTTGAGACTTGAAACATTGGTCTACTTTTTCATAGTTCATATAAGGTTATTAGAAGTCACTTGTCAAAAGATTATGGTCGACAATTAAGTCAGGATGGAGACTCATTAAGCCTTTGAGATACGGAGGAGATTACTCACATTTTTAATCGACTGTTGAATAGGATGCGCTACATGCCCGCTGATCCACACCGCACTGAAATGTTCTCAACTATAGTTGGATAGCAGTCTCCAGGAAAATTAGTGTTTGAAATTAAGAATATGCTAAATTCTTTGTTTGGATGCCCTCCTGGTTGTCAGTGAGATTTTTTCAGGGTATATTTTATTTACTTTGTAAACCAGACCGATGATCCCGTCAGTATCCACAAGGTGGTGTTGCATCCGTTCCTGCTTAATCTTAAGCAGAGAACGACGTATATTAGTGCTAGTGTTCAAAATTATCGTGTCTTCGGCCGTCCTGTGTCTGGCACAAATTATACGTGAGGGTAGACCAGATTGAAAGAAGCTTGGAGTTCTTATGTCCAAGCCTTCAGAGTATCAAATACAGTATATTCTCGGTTGTCTTTTTGCACAAGACATCACAATTTTAAAGCTCAATTTTTCTGGTGACATCTTAGAGGTTGATTATTTGAGGGTCTCCCAGCTGATATATTAACAGACAATACATATTAGTGCAAGTATTTGGAATTACCGTTCTTCACCGTCATGTGTCCGGCACAAATTATATATCGTGGTAGACCGATCGAAAGAAGCTTTAAAATTGGAGCTATGGAGCAAATTCAACGGATCATCGCGTCGGTCACTAATTTGGATTTTTTAAAATCTGATTCTTTCAAGCGTGGCACTGACTATGTCGTTGCCTGTGTTATGGTCAAATGCATCAATTTAAATGCAGTGAATGAGACCCCAGTTGAAGAAGATGTAAGGAACCAAGTCGCTGGGATCACACTGCTAAGACACTGCATCGAGTATATTAACTAGCATGCACTTAAATCTCTTTCGTGTATTCTTTACAGAAGCATTTCCGAGTATGAAATGCAATATATTCTCGGTTGTCTTGCGGCACTAGCGATCATAGTTTTAAGCCTCGATTTTGCTAGTGACATGTCAGGGGTGGATTATTTAGGTGGTCTCCCAGTTGATATATTCAGAGATGCTACAAAGGTAAATCGGATTTTGAGATGAGTTTGATAAGTATACAAACCTCTGTTGCTTGAGACTTGAAACATTGGTCTACTTCTTCATAGTTCATATAAGGTTATTCGAAGTCACTTGTCAAAAGATTAGGGTCGACAATTAAGTCAGGGTGGAGACTCATTAAGCCTTTGAGATACGGAGGAGATTACTCACATTTTTAATCGATTTTTGAATGGGATGCGCTACATGCCCGCTGATCCACACCACGCCGAAATGTTCTCAACTATAGTTGGATAGCAGTCTCCAGGAAAATTAGTGTTCAAAATTAAAAATATGCTAAATTCTTTGTTTGGTTGCCCTCCTGGTTGTCAGCGAGATTTTTTCAGGGTATATTTTATTTACTTTGTAAACCAGACCGATGATCCCGTCAGTATCCACAAGGTGGTGTTGCATCCGTTCCTGCTTAATCTTAAGCAGAGAACGACGTATATTAGTGCTAGTGTTCAAAATTATCGTGTCTTCGGCCGTCCTGTGTCTGGCACAAATTATACGTGAGGGTAGACCAGATTGAAAGAAGCTTGGAGTTCTTATGTCCAAGCCTTCAGAGTATGAAATACAGTATGTTCTTGGTTGTCATTTGGCACCAGACATCACAGTTTTAAAGCTCGATTTTGCTGGTGACATCTTAGAGGTTGATTATTTGAGGGTCTCCCAGTTGATATATTAATAGACAACACATATTAGTGCAGGTATTCGAAATTACCGTTCTTCGGCCGTCATGTGTCCGGCACAAATTATATATTTTAGGGTATATTTTATTTGCCTTGTAAACCAGACCGATGATTCGGTTAGTATCCACAAAGTGGCGTTGCATCCGTTCCTACTTAATCTTAAGCAGAGAATGACGTATATTAGTGCAAGTGTTCAGAATTATCGTGTCTTCATCCGTCTTTTGTCTGGCACAAATTATATGTCAGGGTAGACCTGATTGAAAGAACGTTGGACTTTTTATGTCAAAGCCCGGTCACTCATTTGGATTTTTTTTTAAAGCGATTCCTTTAGGCATGGCTCGTTAATCGTGTTATGGCCAAATGCATCAATTTAATTGAGGTGAATAAGGCCATAGCTGATGAAGATGTAAAGAACCATGTAGCCGCGATCACACTATTCGAACACTGCATTGAGCATATTGATAAGCATGCATTGAAACTTCTTCCGTGCATTCTTTACAGAAGCACTTCCGAGTATGAAATACAGTAATTCTCGGTGGTCTTGTGGCACTAGACATCACAGTTTTAAACATCGATTTTGCTGGTGACATGTAAGAGGTGGATTATTTGAGGGTCTCACAGTTCATATATTTATAGACAATACATATTAGTGCAAGTATTCGGAATTATCGTTCTTCGGCCGTCATGTGTCCGACACAAATTATATATCATGTAGACCAATCGATGGAAGCTTTAAAATTGGAGCTATGGAGCGAATTCGATGGATCATCGCGTCGGTCACTCATTTGAATTTTTTAAAATCTGATTCTTTCAAGCATGGCGTTGACTATGTCGTTGCCCGTGTTATGGTCAAATGCATCAATTTAATTGCCGTGAATTAGACCTTAGTTGATGAAGATGTAAGGAACCAAGTCGTTGCGATCACACTGCTCAGTCACTGTGTCGAGTATATTAATGAGCATGCACTGAAATCACTTCTGTGTATTCTTTACAGAAGCATTTCCGAGTATGAAATGCAATATATTCTCGGTTGTCTTGGGGCATTAGCGATCATAGTTTTAGACCTCGATTTTGCTGGTGATATGTCAGGGGTGGATTATTCAGGCGGTCTCCCAATTGATATATTCAAAGATGCTACAAAGGTAAATCGGATTTTGAGATGAGTTTGATAAGTATACAAATCTCTGTTCCTTGAGGCTTGAAACATTGGTCTACTTCTTCATAGTTCATATGAACTTATTAGAAGTCACTTGTCAAAAGGTTAGGGTCGGCAATTAAGTCATAGTGGAGACTCATTAAGCTTTTTAGATATGAAGGAGATTACTCACATTTTTAATCGATTGTTGAATGGAATGTGCTAGATGCTCGCTCATCCACTCCACGCTGAAATGTTCTCAACTATAGTTGCAGAGCAGTCTCCAGGAAAATTAGTGTCTGAAATTAAGAATATGATGAATTCTTTGTTTGGATGCCCTCTTGGTTGTCATCGAGATTTTTTCAGGGTATATTTTATTTGCCTTGTAAACCAGACCGGTTGATCTGTCAATATCCACAAGGTGGCATTGCATCCGTTCCTGCTTATTCTTATGCAGAGAACGACATATATTAGTGCAAGTGTTCAGAATTATCGTGTCTTCGGTCGTCTTGTGTCTTGCACAGATTATACGTCAAGGTAGACCAGATTGAAAGAAGCTTGGACTTCTTATGTCCAAGCCCGGTCACTCATTTGGATTTTTTTTAAAAGCCATTCCTTTAGGCATGGCTCGTTACCTGTGTTATGGCCAAATGCATCAATTTAAGTGAGGTGAATAAAACCCTAGTTGATGAAGATGTAAAGAACCAGGTAGCCGCGATCACGCTATTCGAACACTGCATTGAGCATGTTAAAGAGCATGCATTGAAATCTCTTGGGTGCATTCTTTACAGAAGCACTTCCGGTATGAAATACAGTATATTCTCGGTTGTCTTGTGGCACTAGACATCATAGTTTTAAACCTCGATTTTGCTGGTGACATGTTAGAGGTGGAATATTTCAGATCTCCCAGTTCATATATTTATAGATAATACATATTAGTGCAAGTATTCGGAATTATCGTTCTTCGGCCATCATGTGTCCTGCACAAATTATATATCATAGTAGACCGATCGAAAGAAGCTTTAAAATTGGAGCTATGGAGCAAATTCGAAGGATCATTGCGCCGGTCACTCATTTGAATTTTTTAAAATCTGATTCTTTCAAGCATGGCACTGACTATGTCGTTGCCTGTGTTATGGTCAAATGCATCAATTTAATTGCGGTGAATGAGACCCTAGTTGACGAAGATGTAAGGAACCAAGTCGCTGCGATCACACTGCTCAGACACTACATCGAGTATATTAATTAGCATGCACTTAAATATCTTTCGTGTATTCTTTACAGAAGCATTTCCGAGTATGAAATGCAATATATTCTCGGTTGTCTTGTGGCATTAGACATCATAGTTTTAAACCTTGATTTTGTTCGTGACATGTCAGAGGTTGATTATTTAGGCGGTCTCACAATTGATATATTTAAAGACGACACAAATTAGTGCAATTATTTAGAATTATCATGTCTTCGACCATCATGTGTCTGGCACAAATTATATGTTATGGTAGACCAGATTGAAAGAAGTTTTAAAATTGGAGCTATGGAGCAAATTCGACGAATCCTCGCGTCAAAATTTGAACCTGTTACGTCCAAACCCGGTGACTCATTTTGATTTTTTTGAATCCCATTTTTTTAAGCATGGCAATGACTATGTCGTTGCCTTTGTTATGCCTAAGTGCATCAATTTAATTGAGGTGAATCATATCGTAGTTGATGAAGATATAAGGAACCAAGTATTTGCGATCATACTGTTCAGACATTGCATTGACCATATTAATGAGCATGCATTGAAATCTCTTCTGTGTATTCTTTACAGAAGCATTTCCAAGTATGAAATGCAATATATTCTTTGTTGTCTTGTGGAACTAGACATCATAGTTTTGAACCTCAATTTTGCTCGTGACATGTTAAAGGTTGATTATTTAGGGGTCTCCCAGTTGATATATTTATAGACAACACATATTAGTGCAAGTATTCAAAATTATCATGTCTTCGACCGTCATATGTCCGGCACAAATTATATATCATGGTAGACTAGATTGAAAGAAGCTTTAAAATTTGAGGAATAGAGAAAATTCGACGAATCCTCGTGTCAAAATTTGGACTTGTTACGTCTAAACCCGGTCACTCATTTGGATTTTTTAAGATCCGATTCTTTCAAGCATGGCACTGACTATGTCGTTGCCTGTGTTTTGCCCAAGTGCCTCAATTTTATTGGGGTGAATAGGACCCTAGTTGATGAAGATGTAACCAAGTAGCCGCGATCACACTGCTCTGACACTGCATTCAGTATATTAATGAGCATACATTGAAATCTCTTTGGTGTATTATTTACAGAAGCATTTAAGAGTATGAAATGCAATATATTCTCGGTTGTCTTGTGGCACTAGACATCATAGTTTCAAACCTCGATTTTGTTACTGACATGTTAGAGGTGGATTATTTAGGCGTTCTCCCAGTTGATATATTTAAAGATACTACAAAGGTAAATCGGATTTTGAGATGAGTTTGATAAGTATACAAACCTCTGTTCCTTGAGATTGAAACATTGGTTTACTTCTTCATAGTTCATATGAAGTTATTAGAAGTCACTTGTCAAAAGATTAGGGTCCGCAATTAAGTCAGAGTGGAGACTCATTAAGCCTTTGAGATATGGAGGAGATTACTCACATTTTTGCAGCATAAATGAGCTGCAACGAAACCATCCTTTGTGGGAGGAAAAATGTTTTTGCATCCCCAGCAAGGAATATATCAAAGTGACCCATAAGATATTCTACGTTGAATTTAATTGGATATCTAATAAAATGTGCTATATGGTTGATGATGGGTCATATAGAGCAATGCTTTCGACGTTATTGGATGAGGAATCTCAAGGAAAACTTGTCTGTGAAGTAAAGATAACGTTAAATTTTTTGTTTGAATGTTCTTCGGGTAGCAACGTAGACTTCATGAGATTACATTTCATATACCGTGTAAATAAATTTAGTGTAAGTTGTTGAAGATAGTAACTAAATAATCTAAATTGGAACCGATTTATTAGCTTAAACTTTTAGATCAAATGGTTTCACAACTTTAACATGGTATCAGAACAGGCAGTGGTCCTGAGTTCGAATCCCACCGCCACCCATTTAAAATGAATTGTGCACGTGTTAGGCTTTGTTTGGGAAAAATAAATCCCGCCTATATGTGAGGGGGCATATTGAAGATAGTAATTAAATAATCTAAATTGAAACCGATTTATCAAGTTAAACTTTTAGATCAGATGGTCCCACAACTATAACATAAGTCATGTCACTATTCTCAAAGGTGGTGTGCATCCCTTCCTGCTTGATCTCATGCAAAGAAGTAGCTATCTCTGTGCGAGCATTGAACATTTTTGGGTTTACGGGCATTATATGCCTGACAATGTATCCACCATGGCAGCAAAAAACTTTAAAAGAGCAGTAACAGCAATAGGGATGGTCGCTCGAATTGTAGACCTCTCACGTCCAAATCCGTTCAATTACTCGAACTTTTTAAAATGTGATTCATTTAGTCATGGGTCAGAGTTTGTTGTTGCAAGCTGTTGTTGATCAATCCACACCGCAAGTGTACGGATCGTATAAGTAATAAAGTGGACTTTTAAAGTCCGGATGTCGTACCCACGAGGACTGATTTATTCCCACGTTTACTCTAACTAGCCTTAAACGAAATAAATAAGTTGAGATCAATTAATTTCCTAATCTTGCAAAAATTAAATTATTAAATTAAATTGCTAAATCTAAAATTAAAATTAAGAATTAAATTGGAACAAATTAAAAGAATGATTTTTTATGGTTTGAAATCAAATATGGGAAAACTAGCATTAAGGTTTCGAATCCACTTTTCATTTAGTTATCCTCCGGATTATCAATTTGACAATGAAAGTTAGTTTTGACGATTCAATTAACAAAATTTGTTGAATAATCTTTCTCAAGTAGAATTCAACCTATTTATATGACGTGCTAACTATATCTCTATGATAACAACGCCATAAAAATGCATTACAACGCAAGAATTGCATAAAAACATCGCACAAAGCATAGGGGTATTCTCATCCCCTATCGGACTTTGTGGTTTTCAACAAAAGTCTAATCTATTCACGATTTCTCAATACAATAAATAGATCACAGATCAACTTTGGCCACAAGTTGTAAAAGAAAGCATAATTATATTGAAAACTCAAAACCGAACGTTCATCTTAGGATAAGAATTAACAAAACATCAAATTAACAATCCGGATTCAAACCAAAATCAAAGTTTCATCTCTACCCTAATCTACCCTAATGCTATGAAAAGTTTAGCCTATCATGTTATAAAAACCAGAAGGAAAACGAGAAGAACGCCATCAGAATCGGGTTGTGTTCTTGAACTTGAATCTTCAATTGTGGCTTCTTCTCCAAGTTTCTCCAAGTTTTGTGCTCTAATTTTCGCTCTCTGCTCTTCTCTGATGTTCCCCCCGAAATAGGTCGAGTTCTGTATTAATAGATGCAAGAAAGCCCAAGAAAACCAGGTCAATTCGGTTTGGAAAGTTTTAGAAAATGCGCGATATAACCATGCTATCGGCGTGCGATCGCATGGTTATAAATTTCAAAGGCATGCGGTCGGGCGTGCGACCATATGGTTATAACAATTTCAACTTCGCCATCTTCCAATTTAGTCCCCAAAGTTTAATTGCGAGGCAAGTCCTGAACTTCCAACTTTGATCAATTGAGTCCACAAGCTTTTGATTTCTTCAATTTGGCTCCCATTTGATTTTTCTTCACCTCCCCCAACTTTTATTTCTTCCAATTGAGTCCTTCCAACTTTGATTTGTGTCCCTTTTTGTCCAAAGTTGTAATATTTTCTTCAATTCCCGGCTTTCCCTAAAATAGAACCAAATATCGCTAAATTAGATGCGAAATTAATTAAAAATGAGAAAAACATATAGTTTAAGAGGCCTAAATAAGTGCATAAATTGCACTTATCACAAGCATTATGGCAAAGTGTTTGAATTTGGCTATGCTTAAGGTAGATGAAAGCAAAAAGAGCTAAGCAGCTCTTATGATACTATTTAGACATAATTGTGAAAATTTGAATGAGAAAGCAAAATCACCTGGGTTTATGCTTTACCAATGGCTATCGAAATATGAAATGCATTACGTGATTAGTGGTGTAGTGGCAGTAGATGTGATAGAGTTGAACTTCCATTTTGGTAGTGATATTTCACAGTAGACTATTTGGGAGTTCTCCCTATTAATATTATGAAAGATTCTAATGGGAAAGATAGATTGTTTGTTAAGATAATTTATTATGAATGATAATTGTTTAAGTAACTAAGGCGTTGAAAAATGACAATCGAAGGAGATTATTTAATTAACTTCTACAAAATGCTGCTACTTTTTTGAAATTTTTTATTTAAATTATTATCAATAAATTGATACATAATGGCACCTAATTTTCAAGATAAAAAATAATTCTCTAGAACCGTTTATGTACTTTCCACAACAACGGAAATGGAAAAAAAGGGGTAAACAGTGTGAAAATTAAATGAAGAAACATCGTTTAGTTACGAAATGGTTTACTTCTTACTGAAGACTGAACAAAGATGGAAAAACATTATAACTGGAACAGTTTCCAAAAACTTGATAATCATTCTTCACCAGCTTCTCCCACCTTCCAATGAATCGCCCAACCATGTTCAGTTTCTGCATTTTCTCTCTTCATTTTATCAATGTATCATCTTTTGTTGAGTTTTCTTAGGAGTTTTTTGGATTTTTCGTGGCCTTGTTTCAATTGTTCTAGTATGTATCTTCAACATTGCTTAGGACTTGTCGAGGTTTTTTGACAAACTCTGTCAATTTTATGCCATAGTCAAAGTCCTTTTTCCCTATATTTCTTTCTGTCTTTTGCATTTATTCTTTTCTTTTTCTTGATTTATCATCTTTGGTTGAGTCTTATTGAGCGTATTTTGGATTTTCTGTGGCCAGTTCCAATCTTCCCAGTATGTATCTCCATCATCACTATTATTCTTTATCTTGATTTATTAGAACACTTGTTCTTGTAAAATGAAAGAATCACTTGTGCAAGTGCAATAATCATCATTCGTCTTCAACGTCTGTAATGATATAATTTAATTAACTTTTACAAAATGTTACTATTTTTTTAGGTTTTTTATTTAAACTATTATCAATAAGTTGATACGTAAAGCCATGTAATTTTCAAAACCCACAAACAATACTCTATAACTATTTATATACTTGTCAAAAAAAAAAGTGGGCTAAACAATATGAAATTCAAATCACGAAATATCATTTAATTTCATAATGGTTGTTTTTGCTGAAGACCGAACAAAAATGGAGAAATATTACAAGTCGAACTAGTTTCCAACACTAAGTACATTTCTAATTCATTTCAAAACAAGAAAATTTTGTGATCATTCTTAACTAGCTTCTCCCACCAACCCATGAATAGTGTGCTCATGTTCAACTTTCTCAAGTAAAGAAAGAAATAGATTATAATAGATGTGGCACTGTATCTCTTTCGTGCCACCATGCTGGAAAAATTTCATGTGGATTCTCCTCGTGTGTTCATACAACCCATTCACATAAGCACAACAATGGTTGCAATGTAGACAAACGTAGTTACCTTGACTACTTTCACCATCCATGACTCTTGTGGATTTAATTGATGAAGGAAAAAAATGCACTGGAGAGACAGAACAAGAAATACACTAGAGAGGGTATGTTAAGATAATTTATAACAAGCTTATAATAACTTATCTTCTAATTATGACAAGTTAATCCAAAGCTATGCATGATGATTGTTTAAGGACCTAAGGCTATAAAAATGACAATTTAATGATATAATTTAATTGACTTGTATAAAATGTTACTTTTTAAAGATTTTTTATTTCAACTATTATTAGTGAGTTGATACATAAAGCCAAATGCCTTCCAAGATAAAAAATAATAATAATAATAATTCTTTAAACCATTTATGTACTTGCCACAGCAACTAGAATGGAAAAAAGGGGCAAACAATATAAAAATTGAATAAAAAAACGTTGTTTAATTTCAAAATGTCTAACTTATTGCTGACGACCGAATGGAGATGGAGAAACATTACAAGTCCAAACAGTTTCCAACACTAAGCACAGTTCTAATTCATTTCAAGAAAAATTCTATGATTATTCTTGGCCAGCTCCTCTGACCTCCTTATGAATCCCGCGCTTGTGTTTGGGTTTCATAAGTAGGAAAGAAAATACGTTGTCACAAATGTGACATTCTATCTCTCTTTTTCCACCACGTCGGAACAAATTTCATGTGGCTCTCTTTATATGTTCATGTAGCCCAATCACGTAGTTTCAATGATGGCTGCAATGTACACAAATGTAATTCACTTGGCCGCCTTTGGAATCCATGGCTCTTGTGGATATAATTGATGGATAAGCAAGGAATACAAAAGCATGAATAAGACATACGCGGGAGAG
Source organism: Jasminum sambac (assembly GCA_018223645.1). Classification (NCBI taxonomy): domain Eukaryota; kingdom Viridiplantae; phylum Streptophyta; class Magnoliopsida; order Lamiales; family Oleaceae; genus Jasminum; species Jasminum sambac. Next base: position 30,976,993 of record CP073647.1, on the reverse strand, counting down.
GGAAAAGAAGAAGGAGAAGAAAAAGAATAAATACCTTGGAGAGAGAAAAGAAGAAAATACGCAAGAGAAAGTGTGTCAAGAGAATTTGTAAGCCTTATAATAACCTATCTTCTAATTGTGACCAATAAGTCCAAAACTATGAATGATCATTGTTGAAGAACCTCGTTGAAGGACCTAAACCTTTAAAAATAGCAATTGAAGGATGTTATTTAATTAATGTGTAAAAAATGCCACTATTTTTTTTAAACTTTTATATTTAAACTTATCGGTAAGTTCATACACAAAGCCATGTAATTTTTAAGACTAAAAAATAATGCCCTAGAAGGATTTATGTAAAATAATGCCCTAGAACCATTTATGTACTTGCCACAGCAACTAGTAAGGAAAAAATGAGGTAAACAATATGAAAATTAAATCAAGAAAAATCATTTAATTTCTAAATGGCTGAATTCTTATTAAAGACCGAATAGAAATGAAAAATATTACAGTCAGTACAGTTTCCAGCAATAAGCACAAATCTAATTCATTTCAAAAAAATATAATTTTGTCCGGCCACTCTCACACTCATTGTCACTGAGTCACGGTCACCTTCACTAAGGTAAGTTAGTGCCTTAGAAATCTTTTTTCTACAATATTAGGTATGATTTGTGTGAGAAGATCCAAGGATGGAGGATGTGTAATTGACTTGGGAGGAAACTCGAATATAGATCTTAGAGTACAATTTACTGATATTGAAATGTCTTTTATTTGATTATTATTATTATTATTATTATTATTATTATTATTATTATTATTATTATTATTATTATTTTGAGCGTGTGGAGTTATTGAATTTATTTGAAAGAAATGTGCTAATATTCATGAAAATTAAAAAAAAAAATTCTAAGATCATTCTTGACCCGCTCCTTCTACCACCCTATGAATCACTTGCTTGTATTTTAGCTTTCCAAGTAAGGAAGGAAACTGGTAGTAACAAATGTGGTAATTCTATCTCTTTAGTGCCACCAATTCGGAACAAATTCATGTAAACTCTCCTCGTGTGTTCATTCAACACATTCATGTAGTCACAACTATGTCTGCAATGTATACAATCGTAGTTACCCCAACTGCGTTGAGTATTCATTTCTCTTTTGGATTTAATTGATGGAGAAGGAAAAATAAAAGAGGAAGAAGATGAAGAAGAAATACATTTGATAGAACGTATAAATTCACATTAATTGTCATATTTTCTCATGCTTTTATTAATTTAAAATTGCTTAAGTCATTGATTTTAATTGTATTTTGTATTTTATGGATCAGGTGAAAGGTTGGATAAAAATGGAGCCAATTTACAAGTTTTTAGAAGAGAATGAAGTTAAGTGATAAATTGACATAAGAGCCTCAAGTCTAAGGCTCAACCACGTCTTATCAATCCAAGTGATCCAAAGAAACGTATGACCAAGACTTATTTGAAGTGAAGAGTTGGTGTATTGATAGAAGACCGCATTTAATTATTTCTACACACAAAAATGATAGGAATATTTTATGGGGACCTCTGCTGCAATTTGTTTTTATTTCTCTAGGAAAAAATCTTAGACTTTTATTAGAATTAGGAAACTAAACTATTTTCCTTTTATTTTCTATTTTATTTTCCTAGGCTATTTAGTTTCCTAAAGTAATTAGAATTGGATCAGGCCCAAGAGACAAGAGAAGTACACGTTAATTCTTGGCCAGGGAGGGACACGTTTCTCATCATCTTCCTCTCTAAGATTTTTTTTCTACATCTTCCATGGAATTCTAAATTTCTAATCCAATTCAAGGTTGATTGAAGATTGACTCAAGAACAAATTGTGAGATCTAATATATTCTTTTATTGTTCTCCCTTTATTTTCTCTATTTGCATGTTCTTGTGTTTTTCTTGAAATTGTGGATTGATTGATTACACAAAGGGCCCGTTGTTTAATTGTCAATTCAACATATTGCTAGTTAGAAAACTAGATCCGTAATTGTCTAGTATTTCTAACGATTGTGTCAAACAACAAAATTGATTAGGTCAAAGTTCTCAATTTATGTTGTAGGAATATACAATCTAACTTAAACAATTCATCGTATGTTCTTGTTGGTTAGAATTGGTCATCTCTTAGATATTAATGCTGTCAATAAATTAAATCCTAACGGTCGTACCTAGGGTTGTTTTATTGATTAGGGAAATAACCAACGGTCTACCTTGGTTATCAAATAAGTAAGATAGATAGGTTGTTAGATCGTATCAACAACCATAACCAGTTTAGGGAATTAATGAGGAGAATTATCTTTGCATCTATGATCAATTTGTATGAATCAATTGGAGATTAAACCTTGGATTGGATATTTACCTTAAGTGACTTCAGTTCAATTTATATTTTATCATTGCATTATTTTAATTTCAATTTTTTGGAGCCTCATTCTTTTAAACCCCCCAATTTTATTTTATTTAGTCTCGTTTTTGAAAGAATAAATCTAACCAATCTCTGAGGATACGACCTTGCTCACTGCTTCTACAATTTATATTGTTGAGCGAGTTATTTATTATTTATTGGATTCGACACCCACCAACATTAGAGAGAGGAAGGATAAGAAATGTGTTGGAGAGAGAGTATGTTAAGAGAATTTATAAACCTACTAATAATCTATCTTCTGATTGTGACGAGTAAGTCCAAAATTATGAATGATTATTATTGAATGCCCTAAACCCTTAGAAAATGACAATTGAAGGATATAATTTAATTACTTTTTAAAAATTATACTATTTTTTTCACTTTATATTTAAACTATTTTTAGCAAGTTGATACATAAAGCACGTAATTTGCAAGACTGAAAAATAATGCTCTAGAACCACTTATGTGCTGTGGCAAAAGACTGAAAAATAATGCTCTAGAACCACTTATGTACTTAATTGCCACAGCAACTAATAGGGAAAACGGGAGTAAAATGTGAAAATTAAATCAAGAAACATCATTTAATTTCTAAGGGTGTGTTTGATTGGTAAATATTTTCCAGGAAAATGTCAAATCAAGGAAATCATTTTCCAGGTACAAGTCCTTAAAGCACAAAAACAATGATTTTCCTGGAAAACTCAATCCAAGAAAATGGTGGAAATCGGTTTTCCGGGAATTCGTTTTCCGGGAATTTGTTTTCCGGGAATCCTATCAAACACACCCTAAATGGCTAACTTCTTGCTAAAGACTGAACATAGATGGAGAATATTACGAGTCAGAACACTTTTCAACACTAAATATAATTCTATCAAGCCACTCTCCACTCACCTTCACCGAAGTCTGGCCTCAATGACTCTCATTCACCTTCACCGAGTCACACTCACCTTCATTGAGGTAAGCTAGAGCTTTGGAAATCTATTTTCTACATTATTAGGTATGATTTGTATGAAAAGATCAAAGGACATGTTATCGACTCGAGGAGACTCGAAGGAGTAGGATTTACGAATATTGAAATGTATTTTAGTTGATTAATGTGGAGTTACTAATTTATTATTATGCTTATTTTTTTGAACGTATGATTATTGCATTTGTTTGAAAACGTGTGCTAATATTAATGGAATAGGGAAAAAAAAGAACAATATAATTCGAGGATCATTCTTGACTAGCTCCTCCTACCACCTCAGGAACCGTGTTCCCGTGTTTAGCTTTCTCCAGTGGGGAAGGAAATATGTTGTATCAGATGTGACATTCTATCTCTTTAGTGCCACCATGCTAGAACAAATTCATGCGGACTTTCCTCGTATGTTCATTTAACCCATTCATGTAGTCACAACGATGTTTCCACTGTACATTTACCTTGACTGCCTTGTGTATCCATTTCTCTTTTGTACACTAATTTTATAATATAACATCAACCCACAAATATACAATTCATAATTAAAAAAAAACCTCTAAAATATGCACAAAAACTCGCAAACACGCAACCAAAATCAAATCGAAAAATTACCAAACTCTCTCCATTGCTTCCTCTTCGATCCCCCGATGTTTGTTCATGAAGAAAAACGTTCGACCTTTGCAAATTTTTGGAGGTATGTTCAACCAAGAACGAGAGAACAAATGAGAGAACAAGAAAGAGTGAAATGAGGGTGAGGATGATGTTCGATCCTAACCTTTCTTTTTTGTTTCTTTTTTTTTTTTGGTTGAGGGTAAAATTAGGAGTGGACGTTCCAGGTAGTTCATTACCCAGAACCAAACCATAAATTCCGGTTCCTTGAAAAATGGAACCATTTGGTCCTTTTCAAACGAAGTACCCGTCCGGTTCTGGTTCCTTCCGGTTCTTCGGTTCGGTTCCCTCTTATTTTAAGATTATTTTTTTACTTGGCACATGCAAAGGTCGGACAAAAAAATTAATCGCTTAAAGCGACAATAGTTTGCTCTTGCAACACGGCTGACAACTAGTCTGCAAAGGTAGCTGAAACTCGCCTTCTGATGCAAACTACTTGCTTAAGTAGTTTGCAAACTGTTGAGTAGCAGTAATGCAAAGAAGGAAGTTTGGCTCAATTCGGTTGAATTAGTGACGAAAATATTTACATGACAATTAATTTATTAGAAAATATATGTGAGCTAAATTTTGAAATCTAAATTTCTTGATTTTCGGTTCGGTTCCCAGTTTTTAGAAAGGAACCGATTAGGTTTTCAATTTCAGTATTTTGATTCGGTTCTTAATTTTTTTAAAAGAGTTACCGTTTGATTCTTTCGATTTGGTTCCAGTTCTATCCGTTCGGTTCCTTTTTTTTTGCCCACTCCTAGGTAAAATGGAAATTCGGGGGTGTATTAAGTAAATTGTGTTTGATTAAAAAAATTTGGGATGGGTGTATTCAACAAAGTGGGTGCATTTAGGGGGGGAAAGGGTGCATTTAGCACTACCATTTGAAGAATAAACCTCCAAATTTAGATTGATGGCCATTGAACTTTCGTTATGTAACAGCACTTAACTTTGAAGTGTTACTAATCATTCACTGAATTTTGATCAATGTAAACCATTCGCCACTCATTAGTACATCTATTTAAATCGCATATCAAAAGTTAGTGATGTGATTGATGGCATATAGTGTGATGCTTATTCACTCATTTGAATTTGACATGACATCCTAGTAAGAAATTATATTATTAAAGCATTTCATTCACACCTAACAAATGTTTCTAAAAAGAGTCTGAGTAAGAGATTGGATTTTGGGATTTATTAAAAAAATATTTTTAGGTGTTATTGAAATGCTTTAATAATATAGTCGTCTACTTGGATGTTATATCATATTCAAATAAGTGAATAATTAGTATACTGTTAGCTACGTCACGAATTTTTGTTTAGAGATTCAAGCGAATATGTAATGAGTGATTGACGGTTTATATTGATCAAAGTTTTGTTCATAATGAATGACACTTGAAAGTTGAGTAGAATAATTGTTAGATATTAAAAATTCAATGGTGATTTAAAATGGATAAATTTAATGAATGGTTATTGAATTTTCAAAATATAACTAATTACTTATTAAACTTTGAAATGTAACTAAATACTCACTTACTTAATGTCATTTATTCATCACTCGTTGACTTAATATTTATTCTATTATCGTATTATACTAATTTGACTGACGATATCATATAAGTAACCAACTAGATCAACTGCTAGTATAAAAAAACTCACTCAAATAGGACGAAAAGCTATATAAACAATAAGAAATATAACACAAGTATTGTTTGAGACAGTGACATTTCTGATAATTTATTTATTTTTTCTCCCATATAGTCCCAATAAATAAATTTATTTTAGTAACAATTAGTCTAATTATTTCTACGAAAAATATTATTAGTTATATATATATAATTCTTAAATATATTTAAATATTGAGTGCAAAAGTAATGATTAGTTGATATTAAATAAAGTTCAATGAGTATTTAATTACATTTCAAAATTCAGTCAGTAATTAGTGACATCTTGAAAATTTAATTACCATTCATTAAATTTACCTGGTTTAAAATTAACCCGTCTCCAGTCCAGAAACAGAAATGAACTGGACTTAACGCCCGGTGATGACTTCCGTGGACGTTAACGGCTGCGAACGGTTTTACCGTGCATTAACGGAGTGCCACCGGCGGATCCCGCCCGGCATCCGGAGGGAAGCGGCGTGCCGGCACCTGAGCCGCTCTCTTGCCGAGTGCCTGGTGGCCGTGGCTTGCCCGGCAGAGTCCGACGCCGTTCGTACCCTCTGCTCCAGCGGCGGCACCGCCCTTAAGCGCCGACAGTGCCATCAAGCCCAGCTCTCTCTATCCGTTTGCTTATCCGCCAACCAAGACCAGTCGTAGAAATTTCTTTATCATTCAAGGACAACACTCCCCATCCTCTCTGTAAGATCTCTTTTCCGACGAATAGTAAGGAATTGTACCATATGCTTCATCTTCATTGTTTATTCTTTGTTGTAAATTATGAAATATGCAGCAATTGGCGATCCCACTCAAAAGTTATGGAAGAGCGCCATAGCGTTGAGATAGACATTTTCCCCTCTATCTGGCACTGTTTTGTGGGTTAAATTTGATTTGTTCTTTCACAGATTTTACGGTCATGTCCCTCCTGAATTGATGCTATTGCCATAGCTATACCAGAAAAATTAGTGTAATTGTGAGCCAAACCATGAAAATGGGCATCTTTACTGATTTTTTTGCCCATCACTGCTTGTAAATCTGGCGTAGTAGAGCATCTATGGTGGATACATGTGGTATTTTTTGAGTCGAAAGAGCAACTTGCTGATGTTTCGCACACTTGAAATCACTGACTTCGTTCATTCTGCTGATTATGCATTGCAACCTTCATACGTCTTTGTTTGTCAAATTAGAAATGTTGACATCACAGATTACTTGGCCTTCAACTAGACATTTTCTTTAGTTGAAAGTAGTATGATTACAGTATCATAAGCAGTGTTCTGGTTGGTCAATTGGAGTAGACAAATTAGATGAACAAATACTGATCTGTGATGTTTGCTTCTTTAGATTGAAGATGGCATTTTATGCATATAGCATGATTATTGAAAGAATGAGGAAATTCATGTATTCAATTAACATGCTTCTTTTGTAACTGAGGTCTGATTTAGCCTTTCTTTTGATGGAAGAAATGTTATGGGTCAGCCTGCTGACACATATAAGTTCTTTTATAGATGAGATGAAGAAATGTTATGGGTCAACCCTTCCTTGCACAGCTCATGGAACTGTCATCGCTGCTGCACCTGTTGTTCATTGGCTATTCCCTCTGAAGAGAATTATTCTATGTACATTGGAATTAGATTAGTTGATGGCTAGGCTAGCTTTGCAATTTTAGGATGGAAATGAATTATTCAACCGTGGAAGTAATACTCATTATCACAAAACGGGTGCTCTCTTTCGATTCGCTACTGTTTAAAACTGTCTTATCTTCCCTAGTACATTGTTTTGTAAATCAATCATAGTAATGATATGTTTGGCTGGAATAAACTCACTTAGCAGTTGTTGAACCAAATACTCCATTTCATTCTGTTTTCTTTTTCTTTCTTCGTCCTTCTTTTTTCTCATTGTTGGAATATATTGCTTTAATGCGCAACAATCATGTCGGTAAACTTCCACCAAGTACTGTCAACTGTGACAACCTTCCAATGCTGGAGGGACTTTATCTTTTTGGCAACGAGATGGATGATCAAATTCCTCCAAGTTTACAAAAAAGTTCACAGCTACAGTTTTGTCGCTGTTGAGGAATGAATTTGTAGGAAACATGCCGACAGAAGTTGGGACGTTGAATGCTTGGAGTGTTACATCTGGGAGCAAACCACTTGGAAGGTATAAGGTATCTGTGTCACAACCCTGGGCCCTAAAATATATCTTTTATTTTCTCTTCCTAGATCAACTAATTATATTAAATTATACTCTCTGTTTGCAAGGGGGAATACCAAGCGAGATTGGTTATTATCTTCAGAAACTGGAGGAGTTGGCGTTGAATAGGAATAGCTTAAACAACTCCACACCAGAAAGTGTCTTCAACATGTCAGCATTGCAGGTTACACTTCTAGGAGCTAATCTCTTGGTAATCTTCCATCAAGTTTCTGTGGAGGGACGCCAAATCTTCAAGAAATGTATTTTGCGTGAACAATTTTTGCTTACCACATCCCCCTATTTCCGCTTTCACTTGGTAACTTAGAATTTCTTCAAGTTGTTAACCTGGCAGAAGACTCGTTCACAAGTCAATTGCCACATTCAGGGACCATCTTCTCTTACTTTTTTGACAAAGTGTCATTTTTAAAGAGAATTGGTGATCACTGAGAACCATTTCATTGGAAAACTCCCAGCTTTTATCGGAAATTTCTCCTCTCTTGAAATATTCGCTGCGTAATCGTGGAAAAATTCCGCAAGACATTGGTAAATAAAATTGTCTTGCAAGCCAATTCCAACTTTGCAGTTGCAGTCTTCAGCACGATGAATCTGTGCAACAAGCAGCTAACAGGACTTTTAGATGAATCTGCAGTATGAAGGACCTTTGTGCATTAGATTTGAGGCAAAAACAAATATCAGGTTCCTTGCTAGCATGTCTAGGAAATATTACTTGGCTAAGCATGCTTTATGTGTACTACAACCAACTCGACAGTCTGTGGAAGTTTAATGATCTGTTGAAGTCCAACGCACCCTCAAACCTGTTAGTCGGCCATTTACCTGCTAGGATCGGGACTGCCACTCTTATACACCTGTCAGCAAATAAGTTATCAGGCAGTGCTTCCCCTCAGCTCGGGGGTTTCATCTCCACTACTTGTATTGACTGGATTGTTTGTTCTTTTAGTGTTGGAATAGAAGGCAACACATTCAAGAAATTATTTGATACAAATAACTTCACTGGGCTACTGATGGATTCAGCTTAAGCAATGTTATTGACAAGGTGAGTTTCAGTCACAGTACAGACGGCTAAAGAAACACGCTCTCTTGGCAGTGAAGGTGTTCAATATGCAAAGCGTAGCGAAGAGATTTGAGACAAAATGTGATTCTGCTTCTATGACAATGTATATTGCTATCTTTATATGGTAGCTTTCTGTTTGGGTAGTGTAATTTGGCAGAGTAATGGCACTTGAATGTAAGGATTAACAAAGTTGATGATACAATATGATGTGTCAACATCTTGTGAAAATGAGATAGTAGCGACGATAATTTCTTTTTGTCCATGTGGAACACTCGAATATATGGATCATGTTATTTGTACAATTTTAATTAACAACCTTGCCATAATCAAGTGGTGGTTTAGCAAAATCTCACAAAACTATACATTCTATTTACCCAATTTTATTGCATGATCACTCAGTATTGAACAAAGTTTTACAAATATCATGTTCTTTAGAGATAAGGAAACTGCCTTGAAGGTGCATTCTCTTGACGTTATTGTTTCTTGAATGCGTAAACTTGTCATTGCATGAGGTAATTGACTACTCTTTCTCATTCATTTCAATTAGCAAGTAACTGGCCCTAGTCATATAGAACAATCAAAGCTAACAGGAAAAACGAGCATCGGCCCAGAAACCCAATGGCCCGCGAGTAAGAGAGAGCGTGAAATTGCGAGTACGATAAACAGCTCCGCCTGCCCTAACATCAAAAATTCCGTACTCGCCCCCAATCTCGCTGCAGCTACTCTCTCAAGTAATTGTACTCTGTCTCTCTCCACACTCTAATTCACTTCTGAATATTTTCAAAATTCGTGTGATGAAAATTTCAACTGGATTGGACTTCTTTTGTACTTTTACATTTTTCTGTTTACTTGTGGTGTACATATATGAAAATTATGGACAAAATTTATGTGGTAATGTTGCTGAAATTTCAATTATGCTGCGACATTCTCGGACATTTGTATGCAAATCACTGGAATTTCGTGTGTCTTCTTAACGTTTGTGAGTCTTCAGTGCTTGAGCTAACTTTGGTCCTGTTCCTGATTACTTATTGAAGGCTCTGTGATAGCTTAACTTCACCCCGTTGTATGGAATAGTATAACTGGATAAGTGTGTAATAACCTTTTTCCGTTTATATGCAATTTGGGTGCTCTTTCTAAAGCTTTCCATCGAGTTCTTCAAGAATGACTTAAGACTGCGTTTGAGCTTTAGCTTGCATTTAGGTTTGATTCAGTTTTGATTGACGATCAGTGGGATTTTAGTTTATTTGATATAAACTTCGTGTACCATTTCTCTATTTGTTGTCCAGGATGAGCTATTATCATTTCTTCACCTGTTAGACTTGTGGAAATGGTAACGGCGAGAATGGGCTTTTTCCAATGATAATTGACATGCGAGTGCCATTAGTCCGAGGTAGAAAAGATAACAACAATGGACCGGATGTTTACTTCTTGTGTGTGAAAGATGTTGGAATTGAAGGACAGAGATGGAGCAAGTGTTAGTGCTCCCAATATTATTGGGCATGATAAAGAGCAAACAGGACCTAATGAAATGTCAGATAGAGATGGGATAGCCATTAACTATCATAATTATTGGGAACCGCGTGATAACATGGAATTTGAATCCAAGGAGGATGCATTTTCATTTTACAAGGAATATGCAAAATCCGTTGGATTTTCCACCATAATAAAGGCCAGTCGTGTGTACCAGATATGGAAGAAAACAAGGACCTTGTTCATCTGAAAATCCAGGACTAGTGCTTATTTCAGATGTTGCAACGCGCATCCCCGTGAAGAAGAAACGGGGTAGAACAAACAGATCCTGGTCTAAAACAGATTGCAAAGCTTGCATGCATGTCAAGAGAAAGCAGGAAGGGAGATGGATTGTTCACAGTTTCATAAGGGAGCACAATCATGATCTTTTCCCTGAAGATGCTAATTATGTTGATAGTCGACCGAATGTTGATTCTTATGAGAAAAATATCAATACCAAAAAGCGGTATCTGTCAGCTTCTGGAGAGTCGAGTGGGATGAAGAGAACTGAAAATCAAAGGAGCAGCATTGCTGGCTCTGGTGGTTCACGTTTAGATTTTGGAGAGGAAGATACACAAGTTATGCTTGAATTTTTGTTGCACATGCAAGACGTAAATCCCAACTTCTTTTATGCAATAGATTTAAATCAAGAACGGCGTCTGAAAAATGTGTTCTGGGTTGATGCAAAAAGTAAGCTTGATTACGAAAGTTTCGGAGATGTGGTATTACTTGACACTACATGTGCAAGGAATGATTATAAATTGCCATTTGTTCCTTTTATTGGTATGAATAATCACTTTCAGTTTCTCTTGTTTGGATGTGCATTACTTGGTGATAGAAGCAAATCTACTTATGTTTGGCTGATGCAAGCTTGGCTTAAAGCAACACATGGTCGAGCCCCAAACGTGATTCTATCCGATCAAGACCAAACACTAAAAGAAGCCATGGCCGAAGTGCTTCCGCATTCCCGCCATTGTTATTGTGTGTGGCATGTATTGAGTAAGATACAGGAAAAGCTTGGTTATGTAACGAGGCAGCATGAAAACTTTATGGCTAAATTTTGTGAATGCATTTTAAAGTCACAAACAGAAGAAGATTTCGAATATAGTTGGTGGAAAGTGGTGTGCACATTTGACTTACAGAATGATACTTGGATTCAGTCACTGTATGATGATCGCCTGAGGTGGGTCCCGACGTTTATGAAAGATATTTTTCTGGCAGGATTATCAACAAAGCAATGTTTGGGAAGCATAAGATCTTCATTAGATAAGTGCTTGATGCGTAAAACTACATTGAATGCATTTTTACACCAGTACAAAACGATGGTATTGGAGAAGTATGATGATGAAGCAAAAGCTGATATTGAGACATGGCGTAAACCACCAGCAGTGATTACTCCATCGCCTTATGGTAAACAATTGGCAACAAAGTACACTCATGCTGTGTTCAAGAAATTCCAAGCTGAGGTTCTGGGAGTAGTTGCCTGTCACCCAAAGCTAGAAAGTGAAGATGGTTCGACTGCAACATTCAAGGTCCAAGACTTTGAAGAAAATCAAGATTATATTGTCACATGGAATGAAAAGGCATCAGATATTTCTTGCACTTGCCGTTTATTTGAATACAATGGTTTCATTTGTAGGCACATGATGATTGTTCTGCAAATTTCTGGTGTACATAGTATCCCAGACAAGTATGTTTTAAAACGCTGGACGAAGGATGCGAAGAATAGGGAAGTGATTAGAAATGTAGATTTAGTTCAGTCTAGGGCTCAACTTTACAATGACATATGCCAACGATCGTTTAAACTGGGTGATGAAGGGTCAATCTCTGCAGATAGTTACAGTATTGCATTTGATGCAATGGAGAAAGCTCTGTTAAAGTGCAAGAACATAAATAATTCAGTTAAAGGGCTCAGTTCTTCATCAGACCAGAACCTTCATGTACTTGAAAAACTGACCCATGATAACTGTACAAGCAAGAATATAGTAAGGAGCAACATCCTTGAAAACGGGAAGGTAAAAGTTCTTCTGTTTCCTTTCTAATTTACTTTCACATGCTATTCACTATTCTACATGTGTCAATATATAGTGGGTTTCTTTTGTTTATTTTAGGTCCAGCCTGAACCAGAAGTGATGACCAAAAGGATAACTGATAGATGTGATAGAATGGTTAGTCCCTAATGCTATATAACATGTAATATACTTGTAATCTTGAAATAGTTGGGGGCTGAGAATGTGAACCCTTTAAATTGTCATTTAATGGTTGTTGTGGTGTATTATATGTTGCAGGGAAACTCAAATATTCTAGCACCAGCCTCCAATAGTTCTTCTTATGGATTGCAAGAGGGCATACCTGGGGATGTATTGTTGCAGCAGCTGAACGTAGTTGCTTCAAGTAGCAATGATTATTATTGCAATCAACAATGCATTCATGGGCTGGTGACTCAACTTTACAAATTATGAGTGTATAATCTTTTCTTTTCCAAGGTTTAACATTTGAATTCATCTTACTCTTCTGTAGGGACAATTGAGCTCAGCAACACTGATGCAGGATGCTCCTTGTCTTCCTCAACAAAGATTGCGGGGGCTGGTAAAGTTCAATTTTACGCAATTCGAATAAGGACTTGCTTTTATGTTAAATGAGAACTTAGAAGTCAGCACAGAAATGAAAAAACAATCAAGAGTTTCAGTAAGTGGAAATTCTTGATGTTTAATAAGATGAGTGGCATCATTATGTTGTAAAATATCACTTTCTTTAAACTTGTACAGGGCCAATTCCTCTTCAGACCCTATCACATTTAGAATCCTTTTTCTGGTCCAGGATAAACTTCCAGGTTCTGATACTTACTGAAACCTTGTGTTATTCAAGTTCAAGCCTTGCAGAATTCTTGCTAACAAAATTTGTAGACCACTGTTTATGTACTCACTATTTTTTTTTTTTTTTAATTCCCTCAAACTCATTTACCATTTTATAGAAGCATCACTTCAAGATCATGGAAATCGTTAAACTGTTCAAGGGAGAGCGCAGCATGTATGATTATCAAGTATTACTGCCTTCAGCGTTGAAATTGTGGAATTGTAACTGATTATGCCCTCACGCACATGGACGGGAGGAGTCAAATGGAGCTTTAGAAATGATTTGGTAAGATGAGCTGATGACTTGAAGCGTTGTGAAGCTGGAAATTTGTGCATATGTTGGTATGCTGCGTGTTAGAGTTGCCATGGGAGGGAGCCTTGTTTGTGCAGAAGTATTTGAGTTTCTTCTTTGTTGTCTTCATGTGTCCTTTATATCCTTAGGCACTATTATTCTCCACATGTTTCAGTGTTTCACTCACCACAATTGTGTATAAGCTCGAAGAGTGTAAAATTTCTTGAGATACTATCGAGGCATTGGCACTTCCTTAGTCAGTTCAAAGTACTTAACTCATCGAACCCGAGTATGGTGTCAGCCCCTATAAGCTGGTCATAGGAGAAATGCTTACGAGGAAACTGTCAATGCTAGTTCCTCCGTGCCTTTCTAATGTAGACACTTAGGTCACCACTATTCTAGTGATCGATGGCGTTTAGCTGCTAGGTGGATTATGCAAGATGTTAAATTATGAAATAATTAAAAACAAGATCCATTTATTTAATTTAATTAGATTTTTGAATGTACAAAAATGTCCTATTAGGCTATGACTATCCTGTACCAAATCCAACATGAAACACGGTCTTCTCGCTTGAGTGCACATAATTTGCTTTATATATTGAATTATTTGCGATTTCTCATATGTGGTCAAACATAAAACAATGACGTTTGAACAAACTTTAGAAGGTGAATAATTTAATCCAATAATTAATTGGGGATAAAAATTCCAAGTACTACTAAATGCCTAAATCATTGGAAATTGAAATAAAATTACTTCGTCTTAAACTATATTTAAGATTGTCTTACCTTTTCGTTTTTTTTTTTTTTTTGAGAAAAATTGGCTTACTTTTAATATCACATAATTAAGCTCATGTTAGTATCGAAATTTTTTTTTTTGAAGAGAATAAACTTATTTATTCATCAAATCAGATAGAAGTACATGGGAAATAAAGTAAGGTGGAAAATAAGACCAATCACAAGAAGAATGAAGACTCCTAGCAGCATGGGCTAGTGTGTGGGCAACTTTGTTCGCCGATCTCCTCGCCCAAGAGAAAGTGATACCCGGGATATCCAGTGCTAGAGAGCGGCATTCGTCAACAAGTAATCCAAAGTAAGAGTAGTCGGCTTTGTTGCTGTGAAGGGAGTTGAAGACAAGCTGGGCATCCATCTCAATGGTGCGGACAGCAGGGAAGTTAGTCTTTGTCCAAGAGAGTGCCTCACGAACCCCCAACACCTCGGCAATGAGTGGGTCCACAATTCCATGAACTGGGATGATTCTAGCTGCAACAAAGGACCCCAAATCGTCTCGCATCACAAGCCCAAGACCACACTTATCCTGATCCGCAAAAACAGCAGCATCGAAATTGAGTTTAAGCTCTCCATTTGCAGGTGGAATCCAACGGAGTATTACCAGGGCAGCAGTCGAGAGACTGGAAGGTGAAGGCTGGTTGGCTAGGCGCCACTGTTCGAAGAGGCTTTTAGCGATTGCCAACGTCTTAGAGATTGTGAAGGAATGGCCTTTCCACACAATAGCATTGCGGTTCTTCCATATCGCCCAACAGATCATAACAATAAGCTCCTGCTGGTGGTGATGGGTGTCAAGTGTGGAAGCTATCCAATCAGTAAAGTTATCAACCGAGTGAAGAGACCACGTAATACCTGCGGCATTCCAGATTTGCCGCGCAAAAACACAAAGCACGAAGCTATGGAGAGCCGATTCGTCCTGCTCGAGACAGACCGGGCAATGACGATCAATCTCCACCCTTTTAGCTCTCAAGTTATCCGCAGTGGGCAGTACATTCACAGAAGCACGCCAGACCAGGTTGCGCACTTTAGCTTGCACTTGAATCTGCCATAGCATGCTCCAAAATCGGTCTGGTAGAGTATGGATATGGAGAAGAGAATCCGCCTCCAGTTTCTTGTGTCCGCTTTTAACAGTGTAAGCACCCTTAGAATCGTGGAGCCAGAACCATCGATCGCCATGTCCAGATGAAGCAAGGGGAATTTTTAAGATTCGCCGTCGATCTTCTTCATTAAAAAATTCGGCGAGCATGTAATAATCCCACCAATTAGTAGCGGGGTTGATAAGTTGATTGACAGTAAGATTCTCACTCCCCGGGATAAGTTCCAAGGAAACAAAGCCGTGATGGGGGTCAGGGATCCAAGGGTCAAACCACACATTAGTAGAGGTACCGACTCCTATCCGAACGCGGCAGCCATCCTTAAGAAGAGCTTGAGCAGCAATGATGCTACGCCAAATATAGCTCGGTCGATACCCAACTTTGGCATCCAGAAAAGAGGTCGAGGGAAATTTGTTTTCATTTTAATTCATTTTTTAAAATTTGAATTTAATCGAATCAATTACATCTACATATCTTATATGATATACATATACCATACATTTCTACCATAGTACCATTTAACTCAATTCATTCTTTCTCTTATTTCACATAAAAGATACCTAAAAATCCATTGAAAAAAAATTGAGCAAGTGTTTGTTTCCATTTTTTTTTATCTAAAATTACCTACTACTAAAAGTCAAAGTCAAATGTCAATATCAACCGAACATTTCACATCATTACTTATTATTATCCACACATCTTGTGATTCCCACCATTACGCTCTACTTTTAGCAAAATTTTAGGCAAAAATAAGTACACACGAACACACGCTGAATGTCTAACATGCGCGTCAATGACTTAGGAATTAAGATTGCCAATTGGAAAAGGCAGTCCGTGAAACTGCCTCAAGGCTTAACAAGCCAAGCCCGAGTGCACTGGATTATCAATTATAAGGTCCAAACCAACTCGTGATCCACTTAAAACAAACCATAAATCGAGTCGAGTGTGAACTTATCGAGTGGACTTGAACGTGTCTACGAGCTAAAGAAAGATGAGACAAGCAAGTTGCTATCACCTGGAAAAATATAGGAACAAATTCAAGAATTTGTTAGTGGGTCAATTCCTGGCGTATTTGACCCTCTCATCTTTGACATCTTGTGTTCACACGACCAGATGTCAACATTTCAGTGAATTAGAGCATGTTTGCATACGCACACAAATATATATATATTTTAATACTTTTGAAAATTTAAATTTAATCAAATAAATTATATTTACATGTCTTGCAAAATCCACTTACATTATAAATCTCTATCATCCAACTCTACTCATTCTATCTTTTCTTATTTATAAAAATATATTAAAATTTGTATTCAAACACCCTCGTAGAGATTTGTTTA
Organism: Jasminum sambac; assembly: GCA_018223645.1. Taxonomy (NCBI): domain Eukaryota; kingdom Viridiplantae; phylum Streptophyta; class Magnoliopsida; order Lamiales; family Oleaceae; genus Jasminum; species Jasminum sambac. The sequence continues at coordinate 30,960,195 of CP073647.1, read as the reverse complement.
ACTCTCTCTCTCTCTCTCTCTCTCTCTCTCTCTCTACATGAGATGGGAGGTAAGCGTGGAGGGAGGAGAGATGAATTAGGGGTGATTGGCGGGGGATAGGGTTTGAGCCCGAGTTTTTTGTCTGGAACGTAGACATCATAATTATTGTATCAGTTATTAGAATTTTCACTATTTTCTATTTCAAAACAACGAATATTTTATGCATTCGTATTATACAAAATGTTTTATTAAAAAAATTTATTTTTATTTTTTATTTTTTTTTCAAAAATAACTTTATTAATCAATAATCATTCGCCAACGAAGCAAACAATAAATGAAGGAGCCTCTTGCCAAATACCAAATACAATGATTATCATAATTACACAAAACTTTGGCTAAATTATGAACTACTTCGTTGGCTTGACGTGTCGGGTGAACTTAGGAGATAAATTTTTTCCTATTCAGTTTACTTTGTACAAAATGTTTTATAAAGAAAATTTTCTTATTCAGTTTACTTTAGCAGGCAAGGATATGACCCTAAGGATAGACTTCTCTTGCAAATTTTGATGGATGGATAAACTTGTATTTGCATCAAATTTTCAATTCCCCTGTTAAAAAAAAATCTCACTTCCACCTCTGTCAAACCACAAAAACCTCGCTTCGACCTCCCTTAAGCAATGTTTAAGGGCGTGTTTGATAGGAAAAAATGAAAAAGAAAACATTTTCCATCTTACATGGAAAATATATTCTCTAAGGGGAGGTGAAAATTATTTTCCATGGAATATAGGCTAAAACATACTTTAAATAGTTGTCATTGGAAAATAATTTTCAGGAAAATTTTGCAATCAAACAACCAATTTGGAAAATAACATCCAATATTCCATATTTTTCATTGAAAATCATGATCATCAAACACGGTGAATGCGAAACTTAACTTTGTCTCATTGCACCCCGTAAATGCGAAACTTAACTTTGTCTCATTGCAAGCTTTATGGTTGGCTATTTTTCTGTTTCTTTTTTTTTTTGGTACTTAACGTAGCATCCGCTGACACCCACTTAAACTCCTAAAAGCTCAAAACTTGGCTTTATAGCTTTGTTATGCTTTACATTTTCTAGAACACTGTTATTCCCACATTGAAACGCCAAAAAATGGTACCGTACATAGCGGGTAGAAACGAACTGGTCCGAGTTGTTGCTTTCATAGCTGGTCGTCTGGTACTAAAATATATACTCGGCCCTTTTGGAGAGTGATTATCCTTAACCTGCTGATAATATTGTTTATCAAAATGGGTAAAATAACCATTAATTAATTACCCAAGACAAGTCTAGGGATGATATAATCACACATACGTGATTATCTCATCACAGTCACAATAATGGTTAACGTTATTTCCTCGAACTAACCCGTTTCTTGGTCTTTACGCACTGCCTACCCATCTTCCAACACCAAAAATTTGACAAGCAATATAAATTCAACTAGCTATTCAAATTACACAGGACATCTAGTAAGAGAGTCATAAGAATCATAGAATGCAAAACTCTGATCACAATTTGGAGCCAATGCAACCCTACTATCAAGAAAATCATACTATTGATTGTGATCAGAAAAAGGGCGATGAAGCAATACTTACAAGTAGCAGACGGAAGTCGACATCTAAGAGGGAAATACGCAAGACAATCCAGCTTAATGCTAGCACTAGCAATTTTCGGGCCCTCGTGCAACAATTCACTGGCTGCCACACTCGTTCCGCTAATAATAATAAAGGCCCGATTACCTTAAGTTTTTCTCACCCAAATGTATACCCACCAGACGAATCTATGATCGTTGGCCCAAGTACGATGGTAGCATCTCAGTCGGTCGTTAATAGATCCAGTTACACTCAAAAATCTCAAGCACTGCAGCAGCAGCAGCAGCTACAAGATCTTGAAGATGGTCACAAGCATGTACAAGGTTTTCACGAAGCCACTGTTTCATCAGCAGGCATGGGTAACCCAGTTGGACCATTGACCATTGATGATTTTGACGTAGATGATGATGTTTATTTGCAAGAACTAGTCCCCCAACCACCACCAAGAGATGATCCCTTATCTGATAACACCTATGTCACTGATTTTTGGGGCCACATAATAAATGATAGTAATGCTTAGATGAGCATGGTATATTGTTTTGGGAAGAGTTATTTGTACAATCAGTCTATGATTGTTGATTTTTTAAGCGATGTTACATGTAGAAAAATAAACTTTCGCCAATTATACTGTTGATAAGTATGTTTGTACCAGAAGTAAAATAGTATTTTTCGTAACCATCCTCATTTCTTGAAAACAAGGATTTTTATTTATTATCAAACATTTTGCCATGTCCTAAACAGAAAATCAACCAAAAATAGATCTTCAAGCATGACCCGTATTTCGAAGACGATGAAGTTGTATAAAAGTTCATCTTCTCAACACAACGAGATTGCAATAACAGATAAACAAGTTTCATTCAGTTATGTTAAAACAGAGCTTAGCCTCATCCCAGGGTCCATTGATCTCAAACTTGTACTCTTGAATCCTAATGAGCCAATAAGGACCGACTAAATTAACAAAAATCAAAACACCTGATAATGACACAAAAAGTAATCCATGCAACCTATAAACGAAAAACAGTGCTGCAGCCATTAACCCGAAAGAAAAACATAGGTGCCACCGCAAAGAGCACTTCTTTATGCAATAACTGACCAATGGAGCGAACAAGAAAACTTGCAAGGAGAATAGCACAATAGCAAACACATGAAGCCTCGATGGAAGGCGAGATGCGATTAAAAGTGAAGCCACGATAGAAGCATTAAGGGATAAATTGCTTGTAAAGGTTGGATTTTCTAGAGCTCCAGGAGCTTTCACAGTGGAACCAGAATAGTTGTGCAGAAAGAGATGGAGTATGAGAAGCGAAGCTGTTAATGCCCAGATGGAGTCCGAGCTTATTGAACGCGTCAGTGTGCGGTAAATAGGAGACAAGACGTATAAGCCAGTTATAAAAAAGAAGATTTTGAGAACGTAACTGAGGAGAAGATTAAAAGACAGCATTTCAGCAGTTAATAGAATAATAAAGAAACCTGCTATAATAAGGATAACATCAAGAAGAATGAGAGTGTTTTCATTGAAGGCAGATCTAAGGGTGTAGGTCCAGACGAGCACCACAAGAGCAACGATGCACACATATTGAGAGATGGAGACTGAATCTAGCATCACCTTTAGCAAGTCCCTTTTAACAACACTGGCATTCATAATCATATCTTCTAGGAAAGACTCGTCTGTGAAGTTGTCTTCAAATCCAGGTTGCATCCCTCCATAAGCAACTTTTCTCCATTTAGGATGGGTAGGAGTAGATGTCTTACTGACGCTAGCTTCCATGCTAATAGACTCTGGAATTTTGAAAGAATAGTAAAGCAAATTATGGTTCATGTGGAAAGCAGAATATGGAGATCATGCAAACCTCAAGTCTCATCTTTCAAGTAATTTCCAGTAATAGAGACATTCATTTTATAGCAACACGATATAGAAGGTCCTGGAAACAAAAGAGTATATATAGAATGTCGGACACAGATTCTTATCAGAGAGTAACTAAACTGAAACTGCATGCAGTGCCAACAATGCCATCATAGCTAAATGCACATCTGCAGGTGTCAAAAAGTATGCCCAGGATAGGAAACCAGATAAATCAGAAATAGCTCATAAGTTATGTTAGAATGGAGAGTAAATCAAGCGGGTGAAGGAGTCCTAATGCTTAAGTGCTAGATACGTTAGGCTTTATTCCAATAAAAACTGCAAGTAATTTATAATTTATTTCGCAGAACTATTTATAATTCACAAGAAACATGAAAACCCAGGTTCCTTCATACTCATGGCAAAAATTCTGCTTCAATGCTGTGACAAAACATTACTCCTCTTCAGGTCCCATATACTTTGAGGTCACCAATTTTATACGACTTGTCCACTTCATAACTGTCTTCTGTTTTCTTTACTATTAATCAATTTTCCAGAGATCAAATGTATCTCCACTCCACCATGCAAGAGCTCATGCCATTTTGATCGGTTATTAACACAGACACACAGTGTGAGATTACTTTTTCTTTTTTTTTTTTTTTCCTCTCTCGTTTTTGGCTCTATTATAGAAAAGTATAACTCTATCAACAAGCACACACAGCTCATCTATTATTTGATAAGCATACTGTTCTAATGGCCTACAATGTGAAAATTATCATAGTCTATGATGGGCCAGTTTTCTTTTCTAACCGACACAATCATCTTTAAAATGTAGTTTGTGTAGGCCAAGTAATATAGGTTGCTTGGAAGATTAATATATTTGATTTTTGACACTGGAAAAAGTCCTAACCATCTTTATGTCAATATCCTAGATGATTAGCTTGTTTAACAAAGCTATTTTGAAAGAAAAGTGATTCCTTGGAAGAATGTGTGGTTAAAAAGTAAGTTCACGGAGAATGTGAAAAATAAATTTCTGAGGTTTTGGAGTATTACACTATTACATTCATCTATAATAGCATCTACATACACATTCATTTCACTCAACATTACATAATAATCACATTAAAGTTAATAAAATTTGAAGATTAAAGTTTGATCTATCAATTCACCAAATTTATCATATTCTCAATTTCGATTATGAACTCCAAAACCATTAATTCCCAACCCTCAACCACGTAAATTCAAAATTCTCAACTCATACCAATTCTCATTTTATTAACAAAAAATGCATAACAAATAGTAGTTATAATAAAATCAAAGAAAGCAAAAACAAACCGAGAAGGACAAAAAAATCTTACGATAATATCCGTTTAAGTATTATTTGTGAGAACGACTGCAAATTGGAAAAGGAAACCACTGAAAGTAGGCGATCCGCAGCTGGAAAACCGAGCAGAACTGTAGAAGCTATCAAGCTGGGCGACAGGCAATAGGAGACTGGAAAATACAAAATACGCAAAGTTTGAACCCCGAACAAATGAAGCTAAGCGATGGTCGGTGACAACGCAGCCGGATTACGGATTACGATTGATTCCAATGGGATTTTCTGTTCTGCCAGATGAATCAGATGATCGGAAATCAGAAATGATTAGATATCGATTGGTTCCCCCGTTTGGATAATTGGATCTTGTTGGGCAACAGGCTTGGGTTTTGGTGTGGACTTGGTATTTACTTGGACCAAACTCAAAATTTTGGGCTAAGGTTAAGAAAGGGGCAAAAAATTATTTTTCAGTTATAATAGTATTTTTTTTTTTAAATAAACATCCTCCCGATGATATTAACCAAAATGATCTTTTGGATTTTAACCAATTATTTAAAACTAATATTACTACTAATATACTTTTTTAGCAGTGAAATTCGATCATAAATATAATTTTTCTAATAAAATCAAGAAGTTTGAAAAGTTTTCAGGTGAATAAGTGAATGAGAAAAGTGTTTGGAGATGGTGAAGATTGACAATCATTTCACTTTTTCCTTTTGTAGAGAAAACTTTCCAAGATCATGATTATATGTACCCATCAATTTGGTAGATTGTAATTCAATATATCACTATTAAAACTAAAGCATTATGTGACAACATGCTACTAGTTTATATCTTTTTATCTTCATTAATAATTGATATATACTTATTATAATTTTATTTAATAAATTAAATTAGAATATTATCATTTTGAAAAAAGGGGCCAATGAAAACTAATTATATGACTCAAATTTGACTTTTGATTAACTTATGGGTAAAAATAAAAATATAAGAAAAATAAAAGTTACAACAATTTTTTTTAAACACTTGGGATGAATTTGTACATATTAAGTTGTTTTGTATTCAATTGAATTGTCAAATATTTTATTTGAATTAGAAAGAAAGATAATAAAGTTATTTTATTCTCAAGGTCCTTATTCTGCAGTTAAAGTTGAAAATAAGTCCTTTAAATGTCAAGATTCTCAAAATAGGTCATCGACGTGTTGATCTTAAAAGTTGGATCCTTATTATGTCAATTAGTCATTTTAAATATACCTATACTTTAAATGATAATAATTTATTTATGTTAAGTTATTAATACCAATACACATTAAATAAAAGTATATTAGAAAATAAAATGCCATAGACACCACGGTTTTTTGTCATATCCAATAGTCGCATGAACTCCAACGGTTATAGTTGGTGAAACAAATGATATACTTGGGAAGGAACGATTGCCCGTGTGGGATAGTGGGAGAGCATGAACCAAGCCATATGGACAACCCTCTTTGGTTGATAAATTCAATTGAGAGAGTGAAAGTGAAAATGAAAGAGTTATTTAACTTGACCAGAGGTGAAATTAGTGTGTATAGTGGACTGTAATTTATAAATAATTAGGACTTATTTGTCATTTGATACAACTTTAAATTAAAAATTAATTTTCTTTCTCATCATTTTCAATTATTCATCACATTCATTTGGCAATTTTTTAAATATTTTTTCCATACATATAAAAATTATTTTTTCAACAATCTCCAATAAATATATCCTTTATCAGATCCTTAGGAGTTGATACTGTATTTTTTCGAGGCAATGGGGTTGTGTGAACCCTCAAAATCCACCTCAACCATGGTGCGACGTGATTGATCGATTAGTGGCGATTCTAACATCTGTTTACCGCTATATATGTATCATATCAATCAGCCACGATTAAACGCTTGTCAGGCAAGTAGACAAGTAAATTACTTGACCAGTTATTGATAGGATGAGGAGTGTCTAGTGGCCACGTTCGTGTGGCTACTGGCTAGTGCTATAGACAGGGAGGGAGTGTGGCCCTGGGAAACTTTCGCTTCCGATGTGGGGCCACTACCCAGTGACCTCAGTATTAATGCCACATAACGATACCTACTCTTATCTCCGAAATTATATTTCAAAATAACACGCTAACAGCCAGTAGAACATGTAAATTCTAATATAATAAAGGCAAGGAGAGACTGCCATGCAAATTCAAAAGCATTGAAAGTCTCAATTTGGAATAAAATTTCCCCTCCGACACAAATATTTTAGGTACAATCAACAATGCCTCTATAAATATCACCAGCACTTCCATCACTTGTCACACCTCCAATTATGTGGGAGAAGCAAGCGAAAAAACTGAAAGCCATGATAACGAATACAATAACCTTATCAGCACTTCAATTTGCCAGAAGAAAGCCAATCTTGTGCAGCCCCCAAGTCAGGTAACACAACAGCACCAGATTCCCGCCAAGTCTCAGCTTCTGGTATCCTAAATCTGTCCAACAATAGAGCATGCATCCCCACACTCTTTGCTGGAAGATAGTCTTTACGAAAGCTGTCTCCAATGTGCAGAACTTCTTCAGGTGCAACATTTCCAGCCCTTTCCAGGGCTATCTCGTATATCCTGGGGTCTGGCTTCTCTACGCCTTCCAGGCCTGAGAACACGCCGAAGTCCCACTCGGACCCCTGAATCCAGAAATTGCTGAGATTATACATCAACCTAAAGATTAATTTTCTTGCTTGAATATTAGTGGGGCCCATGTAAAGCATTTATCTAATGAATAGTATGAATGTCGAGTTGAGATTAAGGTTTGACTTTGACTTAGTAATACAAGTAAATTTTTAACAATTGCATGTTTACCTGATGTAAACCCAATGCAGGAAGGACTACATCCTGATACCGGTATTCTGCATTGCTTACAACTCCAACTGTCACACCCTGACCTCGGAGCCATCTCAAGAATGGTTGGGAATCTGGAAATACTATATAAGGTGCTGAAGAGCCGAAGGTACCATATATGCGTCTGAAAATCTTCTCAAAAGTCTCCTCGTCGTAGTCATATCCTGCCTGTCAGCACAAGATAAATGCTATTGAGAAAAACTAGTTTCTAGTTAGCACCTCTAAGGCTCTAACATCCCTATCCACAATCAGTAATCTTCTTACCCTGACAAAAGAATCTCGTACACATGTTTTCCACCAAACGATGTTGGGCATCTTGTCATGAAACCCAAAACACGGATGTTTTTTGGCCATCTCTGTATAAGCAAGTTTAAAGCCCTCGTGTACTCGTTTATAATCAGGACATGGCAGTCCTACAGATTTTGCAGCCATGCAGTAGTAGTCACCGAGCTCCCCTTTGTAAGCTATTAGTGTCCCAGTAACATCAACGGTAATACAGCGTAACTTTGGCAATAAAGACATTGTGAAGATGGCTGTTGCAGAATCCTTGAGCCCTCTGATCAATAGTTGTACGGGGTGGAAAATTGATATAATACAGTTGAAAAAGAACTTAACAATAGCAGAATCGTTGGCTCACTTTGAAATCCAAACACATTCATCAAGTAATGAATCCCTGAGGAAAAAAGTAACGACAGCATGGTCTATAAGCATAAAGCATACTTGGAAAAACAACAATCTAGAACATAGACATCATGATGCATGGTTCTTCAGGTGTCAACACTAGCAAGAAGGATACTTTATCAACAAACAGATGAAGCTTTGTTTCCTATAATAGAGACATCGTTAATGGTGAGACTACAATTTAGACATGGCATCAGTAGTCAATGACCAAACTTCAATTTCATCAACATCACCGTTCCTCACTACAAAAATATTTTGGGTGAAGGTTTTAATAACATGATCAACTTAAGCTCTAACATTAGACAGCAGAGCAAGTATCAAGTTAACCTTCCTCAATGCAAGAAGGGGGAAAGTAAAGCTGTAAACACAGTGATAGATTTCCTAATACTCAGATCCCACATGGACGAACAATCGAATGAAATATCCTACAATCACTAAGATGCATCATCAAACTGAGATGTTCTTGTGCAATAATACTAGCAAACTCGGGCTATTACCCCAACACTATTTGCATCAGCCATAGAAAGCTAAAAAGATGGATTGGTTAGAGAATTCATTAATATTTTATATTTTCTTTAGTGAATACCAAGGTAAAACAAAAAATCAACCAACATACAACTTTGGAATTAGATTATAATTAAGAATCTCTGGAAGAACCAAGGTGGGTATTCTTTGTGCATGTATAAGATAAAATGAAATAGAGAACATTCAAATCTATGGCATGAAGATACTGAAGCAACTCTACATAAGATAACAAAATGAATCACCACTGCAACTGATGCCAGAGGACTCTATTCAACTGAGTTCGTGATTATTTGTAGATGGTCGTTATTCCTGAAACTCTGGTGACTAATGTACTCTCCACTAAATGTCAAGAGTTAAGAGGGCATTTGTATAATGTGCATTGATGTGAAAATTGTTATTTCCACAGGTTTCTATTCATCAATGTAGACTGTCGAAATTATCTGATCTTTGTATAAAAGCGGAGCCGCCCTTGATTCTTTTCTGAATGCAGATAACAACAATACACCAAGCAATATATATAACAACATTAGTACAACTTAATATATCTCGAGCACCACAGTGCTAGAAAAATTATAAGAAACTTATAGAAGCCGATAAATAAGAGATCAACCTGCCACTGTCCAAGTAGATCCTACCCAAACAATTATGAATTCCAAAATTTCACTATCACTCATCTGGTCCCGGGGTTTCAGAAAAGCATCCAGGGTTTCATACATTTAGCAAAATAGTTAAAAACGAAATTGCCGAAGATAGAACCAATTGTAGAGCCTTCAAAAGCACAAAATCTAGCATCAGAGAAGAAATTACGTAGCTCAGCTGTTATTTTATTTCTCCAAAATAAAGTACATTTTCTTCCCCTAACAGAAACGTAATCCTAAAGAACTCAAGCACACTGTTGTCAATTTAATTTGAAAAGATGAAGCTCATGAGAATAAAGGATTTATGCATACCAGGAAGGTCAAACTCGTACAGGGTTGAGTTGTTTCGTCTGAATCGCCATTACTTTCGACGCTTGCTTCACGGATGTTACGTGTTGCTAAAGTATCAGTACTGGTTTCATCAGAAAAATACAAAGAAAACATATTATCTACACTTCAATTGGAACAAAAACGAACAAAATGAACAGAGAAGAGACACGAACAACAGTCAAATTTCAGAACTCCGCAGTGGACCAAGATCACAATTGCAGATGCTGCTAAAATAAAATGAAACTGAAAATTGACAAATGAAGTTGAAAATGCAAGAGAGAACCTCAGATTTGCACAGATTTGAACGGTCACTGTGGCTCATTCGATAGGGACTTCGGGTTGACTGTAAGTGAAAATTTGCGTAATTACCGTTCTAATCCAGCAATGAACATAGGTAAATTTTTTGGGGATAGATAAATAGGAGAAATATAAACAAAGAAGAATTGGTGGATCCGCCAACAACATCTCAAAACCGTGGGACCGCCACTCTGCTGTATGCCAATGGTTTCACTTGTCTGCGTGAGTTAAGGTAAAATTTATTCACGACATACACGCCCCCAAGAAATTCACTTGTCAATCAAGAAAAGAATTGATTGTGACGAGTAATAAGGAATTACTATTATTAGTAAGAAGAATCTTCGGCCACCAATATAAGTGCCATAATTAAGAAATTATCAATGGCATTTGAGGGCTTATTCGATTTTCGTTTTGAAATTTGGGATCAGATCTGGAATCATTGTGAGAGGAGGCTCAACAAGTTTAAAAATTTTACAGCGTCTGGTGGTAGTAGTGGCTGCCGATCAAAGTTTTGGCAATCATTTTGACCTAAAATTGTTGCCAAAACTTTGGCCGCCACCTGACCATTCTGATCGTCGGAAAATTTTCAAAATCTGGGCTCACCGCCGTCTTGATTAAATCTGTCAATTTCAAAACGGACATCGAATGGGCCCACAAATGGGCTTTGATGGTTCCTTAACTATGGCATTCATGTTGGTTCCTTAACATTATTGATATTAGTAAATAATAGTGTATTTGCAGTGATAGTTAACAATTTTTAAATAATTTCAAAAAATAAAAAAATTAAACTTGTTGGTAAGTGTACCGTCAAAAGAGGACTTAAAATTAGTGAAGAAAAGATATAAATAAATCAAATTGTAAAGAGCAAATTGATATTAAGTAGTAACAAACTACTTACATTGCTCGAGCAAACTAAAATTGCAGAATGAGTGTCGAATGAATCACGAGACAACAAATATGGTCAAAACGCATGAAAATACACTATTTTTGTCATTTATTTGGTTCTTATAATTTTATTATTAGATGTATTGTTCCTAAATATTTTAATTCCAACAATTTTGTAATAAAATTGTAGCAAGATTAAATTATCATGAACTATAACTGCATTTAAAATTGTCCATTTGCATTTTTCACATTTTTTTATTTATCTTGATTTCTCATTTCTTATTCAGACATGTCATATTTCTAAAGAAACCATTATCCATATTTTGTTTACCTCTTATTTATCGTGATGGCCTTCAAGTTAGATAATCCAAATGACCGCCTAGAAATCTTAATTTAAACCCTCTTTTTTTTTTTTTTTTTTTGTGTGTGTGTGTTAATATAAAGTTTCCAATATTAAATTTGACCTTTCGTTCTCTCAATATCTAATGACCAAGTCTGCTTGCTTGTAGTTTACGGGATTTAGTAAAAGGAATCAAGATGATTATTGATGTAAACAAGAATACAGGATAAGCTGCCTCCATTACACTGCCACATGGCATGAGGACATCAAATCTGTCCCTTCCACCCCACACCCATCTATGTAAGCTGGTTAACTACTGCCTACGTGGCACCAAAGACCACATCATCTCCTATAAAAGTGTTTTCTTCCTACCAACATACATATTATCAACACCAAATCTGCATTTTTTCAGAAACTCCACATTACATGCGAGCACCTCGTCCCTCAATCAGCCTCGTCTTCTCTGAACTTCGTCCTCAGAAATCTTTTCGCACGTGTCACTTCACTATTACTAGAACAACAATCTGTCTTGATAAATATCTAATGCCTGGATAACCTTCTCTATGAATAATTTACGGTGTAATCTGTACCTGCAGGAAAAGTATAATTAATTGAAGTGGAGGGTATCACTATCCTAGCTCAAATAAGATGCATTATGGCCGATAAGTCTGAGATTTACATACTTTAAAGCCGCTTCAAACGTCCTCCTAGCTTCAGGCATAGACTCTGTTTGATCAACAAAATCAAATCGTGAAATGAGGCACATACTTAGCATTGGTGACAACTGAAATCTATCAGATGAAATTTACCTAGGATTTGCTGGTCTTGCTTCGCAGTCGTAGGGAATTCTGCAAGCATTTTTTGGCATTCTTCTTGTAGCTCCTTAGCAGCTTTTCTTTCAATACTTGGTATAGGAGGGATGTCCCCATCTGACCAAGTTGGCAATGTTCGTGCAGCTGCTATGACTGCCCCGTCAACAAAGCCATCTTCGTTATTTGACAGTTTACCTGCTATCAGATATTGTTATCATGAAATTAATAACAAAATTAATTTCATTGAAGATATCACACATCAAAAGGCTCGAGAGAATGATTTTACTGTTGTGGTAATATTCTTCAGGAAGGCCTGATATATTGAAGGCGGACAAGAAGGAATCCAAATGAATCTGTCTGTCACCTGAGAAGTGGATTACATCCCAAGGATTCTGCAATAATAATGTAGATATATGAGAGGGTTTACGTCCAAAGAAACATTACTAGCAGGAGAAGAAGTACCAAAGCATGTATAAAAGGCCAACACTGACATCTCCAAACCATGTAATATCTCGATTATTCGAAGGTACAATATGTAAACTTCATTAGCCACAAAATTTGAGGTGCCAGTGCCATTTTTTTCTTCCTCAATTATATTTTGCCTCGTACATGCAACATTTAGATCCTCGGTGACTCTTGTCATACCTTCTTTCATAAGTATGACAACCAGATCTCTGCACCTTTACTGTTTGTACATTTATTGCGTCTTACTCCTTTAAAGCAGTAAATGAATTAACCAATAAAAGGGTTGTTTATTAGAATATTCAAGTTTCATGAGATGAGGATCAAAGCAGGGAATCAAACGTGATAGAACTAACACCAGAGCAGGTTTAAATTTTACTTATGAAAAAGCAGCTGAGAGAACATTACCACTGATGAAGAAAAACCGTATCTTTGCATGAACAAGTTATTCTTCTCCCCAGCCATGTAGTTTATAGTCATCTGCATATAAGCCATAGCAAGTATCACGACAGAGCATCAGAAAAAAATAAATTGGACATCACTTGCCTAAATTAACCTAAAGACATGTCAGGAAAACTATTTCCATCACCTCACCCTGAAGTGGCTCAACAGAATAGTAATAGCTTGTTTGGCACAGATTCTTCATGAACTCATTTTTCTCTAACATCATTTTCAACCGTCCAGTTCATTGATGTAACAACTTTTTCAAACTTGTTTAAAAATTTTCTTGACTTTTCAACCATTAATTCAATGAAGTGACACCGAGATTATATATGCGGGGAACTCATATTTTATCTTTTCATCCCCTCTTTAGTTTCTGTTTTCTGCATCTGGGAGCAATCTGGGTCATCTTCCTAACATCTTTAACTGCATTTCATCACTTCCATTTCAGACAACAAGAAAGCTCTATAACAGCAGTTGACAGCCAAACCTATTGCTATTGCCCTTGGGAAAGGAGGATTTAACATAATGATGCACCTAGATTCCAAAGAGCAGGTCTGCCCTAATCATAGTACGGTAATTAGTACATCTTGTATGTTAATGCACCAAGTTTGGTTTCATAACATAGCAAAAATGGATGTTAGTTGTTGACATTCAGCAAGAAATCTGAATGTGTTTCATTTATCACTCAATCATAGTTTGATAAAGAAAGATCCAGTTGATGCAGAAAACGAAATTCTTATTACCTCGTCTCCTTTTCTGATTTGTTGACCAGCATTTATCATCACCTCAAGCATACGGTCCTTGAACCGCCAATGAAAGAAGCAATTTGGCTGAAAGGAATGATTGAGCATATCTATGAAGATAAGAAAAGTAAGTTCAATCATTGACTGTTGTAGGGTAACCAAGATGAAGATTCTATACGTTCATCAAATTGCAGTGAACTTCCAATCGCAGGAAAAAACTAAAAAGAACAGTCAGTCTGCAATAATAGAACACAAGTAGATGAATACAGAAAGGCGCACCAGCATAAGGAACAAGCATATTTGCATCTTGAGTAAGGGCACCAATTCTGATTTGCTTGCTGATACACCGAGACTGTGCCATGCTCAATGCCCAAATGAATCTCTGTGGTTCCCGGGCAAGGCGTTTTATTTTAAGGGGCACGCCAGAATACTGACATTAAGGCAGTATTAAAACTAAACAACCACTTGCATAAGTTAAAAAATTTCATACAAAATAAGATTGCTCATTACCCAATTTTTTCCCCAAAATTCTAATGCTCGCTTCTGCTGTTCTCTAACAGTCGAAGCAAGATTCTGATCCTGCAGCTCGTGAAGGTCCTCCTATTGTGTGGAAATCACAGAGAAAAGAAAACGTCTCAGGCAACTAAACATGGCAATAAAAGCCGGGCAGACAAACTGTGGAAGACTTCATAATTGTATTCAAACAGAATTGGGCAAGTCATGACCAGCAAATCTTTGAAACTGTAGTAAAGAACCATATGATTAAGCAAGCCCCACATGTGATCTCCACAATCAATGACGGTAGGCCTACTTCAATTGCTTGACGACGTCAAAGACAATGGGAATTCCATGGAAAGAGTGAAAATTAAGAGTTTTTTGACAAGCATTTTTTGGGGAAGAAAACTGATTTTTTGGGGGAGACTGTTTGACTAAAAGTCCAGAATGTTATACGAAAATGTGAAAAATAGTATTCTATTTTTATGGTGTGAATTCCTATTTTTATAGTGTGAATGGTTAAGACTTAAAAATGAGCGGAAAAAAAAAAAACCATCATTAAAAGGCTCTACTGAACAAACACTAAATTTTATGGGAAACAGAGCCAGATAATAGGATATCAGGATGCTGGAAAATGGCCAAAGGCTCCAATTGCCGTTTTATGTCCTTGCAACTTGTTTTACAAATAAATTCAACAACATGAAATATTGCAACAAACTGGATGTATCCTCTGCACACTGCAACCTTGTATGGTAAGCTCAACCACTGCTCCAGTATGAGGCAAGGTTTCAAATGTGCAGAATGACCATAATAGTTTAAAGTTGCTAGAAACATCATTTCTATTTACCCCATAATTTTGGTACATGTAACTTGGGACACGAATGGTATGTACTTGTGGAGCTTTAGATATCGAAACATATATCACTTTGATCCCTTTCCAAGCAAAATGAAAGCGTGAATTCAGGTTATCAGTTCACAACATCTAATATCTTCCAGACCACAAGGACTCTTACAAGCCAACTAGAAGAATAATGATGCTAAAAGTATGTGTTAAACAGTAATAAAATGGTATGTAGTGTTCCACTGAAATGAAGACCTCTGTAGCTAGAAGCAAACTAGTGCATTCATCAGCACTGGGTAAAAAGTCGCCATACAGCTGCCAAAAACTATCCTTGCAATCAAACGCATATAAAAGAAGACATGCCAACCTCAGGTCCCAATCTGTCTGCCATATAAGATAAAAGGTAAATGCGAACTTAGCATGACTGAGTATACAGATTAACTTGTTAAGAAGCCCTGGAATACCTCAAACAATAAAGAACAATTGTCCGATAGATATAATGATGCAAAATCGTCAGTCAAAGAATAAAAGATGCATGATCACATACTCACCTCGGGATTGGTAGAGTTGATAATGTCAAATATGGGATGGCCAATTGGTATGATATCTGGGAAAAACATCCAAGGAAGTTTCTGACTTATTGTCAACATCAATTCTAATGGAATCTCCATGATAACCTGCACAGCCGGAATGAGATGAATTGTTGAGCATGAGCAACTGAAGGTGGAATTTTTAAGTTCCACGTTGTGGTCAAGACAAAACAAAACATATCCTGGAGAACATATTAAACAAGCAAACACTTGTAAAGTCTCAAATGAGATGGAAAAAGCAGACCGTACTCTTGCTCTACGACGGGGCTCAACATCTTTGGAAGCAAATACTCCAAATCCGTCAGGACCTTCTCTGAATTCAATTCCATAGGCCCGCATACTTTTAAGATATCCTATCTTGTAGAAATCTGGGTCTGCTGGCTCCAACTGCATTTAGTTATAACGTAAGGGTTGCTATCTTTTTCTATGTAAGAGTCAACACGAAGACAGTAGAACTATTGAGCAAATGAATAGAAATTAAACATATAAAAATGTTGTTAAACCATGAAGATCTCAATGTAATCCTCGGCCAAATAGGAAGTGTATGGACCAAGTCTCGGGCAGCAATGTTCACAAAGAAGAAGTCTTGAATGGTTATTTTCTGCAAGTTTGTTATTTCTATTTCTGTAGAAGTTTGTTTTCTCCTACTTCCATGCATATAAGTTGTTGCCATAAGATTAGGAAGAGTCTTTAAGAATCTTTTGTATTTAAACTCTTTTGAGGAATAAAGACAGCAATCAGCAAACCTGCGCAATCAGCAAACCTGCAAAACCTTGTGGTCTGTTCTCACCCAAAAAGAGCAATTTTTTCTTATTTCTTAAGCTTTGACTGGGACCTATATTGGTATTAGAGCTTGGCTACTATGGGGACAAACAAAGAACAGATTGAAGCTTTAGAATCAAAATTCAGCAGCATGGAGCTTGGGGTGACTGATAAGCCGCATCTGGTAGAAAAAGGCATCAGCCAACTATCAGATGCTTTGCTTTTCTCAACCAGAAACAACGAATAAACATAACAGCGAAGCCATTCTCTAAGAAATCGAACAGACCAAGACTGAAATTTAGCGGCGCTCTCTTCCAAGATAGCAAAACTCAAATTTCCACGGTATTCCGGCTATGACACAACTGAATGGTTTAACCTTATTGAACAAATTTTCAAATTTTAGGGTATCACCCGACAGACAAAGGTGTTGATGATATGCTCGATGAACTACCTGGGCCATCTTTCTACCAAACTTGATCCATGGGCTAGCTACCATCAGTATGAGTAAACCCAGCCAATATTCATAGAACTACCTTTCATACTCACGTGGTCATGATCAATATCTTGTTACACAGTTTTGGTTCTTTGTAATGCACATCTACTTTTCAAGGAAATATGAATTCCTTATTCCAGCCTTATCAGGTACCTCCGTAAATTCATTCTAGTATTCTTTGACTATATTTTAATCTATAGCCCGAATTGGAACGTGCATCTCAAACATTGTAAGCAAGCTTTTGAAATTCTGAAGCAGCACAAATTCTTTCTAAAACTTAGTAAACGTGCATTTGGACAATAAGCATTAGAATATGTGGAGCATATTTTAGCTGCTAAAGGAGTCAAGGTGGACTAAAACAAAATAAAATCCATGCTTGATCAGCCTCGGCCTTCTAATGTTTAAGAATTGCATGCTTTCTTAGGTCTCAGAAGTACTATTGCAAGTTTGTTAGCAACCGTTGGATCTTGGCTCGATCACTCACTAATCTACTAAAGAAGCTAAGACCTGCCTCAATCTCCTCAAGCAAGCAATGATTTCCACTGACCCTTGTTATGCCTAATTTCCAGCAACCCTTCACTCTTGAATCTGATGCTTATGGGGATAGAATTGTCACCCAGGAAAGCCCATTGCCATCACGAGTCGAGCTTTGGGAGCATCGAAATTAGCATGGTCCACATATGCAAAAGAAATTTTAGCAGTCAAGCAATACGAACTTGGTGACCTTATCTAGTAGGGTGAATTCCACATCCAAACCGATCAAAGGAGCCTCAAACACTTACTCAAGCAACATGTGGTCACACCTAAGCAACAAAAAAGGGTCCCAAAGCGTCCAAGGGGTTTGGCTCGGTGGAGAGGCACCCCTTACCAGTTTGTCCCGGGTTCGAGACAACCCCACCCCACCCCCAACCCCTATGATCCCCAATTTGTACTTAAAAAAAAATGGGTCTCAGCGCGGCTCAGCTAGCATTCTAAAGGAAATGGTCTTTAGAACAAATTCAGACTTTAAACATAAACCTTTAATGTTTGTCAACAGCGACGAATTTAAAACACCATTGTCAGATGACTGTTAAAATTGGCTAAAGTTCGTATAAGTCATGGCGTTAACAAAATGAAATCAACAGGTAAAGGCTTGTATGGCCAAATAACACAATCAAACTGCAGATAAAGGTTTGTATGGCCAAATAACACAATCAAACTGCATTAACAATGTTCGTTTGGTCATCAAAAACAAGATAAAACGAGAAAGTTAGACCTTGGAAGCTGGAGTGTCTTCGGCTTGGCGCAATGACAAATCAGCAGAGGTCTCTGCATCTGTAGCCAAGACAGCATTAGGAGATTTCATCGGTCTGTTTCTCGTATTACATAGATTAATATGCTGTAGCTGCATATTTTTCCATGATTGCTGCAAAAAACAACTAATCAACCGCCAAATTTCTCATATTTAAAAATAATAGTAAGGGAGGGAAAAGTGGGGTTAAGTAGGAGAGGGAAGGAGGGAGTTAGTGAGCGAGTGGCGGACCTGCCGGTGATGATTGAGGGTGAAAGAAATTGGTTGCTGAAGAAAAGAGACAGCCATGTGCGAAATGAGAGACGAGCTCGCTCGCTCTGAATCTCTGGTTGATCCTTTCGAGCCTTGTTGGTAGTGTTGGGGACGAAAAGGTTATCCAGTTATGGCTTGGCTTTCACCCGAATCACGAGTTCTTTTATGGGTGCGTCTAAATACACCCAATGAATTTCTTTCTGCGATTTTTTAAATTCGAATCACGCCTCGTTAAAAAAAAAAATTTGCGTTAAGCTCCGAAATGGAGCGACGATAAATCGACGTTAAGCTCCATTGGGGCGAGCGAACTCCCATTGGGGAGTTCGCTCGGTGGAGCGAACGGCAAATAATCGGCATTACGGCTGCGAAACGTTTTTAAAATAAAAAATAATGTCTGAAAAATTTTTATAATTATTTTCATGAGTAATTTCTTTAAATTTTTAAACCATTTAAAGTTTTTAATAATTATATTAAATCGAATCGGATAAAACCAAATTCTTATGTAATAAAAAATTAAAATTCATCATAGAATAGTTACAAAAACACAAAAATTCGTCAAAATAATTGTAAAAGTGGTACCAAAAATTTTAAATTTTTAATAATTGTATTCAATACTAATAAGATAAAATGCAATTATTTTATTATTAAAAAATTTTAAAATTTATCGTCAAATGGATTACAAAAAACTTGAAAAAATTTGAAACTACTCAGACTAATTTGAACAAAAATTATAATAAAAATTACATCTACAAGTTTTGGCATTCCATTTGGCGATAAATTTTAAAATTTTTAATAATAAAGTAATTACCTTTTATCGATTAGTATTGAATACAAATATTAAAAATTTAAAATTTTCTACCACTTTTACAACTATTTTGTGAATTTTTGTGTTTTTTATAACTACTCTATGATGAATTTTAATTTTTATTACATAGTAATTGGTTTTATCCAATTATAAATATAATTATTAAAAAAACTTTAAATGGTTTAAAAACTTAAAGAAATTACTCATGAAAATAGTTATAAAATTTTAAACAAAAATTTTTTGGTACATTATTTTTATTTTAAAAAAAGCGTTAAGCTTCCACAGCGAACGCCAAAATAGGCGTTCGCTCCACTGGGAGCGAACTCCCAAATGGGAGTTCGCTCCATGTGGAGCGAACGCCGACAAATCGGCGTTCGCTCCATTTGGAGTGAGCAATTTTTTTTGCGAGGGCATGGTTGGAATTTTAAAAAAAACTGGGTGCAGAAAGAAATTCTCTGGGTGTATTTAGCCGCACCCTTCTTTTATTTGACCGTTAATGGTAAAACTGTAAGGGTATGATTGATTCAACTATTTTTTTCTAGAAAACTCATTTTTAAGTTTTTTTTTTATTTTTGGCTATTTGATTGTACTTTTTTTTTCTGAAAAATATTTTCTAGTTTTTTCTCGATTTTCGTTATTTTCCTTGTTTTGAAGGAAAACGTTTTCCTTGAGAGGAGGTGGTTTTTATTTTTCGAGAAAAGTTTAGCTTTTTTTCTTTTTGTTTTGAATTGACAATTTACTTTAACCATAAAAATAAAGAAAATGATTAAATTTCATTAAAAAAACACAAAAATAAAGAAAATAATATCATCTTCCAACTTTCAAATTAATCCAATCAAATACCTATAACTATTATTTTCCCTGAAAAACCTTTTCTCGGAATTCATTTACCCGGAAAATATTTTCCTTCCAACCATTTTTCGGGTTTGCAATCAAACACACCCTAAAATATTGGCAGTCCATCGAATCAAACTACTCACATCTACGTCTCTATATCATATGTATTACAAATTTATAGAAATCTACTATTATTTGTAAAGCCACCTTTGCAAGTTGATTACACATCCAAAAGGTTTTAGAGAATATCTTCAAATTGTTTGAAGATGATAGGAGCTACTAGCAAGCAATTTGGCAAGTTACACCTGGAGATTCGTCGAACTTGGAAAGTGTTAACTCATGCTTCGTTGTATCTTGGTTGGAAAATGGTTAGATCTAAGCAAGCATGAGTTGGAAATGGATAAGTGCGAGTTGGAAATGTATGCTAGTTGGATTGTGCAAGTTGCAATTAGAGATTAAATGAAGATAATCGCCAAGTCTAGAATATATAGAGTTCAAAACTGAATCAAACACATTTTCGGTCGAGTCAAAGATGTTGAGTTTGACCAATCAAAGGAGGTGATCAAATGCGGTTTAATTTTCTTAACGGCTAAGAGATGAACTCTATAAAAAGGCTGGTTGCTTCATTTCATAGATATGCGTTTTGATATGTCATTTTGAGTGAGATGAGATAGATGGGAGAGCATGGCTGGGTTAGTGACATAAGAGATGCCATAAGATTGATGAGTAGCATACAATTGAGAGCTACCACCAAGGTATGCTATGGGATGGTGAGTGGTAATACACCATTGATAGAGATGTGCAATTCAAGATAATAGAGAGAAAAATTGAGAGGAGAGATAGTTGTTGTGAGAGAAAAATATTGGTTCTCTTAGTATTTTCTACTACTTATATTATCTTATATTACAAGAGAAATTAGTTATTGTTATCTCCTTGTATATAAAGAGAAGTTATATTCTCTTACTATAGTGAAATACATATATTCTTGTCCATGGTTTTTACCTCTACTTAATTTGGGGGTTTTCCATGTAAAATTCTTGCGTTCATCGATTTTTCAGTTTTCTCATTTCAACTTACGTTGCAAGGTAGTGCTCCGTTTCACTACGATCCTAACATCTACAACATTCAAATTCAAATTTATTGGCGGATACGGTTAAATATACGGCGAAAAATTTGCAAGATCACACGACATTGACCCTTTTAAAAGTTACTTGTTTTACAAATAAATAAGCTATTTGTTATTAAAAATAAATAACTTTTTTTTAAGCAAAAAATAAATAACTTTCAGTATAAGAAGAATTGAATAATGAGATTATACTTATATTGAAACTTTCGATAAATAATATAAAATGCAACAAAAAAGTCACATTTTTCAAATTCTTACACGTATATTTCACCATTCAAAAATATGGTCATCATAATCCTCCATTTGTAAGGGAGTATAAATTCACACTCCAATAATATAAATTTTCATTTTTTTATAATATAATATAAATTTTCATAGTAAATATATATTGGTGAAATAGGAAGGAAGATAGATTTCTTTAAAATAATAAATATGAACATACACGCTGATGCAAATAAAATTTTTTGGAAGACAGCATATAATGATGAAATTTATGGAAAATCCTACAAAATAATATCTTTTGTACAGTGATGTTAAAAATAATTATCCATCGTTTGCTGTGTTTGTTTAATGAGTAAAGGCACATAAATGATTTAGAGCAATCCTAATGTTGGGTGGAAAAAGTAGGGGAAAAAATCTAAAGTGACAAAGGGAGGAGAAAAAAACTAAAGGAGTGGCCAAATTTGGCCCCTCCTTTAGATTTTTTCCCCCTAACATTATTTAGGATTATATGAAGGGGGCCAAGAACCCAAATTTGAGTTTTTACCCCCTAACATTAGGATTGCTCTTATGAACGTATTGTTCTATACCAAAATTTAAAAATTGTTCGTGAATTACGGAGATAAAAAGCCATAGACTATTATTGGATGTTGGGATAAAGAATTTGAAACACCAAATTAAAAGTTTCCGTAAAGAGAATGGAGAATATACATATAGATGAATTTGAGGATACTTGGAGTGAGGAGCTCGGAGCTCTTTGTGTGTTGATGCTTATTGGGCTACAGAACTCAAATCTTTGACATTTTGATGGGATTGTTGTATCGCATACTTGAAAAAACAAATTAATACTAATTTTACTCGAGAAAACAAAAAGTTCACAAAATATCATGATTTTATTACTAAAATGTCTAATTATTAATAGCTAATACCAAGAATGTCCTAAAATAATATTATTAACCAAAATGTCTAAATTTAATGTATTTGGACCATTGTAACCTCCATGCTCTCTTTCACATCATTAATTATACACATATCATATCACTATCAGCAAAATAAATACTTGTACTTTTTGTCTCCCAAGTATTGAATTTATATTCCCAAAAGAATATCTTTATGTCAATACGTATATGGTTAATAAGCAAATTTATTGTTTGAATTTTGCATTTAATAGTGTGGAACTAGCGTGAATGGTGGAAGTGGGTAGAGCATAGAAGAAAAAAGAAGAGAAAATTAGACATTTATTTACGATGGCATTGTCGGCGGTATCGATTACGGAATATATGGTTGAATGAAATTCATTTTCGGACTAGGAAACCTTCTACACAGTTGAACTAACAAGTTCACATCTAGACAATTCATCTATAAATGGTCCAGATGCCATATTGTTACTAGAGAGATGCAGATAATTTGCAATTCTCGATAGTTGAATTGTTTAGAACCTGAAGTTATCTTCATAGTTAGATAGTTGAACTATCTAGCTAGCAGAAGTTGATAGCACAAATACTTAAATTCAAACAATGTAGATAATTTTCTATTCTCGGCGGTTCTGAAATGTGCATTTTATTATTATATAGATGACATTCACATGCATTTTTTATTCAACAAACACGATCACTCTCGCATTATTTTAAATTTAAGCATCTATTTATAGGGGTAGTGTGAAAGATATCAAGTATGGAATAGATGAATTTAATGTCCTAAACAACTATGAAACAATCTGCACAATTGAACTATCTAGTATAAGTATACCATCTAGACAGTTCACATATCAACATATGAACTGTTTAGATGATGTACTCTCAATAGACAAATCTCGACAGTTGCCATTCTCGACAGTTGTCATCCAGACAAATATCATCTCATTGATGGTTCTTTTCTACTTTCAATTCAACACATAACTGTGTGGATAGATATATTTAAACATGGACATGTCTAGACGGATAGAACCATATGCACAGATGAACTGTCTAGACAATGCATTTGTCTGCATAAATAATTGATAAGTGCAATTTATGCACTTATTTAGGCCTCTTAAACTATGTGTTTTTTTTTATTTTTAATTAATTTCGCATCTAATTTAGCGATATTTGTTTCTATTTTAGGGAAAACTAGGAATTGAAAAAAATATTACAACTTTGGACAAAAATGGACACAAATCAAAGTTTGAAGAACTCAATTGGAAGAAATAAAAGTTGGGGGAGGTGAAGAAAAATCAAATGGGAGCCAAATTGAAGAAATCAAAAGTTTGTGGACTCAATTGATCAAATTTAGAAGTCGAGGACTTGCCCTGCAATTAAACTGTGAGGACCAAAATGGAATGGGGCAAAAGTTGCATCTGGTAAACCATGCGGTCGCACGCGCGATCGCATGCCTTTGGAAATTTATAACCATGCGATCGCATGCGCGATAACATGGTTATATCGGGCAGATCCGCAGAAAACTTTCCAAAACTGATTTGGACTATGATTTTTTGGGCTTTCTTACATCTATTAATACTGATTTCGACCTAATTCATGGGGAGGAGGTCAGAGAACACAGAGGCCACGAAATTGAGAGAAAAAATTAGGAGAATTCTTGGAGAATTGAGGAGGAAGTTCATCATTGAAGATCCAAATCAACTCATCAAGTTCTACCGGATTATGGCTTCCTTTTATTGTTTTTATTCTTACTTTTACAACATGTTAGGCTAGATTTTGAGTAGCATTAATGTTAGATGAAGCTTTTCGATTGATTGTTATTTTTGGATTATTGAATTGACGTTACGACGTATATTTACCGTTGAGTTTTTAATATTGATTTATTCATTCATAATTGCTCGATCACCAGTTATTAAATACTTGTGACTTGTCTTGTGAATTGAGAGATCCTTGATAAGTTAGACCAATATATTAGAAACCATAGGGTCCGATCGGGGACGAGAGTACTCCGGTGCTTTATGTTACATTCCTACGTTTTCTTAATGCCTGTTAATGCATTTGTGTGTGTTGATAATTACCATAGAGATATAGGTAGTTTGCACGCATGAATAGGTTGAGCTCTACTCGAGAGAGATTGCTCGATAAAATTGGAAAACGGTATTCAAAAGTAAATTACGTTGTCAATTTGATAATCCGAATAATAATTAGAAGAAAAGTGGATTCGAAGCCTTGATGCTCGTCTTTTCTCGTTCTATTAAATTTCGCCATCGTGTTTAGTTCAATTTAATTTTCTAATTCTCGCTTTTTATAATTTTAACTTATTTTAATTGTTAGTTTAGTTTTAGTATAAAAATCTAATCTTTGATTAGTTTCGGTTAAGGCGAGCAAAAATTAAACGAATTTACTATCAGTCCTCGTGGGTTTGACACTCTACTTTCCACTTTATTACTTGTTGACGACCCGTGCACTTGCGGTGTGGATTTATAAGCAATAATAATCTATCCGAAAAGTTCCATATTGTTTTCATTAAGTGCATACATGAATCTTGTTTAATTAGGAAAATATTTATGTTGTTGCAATATGACTCATAATTTACGTTTGTTAAATAAGAACTAAACGAGCACTCATTCTTATTTGAATGAATTTGGGGAAGATAAATTCATTTTTGGGAGACAAAAAGTGCAAATATTTATTGTGATAGTGATAGAACATGAGTATAATTAATGAGGTAAGAGATGACATGAAGCGTATTATGGTCCATATACTTTAAAACTAGACACTATGGTAAATATTTTTGTTTGAGATATGTTTGGAGTAGTAACTTTTATTTTAGACATTCTAGTCAATCCCCGTCATGTTTCTTTGTAACTCTATTGATTTGTTGTGTTACTTTGTTAATATGATATTTGGATTAAGAATAATAAACAGATCCCAACGATGTGAGGATGCAATAGTGGAAAAAAGAACAGATCTGAATGGTGCGATGCGATGGCATAATCTTTCCTTCCTAGCAGCTGCATTAGTTGATGGACATGGCGATCGGCTGTGGCGTCTGAATAGTGTTGTTAGAGTTAATTGTGTAGTTCTAATTTCTATGATATGAGTATGTTGAGTTTGGGTATCTATGAAAAATAAGTCTTCCAAAACACTAAATATAAAATGTACTTTTAAAAAAACCAATTAATTGGTAAAGTGCCATGTTTACTATGTAGGTATATAATTATGCTTATTGTAACTACGAGTTAGCCAGGTTCCTCAATCCACTTAACTGTGGGTTATTTTTATTTTTCATTTGAAAAAGACTGCAAAATGTAACTCCACAACCATCACCTTTTTTTTTTGAAGGATAACCATCAACTTATTTATTTTACCCTCATTTTACACATATATATATCTGGAACCAAAAAAGAAGGGAAGGGGGGCATCTCTAATGTTTGAGATGTACACACTAGTCATTGGTATCAAAAACTATTTAACAGTCATCTTTGGCTGAGTGGCTGACCATGAGATATAGGCAACTTCTAGCTCAGGTTCTGGTTCTAGTCGAGCGAACCTTAGACTGACGATGAATTTTGTCGAAGAGGCTCGACTTCTTCATGATGGACAACTTGATTCTGGTTGCTATCGAGTGGCATATACTGCGACATGATAGCCATGATCTCCGAGTCCATATAAGACTGCATATTGCATGCAAGAAAACATCAGATGGACTAAATGATAACATGTAAAACAACAATGAATGAAACCAATCGATATTACCAAAGACTTACTCGTAGTCTATATTTGTAGAAAACGTAACCCGCAACGCAAACACCCACCGCAACGGCTATGACCAGGAATGCAAGGAAGCGCCCGAATTTCGAACTATTCCTGTCTGTACACAAATAGTGTATAACTTGTTGAAGATTTGTAATGTCTTTTATTAGCAACATTTGGGTGAATTTAGATCTGTTAGATCTGTTGTTCCTGTTATTGTCACATCCAATCAAAATATTCTACATACAGAATATAGTATAGATGTGGGGAATTCTGATTTGATGGAACAGCTAAAGAGACAGCGGATTGAGGCTCTGCTTACCAATACACATATCATGCTCTATTATATAGATTTGATCTCCTTTACACTTGCAGTCGTATCCGCCCCATGTGTTCTTACAACTGCAGTCATCGCATTGACAGGCGAGGCCTTTTTTACATTCGTCAACATCTGGAATTGATAAACAGACAACATTAAACCTCAAACATCGTATTGAAACAAACTACATTAGAAAATAATGATGTCCAATTACCTTCACATTTATGACCATCCCCTTGAAAACCATATGGACAATGGCATCCTGATAGGTCAGATTCCTGTTTTGCACAAGGGGAGTAATAAATTGAAAATCTGAAGAACAAGAAGAAGATGAATGGAAAGGGATAATGCTTAATTTCACTGAACTGAGCAGGCTGAAAACGATGTCCCGTCCTTAGTTTCCGTCCAACAACCTCCATTGTGTATCATACACCTTCCTGGTCCAACACCTGCCAATCAAATTAGTGAGTCGATGAAACAACGAAGAAGGGTACTAAGTAAACGAAATTCAACGGAGCGAGATAGATTATGTGATAAAGGTCGGAAATTATGTACCTTGACACGACGTGTATCCATCTCCGACGTACTGAATTCCATTCACCAATGGGCACTGGCAAACCCTTCCCCTAAATGTATCCTTCAGTAAAGACAATCGAGCGTGTGAATTCAGTAATGTGGGTTAGTTAAATTAGACGACATAATCAGAGGGATAAGAATTGAGACAGCAGATTTGGACTCAAATACCAGTGCTCGGATACTATGTTTCATACCTTGCAAGCAGATATGTTCGACTTCGGAAGACTCCAACATCCACCATTGTTTTCAAGACATTCATTCGTTTCAAGATCTAACGATTAAACACAGTGTAAGCAAGATTTCAAGTATTTCATCTATATTTGATGGTGTAATTAGATCATAAAGGATGCACCGTGACTCAGGCAAATCGGAGGATCGGCCGTCTCCTTAAATCCAGCGCATATCGCCTTCAACACAGCTGACCGCTCTAATTTTCCTGCAAAATTTTCCAATACTCATTTTCAACAACACATTTTAAGAAGCGCATTACAAACAACGATATGAACTAAGATTATATAGCTTCAAACCTCTGTACTGAACATCATTGACGACCAGCGTAGGCAAGATGGTAACATCACCACGCGATCCTCGACCAACCTGAACATCTTGTTCAATCTTCAACACTTCATTTTCAGCATCAGCTTCAGGGTCACCCATGCACTTATCGATTTTCTCGACTGGCAAATCTAATACACGAAAACGCATAAAGATTAAAGACTCTGCATTAGGTTGAATTTCAGATGAAGAATCTGAAACTAACAAAGACACTTACTGAGTGATTTCATAACCGATTTAGCACAATCTCGACTATATTTCTTCTCCTTCATCGAACATCTGATATGAAAATCCGTCACATAATCCCACCAAATCCACGATCGACCACTTTCATTTGCAACACGGTGAACACAAAGCTGCCGTAAATTCTCAATCACAATGTCCTTTCCCGAATACCCCTCTCCGAAATTCTCCTCAGGATCAGGGGCACAATATCGCCCGTGGTTTATACATTGAGACTTACATTGATTGCTGAGTACAAAAGCATGAGGGCAATACCAAGTTATATAGTGTGGAGTAAACTGCGTGTAACCTCCTTTCTCGAGTATTTGAGCATGTCCTTTGAAGTTTTTTATGAAATTCATCTGCTCGTCACAGCGAACTCCACATTCGTCGTTGCTGTTTGTCCAGAGTTCGTATTCGACGCGTTGATCTGGATGTGGCATTGACTCTGTCCAGTCGATTTTGATGACAACTTCGTTGCCCTTTTTTATGGCGCTCTTTAATGTGTCGCCGAACGATCGGTCGATTAGAGCTGAGGGGATTCCGATCTTCTCTATGTAGCCGTCAGCGTCGGAGCTCTCTTCAGGAGAATCCATGGTGATCAGAGGCTCGTCTACGTTGTCGGCGACTAGAACTGCTGCAGCGCCTGCCTGCTGCCCGTTCCACACCTTCAAAGCAAAGTAGCATTCTGGAAAAATAATATCATTGTCAAACAGGTTTTCACTTAATTTCCCTCTTTTTTTCCCTTTTTTTTCATAGACAAATGATCGCTTGTTCATGTTTAGGCACATGAGATAATCGTGTGTTTTAAAAGCATTTTTGGCGGTCATTTATGGTTTAAAAGCGTGAATTATTCTTTGAATTTTGAATGTTTTATTAATAATCACGTTCACTTCTGATTATTTCAATTGTCCACTCAAATGAAACACAAGCCTTGTTTGAAGTCCACACAATTTTTATGTGGTAATTTACCATACTCTAATAAGAGTGCCAGCCCCCCACTTTCACATGGAGCATTATGGTCTTTTCCCACTAACCCTATTAGGGTGTCGTAATGTGGCATTAAAATTGTGTGTATATCAAGTATTTTCCTTAAAACATTTTGCAAAGAGGACTTTAAGTTCAAAGTTTTAGAACTTTGCGGACGCAATCGAACAACATAAAAGACAATTTGCTGTAGATGTATTGAATATAACAATATCTCCTATCAATCATTGTTAAGATATCATCGTATAAGCGGCGGGTAAACCATATGTGGTTTCATGTGTTTTCACAAGAAACTGCGTGTGGTTTGCCAACGTTGAAACTAAAAATGGTATCAGCGCTGGTACTAGATCATTTCCAATGGTATGAGTATCGAGGGATCATAGTAGACCCTATACACTCGTATCTTTTATTGGTAGGATAACATGTCAAGTTGTCAACTGTTGGTAGGATAGGAAATTCAGTATTAAACAACCCAAGCATAAACTAATAATCGAAGGTGTGACTACTGGTATTTATTATTAGTCTATATCAATAAAATAATAGGAAGTAAAGAAAAGGGTATAACCTCCACGATCAAGGAGAAGAATGGTGGGGCGAGAGGTCTTTGACTTGAAGGGCTTATCGCCATCAAAGGGAGAGCAACCAACAGAGCCTTTCTTGGGATAAACAACAGTACCCACCATTGATCCTCCATAATCAGGCACCCCAAAGTTACCGATAGCAGCATCGTGCTTCGACCGCAGGTCGAACGGGGAAACAATACTCACACTGCTTTTCTCCACGATGAATCTCGATTCCACGGTGTAAAGAAAAATCGATGCAACTAACAAGAACAGACTAGGCCTACTAGCCATGTCTGATATGTTGGTTTAGTGACAAGAAATAGAATGGCTTCTTTCTTGTGAAGATTGTGGAATGAGTTGAGAAGAGAGGGGAATAAGGAAGAGAGAGAGAGAGAGAGGGCGTAGACTTTGGCTTGTGGTCTACTCTTGAGATTGGTTGCATTGTAAACTTCTGGTAAACGAGTCATGACGTAAAAGAAAAGACAGGAACACAAGAAGGGGTGGAAGTTGGAAGGAGTCTTACCAACTACCTCGAATGCAACTTCCAACTAGACCTTTCTCTCTCCTCCTGAGTTTGGTTAAAAATTGAAGGAAAAAAAATTATGAAAATCAGTGAAAAGTAATATATATATTTGTTATAACAAATATGAATTAAAAAAGTATAAATTATAGTAATTGTGGGAATAGTTTTGCTAATTTGACAAAACTAACTTATCTTATCGATATTTTTTTCCTCTCACCTCGAGGTTAATAATAATAATAATAATAATAATAATAATAATTTATTTCAAATCTCTACATAAAATTTATTATTTTTGTCTTGGGTCAAGTCAACTTACATAGGTGGTCCGGTTCCTTTACCATCTCTTACTCATATATGATTAGCTTGACTCTGGCCCTGTTCGTATATGATGGGTTAGAATATCTCCAATAGCCTTTTTATTTTTAAAGCGTATATTCTATTAAATAGAAAACAGCTTTAAATCTAAAGGGTGAAAATTTTTAAATACTCCAACAAGCTCTTTATTTTTAACTCTTTATTTAGGTTTTTTTATAGAAAAGTTATTATTTTATCTCAATTTTAATTAATGATAATATTTTTAAATATTAATGACCAATAGAATTAATTGTAGATTGTATTATTTAAGGAGTGAAATTTTGAAACTTGTAATCATTAAATTATAGAGAGTGGGTTTGGCCAAATTTAGAGTGGGTTTGGCTCTCTAAATTTGGAGAGCAAAATCCACTCTCTAAACTAAATTTGTAATTTAAAGAATTTGTTGGAGTGAAGTTTTAGAAGTTAACTCTCTAAATTAAAGAGCATATAATGTTTAAAAAGTTTGTTGGAGATGTTCTTAGGCCAATATCGAATCCTCATTTGGATTAATCACAAAATCTCAGAGTTCACACCAACAAATGTCTCGTGCGACCAACAAGAAATACATATAGTAGCACTATGTAAAAATCTCAAGAGACGGTCAAGAAGTCACAACAGTATCGTATGAGATCACATATGCCTGAGGGAGTCTTGAAATAAAGCACAACCCGAGAAATGTAACAAAATAGTATGCTTTTGATTAAAAGGGAGGAGCGTATGGAAGAATTAAAAAATCACTCTTTACAAATCCAAGCCGAGAACAGACCCTATAGCGCTAAACGCCAAACGGCATAGCAAGAGGTTCTATGGTGGAAAAAGCTATCCCCGGAAAATTGAGGCTGCCTATACTAGGACAGAATAAATAAATCTTGTGTACAATGTATATGGGTTGATAGATAGTTGATTATTATTTCACTAACTAATGATAATGATTAGTTGACTTTGATTCCTTCAATCCTTCCTCCATATGAACCTACAAAAGAAAATGGGAATCCATTGTTGGTACACCAACGGCTGACCCTCAAACAATAAACAAGATTCCATAAGTTCATATGAATAATGAAATTCAAAGATGAGATATAAACATACGACACTTCAAGTCAACATTCGCCGGGTTTCTTAAAATGGTTTTGATTACAAGAAGTTGAAAGACGGATTCGCTCTTTTGTTTACAATCTGTTGACGAACACGATCTTCTATTCCTTAAGAATTCAAAACTAAATAGGTGAATTACAACCGAAGCTAGATCAGCATAATAATTATAGGATAATGAGGCGACTTTGGGATAGTCGACAGCACCAAGCATACCATTTGGAACGTGCAGTCCTACAAAATCATATGTTCTTCCTTCTGATTTTTCCCTTTCCATGGCCCTTCTTTTTTGCAATCTTGAGTTTCTTTTTCAGCTTCTTCCCTAGAGGTTTTAGTGCCTTAGAAGTTTGACTTCCATCAGTCATCTCCACATCTGTTGAACGGTGGAGACAGAATTATTATCAAATCAAAGACTAACTTTGACTACCTAACTTGTGCAAATGATATGATTCTGCAGACTACTTGTCATGAATGTCTATATGAAAAAGTGAAAGCACAAATAGAAGTCAAAAACACTCAAACGTTTCCAAGATACAAGAAATGCATTTCACAAAGTTGTCACATGTCCCGCGTATCAATTACCAGTAAAGATAAAATAAAACATTTAGAAAGAGAGTACACATAGGTTTGAGTGGTCCTCTGCATATACTTTTGAGTACGTGCTACAAAGATAAGAGGGGACAATCATATAAACGGGGATTCCTTTACTGCTGTGCGGTGTACTGAGAGTTCGGGGACGATTCTATACTACACCCTCCTTCCTTCTATACTGTAAACTTTAATTATCATAGAGAAAACTACAAAAAATCAACAAGATAATACACACTTCCTTTACCATGAAAATTTCATATTCCCAGGTAACTAAACTATCTAAGAATGTTAAGTAGACTGTTAGTCATCCAATCACGTGAGATTTCCAGGTGGATGCCAAAATTCAATATGTCCATGTCCCAGCTTAGACACAAACCTACAAATATGGACTTAGCATGTGCAATAGAGATGGAGTTGGACGGTGAAAGCTATTAACGTGCCTTGACATGTTACTTATAAATCACTCATAAGAACATACAGCCCCATGTAGGGATTCATATCTTCCTCTTCCTCTTCACTAAAAATTACAAGCATTTGGCTCAGTCTTACTCTTCCTAAATTACACATTTAGATCATCATTATTAAGAGAAAAAAATACTCTTTCTATTAATATTGTTGTTAATTTTGTCGTTGCTATTATTATTGTAGTTATGAGAATTCAGTGGTTTCTTCTGTCCAAAAAAAAAAAAAAGAATTCAGTGGTTTTCAGACCTGCTGATTATATTTTCATGGGGCCGATAGTGAGAGGCAGAGTGATAAAGGTACTGAACGAAAACAAATTCTACTACTACTCTAGTACCAAAGATTAAGTGCTCCAAACCAAAAAAATGTTGGCTATGGCGCCTATGGGCTACCTAAACATAGGGACCCACCATTAAGTTAAGTAAATAATGTCCTATCCTCCCTCCCTCTCCCTCTCCCCATTGAGAGAAGACAGAACAGAGATAAAGCACATTTGCTGTTTACGAACTTCAAACACACGATTTCACCAATAAAAATACATTATTTGACAAGTTGTTGGGCCTAATGACACACCAGTTATCTCCATCCACCACAAAAGCAAGCATATTGAAACATGATCAATAGCTATGTGACTGAGTTGGAACAACATGAACTCGAGTTAGACGAGTGAACGAAAACAGTTCTTATAACCCATCTCAAGTATATATATTGGATACATGTAAAACACAACTATAATAACGAATAGTAAGAACTCCCCAAGAATACAGATATTAACAATTAAACATAGTAGGCAAAAACTCTACAACGTGAATTGATACAAATAATTATTGGAATCGAGTAAAAGAACTCGATCACACTGGGCATAAAGAGGAGGAAAACTAAACACGCAATGAAGGATCAAACTGATAAACAAATAAATCAAATTCGGAAAACCCATAAAAGAATAATGGAAAGAGGAAAACAAACCCATGTTGCTCTCGTTGAAATTGCTAGCAAACGGCGTAATGGCCATGGAGCTTGAAGTTTCGGGAGCCGCTTTGACGGGAAGCTTTGGAGCGGCTAGAGCAGCCTCTTGCACAGCGAGCTTGGCGGCTTCTTTCTGGTCGTAAATGGGCTGTACAAGGTCTCTCCTAATGGCCCTAAGCCTTTTCTCCCTCTTCGACCTCATTGATTTCGCCATTTTCGCTTTCTATCTCTGTGAAATTCGGCGCCAGCTTTGTTTCAGACTTTGAGAGAGGGAGAGGTGAGGCGAGTTTTTCCCCTGCAATTTATGGAGGGATTAGGGTTCTCACTTCTCAGAGAGTGTTGCATCCAAGGTCCTACCCTTTTTAATTTATAACAATTTAATCCCTATCTTTCCCTTTTTTTTTCTGTTTTTTTTTTGTCCTACGCTTATTTTTTCACTTATATTATTATTATATAGTTGTTCTCCCTCCCAAGTCATCATAGAATCCGTGCCAAAACTGCTATTCAATAACTGTAAAATCTCATTCAAAAAAATAATCGTAAAAAAAATATTTCTACCCAAACTTCAAAGTTCAAACAAACAAAAATTCCATATGAGATACAAAATAAAAATGGACCGTATATAACGATTTTCAAAAGTCATATATATATGACTACATTGAGTTTCTTAAGACGGAGCCTAGTTTCTTGCAAGGGAAGCCCGATTCCAAGGGAGCATCGAGTTTCTTATGACTACATCGAGTTTCTTATCACTGCATTGAGTTTCTTATGTGTGTCCACAAGCCAATGGGGTGGCCCGAGCTCCTCCAAGGGAAGCCCGATTCCAAGTTAGTCGTATTTGTTTATTTCATATGCCTCACTTTATTGTAAATGCTATGAACTATGTGTGTGATGTTTGCCATTAATGAAGCTCTTCACTTTACTTTTCAAAAAAAAAAAAGTCATATATATATTTTGTAAGACATAAAAATATAAGTATATGACTCATTTTTTTCCTATTTGCTTCTTTTTAGTACAAAACTATTGTTCATAAAAAAAAAATTCCAAACACATTCATTATTAAGGGTGTGTTTGATTGTAAAGTCGAAAAATAGTTGGAAGGAAAATATTTTCCAGGTAAATGAATTCCGAGAAAAGGTTTTCCAGGGAAAAAGGTAGCTATAGGTGTTTGATTGGATTAATTTGAAAATCAGAAAATAGTGTTATTTTCCTTATTTTCGTGCTTTTTTCCATAAAATTTGATCATTTTTCTTATTTTTATGGTTAAAGCAAATTGTTCATAAAAAAACCCCCAAAAAAGAGGTAAACTTTTCCTAGAAAATAAAAAATACCTCCCCTCAAGGAAAACGTTTTCCTCCAAAACAAGGAAAAATGCGAATTTCGAAAAAAGCTGAAAAACGTTTTCCGGAAAAAGAAATGGCAATGAAACAGTCAACAAAGGAAAAAAAAAGCTGGAAAACGTCTTTTTCCTGGAAAAAAAAATGTGAATCAAACACACCCTAAATGTATGCATAATGCATGTATAATGAAATATACAAGAAAGTTATATTGATATTTGAAGAAAAAGGACCCGTTAATTGTTTGGATTTATCTCAAAATTGGAAGAAATGTATTATAGAAAGGAAATAGAATAATGACGCCTCTTTCTTTTCTTTTTTTTTTTCGTTCTCTCTTTTTTATGCACTTTGATTGAGTTGAAATTGTTATGTTCTACGTAGTATAATAAAAGTCGAATAGATTTCCAAAACTTATTCCGATCTTTGAGTTGATAGTCGGAATACAAATGGTGGCAATGTCTCAAACTCGATATGACAAATTTTGTCCTTCTAACTAGTTTTTTTTTTTTTTATTTCTAAATAATTTGCATCAAGAATTCGTGGCAAAAGATCACAAATTCCCATCCAAGCACATAAAAAAGAAAAATCATTTTATAGCGCTGGAGCTGCTTCTACTAGGCTCAGAGCATGCCATTTTTGGCTGTGAACCAAAGCTTATATTGAAAAGATAACAATAACAATTACTAGTAATATAGAAAAATTTATAGAAAGCACCTATGGCTGCTATACATGCAAAATTTGTGGTGTATATCTCCATTGCCATTGCATGTCGTCTTTGTGGTGTATTTCTTCAAAATCGCTTCTAGCTGCCCGCATGCTGCTGCTACCAGTCCTGAAGCAAAAATGTTACATCTCAAGAGCTTTTGAAATGAGAGAAGTCTTAGTGCAACTAAGAAGTACCTAGGAAAAGTGGGGAAGGCTTTCCCGGTCTTGATTTGAACTCAGGGTGAAACTGAACGCCCACAAAGTAAGGATGAGTAGGAAGTTCAACAATCTGCACGATAAATTAATAACACAGTCAAAAAAAGGCAAAGTTGCAATCAGAGCCGTAACTAGGGGTAGGCAAACCAAGCAATAGCTTTGGGCCCAAGGTTGTAGGGGGCCCCAAAATTTTTTCCCTTCATTTGTGTAACTGTTCAATTTTAACTATTTATTTAATCTATTTTTGGGGGGGAGGGGGGTGCAATTTTTCGTGTTCATTTTGGGCCATTTGAAGGTTAGGTTCGGCTCTGGTTGCAATTAAAATTGACAGAAAAAGTGACGTGGTGGAAAGAAATAAGAATTACCTCCATGCGACATCCGGTTTCGTCTTTACCAGTAAAGGAAAGACCGGCTTCTTCCAGTCGTGAAACCATATCTGGATTTACCTCGTAACTGTGTCTATGTCTCTCATCAATAAAACTCCTATTCCCATACCTGAGAAAGATCATCATCAATCCAATCAGATATTGCCACATAAGTCCTTGGTACAAACCTTGCTAAAGAGTAAAGATATTGAGACTCACAAATCTGCAGATTTACTGAATGTGCTCTGTAAGTATGTCCTCCTCGATCCAAGACGCATTGTACCTCCCATATGAGTTTTCGACCCCTGTTAAAATGACATCAAGCCAGATAAATGCGAAGATTGCGTCCACTAAAACATGAGTATGTAAACATCAGACCTCTGGCATGAAGATAATGCAAGGATTTTGAGTGTTTGGATCAAATTCTGTACTGTTGGCGTCTTGTAGTCCAAGGACTGACCGTGCAAATTCAATAACAGAAATTTGCATCCCAAGACATATCCCGAGGTATGGGATTCTATTTTCGCGGGCGTACTTTGCTGCTAGAATTTTACCCTCGACTCCCCTGTCACCAAACCCTCCAGGAACTACTATGGCATCTGCTCCCTATAGAGCAAGTGTTTGTCATGAGGGCAAACATGATAAAAACTGAAAATCAATGGCTAACACAAATTGTAAAGCTAGACAGACCTTCAACAACTTCCAAGCGCTCTTGTAGGCGTCGGGATTCTGCAAAGCCAAACTGGTGAGATATTATATGCATGAGAAATGAGAAATAAAATGGTACGGAAGTTACCTGTTTTGTGGTTGAATTTTCAAGGTCATTTGCTGGAACCCAATCGACGAACAATTTCCTACGGCAAGCAACAGAAGCATGCAAAAGCGCCTGAAAAATTTTAGAGTGAAACCATTACAACAATGCAGCTCATGTTGTGGCATTAAGGGTATGTTTGATAGAGGTTTCTGAGAAAATTGTTATTGGATGTGTGATTGAAAAGTGAGAAAATATGGTACATAAGAATAAAAGATTTGTGAAATCACTCAAATAAGTGGTGGAAAATTAAGATTGAAAAAATGATTTTTGTTTAAAATTGTAGCAAACAAGCTCTAAATTGCTATTGATAATCGATGGTTTCATAAAGAAAAAGGAAAAATATAAGAAAGCAAAATTAAAGTGTAAATAATGAGGAAATTAACATTAAATTTATGTTATTACTCTGTCCAAAGAGCTATATCTTACTCAAAGATGGATAGAAAACTTAGAAGTCCATTAAGTGCGAGCTAAAACAACAAACAACCACGTATGAAGATCGACAGCAATATCAATATTAAACATAGAATGATCATACTAGGATCTTGAGATCAGATCTTGAATCATGTGATACAAGCAATTCACAATCGTATGATTCATGTTGTGATTTAGAAGACAATGCTTGTCTCCTTGTCGGCATATTTGGCCACTTCTCATCTTAACAATTTGAGTATGTCTACAATTGATCTTGACATCCTCATCAATCATCACTAAACATTCATCTTGTTTTATGCAGGTTCCAGTTCTGCTTTTACTTGCATGGACCAAGTCATATATAACCACCGCCCCCCCCCCCCCCCCCCAAAAAAAACGGGGGGAAAAAATCTGAAGAAGTCTCTCAAACATAAGAACCTTACATATTGATGGGTAAAATAAACAAAAGAACTGATCTGAAGGTTAATGAAAGGATAGTCCAGCCACTAAAATATAAAGTTTGCAGCAGCTAAGAATGCTTTAAGATCTTTTAGTTGATAGAGTGAATTTACCTTTAACACCGAGAGATAGGAGTCTGCAAGGCCGGTGTACTTTCCAACCATAGCAATTCTAACCTGTACAAAAATGGCATAACACTCAGACATGAGGCACCGCAAGATTACTTATATAAACATTTTCCAAAAGACAACAACCCACAGGATCTTGTAACGTATCACAAAGATCTACCCGAGAAGTCCATTCCCCAAAAGCCGGCCTCAAAGCATACCTATAGGTTATAGAGAAAAATTTAATTGCACGTCTATGGCGAGAAATAATAGTGACAATAGTAACAACACAAGCTGGTTTGTGACGAACCCTTTAAGGTTCAGGGACTTCAAAATCGCCTCATGAGCCTTCTGATCCTAAATGAAGAAAATTAATGGATTGATGTAGTCATCAAAGTCGAAATATGCAATAAAATAAAGTACCGTAATTACTTACTCGCAATAATAAAGGTACACGCCAGATGTTGGTAACATCAGATACAGTCATGATGTTTGCAATCTGAAAGTTAGGAAAATGGCTCAGCAATTCATTATTATGCGAGTAATTATCCAAACATATTTCATTTTTGCATCGTTGAAATGATACCGGGACATGGCAAAGCCTAGAAAGTTTTCCCTTGACATTTCCATCAAGTTCCTGCAAAATGCACCAAACAATAATCTTGATTAAAGCTGCTCTTATCTCAGATCATCTAATTTACTCTATTTTAAGCTTGCAAACTTGAGATTT
This sequence comes from Jasminum sambac, assembly GCA_018223645.1. Lineage (NCBI taxonomy): Eukaryota > Viridiplantae > Streptophyta > Magnoliopsida > Lamiales > Oleaceae > Jasminum > Jasminum sambac. The sequence goes on along the minus strand of CP073647.1, from coordinate 30,921,642 downwards.
GTTTTGGTTGAATAATTAATGTAATCAAGCTCAATTTGACTACAAGAAGAAACACAACCTCAGTTATTAATTCCAAGAGAGCATGAAAATTTCAAAGGTTAAGTAGGATGAGTTCAGAGCTCCAGAAAGAGAAAGAGAGAACCGTAGTGCTACGGCAGACTAGGATATTCGGAGTAAGACCAAGGCTTCTCAGTCCCCTCATGCTGTGCTGCGTCGGCCTTGTTTTCTGGCCACGTAAACACATTCGTGGTTCTTAATAATATTAATATTTACTGGACTATATAAGCATCCGCTGACCAAGAATCACCTGCTCCCCAACGACATTCAGAACAGGCACAAGACTAACATGTACCAAGCAAAAGTTTCCAGCACCTGCAAAGGTCGAGCGTTGGTACTTGATATCTTTCGTTTTTTTGTTTACTAAGTACTTAAGTAGATATAAACTAACCTATACGATATGAAAATTGTCCCAAAGCCTCAAGGAAAGGCATCGATTCAATGTCCCCTGCACGAAGAAACAATCATCATCAGACTGACCGAACTCTTAAGTATGTAAATAAATAAAAAGGGTAAGTTTCTTGAATGTGCAATATCATCTTTACCAATCGTGCCGCCCAATTCAATGACACAAACATCAGGTGGGCCCTCTTCTGCATCCACGGGGATAAGGGCCACACGTTCAATCCATTCTTGAATAGCATCTGTAACGTGAGGTACAACCTGAACCAAAGAACTACTTGGTGAAATATGCACTAATAAGGATGGCACCTTGTAACAGCTGGATTACAGAAACAGTGGCACACCTGAACAGTTTGTCCCAAATAATCACCCTTTCTTTCCTTGTCGATCACAGCCTAAATCAATAGAATAAGCAGATTCAAGTTAATAAAGGCATCAACACATCATTTATCATATGATGCTGTGAAGAAAATAAGAAATTGATAAGCTACAAAAATTGCCTGATAAATTTTTCCGGTAGTTATATTATGATCTCTTGTCAATGTTACGTCCAGAAACCGCTCGTAGTTTCCAAGACCCTGGTCCACCTGCAGGGGAAAATCCATTCATCCATTTGCCATTATGACACTGGACATATTAAATGCACAAGTGCAATCACAGTGTCTCAAATGCAACCAACCAGTGTTCTAAAAAGCGTAACCCGTTAATAACTGGCAAGGTCAAGCTTCGAGCTTAAACTAGTGTAAGCGCATGATGCGTGTGTAATAAATGCACAAAAAAGCGTAATGTATACAAAACAACAAAGTCGAGCTTCAAGCTTGAGCAAGGTCGAGCAAACTTTCCAAAACAGAGCAACCAACAATGAATTAACTAGTTCGCGTAAAGGACGTTTTTCTAACCTCTCCACCATCATCTAGAACAAATACTTCTCCATGCTCGGAAGGTGACATGGTTCCCGCATCGGTATTTAAGTAAGGATCTGAATATCACAACGAAAAATTTAAACAAAAAAAAAACAACAACTACAACAACAACAATTAGCATTTGAAGATCAAATAAACAATTGCTTCCTGTATGAAGCTCTTGTAAGCAAGAAATTAGCATTGACAGAGAAAAGGATTATCAAAGTAAAAGCAAAATGAGCATATCTCTGTTTCAACATTTCATCCAATTCAATTCAGATGGAAGGAAAGCATAGAAGAAAGGGGAAGAAAGATGAACTGATTTTGAGGCAAGTAACGCGAAGGCCAGAGGCGTTGAGGAGGAGAGCAATACTGCTAGCAGTAACTCCTTTCCCCAGACCGCTCACTACTCCACCACTCACCAACACATACTTCATTTTTGCACCACCAACGCCAAAGAAATAAAATATAGAAGAAGGGATGAATGCAGATTGCAGAAAGAAATGAAACTGAAGGTTGAAAAGAGAAGTGACAATGGCGGCTTTATACTACTGGGCTCACCCTCCACCCCCACACCCCACCCCCCTCTTTCTATTCTTCTTTCCTTCATTCTCGTTTATATACTGAACTAAATAAAATTAAAATAAGTAAATCGAACCCCAAGAAGCTTCGTCCTCTTCAACTAATTTCATCAAACTTTCAGTTGCATCAATCTCAGTTTGGCGCTAAAATTATAATACCACTAAGGCACCAACTCAGTACTCACGGTTTCTAGTTGCTATTACTATATATCATTTTATCGTGGTGAATTGAACCGCAGAATGCGAGGGGAACAAAAAGATAAAAAAGATATTAATAATTTCGATAGATAAGAATTGGACCATGCTATGTATACATAATTGACAGAATTTTATCGTAACTTTTGGTTCATTTTAAGGGAAAACATAAGGTAGGGACATAGAGGAGCCAAATTAACAGGTGTTTTCAAATGTTCCTTTGATAAATTTCATCAATTTAAATTTATTTTTTTCTCCTCCGTCTTTGACAAACTGTCGAATTTTGTGTCCAGTATAGAGTTGAAAATTAAAAAATATATATATTAAGGGTATGTTTGATTGGTAATAAAGTTAATTTTTTTTATTTAAGTATTGAATGTGTGCTTAAAATTTAGGAAAAATATATTAAATAATTGAATGAGTGATATAAATGATGAGAGAGAAAAAATTAATAAAATTTATGATGAAAAGAATAAAGCCTAAAAATAAATATATTTGAATTATCTGATAATTTATATTTGAATAAATAATTAATATAATTTTTTCAATTCTCAATTATATGCAGAACACAAAATTCGACTGAATTAAATTTATTATTATTTATAGAACAAGGGCCTTAATTATCTGATAGTAGTACAATGCTAGTAGTATTTAACATGCACCGACGAGCCGCAAATGATGACGCAATATTAATTATTTTGTATTAATTAATCTTAAATTCTACACCTCAAATAGTAGCATTTAAAATAACAATTCCCATACTTAAAAAAAAAAAAAAAAGAGGATAATTAATTACTGCCATATTACCGGTAAACGATTGTGATACATACCAATGTTACACGTAAGAAACGACTTTGTCAAACATGCTACAGAAAAATATTTCGGAAATCAAAACCGTTGGTTAAAAACAAAAGGATTAGGCGAGAAAAGTTGATGCCCGCGTAGCATATTGAAGTCATCCAGCCTCAATTTGATGAATTAACCAATCAAATATCAATGGGCCCTACATAAAACATTATTGAAATATAAAGGGTGGTTCGGATTGATTTTTAATGATTTTTAAAATTTTTTAATGTAAGTCTTAAGTCTGGGACTTAAGGAATCGAATAGGCAGCTTGACTCATCTCTGCCAAGTTGGCCACCCGAAGATGGTAAACTCGGCCTCTTCAAGGATTCGATATCGTTCTTTCCCATGGATGCACCACAAGGGAGTGCCGATCTTGCAATTCTTCCTGAGGACGTTGCATCCTCGTTGTCTTGTGGAAATCTTGCGTTGTGGCGTGATAAGGATTATGTGCTCACTTGTTCAGATAGGGACATCGACACCGACCTTTTCCGCCCTGGGGACTTTACCTCGCCACTTCATCCAGGTTTCCCACTCCTAGGTAATTCCTTTTCCCCCATTGTAGACCTCATTTCCCTCCTTCCTGCGGGACTGGATTGTCGATATCGACCGAATTTTTACTAACTGAGAGAATGAGTGGAATTGAATGGTGGAGATTTATTAATGTGATGTAATATGTGAGTATGATTAATTTAGGATAAAGAAAGAATGTATAAAAAAGTAGAAAAAATGGTAAAATTTTGAAAAAGTAATTGCGAATCAAGTTTATAGTAATACTAACTGCTACTGTTGTCTAGTTTTCACATTTCTTTTTACCCCATTTTGGGCAAGAAAACTTTTGGAAAAGATTGAAAGATTCTCTGGATTCGGATGATTCATTCTTCCTCTTTCTTTCTTTCCTTCAAGTTATTTGTAGGACCGGAACGTTCGTGTTCGGATGATTTTTTTGTTTTTTCTCCTGTAAGTCAAAAAGTTACTTTTCAGTTTTCACATGTGTATGTATGGGAAAAAACAAAAATAGTAAAAGTGATATGATTGATTTTTAATTTTTTTAATAAATTTTTATGTGAGAGAGGAGAGAAAATGAGTAAAATTCAATGGTAGAAATTTATGTAATATATATAGATTTCAAGAGATATATATAAATGTGATTAATTTAGGATAAAATAAGAATTGATAAAAATATTTTTTTAAACTTATAAAATTTCAACCCTATTACATGTCGTATATAATTAATACTGGATTATACTAAATGAACTTTTAAATTTGTACATTTTGAGTGTACACCTTGCAACAGAAGACAAAGGTACCATTTTTATTTCTTATATAGTTAATTAAGATCCAGTACTCTACTAGAGGATGTATATTTGACTCACAAATTTTTTTTTAAACAATAAAATATCGACGTTTTACCTTTTTCCCATTTTCTACTCCTTTTTTTATATATTGTTGTAAATTATTAAATATATTGTGAATGATCGTTGTGTCCTTAAATCCTAACGTCACAATTTTAGCGCGGTACTCCTAATTCCCTAAATCTATATTTATAAATATTCGACCCTCAGAATGATACACATAATTTCATGATTTTCTCCCCAACTTTTCTCTGTTTTCTTCTATTTTTTATTTAGGACTTGTTCTATATACAATAAATTTCTATTAATTTTTTCTCTTCTATTATTTTCAATAACTCATATAATTATTTTATATTTTTTAATCTATTTTCCTTAATTTTCAATCACACGTCTAAAATATCATTCGAATAAAAAAAAATATTGTGTATAGAGCTTTAATTTATAACACATTATCAACACGATAGTTTCTTAAAATTCAATTCCGTCAACCTTTACGTGTCTTTGCCGCCTTTAAAATATTTTCAACCTTCACTATTTTAAAACGAGATGAGCCATTGCTTTTCTTTAGTCAGTTGAAATCTTTGGATTACTCCCATCCGAGATTAACGTTCTGGATTTTTCTCCGTGTGAAAAAGATAATAGTCGACAACTTCTTTATCTCGCATCCGGCTTTGGTTTCTTAAAATTTCAACTACTTTATTATTATTTTCTTTTCATCATGTATCGTTTTGTTAACATCATCATTTTTATTTGATTTCTAATATTGTCATATATAAATAATACATATGATAAACATGAAATCGATTTGATAGGTGAAATAATCTATCAATTTGATGGCAATATTCTAATCTTATCACGTAATTGTCTACCTATGAATGGTTAGATCAATTCTCATTTTTATGGTTATGGTGGATTTTATTTCTTTCGCGTATATGGTTTGGTCTCAAAATATTAATTTGATTCCCATGTCTTTATTAGGTGTATACATGATTGGATAGTCAGTATTCGATTTTAATGAATTTTCAGCTTTCAATTCTTTATGAGATGTTGATAATTCTTTATGAGATATTGACAATCACATTATTTTATTATATGAAGGGGATCATGAATTTTTTTTTCTTGATTAATTCTTCTTTTAAGATAATTGTGGTAATCAATTACATAATGAATATTGTGTTTTAATACAAATGTCTTGTAATTTTTTTTTTTTTTTTGAAACTACCGCCACCCAAAAATCTAGATCGAATGTAGAATTTAATATATATATATATATATATATATATATATATATATATAAAGCCTTTTTTCCTGCTTAAATGCATCATCAATTTTTCCCGCCTATAAAATTTGTCTAATATAATCTTCGATCTATATATAAAATAATTTATATATATAGAAAATGAGGTTTTTTTCTTATTATATTTTTTATTATTGCCTTAAATTCATTTTTCCATTTAAAACAAATTCTCTTTTTATTTTGTTATTTTCTTCCCTAATCCATTTCTACCCTACTTTATCCAATCTCATGATATCTAAATACTCTCTATATCATTTTTTCTCCTTTTGTTTTTTCATTTTCTACCTGTAAATTTTTTTTTAAAAAAAATTGTGATTCTATTTTGTTTGACTTGATAAGAGGTTTAAAACAAGTACACTATCAATATATAAATTTTTATTTTTTAAAAATTAAAACTTACAAGCAAATATATAAATTAGTGTCCAACTTAAATATAAATTGATGTTAATATAGATTAATGACTATTGATATAATGAGATTAAAAAAATCTATATATATATAAAAAGAGTCTTTTTTCCAGCTTAAATGCATCATCAATTTTTCCCACCTATAAAATTTGTCTAATATAATCTTCGATCTATATATAGAATAATTTACATATAGAAAATGAGGCTTTTTTCTTATTATATTTTTTATTGCCTTAAATCCGTTTTTCCATTTAAAACAAATTCTCTTTTTATTTTGTTATTTTCTTTCCTAATCCATTTCTACCCACTTTATCCAATTTCATGATATCTACGCTATTAACCTATTTTTAAATGTATTTGTGCAAGTAGCGAAACTTAGGCGTTGATGTTTCGAATTAGGTTCCGGGTATTGGACTACTTGAAACCAAATCATAAATTTCGGTTCTACAAAAAATAGAACAATTCTATTCTTTTCAAGCGTTCAAGTTCAGTTCCATCGAGTTCCAATCCGATTTTGGGTATTTTTAATGTTTATTACTTTGTTGTCAATTCTCATAAAACCAAAATAGTAAAATTAATTATTGTAATTCATCAACGAAAATAAAAGCAAACACAATGGAATTCTATACAACTTGATATCATAATGTATAGTATTTAAGAGAATTCATTTGGAACTTTGCAACTTTCATGTATATCAATTTTTTTTTGTTTGTTTGTTTATTAGATATATATTTTACACGCATTGCTTTAGCAATTCTAAATTTGAATTGAAGATTAAAGTTTTTACATGACAATCAATCAATTTACTAGAAAAGAATATGCGGACTTAACTTTCAAATCAAAATTATTTTGTTTTCGGTTATTAAGAAGGAACTGTTCGATTTTCGATTTTTCATTTTCCGGTTCTGGTTTTTTTTTTTTTTTTTTTTCAAGAGAACCATTCGGTTCCAGGTTTTTAAGTTCGGTTCCAGTTCGATCCGATTGGTTCTGGTTATTTTGTCCACCCCTAGCAAAATTGTTGGTTGGCAATACCATGTGGCCAGTGAATAGCATGCTCAATTGCTCTATGAGAGGAATGTGAACTTCTGAGAATAACCTGGAACATTTATCTAGGCCCCAATACCAATGCACATGCCCATATATGAACATTGCCGAATCACCATACTAAGGAAATGGAGAAATGCCCCAGCTTACGACTCGATGAAGAATATCCTCATGACAGAAATGAGAGAAACAATGGTCATTGCAAGCAGGCAACATCGAAGAACAGGTCCCTTCCTCCTCTGGCTCAAGAATTTGACGTGGTATAGGATACCCTCTAGGATAGATTCTCCATCAAGAAAAAACACCTGTGAATTTCTACATTATTAGAGAAGAGATTGAACAAAGCCTGTAGTCATCTTAACTTTATTTTTTCCAAACCCTCGGTTCAATTAATCAATTAAAGTCAAAATTTAGTGTCAACTGCAGATTAAAAACCATTGCCCGTTATTTACCATGCTGATTGTGGTTCTCACCACTTTTCAAACTCTGAAGTAGTAACATTTTAGCTTAACACAAACAAAACAAACAAAAAGAATAGCAGCAAAGGAAAATCAATTTATGACAACCTAAGAAAAAGTTGAAAAAGAATACATATCCCATATTAACACGCAAATCATGTCAATATGTACACAACGAATGTTAGGAAAATACAGCAGCACTTAAAAGGTAGATGTCCTCACTTAGTGAAAAGGCAAACAAAATTAATAGCAAGATGACCCGATAATGGAATATTTCAAGGAAGCAATCACAAACATTATCTCCCCTTCGTGATATCCGGAAAGAACTTTATATTTGTTTCCCTGCCTTCTAATCTAATAAAGTGGACAGAAAAGAAACATTGCTCCACTGTATTTATTTAAGTTGTACATGAGTCCACTTTATTTTATCATTTTCCTACTTAAATTAGGCTTTCAATTAGTTTCCTTGAAGAATCAGGAATTATAAATAAAGGGTTTATTCTATGTTTTAGGTACCTTTTTATTATTGGAAAGTGAAAACTTAACTTAACTTTCACGTGGTCTCTCCAAATTCTCTTATTCTATTTTATTTTATTCTTCTTGTCGAAGTTCACTCAATGGTTGAATAATTAGTCTGAATCTTATCGATCAACCCAAATCAATAAAGACAGCAATATCAATGAAACTTTTGTGCAAGAAAAATGATTCATGGAAGAAGACTTGGTGCCTATTTTCCTGATATTGCATCATTATGTACCATTCTTCATCTACCTGAATCCAAGTCTGAATCTCACTTGTAGCTTCTTATACAGCCTTCAAAAAGGTTTGCAACCATTCCCTTTAGTTACATCCACTCCTACATTTCTCAGAGAATCAAAACCATCTCAAACACCACTTCAGAAAATGACATTTAACAATAGGAACCAAAAATAGGACAACCTGGTGTCAATATAATGCCACCTTCCAGCACCACACCACAACCAGCAATGCATTATGGATCTGCACTGCACTGGCAGCGCAGATATGCTGCATTACAGTTCCCACCAGCACACTTACTCCTTCAGCCCCCAACATTTTGCTAAGTCCCGAGTCCTCTATCGTCCTCTTCTTGTCGTATTTGTGGTCCAAAAGTGTGCTCTGTGCATGTATCAATCTTTACCAGTGTAAAAAACCATTATATGAAAACTTCTCCAACATGATGATCTTGACCGAACTCATAAATGCCAGCTAAACAGGCTCTTATTATATTTTTTACTTAAGTGTTTCTAGCAAGAAACATAGGTTTATAACCACTTTATCCGCACATATTTCCTCAAATTCACTATACATTTACCCTCATATTAATGAAAACTTAATAAATATGTTTATAAGCACCTTTACGGGACATAATTTTAGTGGTTTGTCATAAACTTTTGCGAAAGAATTGGACTAGTATTGTCGAATATTTGAACAGGTGTTCATGTATGGCCAGGTCAATGAGAACCAGTTGGGTATTATTAAAACAAAACAAGACTTGCTGAATTTGTTGTCAGTAGATTAGCACAAGCAAAGACTATGTAGAGTGGAAGATATGCACATTACAGCATACTCACTAAAAAACAAAACAAAGCATGCGATGACGGAAAACATACCGGCAAACTGTTTAGAAGAGCCAGTATCATAGATACATGGAAAGCACAAGTCAACAGTTTCTCCATCCAATGTGGAAGATCTGCAGCCAAATTAATTGACCAGCGAGGTTGATATGAAGTTAAACGGACTGAATGGGCCATTGACATCGGGTCACCAATAAAAACAAGAGACTGAAGGCATCTTCTCTCTCCAATGTTAGGATCCTTATTGTCTCGCATTATATTTCTTCCATCACTTTGGCATTCTGGAAAAGAAGGGCTTGAATAAGTGACATCAATCCATGCAAGCCCCGGAAGCTCCACCGGGGAGAAGCATGATTCAGCCTGCGTCCACAGGTACATATGTCATAGGCTACACTATACACCACATAGATTGCAAGGATGCATTTGCAGAGTCTCAATGTGCCATCAGTTAATTTTCTACCTCCGAACAGCGGCAACCATACCCGCATCTCTTAAGCTTTATGATATCCTTTGCATTAAAACATTGAACCGGCTTTGCTATATTCTGATAACTCTTATCAGAGCTTCCATCGTTAGACATAGTTGCATTCAAACACGTCACTGGGGCAAATGCAGTGAGTTCCTTTGGACAAGTTGTTTGATTCCAAATCAATTGAATGTTAGTGCCCTCTTCGATTAAATAATGAGGAACACAATACCCTATGCTGCTTTTTCCCCTAACGTCACCAGAACCATCCAAGTGTTTGAGGTTCTGTTTAGTCAGGAAAGCAATCTTTTCCGTCCACTCTTGAGCAGTATGGATCCGGACTCCATCAAGTGAAAAAATTATATCATGAGGCGACAGAGAACGATAAAATGGAGACATGGGAGACACACCCAGAACCTATTGCAATGTGAAGTAGAGATCAGCTTGGTTTCTTAGCAAATGCATTAACTTAGGAGTATGATGATTGCAATGTGAAGAAAAAACAATTCGGCTTATTTTCTCAGCAGATGCATTAATTTAAGAACACGAAAACCTAATTGCACGTCCGAGCTCGCAACAAGTAAAACCCCTCTATATCATAATATTAGGACCATAAAGTTAAAGCTTAATAGGCATGTCATTACAAATATTAGTAAAAAACTAAAAACATAGTAAACGTTTGGTAGAGATCTTTTGGGGGGCAAAATGTTGTAATTGAGAAGTAAAGAAATGTGGTATAAGAAATAAACAAGTTGTCAAACAAGTCAAATGAGTAGTTGAAAATGATAATTCGGAAATTGATTTTGTTTTAAGTTGTAGTAAACAAGCTTTTATTATCATAATAATTAATGATAAACACTATCATCAAGTCCACGGTATAGACATTGACATGGTAGATGGCACTAGCATGTTTTGAAAGTTTTCATAATGCAATTATAAACACTATTGTCAAAACCTCTATTACATACATACTTCTCCACCACTCATTATTATTAATACTTTTAAAAAATAAATAAATAAGGAGGAGGAAGAAATGCATTTATGTAGTGTTGGGAATAAACAATATTGTCTTAAAAGAGTCTAGTAAATTTTCATTCTCATTAATGTAATATAATATACATTTACTACAATCAGCAGATAATTATTATTACCATGTTGAGGCAGTTCCTGAAAAGGGGAACTCGAAAAAATAAGATATATTACAATTTGGAGTCTATTCTTTTTTATAACTTGCCCAAATTTGGGACCAACAATTTTTTATGACTACATGGAGGTTATTCCTACATATAAGTATCGCACTATCTCACTACAGAAAGGTCTTCATGTATTAGGAAATGTTAAAGGCTTAAGCTCAAGTACCATGGGACCTTCACCGTGTAAGTAGAACGGACTGACGATGATTGGAAGAAGAAACAAAGCCAAGGCGCAAACTGCACAGAACTGGATGGGGCATTCAAATAATTCAGGTTACAACATGCAGCAGCAGCACAGAATGTCAAGAAACACATGTTAGTCCATTCAAGAATACGGAAAAATATAGTTGATGCAGGTACTCACTACTGCGTTATGCCAAATTCCAGCACAGTATATACGAAGGGTAGTCGCCTTAGGTAATGCCTCTATAGAAGCATGATTGAAAGCCACCAGAGCTCCTGGGAAAAGAACTGCCAAAAAGACAGCAACGTACTCCACATGTACACCCTCACTGCTTCCCACAAAAGGTGTACCTACCATAATCGTTGTGAGATTCGTCCTCTAAACAAACCGCATTTGCACAAAGTGCATGCTTGCCACAAAAGTAATATGATATCTTAATGACCAGTAAACCACTAGACAAAATTGTGTGTCAGCAAAAATGAGTAGTGAGCATCACAAAACATCAACCTTTGCATCAATTTAGTTGACAAGCATATTTTTCTTTTTTAAATTATACAGCAAGCTGCTGTTCCAAAGAAATTATCAGAAGTTTGAATTATGAATCAGTGCAGAAAGTAGCATGTAACTTTCATGAAAGTCATGTAATTTTTGACTATTTAAACTGCACGTAAGATCTAGTGCGCTGAGGTGCAGTAGGAAACTGTCAACCAGTATCCATGCTCTCAAGGACTAAACTTTCCTACTTCTTGTTCATGGTCTAACCTCTATGCACATCAAAGAAATCTCAGCTTTTACTACATGTTTAGAAAATAACCTCGTCAACAGAAATAGACACATTGAACACACCATTTATAACCCAGAAGCTGGAGTATCATAGTCACAAAGAATGCGGTGACGGTATACAGATGTTGCTAAATTCTAGAACGAAATAGAATGATACGCAAACAAGAAGGTAGTGATGGCAACTGTAGTGGAAGCAGTAGAACTATCAACAAAATGTGGAGAAGGAAGGATTTTCTGTGCATACAAGAGTTGAGAAAGTCTTAACCTTGCAGCAGCAAGAGCATGGCCAAGCTCATGTACGAATATAGACATGACAGAAGATATACACAGGTTTCCGACATTGGGGAGTGAAATGTTCAGTCCTGAAGCCTGCAAAAGCCTTGTGTAAGAAAACTAGCATTTAACGGTCTACAGATGACAACAAGAACTGCAGGCTTGGATCACTATTAGTGATCTTATCGCTACTAATCTCAAAGTCTATTGAAGTACTTTGAAGCTGTTATTACAGGTGAGTTACCATTTCATGCATCAGCTATTCATAGCCTGACTCCAAGCTACTAAACAATAGCAGCTTAAAGCTCTCACAAACCCCTCTACATGGTATTGTTTCATGAAGAGCCGCAGCATTCTAAGATCTTCAATCATATAAGGTTGTGAACTTTTACATGAAGCAAGGAGCTACCTAAGTAAGTGATGGAAATAAAAGATTGACGATATTCATTGATGATAGAGACAAATATCGATGATATTTTTTAGTTGATTGTTGTTTTTATTAGGATATTTATTAAATTTTAGAAGACAAGAGTTAGTAGTATTTTCGGATTTCTTGTATAAATAGAAAATTAGATTTTACTCTAAAGGTGGTTTACATAAGATTTTATTGGGAGAAAAGAATAGATTTTCAGTTTCTATTTGTGTAATAGTCAAGGCACTCTAGCTGGAGAGTGCAATCAAGTGTACAAAACGAAGTATAGATGAAAGCCTAAGACATGATTATGTTAGGAAACTAATAAAAAGTGAAACGACTTCACTTACTTCTATGAGGTCAAATGAGACTGTGGCTCATTCATTTAATAACCGCACACAAAAGAATTAGGTTTAAAAGGATAACAAGAACTTATTTGATCAGACGATAATTTTCATTTTCAAAGTTTATTACCAAATCCATCCTAAATCATAAGTCTTGGTTTTCACAGAAATGAGGGTCAAGTTGTTAACTCTTAATAAAGTTTAGACCATCGGATCAAGTTTTCCTAAATGTGAGAAAGATATATAATATCATTACCTATATGAACTTCTAAGTAGTGTCACTTCAATAGAGTTTTAGTTTCTCTTATAGGCTCACGAATAGCACAATGCTAAATTGCTAAGTGAGTTGTTGTAAACTTACAACACATCATACTTGTGTATTTTCACCGATATAATCACCTGGGATAACATGCCCAAAGCTTTCTTTCACCTGGAACTCTGATGTTCGTTCTATGTTACTTTGTGAGAACTACACTAGGATGGGATTCATATAAAAAAATATCCATACTTAATGCATAAGTATCAATAGAGTTGGGCTTGAGCTCATTTTGTGCTTAAACAGACGAGGATTGTTAGAAACTGTTTAAGAAAAATGAGATACAATATAGATCGAGAATACAAGTAGTACAAGGGTTCATTAGGATTCAAATACACCCATGATGTTTGCTTCAGAAGCATCCTGTGAAGAAGGCAATAATGCCCAGAAACAGTTGAAAAGTTTGACTGTTGCATTCGAATCTGTTCTGGTGATGTTTTAGAATGTTTTGTCACATTTTAGTTTGAATCTTGACACCTATTTGAGCACCAGAACATCGAACATGAGATACTATGTATAGGGTATTGTCATGTTAGAAAGACATAAAAGAACATTCAACCTATATCAAAAGAAAATCAAAGATCAAAGAGTTCAAATTCATAGGCTTTTTCAAGTTTCTATTGCTTTGTTTGAAGTTGAGTTCATTATATTCCTACATACTATATCCCATTAAAAGCCTTCAAGCACTTGACCCTGTGGAAGCAAATATTGAATACTATTACTTATGTTCAAACCTTAAATTCAACAGTCATCTAGATGTTGTCAACCTACTGGCTAATTGTGTTGAAACAAAAGCATTGTATGCTAACCAGGGGGAAAATGATGGATGCAGAGTATCCAAGTTCAAGATTCCCTGTGTAAGCAAGTAGTGCTCGAACCAAATCCCAGAGAAGCATCTGAAGAAAAATGTGGAACTAGTGATGATCGAGGAAGGTAACAGACAGGAGAACAAACAATTTTTCATTTTCATTGTGAAAACAACATTAGTCGAATAATGAAGAAACAATTGACCACTCACCACTGTAACTCCGACAAGAGCTGCCACACTAAAACCTATTCCCATGGAGAACCAGACTCGCAAATACCTACAAAAATGTGTTTTCCGATTAACCACAGGGTTCGAATCACTGAATCGAGATACAAGGGTTAATTAATTAAGGAGATAAAAGAGTCCAACCTCGAGTACCGCCGACCGAAACGAAACAAAGGTTCATTGAAGGCCAGAAACTTGAAATCGCAATACCTGTACAGTTCATATAAACGATTAAATGAATTTGATTAAAGTTAAACTAATAAACGAAATGAATAATAACTTAGCTTAACATTTACCAGCAAGAAACGGTATAGGAGAGGCTCGTCGGCGTAGTAGTAGTACGCAGCGGAAGAGCAGTCTGATTGCTTCTCCCTCTTCTTCCTCGCCTCCACTCCATCCTTCACTTTAAGCAAACGGATTTAAATTTCATTGACAGACACTTTAATGCCAAAGATCTCGCCCTTAAATTTCATCGACTTAATGCTGTATCTCCAGTTTTATATGTTCTTAATTCACTGTAAGGTTTAATTCATATAGCCCTACAAGTTTCTTTCCTAGGCAATTCATTTCATTCACAATCTTCTGCACTTCTTTCCTTTTATTTTTGGGAAGAGTTGTGCTATTCACACCCACCCTTTTAATCCCTACACCCACCTTTTTTTAAAAAAAAAATTCAATTCCAAATTTTACCCCTCGCGTAATAAACCAGGTGGGTGTACGCAGTATTTCTAGATGCTCGGCCAAGGATGGCCGAGCTCCTTTTTGGACGCTCGGCCACCCTCGGCCGAGCATCCAAAAATATTTTTTTAAAAAAAAAAATATTTTAAATTGATAATGTTTTTATAATATTTTTTTGATATTATTTTTGGATTTGGAGAAGAACGCATGAATCATGAGTGAGATCGAATGGGACGAAATCGCAATTTGGAGATTTAGTGTTCGAACTCCATTTTGGATAAATAATATACCGATTTGGAGTAGCTCGACGCTACGAGTCGAACTCATTCCTTTGGGATGACATACGATGGATTTTGGCCATCCGAAAGCGTTTAGGCAGCGAAATCAATATTTTTCTATTTTTTGACTAATTTAATTTTATTTGTCCAAAACGGAGTTCGAACACTAAATCTCCAAATTACGGTTTCGTCTCATTCGATCTCACTCATAGATCGCGTGTTCCTTCTCCAAATCCAAAAATAATATCAAAAAAAATATTATCAAAAACAGTATCAATTTAAAATTTTTTTTTTTTTTTAAAAATATTTTTGGATGCTCGGCCGGGAGGTCGAAGCGTCCAAAAAGGACCTCGTGATGGAGCTCGGCCAGCCTTGGCCAAGCTCCTCATGGGGAGCTCGGCCAAGGATGGCCGAGGTCCTTTTTGGACGCTCGGCCATCCCCGGCCTAGCATTTAAAATACTCCGCGCACCCACCGTGTTCACTACGCGAGGCTAAAATTGAAATTTAACAAAATTTTAAAAAAATGTGGGTGTAGGGATTAAAAAGGTGGGTGTGAATAGCACAACTCTTTTGGGAAACGCCCCCAGTACACCCGTTTTATAAGAAAAAGACAATTCTACATTTCCAAATATTGGTATTGTTTCGGTGCAATTGGGTATACTGTAACTTATGGTGCATCTGAATGATTTACGAACTCCTACGACCTCCGTTTTGAAATCCAAAATTAAATTAAGATTCAACACGATGAGGCAGAAGTATAGCAATTCGAAAAATTTTCCGACAATACCGTGACGGCCGGTGGCAGTCGATCAAAGTTTTGAAGCATAATTTGGGCCAAATTATAGTCAAAACTTCGACTGACTGCCACCGGCAATCACGATATTGCCGAAAAAATTTTTGAATTGCTGGAGTTCCTCTTCGTTGTACTAAATCTGAATCTGATCTTGAATTTCAAAACGGAGGTCGTACGAGGCCGTAAATCACCCAGTGTTCCGTAGTTACGGCACACCAAGGTGTACCGGAACAAGCCTTTTCTAAATATACCCCCTTTCTTTTCTTCTTTTTTTTTTTCTTTTTTTTCCCTCGAATAGTTCGGCCTGATGAGGCTGAATATATTATATTAGGCCTGTGCATGTTCGGCCCCATCAAGGGGGACATGCCTTGGCATGTTTTGCCTGTGCAAGCCGAATATAATTTTTAAAAAGAAAGAAAGAAAGAACAAACAGGTGTGTTTGGAACAAATCTCGTCTCACCATCATTCCTCGATTCATTAAAAGAAGTTGCAGCAATTCTTCTTCTCTGACGCATCTTCCTCTTCTTCCTTTCTTTTTCCTTTTTCTTCTTCTTCCTTCCTTTTATTTATTTATTTATTTATTTATTTATTTTTTTGAGGTGTTCATGTTGCCACAAGCCAAACACCACAAAAAAAAAAAAAAAAGAAGAAGAAGAAGAAGAAGAAAAAAAGGAAAAAAAAGGGTAAATTTGGAATAAATTTGATCGGGGTGTACTCAGCAAATTTGGGGGATGCATTTAGTCTCACCCTTTATTTTTATTTTTATTTTTTAAGGTTCCAGGTTACTACACTTCTTTTCTAAACTATTACCCTTTTTTTTTGCCTATTACTCTTTTAGTCAAATACCCTAGAAGAAAGTATATCTTGGGTTGTACTTGTCCAAATTAAATGATTCTTTTCATTTGAAGGATTATTCAAGCGCAAAAATATCATCTTTTGATAGTATCTCCGAATTCAACGCAGCACACACTTAAAAATCGATATCGAGTTACACATAATAGTCAATTCTAAAGTGGAAAAATTACAAATTGTTCAATTGATTGCATTCAACTTAGACCTTTTTTGTTGTGGTCTATGAAAGGAGATAATAACCGAGCATTTGGGGATATCTACATCTTCATATTCATATATCTAATTATTTTTTCCCTCTATTATATATTCATTATGTCTTTCGAAATTTCTAAATAGAGTTATGGATGAAACCTTGATAAATTTATAGCATTGTTCTTTGATCCTTTTTGTTAATCTTCAATATTGTTCTCCTAGTTTTTTTCGTAGCATTTGTTCCATAAATGGTTCTGATGCGTTAAAAAATTTGATTTATTGTAAACAATTTTGGCACAATTAATGCTAGAATAATCTTTACATATTAACAACTTATTTTATCATGTTTTGATCAACTATCAAGAAACATCTTTTAAAGTATTTGATATCAACACTTTGTCCTTCTTATAACCCCTTAGTCGATTTCCATTTGAGAGAAAAGTAAGGAATAATTTCTATTCATGATCTACAATAAACTCGATGCGCAAGTGCTCTCCGTCATTATATTTTCACCAAAATGGCTTACACTAATTGATTAGTGATGTTGCCTTCGTACAAATTCCTATGATTCCACGTTGGACCCTTGAATTTTATCACTTGTGACAACCTTCATTTTGGTTGACAATTGTAGTATTGTGCTTGCTCGCCTCCATTTTTTTTTTATCTAAAAATAATCTACTATTAAAAATCAAGATCAAATATCAATATCAACCACACATCTCACATCATCACTCATTATTAATCACACATCTCGTGGCCCCTACAACTACCTATCCAAAAAGCCACTTCTAGCTAGTTTTTAAACCACAAAAAACTCCCACAAAAACACAGGCTAATCAAAATATCAGATGTAGAAATATTATTTGTCATCCCACATTGAAATGAGGTTTGATACGTCAAGACCCAATCATGGTAATATTGCAAGCACTTTTGATTGTTATTGTTTGGGTGTAAATTTAAAAAATACTTTTGATGCATTAAAGTAAATTTCATGATTTTTTGATAAATTTTCAACGAAGTTTTCATCAAACATGAATTACAGCTCCTCATAACATTTTTAATGTTGTTTTCTGATCAACAAATGCTTAATACATAACAAAGTATATATAAATTTAACTACATGCCCTTTTCGTACAATTATAACAAGCATCATGCAACACAAGATGCACCACTAGCATTCATAAATATGCATTGGCATTTCTCAACAAGCATCGGAGACGAGGGATTAATGAGAGTCTTTCCAGCTAACTACTCAAGAAAAAGCCCACATGGAGGTAAAATTCAGCTGAATAACACAACTGTTAAAGGACCACAGCTCTAGGTGGCATGTACAAGCACTTGCTATAGGCTTTTTCAGGAAACAGTCTCCAAAAGAAATGACACTACAATAAACGAAGAGAGACAAAAAACCAACCGTATAAAAGTCAAAACAGGCAATTGCATCAGTCACAGCCTAAAGAGATGCTGTGGAAGCGAGATCTACCAATGCAAATGCATTGCAGGACTTAATCTTCATCCATCCCTGCACCTGCTGGTGGCGGCCTTGGGCCGCCAGCTGGTTTTGCCATTATAATCTGTCGCATCGAGAGAAAACAGATTAGCAAGAAATGGCTAAGAAATATGAATTCAACAGGCAATTGCTATCTTCAGATAAAATGTCTCTCTATGGTTGGTGATGAGAAAAGAGTGTTAATAACTCGATCAGTTACCTGGTCTACCCGAAGCACAGTACAGGCTGCATCGGCTGCGTACTTGAGAGCAAAATACCTACCAAACATGCAGTGCAATGGCCAAATCACTAATCACTGGAAAATAACAGCGACTCAACGAGCTCGGTTTAGTTGAAAGCTTAAATATTTAATGCCCTAAAGAGAAGTAATTATACTAATTCACTAAATTCTGTGAACATGTAAATCATATAAGATTTACATTGCAGAGACTTTGTCACCGTATTACACTGATCTCTATTATAATTATTAATCAAATGCTATTATTAATGTTTAGTTGTGTCTTTCGAACTTGCACAAAAAATCCTTTCCCCATTCTACTTTATATTTATAGTATATAGGTTTCAATTTAACATTTTTTCTCCATTCTTTCTTCTACTAATTTTGCCTGTTCATTATGCGCATATCAGGGTTCTTAGCTCTTGCTGTTTCTTAACGCTTCTCTGTTCAAACTCCTTTTCGCTCTACTCTTTTCTAAACTCACTTTCAACCACACATTTCTTCAAAACCCAATACTTTTTTACACTTTGCAACCAAATTTGCACAATTCAGCAATACCCAAAAAGTAGTTAGACTGTCCGGGAAAAATTAAACAAGTGCATAGTATATCCTGCCAGTTTCATTTTGGTTCCAAATTATTGGTGTTCCGGTAAATTTTACTTGGCCAAAAATTAACTTTTTAGGTTGAATAGTGGTGGAAATGACGGGATGTGTAGATAACAATAAGTAATGCTGTAAAATGTGTGATTAATATTGATGTTTGACTTTCACTAGTAGTAAAAGTTAGTTTTAGGTAGAAAAAAGTCAAAACAAACAGACTATATTTGCTCATTATGTGTTATTCCTTCCTGGTGCTATAAGATGCTCCAAAACCATTAAACCTGTGTTCTTTATAATTTTTTTTCCTACCTAAAAACTAGCTCCTAGTCCCCGCCAAACTTCAATATTAACCTCAAATATCATTTCACTACTCATTGTTACCCACATATCTAGTGATCCTCACTACTATGCAACCTAAAACGTAAGTATTTAGTAATTGAACACATTATGTGCCTACTTGTCTGCTACTTTTGGGTACTTAGTTCCTCCAAAGTCATTCTCAACCATGTATTCTAGTTGCACTATCACTTCTACAGATTTCAACCATTTTTTAACCACATTCACATACACATCCTCAAAATAGCTGCACACTAATAGGCGCTAGATTCTATAGGGTATGGCTAAATGCACCCACTACACGCCCATTTTTCCCCCTATCCCCATTTTACCCTTAGCCCACAAAAAAAGACAACAAAACGAAGAAGCACCTGCATTTCCGGCAGCAAATGCAGGTAAATTTTTTTTCTTTTTTTTGTTCAACGATTAATGGTCAAACAAGAAATTTTTTTTTAATGTAGGGGATGGTAATTTAGAAACTGAATGTCGGAAAGTTGGTGCGAGTTTTAATGTCAGGCGATATTATGAGTCAATTAATTACCTTAAGAACAAGGCAATTCAGCACCATTAATGCTAAGCCCTAGTCTATGAGTCATTCAAGTGCCATTAGTTGACTATTCTTAATAGATGAGCAATAATATATAACACCTACACAGGTGTTATAGCATGACTATGCTACATAGCATTCTTCATCGATTATTGCATGTCCTTTCAAACCCTGCGCATTTCCAAGTCTATTACTGTTTATAGTTATACTTACAGAAGAAACTTACTTCGTTACGTAGAGATCCCATACACTCATTGTAGACACGTCCTTGCATACACCTTCCTCCAAATCGATCCCCACTTTGGTATTTCCAGCCGCATTTTCAGCATATAAAGATGATATGATCTCCATTGAATTAAGCCCCGCATTATCGGCCAGGGTTTTAGGCACCATTTCAAAACTTTCACCAAATTTAGCAATTGCATATTGATCTAGTCTGCAAAGAGATGAATTGATCTTCATTTGATGTGACAAAGCGGAAAACAAAAGTATTCAACTTTTCACATGTAATATGCCAAAATGGGTCGCATTTCCACATAGCTAAAGCAGATTTCAGAGCACCTATCCATTTAGCAAACAAACAGGTCATGAGTGCAACAAACATATTTGCACCTCCATCAAGACATAACAACAATGAACATGTCATGCTCAATAAACTATGGATTGCCCTCATTAATTCTTTTCCAGCACCCTTGTTTGATTCAGCTGCACATCAATTTGAAGACGGAAGAAATGATACCTTTTGCAATAACATAAGGAGATATTGAGTTTGGTAACACCACTTTATGTCATAGGTTTTTTTTTATACACACACTTTATTTTATAGTTAAAACCATAATGGTAGTAAAATATTATATCTACTTTTCTTGTTTTATTATAGTTTGGAAATATCTTTCCAGTTATTCCGTAGGTAGGGCACGCTTGTACTTGTATATATAGAGTTAAAAACTAGCTCAGCCTTAAATTTATAATGAAGGTTAGAGATTGACAATGGAAATACATTGTTTCGCTTTCTCAAATTCAAAATAGGAGGAAGACAAGTTAGGTTGCAGGACATATTGTCCAAAAAATACAAGCATCTACCGCAGGAAATGGAATGGCACAAATGAAACCTCATGGAGTAGAAGAGCATGAGAGAATGCAAATAGATGCAAACAAAATAGTACCCAGTCTCCCTAAGTGAAAATTCCTTGAGCCTCCTGGCCAATTCAATTTCAGCAGCCGCAGCCCCAGGTATAATCCTGCTGTCCCTGCACATGGCCTAGAGAAAAACAGTGAAATGAAGTCAGGTACATCAGTTGCTTGATCAGGATTTGAACTACATTTAAGCACTGGGTAACAAAACAAAATCACCTGTTTTGAGTATTAATGAGGGAAAAATGCCATCTAGAATTGGAGATCATACCTTGTACGTATTCACACCATCATCAACTGCTCTTTCAAGATCGTCCAATATACTTTCAGTGCTTCCTCTCAGAACGATAGTGGAAACAGAATTTCCACCTTGTTCATTTTTTACAACTGTAACCTATTCCATATATAACAAAATCAATATTAATATTGGCTGAAGTAAAACATTGAGAAATAAGAACAAATAATCGGGTGTAAAACTTTTACCCTCATTCCGCCTATTTCCTCCACCGAGATAGAATCAACATATCCAAGGTCGTCCGGGTTTGGTTGACTGAGCTTTAACTGATCTCACATGAAAGAACATCATCAGGAAAACATGAAAATAGTATAACGTATTAACAAAGGTAAATTATTGTGCTTACGATGGCAACAGCACCAGTGGTGCGACAAAATCGCCGCAGTTCAAATTTCGAGCTGATTTTTATCACCATCAGCCTGCAAAAGAAAGTTTTGATGCGCCATTAATATCACCAAAGCACTTTCGATGAACCTCCAGAGGACATCAGTACAAGAATCCCTGATTTCATCAATTGTCAGGCAGGTGAAAATTAATCCTCAGTATCATACTACAACAGGTAGCCAAATGCAGAACCTCTAATCCATGGGGGTTCTCAAAGATGCATATCAAAGGACACATCTACAGAGGTAATTAATGCCAATCAAAATAAAACAAAGAAAAGCAACACCGCTATCACTCAGCTAATCGGTGACATGTATGCCCATCAATGTTTTTTGGCGCTTCCACACTTTTCTTGGAGTCTGGTCACTTTCTGTTATTTTATTTTCTCTGGTTTCTTCCTTTTTTTTTCCTTGCCTTTTCTGTTCAACTTTTGAACAGAAAGCAGAAAAACTCTTCAGTCGATTAGTGACTCATTTTGTTTATAAATTTCGGGAATCATTGATAGAGATTTTAAGAAGTTAATTTTTAGCTGTGTGGCTACGAAGTAAAGAGAATGTTTTAAATAAAAAAAAAGAATAATTGTCAAATCAATGTGATGAGTGGTTGAGAATGATGAGAGAAAAATGATTTTTTGTTTAAAGTTATATCAAACAAGCCCTAAATTTTAGTTCAGCAGTAGTGGTATTGCTTCTTGATTGCTACATTGACTAATAGTGCTAATGTGAATATAACACTATATTGTTTACAAAATTTGGATTTATTTTGTTGGTATTGCTAACAGAACTGCTCACCTCACATGCAAGATGCATATCAACTTAGTCTTTTAAAACACTAATCTCAATAGATGTACAAAGTTGTTCATTTATAGGAAAGGCTTCCGTTCTGTCCCCATCTGCTGACCATCCCAAGAAATCCCATGATTTGCAACTAAATAAAAAAAGAAAGAACAGAGAAGGCAAGGAGTCAAACAGGGAACATCCAGGTAGAAACAGGATCTGATGAAATGAAGTGTGGATATACATTAAGGGTATGTTTGATAGATATTATAGAATAAGGGCTGGTTCTACACAATAATTTTTCACTTTCTTTCACTAACTTTTTCTCTCTCATCATTTTCAATCACTCATACAATTACTTTACATTTTTTAATACATTTTTCCCAATTTTCAACCATACATCTAACACGTCCTTCGAGTAAATTTATATTATTGTGTATAGAACAAGCCCTAAAATGATTTTTGAATATGTGATTGACAAGTGAAGAAAATGGTTTAAAAAACATAAAAAAGTAGTTAAATCAATGCAACAAGTAGTTGAAAATGAAACTAGTGAAATTATTCTTTTTTTTCTTTTTCTTTTTCTTTATTTTTCTTTCTTTCTTTTTTTTTTTTTTTTTTTTTTTTTTTTTGACAATGCTGTATCAAACAAGCTCTACGATGCTAGACAGGCTTCCATTTAGATAGAGATGGATGGATAAACAAGTGAAAATGAAAAAAGGAAGATAAAACATAATTACGTAAAGAACGACCATAGGAAATAGTCAAATATCAAGGAGGTGTATAACAAATATAAGGGAGGAAAAAAGAAAGAAAGAAAAAATAGGTATACTTGTAACGTTCGCAAAAATGCAATGCCATCTCCCCAACAGCAGCTCCACTAACAATAACTTTAGCACCTGACTCAGCAACTGCCTTAATAAGCTCCTCAACCTTTGCTTCTTCAGTCTTTGCATAGTTCTCAAGCTGTGCAAGTGCAGGATGTTAGACAAGGTTATCAGATCTCTCTACAGCAGTTAAATGAGTAACTTCGAATTAGTTAATTTTGTTCGCTGCAGAGACTTGAAATCACCCATGTTTAGACTAGAAACTAGAAGTTATTAGTTCCAAAAATATGTGGCGAATAATCCCTGTAGAAAACCCTAATAAGAAACTATAAATTTTATTATCATAGAGAGAAATTACAAAAATCAACAATATAATGGATACGATATCCACCCAAAAACAAGACCAAAAGTGAGAACTAAAAACAGGCAAAGACCTAGGTGTTACTCGATACTATAGTGCGAAGAGAGCTATAAGAGTCTAAACGAAACAAGAAATCTTCTACATCACAAAACATCTCGGCTGCTCTAGCCCAAAGTCTTAAAAAAATAAAATGTTGTCCCAAATGTCATCTAAAGATCGCTCCAAATTGTCAAAAATTCCCTTATTTCTCTCATTCCAAAGCACCCAAACTGCTGGCATCACCATTAGTTTCCAATGTTCCTTTTTCTTCCCATTACCTCCAAAAAAACCATTTAATCAGAATAAGATTTGCCCATCATCTTGGTAATACACCCACTGCATCAAATAAATGCAAGATTCCACTCCAATTCCTTTAGCAAACTCACAATGTATCAAAACGTGGTCAATGGTTTCATCCTCTTCCCTACAAGTAATACAACGTGATGGGGAGATATACACAACAAGTGTTCTCAATTGTAATAAATCACTAGGATTAACCTTTCCCAAAGTCACCAGCCAAGCAAAAGCTTTAACCTTATATGACACCACACCTTTCCAAATGAATTTGAATTGTGGGAAATTAGAATCACTCGATGGTTGAAAGAGGGCGCATTTAGGAAAGATTTGCATGAGAAATAACCCAAGAAGTGGCCCTTCCGAATTCTTTTGTCCGGAGCGATGGGATCAATTTTAGTGGTGTCCAGCAAGCCCGAAAGAGAAATGAAATCATCAAGATCTCTATCTCTATCCCTTAGGCTTCGGCCAAAAGGTTCCAAGATGGAGTAGTGATGTGTGACAAATGAATGATGTCACTAATAACCGAGTATTGATGACTCGACAAGCGAAATAGGCAAGGAAACATCTCTTGAAGAGATTAATTGCCCACCCATTTGTCTAACCAAAACCGAATTTTATCACCCTTCCCAACTACCAATTTGGTCACTCTATAAGTGCGTGTTAGACTCCAACTTTTTACACATTTTTATACATTTGTACACATTTTTACACATTTTTTTACACTTCAAACTAATCACATTCACATATCTCGTGAGACCTACCTATACTACACAAATCTCCACTATTCAACTCCACTCATTCTCCCTTCTATTTCACATCAAAACTCATAAATACACAAAAGCTAACACCAGCTAAATTTATCACATACCTTTGCAATGGATTTCCACGGTGCCATAAGAGTGAAATTGACATTTATACTAGCATCCCAACCATTTGATAAAATGGGATCAAACAATTTTTTGTGCAAAACTTATTAAAATCTGTTCAAAGTGTGGAGGACGAGAGAAAGAGAGAGAGAGAGGAGGAGGAGCAGCAACTAAATTTTTTGGGATAATCATTAGTTTGGCCAAGGGAAGCATTTAAGAGAATCTCCAAGAGACTCTAATCTCAGCGAGAATAGTGCTTTGGAGTCTGGGAGATGCTCTAACACCTAGGAAATGATAAGCAATTAGATGTAAACATCTCAGGGAAAAAAGCTCAGACGAGAAATCTATGAACTAATTTGACCAAAGCATTGGAGCATGAGGAAATAGCACTGCATAAGTAAATTGAAGAAAGTACACAAATCTAATTGGCTATCAACCCGCAATATAAGCGACAATAAATCAGTAAAAAAATATGCGATACCTGCTCGGCATTATGAATAAGAACAGTTCCTTTTGTTTCAGTTGCAGATGTATCAACACCCCCGACAAACACAGCAACCTATATATAGCAAAAATTAGAGATCAAGAATGAGATGCAATCAAGGCTAAAGCATTCAAGGGCATTTAAAACAGATAAAATCATGATTAGATACCAAAAAAATATCTCAAGGCCAAAGTTAGGGATGATCTCAAGGTTACCACCTATAACCAACAAGTTGTTTATAGCTTAAAATCATAGAAATCAAGCTCTAAGTGTACCCTAATAATTTATTTTTGACTCACACACTCCTCCCCCGAACCCATCTGTTTGAAATTCCAATTTTGGTTTTCTTCTCATCTCAAGATTGACATCAGTCGAGAAAAGTGGGAAATGTTACGAAAAACAGCACTACTCCGGATCCCTTAGAACTCCAATTCTATTTCAGATATAGTGGTACCAAACCTATTCTTTTTGACATCGACCCATTTGCAATATATTGTTCCCTGCACCATTGAGCAGCCTGATAGACTGCTCGGTGAATTTACTAATTGGCAATTGCAGGAACAAGAGACGGGCATTGAGGATATCTCCAGGCAACAGTAGACTGAAAACAAGATAATTAAATAGAGTAGTAGACACTTCAATTCAGGCATTTTCGGAGATTGGAGAACTGTTGAGAGAGTCCAAGCCTCTTCAGTTCTTGTAATTCACCCAATTCCGTCTAATTTGTCTTCTAACATCTTAAGGGGTGTTACTGTGTTAGTCAAACAAATTCAAATTTGAAGCTTCGAATGAGTGGTGGAGATTTGTATAGATGTGCTATCAGATATGTGGATGATCAAATTCTATTTCAAGTTGGAATAAATTTGAATGTGTTGGGGAACGAGGGCTTAATTAAGTGCCTCAAATATACAAGATACAAGATACAATAGTCTAGTTATTATTCTTCAATTTTCGGGTTGTTTTTTTTTTTTTTTGGAACATTCAATTTTTGGGTTTAAGTAAAAGAAAATAGGAAAATCATTGTAGCATACCTCAAAAAAATATGGATGTGCCCCCAAAAAAAATAAAAAATAAAAAATAAACACTGATTGAACCATTGCTATAGAAAAGATGGAGAATATCCATATTGAATGGCAGTTGAGATTTGAGTCAATCAGATCTGAATTTCAAGAGTTGCAAAGAACCTGCCTCTCACAATGGAGGAATGAACATGATAAACAAACGGGACAACGTGAGAAAGAGAACAAGCACAAATTGGAAAGAATTGCAGAACTGTTGAATAATATAACTGAGGATGTGGCGCAAGAGAAACAGAGCTCTGTCACTAGGCCATACCTAAATAACCGTTTGCCAGCATAAAATCAGTAAAACCTATAAGGTTGGCCAAGACACTGACAGAACAAAAAGGAAGAGCATTACAACAATTCACTAAAGCCGAAATAAATCCAAACTCACGTTCTCAATGAGTCACGTCCACATTCTTCAATCCCAAAACAATTTCCTGCTACCTTTTAATAATGCTCCAATAAGAGCTCCAATCAAACAAGAAAATGGCCTTGTCTCCCGTATGAAGAGAAAGTAATGCACAGGATCATTGCAAAAGAAGGAAGGATGCATGTTTTTAGTAATTCAGTAGTTGATGAAAAAGTAGGGAGATCAAGTGTATGGAACTAAATGGCAGCAATTCTAGATATAATTAGTCCCCTTCATTCCTAAACCCACCCCACTAGTTACAAAACCGCCTAACCAGAAAAAACTTTCAACCTGCAAAGAACTCACTAGATTGGTAATTCGAGTTCTACTCGAATATCAAAAGGAATTTGTTGCCATAGCAATGGACGGATATGGTTTGGCTAAAGAGCTTACAGTTTTGCTGGTCAGGGATAATGTGGAAGAAGCAAGGTTTGAAGTAGCGCATGGAGGAGACTATTGAAATAGTCCTGCAATATTTTGGGCTATGTGGCTTGAAAGGAATCGAAGAATTTTTTAAGATAGGGAAGAGACTATTGAAAGAACATGGGAAAAGATCAAGTTTTGGGTAGCAACATGGGTTTACAACACTAGAGAATTGAAGGGGCTGACATTCCTGGACCTCCTTTTTGCATCCACGTTCTAGCTGATCCTAGGTTCTTGTTTAGATCTAGGATTCTGCACTTTGTATTCTTTATTTATGTCAAAAATGCAATTGTAACTCATCCTTCATTAAGTAATAAAAGTCCTTTGTTTCTGTTCAAAAAAAAAAAAAAGAAGTAGCCCATGGAGGAGAGTGGGGCAGCTATGTGGCAGGACTGCTTTTCAGCATATAATATCCATTATTGATTATTTCAGCAGTCAATGATTTTTAATCGTGAGATGTTAGAAGTCAGATATATGGGCGGCCATCAGATCTCATATGCAGGAAATAATGATTCTTGATATGGAGAACGAATTGATTGTTAGAACTACTTGCAGCCATTGTAGTTTGGACGTCTCTGAAGATATACATAGAAGAGGGGTTTACGTCACTTTTGATTCTCTGGGACCAGTTCAACTATGCCAAATCAATTTTTCAAATATTATAAGCCATCAAATGGTTGGATCGGCCATCATTGCTGTATACATTCCACACATATACAATTGACACTGATGGGGGTTTGACTGCGGATTATGGCACCTGCCTAAAACTACAAAAGATGGAGCACTGGATTGTTGAGGAAAGCAACAAAGATCCAAGTGTCAAAACAGCTTTGTAAACAAGCTTGAACTTTTGAATTTTAGCACTCACCTTGGCCTTTTCCATTCTCTTTATAGTCCCAACAGCATCATTCTTGAGTACCATGCCTCTAACTACTGTTGAATCATGCAAGCCTCCACCCAAGAGTTTCGCAACACGAACATTATCCACGTTGAAGTTTGCTGGATTCTTAGGGCAAACTTGAATGCAAGCCTACAAACCAAAAAAAAAAAAAAAAAAAAAAAAAAGAGGCTATTGATTTTACCAGCTCATTGGTAGATAATAAAAATGGCAAATGGGCAAATTTTACCTCCGCAACGAGCTGGCACAACTTGTCCTCCTGTCCAAACTGTTTGCTAGCAACCGCAGCTCTCATTCGTAAAATGACTTCATCTTTGTTCCTTACATCCATACTTTCAGATCCTTTCTCCACTAGGTCCTCTAATATCTCAATTGCCTGCAAGCATATATACAATCTTATGATAACAAATAAATGAGAAGTGGGGCGAATTCATATAGAAGTAGCGACCACTCAACTGTATAATAACAATTACAGACCTTATTTATGGCCTTTGTGTACCCAGAAATAATCTCACTGGGATGAAGCCCCATTCTGATTAGCTCCTCAGCATTTTGGAGAAGTTCGCCAGCAAATGAAACGGTTAAATTAGCACCATCACCAATTTCCTCTTGCTGAGCTTTCCCAGCCAAAAACAAAAGTTTAGCAGCAGGATGCTGAACTTCAAGCTCATTCACAATTGTGGCAGCATCATTTGTGATAAAGAGCTTATCCAAGTGATTGATGACCATCTTATTCATACCTGCAAAAATAGAAACACAAGGGCCGAACTCTTAGCATCACACATCATTCAACACAAGTAAAACGGCTGTGGTCAAGACAAAAAGACCAAAATCCACGAGTGATGAGACACAGAACCAAACAAGCGATATTAAGAAAAAAAAATTTCTTCATTTTTAAGCTTGTGCACAAATCTATTAACTCCAGATAACCGTCCTCACTTTACTGCAATGAGAGATTTATTGAAACAAGTCTGATAACAGCAAGAAGATATTCACCGTTTGGACCGAGTGAAGTGCGGGTGATGGTGGAGAGTTGTTTGCATGCCTCAATGTTTTTGAGCACGGCTTCGTCAAGGCCAGAGAGATGCCGGTGCCCTTCTTTAAGCATTCCCTGTATTCCATACGGTTGCATTGAGAACCCTACCATTTCCAGCAGCGACTAACAAAATTTACCTGCAGAAAAGAAGAGGAAACAGGTGATTCTTCATTTCTGAAGTGGGATTAACTACAGTAAGCTACGAAATAAAGATCCTCCTTAATAGTTCCTCGCCGAATTTTACCTCGATGATTCGATCAAAGAAACCTTCGCAAAGAGAGATGTCTCTTGAGCTCGCACGACTGTGAATGCTGCACTGGGAATCAGAGATTCAGCCCTAGGATCTGGAAGTTGCGCTCCCTTTCTCTCTATTTTGCTTTTAAATTAGTTGGGCTGGACTAATATGGGGCAACTCTTATCGTGATGAGCAACGTTCAGGCCGTGAATGTGTGGATTCCAAGCCCAGATGGTCAGGGAAGAGGCTTGGCCGCTTGGGGTCCGTCTCCAATGCCTTAGCAAATTGCAATTTGCTCTAGTAAGTAAAGCCTTTTTTCTTCTTTTTTACTTTTAACTTTTTAACAAGGGATATTGGGATGTAGTGTGGTTCAAATATTGATCACACACCTCAAATTTGGAGATTTTAAGAGCATTTCCAATGTATAATGACCATTCTTTTAAATTTTTCTCCAAAACAGAATAATTACTACAGTATTTTATTATTTCTACTCCAACCATCGACTCTAAATTTTACTCTAAATTTACACTATTCAATATTTCCATTTTCTTTCTAGTTTATTAAAATAGACTTTTCTCTTATAAATTATTATTATACAAGAATAAATATATTTTTTATATATAATAATAAATAATATTTTACAACGTTGAACAATTTTTGTTAAGGCAACAAGTTTAACCTTAATTAACTAAAAATATTAAAATCAATAGAATATTTTTTACTTAACACTAAAAAATATTCTACAATACATTCAATCATAATTAACTACACAAATTAGATGGAATTTTTTTTTTAATTCTCTTTATAACAAATTTAAAATTTTGAAGACTGAAAAATGAAACACGAAATACACAAAGTGTAAAAGAACAAAAAATGTGAAAAACTATAAAAAATAATAAAATAAATCCGAAAATAGGCCCCAAAAAAACCCCAAATGAACAATTATCCTCTAAATTTAGAGGATAACTGTTCATAGGGCACCAAATTGGAGTCAATTTGGTGCCCACGTGGGAGCTCGAATTCCCCCAAAATTCCTCCAAATTGGAGGAATTCCTCTAATTTGGAGACACGTTGGAGATGCTCTAACTACTATATTCTATCAAACCACGCTAGTAAGTAAAGTTTTGGATTAGGTATACAAATATTTTTCCTTTTGCTAAATAAAAAATGACACATTTACATTATTACAAAACTGTAAGATGTTCTAAACTCTTTGGCTCTTGTATTTTTCATTTTCCTAAATCAAAAATGAAACATTCACATTACTGCAAGACAGCAAGAACTAAAAAGTACGTGCTAAACTCTTTGGCTCTTTGCCATTTTTTCATGTTATTTGTTCCCTTTCATGTTTTGTTGCTTGTGAGATGGGAGCACTATACTTGAAAGGAATACAAACAAGATACTTGAAAAGAATAAGCAGAGATGGACCAAGAATTCGTGAAATGATTGATTCTCCACCTCTCGTTTTCTTCCGTACGAATTGGTTACGTAATATCAATGTAACCTAATTGATTTGTGCAGTCATGATCACCTATCCACTATGGATAGCTTATGTTGCCCACAGTGGGGGGAAAAATTTTAATAGGGGTCGAGTGAGGCCCCCACCATCAGGGAGTAGCTATATATTATTTATTTAACTTAATATAGATACTAAAAAAAAATTTAATCAATGACGTGGTGCTACATCGGCCTGGATTTTGCCTTACGTTGCCCACAATGGACAACGGAACATTTCCGTATTATTTATTGTCTAATATATTCATGTTGATTCTACGTTGGTTTTCATGTAATGTCTTTATTTTATAGTTAAATGTTAAATAATATATTAATTTTTGTTGAGGGTATGTTCTTTTGGTGATAAAATTAATTTTTTTGATGTTATATATATATATATATATTAATTATTTTCCTTTAACTATTTCACTCATTTCCTTTTTGATCTACATTATTTCTCAACTTGAAATGCATCATAGTGTGCACGCCCGTACATATCATAAAATCATCAATCCTTTGTATCCTCAGCACTTCTTCGTCTTCTGGAAAAGTCAAAGGAAAAAGAAAAAAAAAAAAAAAGCATGACAAGAGAATCAAATTGAACTGAGAGCTGCAAAACAACTTCTTTTCTTCTTCGTTCCTCAGTCCCTCTTCAAAATTGTCGAGTTAGTCGATATAGCAGTAGTGTAATTAACAGCAATTCACACTACGCTTTCTTTCCTGGATGCAGAATCAGGCTGCAATTTCGCTGAAATCCTCTGTCATTTCATTTGCTCCCAGAACCAACAATGGTTTATTATCTCCTTATCGTCATCCACACACCCGCCAAAATCCTAGATTGAGAAGAAATAATAATTATTCGGTTCTTAATTGCACCGGGGTTGAAATTCCGTTACCCAAACAGCGCCCTAATTCTCTCAGCTTTTGCAATGGCTCCGTTGATGACGAGAAATTGAAAGCCATCGACGTTAAGGAAATCGATGTGGCAACTCTTGGAAACCTCTGCGTTGATATTGTACTCAATGTTCCTAAATTGCCTCCCGAGCCCATCGACCAACGACAAGCTTATATGGAGCAATTATCCAAGTCGCCTCCCGATAAGGTTGTCTACATCGTCTCAAATTAAATTTCGGTATTTGATGATTTTTTTCTATCCTAGTTTTTTTAAATGTATATAGCGTCCAATTGCTCTGCAATCATTAGGGACCACTTTGCAGTCGATGTCATCAAGCATTGCAAAAATAGCACACTAGTCATGGTTTAAATGAGAAGGGTTAATGCAAGTTATACTTTGGAGGACTACTTGGGAATTTAAAGGTTTCTTCTTATAAAGCTAATACTTATTTGCATGTAATGCTCATAGAGCAGGAGCAAGGACAATAATTGAGTTCTTATAAAGCTAACTCTTATTTGCATGTAATGCTCATAGAGCAGGAGCAAGGACAATAATTGAGTTACCATAGAGGACTGTCGTCCAAAAAGTAATTGTTACAATATGTAAGTTCAATTATTAACATGCAAGAAGGGAATAAGGAGAATGTAATGTATAGGCTTAGAGCACTAGGATGAAATGTAGAAGAGTTACAAGAATTCTGGGTAATGGTATAGTTAGATTCTGTTAGGATTAAACTTAAAAGGGAAGCTTTGCAAACCAACACTAGAAAATATGTGCTTTATCGTTATGAGGGTTGAGCTATTAAGGTCATGATAATGATTAGATTAGTGTAGCAGAAATGAGGATGTTAAGATAGATGATAGTCATACTGAAATGCACAAGATAATTAATGAGTATATATGCTAACAAGTGGAGGTTGTGCTGATTGATGATAAAACAAGAATATCCAAATTAGGTTGTTGGGAGTCTTGGGACTTTTACTGTTTTATTTTTTTAGTATGTAACACTTGATTCATGTTATGTTGATCACGAAATAATAGAATTTGATAAATTATATTCTTCCGAAGTCCTCATAATATCTTCTTCATCTCCCTCTGGTTCCATGTCTCGCCGTTTATAAACTATATATCAGAAGTGTTTGATCACGATGATATGTACCACTGGTTATTCCCAAGATGTATGTTATTTACCACAATCAACTGCATCACATGAAATTATATCATTATTTCACTCTGTTATTACAAAATATTTAAGTTGTTGAATTATTCCTTAAATGTTTATAAGAACAGTCAAAAGATATTATTTGAACCATTTAAATTATATCACTATATTTTTGTTTCTGGTTTAATTAAAAAATTTCAGCTGCTTATATATTTGGTTATAATACTTCATTACAACAAAGTACCACAGGTAGTCAGTTTCTTTTCTTTGTCATATTTTGCTAGCAGAGTGCTAAACTATGGTATCCGATGCCTTTCTGTTGCCTATAGTGTAACAAATAAATAACAATGGGCCAGTGGAAACACATTAAACCAGTATTCAGAGGTCCTCTGGCCAAAACACACGACACTCTTTGGCAGATTTCTGATTAAGAGCTTCTAAACTCAGCCTGAACCTTGTGACCAATATTTGCATCGCCCCAATGTGTAATGCATTTTTCAACTATTTTGTGGGCTAACTCTTGATTACTTCCAGTTGAACTGGTGTAGTGGCTGGGTTATGAATTTCAATCTGACTTGGCTGTTCTAGATGTGTCCAATGGCCAATGACACTGACTGCAACTATAAATTCTCTTCCTGTAGGAGTTATTAAATTTTATGTTTGTGGTAGAATAAAGTCTTTGAAAAAATATTTCAAGAGAAGAGCAGTGATTGTTGAATTGGTTAACCCACATTTCAGAAAAGAATCTAAATGAGGTTTAGTAGGAAAAGCATAAAAAAGTACCAACCTTAAGTTAGGAATAGTGTTGGTAAATATTGAAGTACTCTCCCACACGCCAGGCCCCAAACCCATACTCACCTCTCGAACTCACTAAGGAAGTCTCTTGCTTCTGGATCTTGGTAGCAGGAACAAAGTGGCCTTTGAAATGGAATGACAGAATTGAGAAATCTAATGAATGAAGGTGCACCTACTCTTTTGGATGCTGTGGAGTGATAATGGCAATAGAATGAATATTGGTGGTACTTAGCAATATCAGTGTTGCTGTTCCATATCTACTTCACAGAATGGAGATGAGTGGTTGACGATTAATCCATCTTGTCATTCGGTTTTGTTTAAACATCATTAGATGCTTCTAAACATGTTCTTCCAAAAATGGCTGATCCCCTTGTTATGTAAGGGGTGAAATTGGTGGTTTTTTTGGGAATAGAATGTTCTCACTTCTAAGAAATAATGAGAACTGCCTTGTGAATTCTGGTCACATTCCCTCGTGCCAAATGCAAATCCTGTCTCATCTCTTAAAAAGAATAAGAAATGGAACAAAACGAGAAGGCAACCTTTTCTTTTTCTTTTTGTAGTGTATGATTCTTGGATGTGGTTGAAAAGTAGAGAAATGTTTTTTAAAAAAATGAAAAAGTTGATGTGGTGGGTGGTTGAAAATGATGTTCGAGGAAAATGTCTTTTTAAAAAAGTTGTGCCAAATTTCACCAAAAAAAAAAAAAAAAAAAAAAGTTGTGGAAAACAAGCTCATAAATTGTGCGGCGAGAATCAAAAATGAAAATTGTCCAAATGGGAACCACTTTGACAGTCTGCATTCTGTTGCCCCCAAACCTTTAGACTTCGGCATAAAAGATAAGTAAATGTTAATATAGGCCTTAGGTTTTATAGCTTGCACATAAACTATGTCAGAGACAATTATAAGTAATATGTTCTGAAAAAGAATATGTATTATGAGCATGGCTTCAATGTTAACATTTAAATTGATATTCAAAAAAAAAAAAAACAACCACCTTAAAATTGATATTCTCATGGTTACTGGATATTGTAGTGTTGCCAATCTGCTTCATTTACTTCAAGGCTATTTATTTACTTGGCTTAACTCAAGAGATCTCTGTGTGTAAAGATGTGGATGGAAGTGTTACATAATTTTGCTGTATATGTGATGTAGAGCACAAAAGTGAAATGATCTGGACCGAAAAGAAATCAAACAATATGTGACATAAACGATATTGAGCGATTGAGACTCTCAACTCTCCAAATTGTCACTCAATTGCTGCCTGTTCTATCAAAAGAAATCAAACGATAAATTACATAGACAATGTTGCGCTTTTGAGAGGCTCAACTTTCTCCAAGTTGTCACTCAATTGCTGTCTGTTCTATCTCACTTCCCAGCCTCCTTACATATACCACGTAAAAGAACTTCCTGGAAACAAATAACGATGTAATCAGCTAACTCAGGAGCTAACAAGGCTGGGGATTGGTCCAAGGAGTGAAACGACGTTAGCTTATCACCTTTGGCCTTGCTTCTTTTTGGGCTTGGTGCATGATAAATGTATGATGTATTGGAGGCCTATCAGCTTACTTCCCAGAATGATAGGATTTTAGTGTTTGGCTCTGTTTCATATTGTGTTCTGTGAAGAATTTGCTCGTTTCATCTGAAATGAAGCATTTTATACCATAGAGCGGCTTGTCAACTTGCAAAATCATGCGCAATGGAGAATTGAAAACTGACAGGATCAATGGAGTGGTTGGTAATTTACCTGAATTGTATATGTCCAATATGCCCACGATTTTAATTTCCCTAAGCCAATAATCCTAGAAATCACACTTATAAGCACAAGTGTTATTTCTTTCTGCCTTCAGGTTGGATGCTTCGAATTTAATTTTTGTGTGGTTTATCTTTTACTGAAATTTAGGGTACGTTTGATATGGATTATTGAAAAAATAGATTTTAGGTGTGTGGTTGAGAAATGAGAAGTAAAGAACATGTGTTAAAAAATATATTTAAAAAAAAAAAAAAAAGAAAAAGAAAGAAAGATTGTGAAATTCACGTATAGGTGGTTGAAAATGATATGAGAGAATCAGTGAATTAAATTGAATTGTATCAAACAAGCCCTCATTGAGTTATCGTTCTTTGGGTTTTACATATTTTCCACTCTATTGGCGTTTCAAATGCAAAAGGTTTTAGAGAATCCTTAACCAAATATTTTGTAGCACACAATTTGTCTTGGCAGATATTCATGTACTCAACATGGGTTTAAAAAAATTTAAAAAAAAAACTGTTGCATCATATCTTCATTATTTTCTTCATAGAAATACTGGGAAGCTGGTGGCAATTGCAATATGGCTATAGCTGCAGCAAGATTGGGACTTCGCTGTGTTACACTCGGTCACGTTGGTGATGAAATCTACGGTAACTTCCTTCTGGATGTACTTCATGATGAGGGAATCAGCATGGTTGAAATGAATGGCCAGAATGATGTAGTCGATCATTCATGTCCAGAGCAGGAGACGCTTTTGTGCTGGGTTTTAGTCGACCCCCTGCAAAGACATGGGTTTTGCAGGTATAACGTGTAGTTCGACATTTTTTTCATCTTTATCTTGCACCTTAGAAAATTTATTTATTGCAAAATGATATGTCTAATTGCAAAGACATGGCGCTAGCAGGTATGAGATTTAATTAAAGATTCTTTATATTTACTGTGCACTTTGGAAATAATCGCGTTTATCCCGAAGTGATGGTGTAAGCTAAAAGCATAAGCTTTTCTTTCCAGTCGAGCGGATTTTAGAAAAGAGCCTGCATTTAACTGGTTGATCAATCTGTCTACCGAAGTGAAGATGGCTATCAAACGTTCCAAGGTCATTTTCTGCAACGGTTATGGTTTTGATGAACTTTCTCCTGGTATGCTCATGTCTTCTCTGGAGTATGCAGTTGAAGTCGGGACGTCGATCTTTTTTGACCCTGGTCCAAGGGGGAAGTCTCTCATCTCAGGAACACCTGAAGAGCAAATAGCACTGGACAAACTCTTGAAATTGAGTGACGTGCTTCTATTAACTTCAGAGGAGGTATACATCATGCTCAGTACATTGTATTTGATCTCGCTTGGTTGTGCTATGTCAGTAGTATCTTACTAATCGCAATTCGTGTTGGTAGTATCTTGCCTCATTTTTACCTCTAACCCACCTCAAACATGGCACAGCTTATTTTTATCCAGTTCTTAGATATTCTTCTGGCCTTTTTTGTTGAGGACTTGTCTTGAAGATGTTTATTTCGAAATATATTTCCCACCATATCTATATTTTTAAGCTTCTCTGGAACAAATGATTTTCATAGGGCATGTATATCACATCCAGCACCTCATCCGTTTATACATTTTAAATTCTTGCCTTACAGCATGTCTGTTTTAGAAGTTAAAATGTCATACAATCATTATCATATCATACCCCCTCCCCCTGCTGTAGCCTTTTCTGCATGTTTTTGAAGTGGCTCGGGTGAAATCCTTTCCTCCAATACCGTGGTTTTTTTTCCCTTGTCATACAATCCTTTCCTTTTGGCTCAGGCTGAATCTTTGACTGGCATGGCAAATCCCATTGTGGCTGGACAGGAGTTGCTCCAGAAAGGTATTCGGACAAAGTGGGTTATTGTTAAAATGGGTCCAAAGGGGTCAATTCTGATCACAGCTTCAAGTATATCTTGTGCTCCTGCATTCAAGGTATCTACTATTGTCTTGTATACACGTGCTTTACCTTTGTATATCAATGGTATGACTACAGGCATACTTAAAATTTGAACAGGTTAATGTGATGGATACTGTGGGGTGTGGAGATAGTTTTGTGGCTGCAATTGCTTTTGGTTTTATACACAACCTGCCTTTGGTCCATACATTGACAATCGCAAATGCAGTTGGCGCTGCAACTGCTATGGGTTGTGGCGCAGGTAGGAACGTTGCAACACTCAAACGGGTTGCGGAACTCATGACAGGATTGAACCTCAATGAAGATGACAAATTTTGGGATGAATTGCTTAGCGAACCTTTAGGTGTAAACGAAGTTACATTACTCACCAAAATGGTCATAAATGGAAGCAATCTTCAGCCAAACCGTAGCTCCTTGCCAAAGGTGGTTTCTGAACTGCTACCCATGCTTGAATGCACACTGAAAGAGCAGGCTTTTGCATGTTGATGTAAATACATGTGTTGAGTGGTGGTATTCCGGTAAATCTATCACTACAACAACGAGACACAGATCAACACATTTGATACATACTATTAGATGGTACTTGATAGTACAACATAGTTCAAGTTTTATTTGTTATTTTATACCGTCAAGTGCCAATTGGTTTCCCCATTCACTGAAATCAGAAAGTTTTGTCTTAGGAAAGATAGTAAAATCATGCTCTTTTACTCTGTAAGGACAAGGTAGTTTGTCTGGATTCTGGAAACGCTCTACGTGGGTTTGTTGTTAGCATCATTTAGGATTTTGCCCCTAGATTTCTCCAATTTATTTTCCTAACTTTTCTATGATTGTTTACAACGATGTTTTGTACCTGTAGTTATTGAGGAATTTGGATTATTATTTTTTGATTTTGTTTTTTGTTTTCTGTTTTTTGTTTTTTTTTTTTTTTTTTGGAATGCATGCATGATATGTTCAATGAATTTCTGTTTTAGAAGTTTTGATTGAATTCGGAACAATTGTGTTCTGTGGATAACCCAGCAGATGTTTGTTTTTTCCATTGAACTATAGATTTGTAAAATTGTCAAACATCCTTCGATTGTATCAACTACAAAAAGCAATGGATTTGTTCTCCCACTCATGTGGGTACATACCTATGCCGGCATAGTGCCTTGTGGTGGTATCATATTATTCTTTAAAAAAAAAAATTTTTTATAGTGTCCACGTTGGGTCGGATAAATGATATATACTCCCCCTGATGATAGGATCCACAAAATTTTTTTTCCAACGTGGGTACCTACTCACATGGTTAGGAAATCATTATCCCAAAAAGCAATAGACTGAAATTCTTTACTCCCTCCGTCCCACTAAGATAAGCACCCATTATTTTTCACACATATTAAGAAAACATCTTAAATATTCTTGGAATTATAAGATATTCATATATTCTTCCAATTTTACCCATATATTGAATGGTCAAAAAGTAGTGTGAACATGTTTAAATATCTATCTTGATGTTTAGTATTCCAATTATCTTAAATAGGGGTATTTTAGTACATGGAAAATAAATTATACATTCAATAAGGAAATTGGACTATAATTTGGGACGGACAAAATAGGAATACTTGCCTATCTTAGTGGGACGGATGGAGTATCTTTTTTAAATCAGTGGGGGTGGGGGGCATGTGGCGGCCATCCGCCCATGTGTGGGTATCGTAAGTCGTAACGTGGGCAACAGAACAATATTCTATAAAATAGAGTCCCTAAAGGTTAAAATTTCACAGATATTTATTTTGTTAAATTTGTTTCTTGTTATGAATAATTGAGAATAATTTGGTGGTTATGAATTATGAGGAATAATTTGGTGGAGGAATAATTTGGTGGAGGAATAATTTGGTAAAAGATGTAATTATTATATGTGAATGACTATTATACCTTGATGAAATTATGTAATTACGATTGTCTTGAATTCAAGTTTTTCACATAAATAGAGCGATTATTAATGAAATTAAATTCTGAGAATTCCTTAGAATTCATTCTCTCTAAATTCTCTCTATTGTTTCTATACTTTATAACACGTTATCGACCGAGTCTCTAGCCATTTGAGTAATATGAAGGAGTATGCTTCACAGGTTGCATCTTATAGATGATGTACATGTATCAGAAACCGAATTATTATAAATAACACAATCCATCTCCAATCAATACTTATCTTTCTTTCTCTCTTATCTTTTTCCCACTTTCTCACGTCTCACTCTCTCTATCTTCCCAATCACTCACGTAAAAACATTTATGCAGAGATAAAGAGTTGTGGGCAATTCAAGAATTGACAAATGGAAGAACACGTCGTGTTCGATTCGCTTCTCCTACGAAAAAAGGAAAAGGTATATATATTATATTACTTTATAATATAATAATATATTAAACTATAATATTCGTTTTCTGAGATATAAAGGCATACATTATCAAAATCAAATTTTCGACTCCATTATACTCGATTTAACGAGAGCTTCGATTTGACACGACATTGATAGGGTAATAACTTCGCTTTTGAAATATGTTATTATCAAACTTTCAAAATTTACAGTCAAGACACCAACTTTTGAAAAAGTTACAAAATAGTCCTTGAATATTTTGATATTGATAAATTGAAGTAGAAAGAGATAATTTTCCAATCGTGAAACATTGATAAAATATTTTTGACAATTTTACCTTCACTACAATTGGAATGGACAATTTTACCCTTAGGTAATGACCCTAATTTTGACGACAGTGAAAAATGGATAGAATATTCATTGAAGAAATTCTAAATCCATTGATTATATAAAATGGCAAGTCCATTTGAGTTAAAAGATCGAAATATTAATGTAACTCCCGAAGAGTTCAATTACATAATGTACTTATTCTTAGAAGGATAGAAGTGTTCTTGTAAGAATATGAGTATTTGTTCTAGAAGGTTAACAAATCAGCTCCCGCAGAAAGCATTAGCTCAATATTTAATTCTCAGCTTTATTACTGAATTTAATTCTGCAATACCTCCCTACTTGATGATGGGTTCAACTTACTAAACTAAGGTTTATATATATTCTACGACTTTATATGCTAAGTGATGGGTAATACCTTCTACTAAGCAGATCATACTCACGAAGAAGTAGTTAAACATTATGCAATTTAATTCTTGCTATTTAAATTCGTAAATTTATATTTATTACAATAATTCCCATAAGGTAGGTTCGACTCACCTATTGGAGGAAATTTAATTTTCGCAATTTAAATTTATGCACTTTATAGTTTGAGTATATTTCAATGTGGTGGGTAATACCACCACGATTGGTGTGCATATTTCAATGTGGTGGGTTATACTACACGATTGGTTATAACGAATCCTACTAGGAAAAGTAGTTGATCAAATATTCTAATCATACTCAAGTAGTAGACGATGAGAATAAAATTACTTCCCCATATATATACTGAATATTAATGGAGAAAATTGAGTAAGTGGTACTTGAAGTCACCATTGGATAAATAGATGAAAATAAAATGCTCAATAGATCCCATGTTGATAAATCAAAGAAAATATATCGCATGGAGAAATTATATGAAAATGTCTCATGATGATATGAGATTGTATTAATATGAGAATAAAATGCTCTTGAAAAAGCATAATCACTAGATTGTGATTTGAATAAAGCGATATGATATTATTATTACTCGGAAAGAAGTACAAAGCTTGACCGAAGTGGAACATATTGAGAATATCAAAAGATGGCATTAAACACTCGAAAATATAGAAATGCAAAAGAAAATACATATTGAATCCATAAATGAGGGATGCGTCTAGAGAGTATAAATACTGTAACTCCCACCATCAACATTAGGATTTATAATGAAATATTTAAAGGATTCAATTTCTTTTCGCTGACACCGCTTTGTTGTGACTGGCAAGCGGCTTCCCACAGATTCTTGAACATATGCATGAAATTTGATGAGTAGTTCATCAATAGTACTAAGCGAGAAATAAGTATTTTCTCATTGAATGAGAGATAAACTTATTATTTACACGATCTAGAAACGCCAGTAAGCCATCAAAGAAATTATTAATATTCAACAAACCTATTGGTTTGACATGAAAGTTCTCTTGTACAGCGAGGCTATATTGAATATTTCCTCCAAGGTGTGTTGTAGCCGGAAGGACAATGAAAGCATCACTATTATTCATCATATACATCATGCGGTTGTGGATGGATTGCGCTAGCACCAACCTGCTTTGGACCCATGGTAGAATCGGCTCCAATTAGTATTAGATCCAACTAGATGGAAAGGTATTACACTCGAAACTCTTATTCCCCATGATTGTCAGCGGCCATTATAAGTCTAGCTAAAAGTTTGTTGTTGGTTCCTCCCGTATAGTATATTGATTTCTTGTCTCCCTAACTCTTTTACAAGTCGGTTTGCCATATCCACATATTGGATATGGCCTACCGCCAGATCCACCAAGAATACATACGGTTTTAATCAAGTGAGGTAAAGGTGACTTGTATGAGATGATTCTAAAATCTCCATATCCATCTCTACTCCTATCTCTCTTTTGCACTATACTTTTAATGTATGAACATGAGAGATATATGAATCCCTCTATTTAAAGAAAAATTTTCAAACCAATAATTGAGTGCACTATTTACTTTTTGACAAATATGAAAGAGAAAAAAAATGCAGAAATTTTTTTTAAGTGAAAATGACATATATCTGTCGGTGATTGAAAAATAATATATATATACATATATATATATCTTAAAATCGAAAAACAATCTTTACAATTACAAGAAAAACATTGATCTTCGTTATTACACCGAGCTTCCTTATATTAATATGAGAAAATCATTATGCTAAAATTTTCTACTAAATTTACAAACAGGATCTTCTAAAGTAAGTTTTTCAAGACTGTAACGCGTTTGTTGATCTTTAAATTTGGCCCATAAGGCCATTAGCTCACCTTGTACGTGTCCACTAGGATGTGTCTCAAGAGCCTGTTGAATATCATCCAAAGGCTCCTTACTCAATCCATCCTTAATGAATGCTATTTTATCTTCTCGGTTTCTGGACAAGTACCCCACAGATTTACATCGAGTGTCACATGTCCAGAGCACACTTGTAGCATCCTCCTAATCTTTTGCTCTCGTTTCTTTGAAAAACTACTTTTACCCATACCTGCATGTATTTAGAAGGAATTGAAACCTCACCAGGATAATCGAACCTTTGCTTCAATCAAGCATCGGATATCTTGTGGGATACCCTTATTCATTAGCATCCTTAATCTTTCGACCTACATCGATAAATCCTTTTTAGGATTTTGATCTTAGTGATGGATAGTATTTTCAAGATTTGAGAGCATATGATCCATTATAATGTATAGACCTGTTAGGATGAATTTTGCAATAATTTTGATGATTTATTTATAGAATAATACGACGTATGAAATAAGACTCAGATTTTAAATAAAGCGTAAGAGCTACGATTCGGAATTAAATAATAGCCAGGATGTGATGCGTATGAGTAACTCAGTGTTTGAGCGATATTGAACAATAATGTCACCAAAAGATGATGGAATATGTCGGTGAATTGTTTCTATGATAAATCATGTTGAGCACTATCACAGATACTAGTGAAATCGATATAAGAATTTCTTGAATTAGAAGTTCAATAATACTCGTTGCAAAAAAGCGGGATTGACCATCCCGATTTAAATAATTATTGAAATCAATATTTCAAGTGAAGAATTAAAGGAATTCTTCAATGATTGTTCTCGATAAATGATGAAATCATTCTGCGTACAATATTGGAAATAAATCCCAAATATATACGGAATAAAGGATGAGAAATATGGGCCACTCATCCTCCATGTGGACTACTAGATATTATGATATGGATCCACTAGATAGTCGCATGTGTATATGATTCGTAATTTGAAATTTATTTAAATATTTGCTCACGGTATGAGCATGATTTCCATTTAATGATAAAGCTAGTAAATGTATATCCCAATACTTGAATAAATTCCTCAAGGATTGAGTATCATACAAGTGGGGATATTATATGGCAAATTATTTAAAGTCCTCAAATAAATTGCGATATCGAGAATAGAATGCAAACGGTCTAAATTCTCATATTTAAGTGAATGATGAGAACATATATGATTAAAATCATACCAACTGCATGAGTTTTGGTGTTCTAAATTTTCGATGAGGGGGAGTATTAAAGGTTGAAAATGATATGTGAAATGCATCATGTGTTATATCCTCACAATTAAAATATGAACTTGAAGTTCAAAAATGCATAAAAGATGCTATGAACAATCACATATATCGATTAAGATGCTTTGATAAGTTGAGCCCTTGAAGCATTGATATTATGAGATTTCCCCAAACATATATATCAAAGCAAATTATAAAAGATGGTCTTAATAGCGGAGGCATATGCTCTTGAAGAGTATATAGACATAACTATATTGTGTAATCCTACAAGAGGATTGATAATGAGATATCTCGATAAGTTATGTCGATATGGGGAAAGAAATGAAATTGAAAAGTGTCGACACGATATGAAAATGTAGCGCTACATATGATCAATGATAATGAAAATATTGAGATATATTGAAGATGATAACTGGTGAATGTGAAATCCTTGATTTATGAGATGATGAGATGATGATGACTGGTGGTCAAGTTTAAAGATAAGCATGGTGGTCATTATATGTTGCATGCTCATGAAAGTTAAATTACCGATCGTGTATGTAGTACCGAAAAGAAAATTAAAGGATCGGGTAAGTTAAGCTCGTGTTTATAAGTACCCTAAAGGGGGAGCTAAGCCCCTGGGAATGAAATAACCTATTAAATGAGTATTAAATGTTAAATGATATATTTTAAGTGTTAGTTAGTTATGAAGGTTTACTTATATGTTTACATGTTTTTATGATGAATTTATATGCTTTAAATTGTATGTTTTGAGACATGT
The DNA here is from genome assembly GCA_018223645.1 of Jasminum sambac. Lineage (NCBI taxonomy): Eukaryota > Viridiplantae > Streptophyta > Magnoliopsida > Lamiales > Oleaceae > Jasminum > Jasminum sambac. The sequence continues at coordinate 30,876,959 of CP073647.1, read as the reverse complement.
GTTCATGGTGAATGTTTTGTAGTTGTGTAAGAAAATTGATGCACTCTAAATGAACAAAGAGTATAAAACCAATGTATATGATACTCATACAAATATATGAAAGATTTTGAAATGCTTACGACAAGATACTTGTATAAAATACGCATTGCACTCTTTTTCCCTTGACTGAGGTTTTATCCCATTGGGTTTTCCTAGCAAGGTTTTTAATGAGGCAACTTTAAAGGCGTATTCACATGAATAATGTACTCTTTTTCCTTCATTAGGGTTTTTTCCATTGGGTTTTTCCTAATAAGGTTTTAACGAGGCATATTAATGGTATATTGAAAACGATAGGAGAAATTGATACTGATGTATCTATTGGATCAAGTTATAATGGAGCTAATGCTTTAGATCCAAACGATGATGATATTGAAATCATTTACGAAGTAAAGATATCAGTTCTCAAGATATGAAATCAAGCGGAGCAAATTGTACTCTTTTTCCTTACGATCAAGTTTTTCCCACTGGGTTTTCTTTTGACAAGGTTTTAACGAGCAAAGAATGAATACTCCTATACCGCATTTGGAAGACATTAGGGGAGCAATGTTTTGATGAAGCAAAGATATAACCACCCAAGCTATCCCGCAATCGGTTTTGGAAGTTTTTTCCCCACTGGGTTTTTCTCCAAACAAGTCAGTAAGACATTTGTATTAATAGTCATTCAAGGGGAGTGTTATGAATAATTGAGAATAATTTGGTGGTTATGAATTATGAGGAATAATTTGGTGGAGGAATAATTTGGTAAAAGATGTAATTATTATATGTGAAGCTATTATACCCTTGATGAAATTATGTAATTACGATTGTGCCATTCGAAGTTTTCCTATAAATAGGGCTTCAGTTATTAATGAAATTCATTCCTGAGAATTCCTTAGAATTCATTCTCTCTAAATTCTCTCTATTGTTTCTATACTTTTATAACATTTCTTACAATTTTGGATGATATCCATTGTACATGTTGGCCCCATGCGAGGTATGTCGGGATAAGTTTATGCACTAGCGGATCTAATGTGGGGGTAGCTGCCAATATTTAAAGAAAAAAATAATTGATTTTCCTTAAAATGCAAATTTTCATAGTAAAATTTAAATGTTAAAATTGAATCAAATGTCATTCGAATAGCAGAGATTCGATGGAATTGTGTATATTGAGAAAAATGTATTAAAACTTATAAGAAATTAATAATGAGATTATTATATACCATTTCAAAGTATGAGAAACCGTAAAAAACAATTGTATACAAATATATTGTATTTTGTTATTTCATTGTTCATCTCACATCTTGTAAATCCGAAAATTTTCTAACATATAATACACTAGTAAAAATTTTCTAATAATACAAAGTTTATTCTATAAATATTATATTTAAAAAATAATAATAATAATCAAGGGCAGAACCCCCAACTCCAAACCCACCCCCACCCCCTCCAAACTTGTATTCTAATCTTGCCCCCATTGAACCATAGTTCTAGATCCACCACTGAGTTTACATTACATTGCCCGAAAGAACCCTTAAAGAATTGTCTTGAAAAGTTTGGAATTTAAGTTCTATTATAAACAAGTGTAAATAAGTTGACCTTCGTTTTTATTTGTAGTAGATTTTAATATAAGAATGTTCTAGTCCTCCCAGGTGCTCCATACTATATGGAGCACCTAGATGACGTGGTTGCGCCACATTCAAAACCCCCTCCCCAACCTCATCCCAAAAAAAATTTTCAAGGGGGTTGAAATTGATACGTCAAAGCCACATCCAATTACGTCATCCAGGTGTTCCATGTCACTCGGGAACACTTAAACAATTTCAAATTTTAATATCTATTTTACTTAGATACACATTGTAAGAGATCTAATGGAACAATGACATATGATTTTAAATTTCAATCACCAGGTTCAATGACCATATTTTTTATTTTTTTAAAACTTCAGAGGCCATGAGTGGAACTTACCCATCTTGACTTTCAACAAGATGACGTTGTTGGGTTCAGAAAGGAAAAACACGACGTTGTTTATTTCTTAAAAGGACAAAAAGAAAAGAAAAAGAAGAGTGCAAAGGGTAAGGGGCAATTCGGGCATCGCGGAGAGAAGGACAAAGGGGGGAGAACACGCAAATACCCTCCCTGAAGGTGAGCCCTCCAAATCTGCCCCTCAAAAGTTTTCCCCCGTTTCCTTTGCCCTTCGTTTCTCCAGGTATTTTCAATTCTCACCTCTCTGTGCCTTAATATACCTATACCTATTTCACAAAATATATAAATAAATCGCCCGCCAAAACTCACCTTCTCCATTTTTATTTATTCCGATTCCGATTCCTGTGTAGTTAGTTCGTCTGTGTCTGTTTTTCGATTTCTTGATCCCTCGTTCTTAGATTGAATAGTTTACGGGATGAAAATTTTCATTCTCATTGTTATTTAATTTTGTTCGAAAATTTTCTTTTCTGGCGCTGTTCCTTTTTTTTTTTTCCTTCTCCCTGCAGACCACTGGGAATAATTTTGGATCTGTTCTATTTTTATCCATTTTGAATGTATAATCAGAGTTAATTATGATCTAGGTTGTTAATTTTGGGGCTGTTCATGACTAGGGTTTTAGTTGCCTCCTCTCTGATATGTGGATGATGATGGTCTTTGTCAATTGTCTGTGTTTGTGCTATTTTAGACGTGCTTATATGTTCAATTGGTTCGGAGGCAAATGACATTATGGAAAACTTTAACCTTTCTAGAATTTCAATGGATGGATCTGATACATTATTTGGGATCTTTAACTTTTATTCTGCTTCCTAAATATTCCTTGTTTTTTAATTAATTATTTATTTATTTGTTCTGAAATTTATTCCTTTTGTTTTCCTAATTATGTAGTTTGTGTCATTAGAGCTGGCTTTTTCTTTGTTTCTCGTTTGTCTTCGATATTATTGATTCCTTTTCGATGTTACCTGATTTTGAATTTGCTTGTCAGCAGGTAGATTGCAAATACTGTGAATAATTTTGATGCTTAAGAGAATCCATTGATCTTGTGTTTCTAATGGACAATAACTGTGCAGTTATTAAGGAAGATCAAGTTATTTCATTAGCTAAAAATCCACATGTTGGTCTTAAACATTGTCATAATCCAATGAATCAACGGAGTCCTCCCTTGGAAACCTTGGCACAGAAACGTGCACGTGATATGGATTTAGAACGAGCAGATGATAGCGGGGTAGGCTTTGGAGATTGTGTAAGTCGTGATTATTTGCTGGTTTCTGTCATTGACCAGGAAATGGCCCTTACACATGGTCAGGAACTAGAAAACGAGTACAACCAAGACAATGATCAAGAGAGTAAATACAATGTGGGTGATGCAAATGAATTCAATCCAGATCAAGATGATCAAATGGGCATTGATCAAGGTGGTAGCGGGTTGGATAACCATGATAGGCAATTGACTTTCACTTCCCAAGAAAATGAATTGGGCCTGTCAGAGAATAATGAAATGGCTATTGTAGAGAACCATGACATTGATGCCAACTTGGGGCTCATTGTTGACCAAAATCATGAAATGGGTGTTATCTCTTCACCCAATATGTCAGTGCAGCAGTCTCAATTCTTAATCACCGAGCCAATTGTCCAATCACGGATGATAACTCCTGCTCCTGTGCATGAACTTAGTGTTGGCCAAGAATTCCCTGATGTCAAGAGCTGTCGAAGGGCACTAAGGGAAGCTGCTATAGCCCTTCACTTTGAGATTCAAACTGTGAAATCTGACAAAACCCGTTTCACTGCCAAGTGTGCTAGTGAAGGATGCCCATGGCGTATTCACGCCGCAAAGCTTCCTGGAGTCCCTACTTTCACCATTAGGACCATTAATGCAGACCATACATGTGCTGGTATTGGTCATCTTGGTCACCAGCAAGCCTCGGTCCAGTGGGTAGCAGACTCTGTGGAACGTCGTCTGAGGGAAAACCCACATTGCAAGCCGAAAGAGATTCTTGAGGAGATCCACCAGGTTCATGGTATAACCCTGTCATACAAGCAAGCATGGAGAGGGAAGGAGAGGTTCATGGCTTCTCTTCGTGGTTCATTTGAGGAAGATTATCGTCTTTTACCACAATACTGTGACCAAGTGAGACAGACAAATCCAGGAAGCATGGGATCAGTTCATGTGAATCCAATCGACAATAGTTTCCAGCGCCTCTTTGTTTCTTATCAGGCTTCAATATATGGGTTTCTGAATGCATGCAGACCAATTATTGGGCTGGATAGAAGTGTTTTGAAAAGCAAGTACCTGGGGACCCTACTCTTTGCTACAGGTTTTGATGGCGAGGGGTTTATATTTCCTTTAGCATTTGGCATTGTTGAAGAGGAAAATGATGAAAACTGGACGTGGTTCCTTTCCGAGCTACATAATCTTCTTGAGACCAACACAGAAAACATGCCAAGGCTTATTTTCTTGTCCGATAGGCAGAAGGGCATTGTAGATGCAGTAGAATTGAACTTCCCAACAGCTTTTCACGGTTTCTGCTTGTGTCATCTCAGTGAGAATTTCAGAAAGGAGTTCAACAATAGTGTTCTTGTCCACCTTCTCTGGGAAGCTGCTAATGCTCTTACTGTAATGGAGTTTGAAGCTAAACTTCTGGAGATAGAAGAAATGTCTCCAGATGCTGCTTATTGGGTTAGACGAGTTCCACCTCGGTTGTGGGCCACGTCCCATTTTGAGGGAAGGCGATTTGGGCATCTCACAGCCAACATAGTTCAGTCATTAAACACATGGATTCAAGAAGCTTCTGGGCTTCCTGTGGTTCAAATGATGGAGTGCATTCGAAGGCAATTGATGACTTGGTTCAACGAGCGACGTGAAGCCAGCATGCAGTGGACTTCTATACTTGTCCCCACAGCTGAAAGGCACGTCTCTGAGGCCCTTGAGCGAGCACACACTTACCAGGCTCTCAGAGTAAATGAAGCTGAATTTGAAGTTATATCTCACGAAGGGACAAACGTGGTGGATATACGCAATCGCTGTTGCTCGTGTAGAGGATGGCAGCTATATGGTCTTCCCTGTTCTCATGCTGTTTCAGCCCTCATTTCTTGCAGGCAAAATGTTCACCGTTTCACTGAAAGCTGTTTCACTGTTGCAACATACCGTAAAACATACTCTCAAACAATACATCCTATCCCAGATAGAACCCTCTGGCAGGAGATGTCTCAAAGTGAAGCCAATGGTGAAGATATTGTTGTGAATCCACCAAAGACATTTCGGCCTGTAGGACAGACAAGAAAAAAGCGAGCTCGTAAAGAAAGCCATGGTCATGCTAAACGGGTTGTGCGTTGCAGCAGGTGTAACCGGACTGGCCATTTTAAGACGACGTGTGCAATACCAATGTAGGTGGTTCAGCAGGCAATTCCGTTCTTTTACCTGTAAAGGTTTTATGCTCTATTTCACTGGAAAGAGTATCGCATTGTAATTCCAATGTTTGTTTTGTTAGAAATGGGCAGGTAAAAAAGATTCTGTTAGATAGAGATTGTGGTGTGAAATTAAGGGCTTGTTTGATGCAATTTTAGACTAAAATTATCTCTCTTGCGCTGTTTTCGATTACACATTATATTGATTTGATGATTTTTTATATTTTTCAAGCATACCCAATCTGGCATTTACAAGTCAAATAGTTTGGTCTTTGCATTTTTTGATCCCCACTGACTTGTTATATAGAGGTTAGGAAATTGAACTATGTCCATGTTATTTAAAAATAAAATGTCACAATTTAAGGAGTGAGTGCAATAGTATCATCTTCTTTCTATAAAAATGTGACATTTCTCATGGTTATAAATTAGTTGTACAGTTAAGTGGGGAACTATAATTTGAAGAACAAGACCACACCTTCTGGTTTCAATTGGTATTTTTAAAAATGAATATTATTTTCGAAGTGTTAACAAGCAACAGTCCGTACTAATTCCACATAATTTGTTAACAATTTAGATAATTTACATATTCGTAAATTACTGAGGCTTATTCTTCATGGTAAACATTAATGTTCTACATCTAGATAAAATTTAAATAGAAATATAATATTTGTGAAAATTTTGAATCCTAAGGTAATTAGCACTTGAGAATGTGTTATCATAGTAACATTAGCTGCGTCATTGCTTTTCTAGGAAATGAAAGAAGCTAGATCATGTGAAGAATATGTCCTCTTCGAAACAGAATCAATGATCAATGCACTCAAGAGCTTGGTTAATACAATATTTCCTTTACTTCTCTATCGCACATTCAAAATCAATGATCAATGCACTCGAGCTTGGTTAATACAATATTTCCTTTACCTCTCTATCGCACATTCAAAATCATACTTTCAATAGTCTCCATGACGAAACTCCTTAAATTCTTGGTGGCTTGTTAAACTTTATTATTAGTTCTCTGTTTCACTTCAATGATGTCTTTATTAGCCATCTGCTATAGAGTTCGAGTTGACACCAAGAACTACTAACATAATTGCTTAAACAAAATGTTCTCTACTTGAAAATGGGAAGCAAGAAAAACAGGAGAAAGCAAATCATTACACAGGCGATCATGTAGAAATGCACCCCATAATCCCAACATGCAACAAAAACTAGCTACACCACTGGTCACACATCTCTCAATACAACACTATACCTAATTGAATATCTCAGCTCTTAAAGATCATTGTAACACCGATTGTTCTATCGAAATTCAAAATCCAGGTCCAAAATGAGCAGCAACTTTCGATTCTAGTACCCGTAATTCGACCCATAGACAGAAGCATAGTCCACAGCAGGTGCATGGCCAGCTTGACCCACAGCATTTGCTGATGGGGAATTGTACACAGGTCCGTGAGACGGATAGGGATTATAACCTTGGACAGGTGGTCCACCACTGGTGTTCTGTGCACTACTAGCAGCATCAGCAAGAGCATTCTGCATTGAAGCAAGGCAGGCCAATGCATAAGAATTTTATATATATTATAACAGCCTATCTAGAATCGAGAGAGAGAGAGAGAGAAGAAAAAAGAAAAAAAATCGGTTCTCCTAGTGTACCAAGCATTCAGTATTCCTAACCAAAGTCACCTATCCATAGAAGCCTACAATTAATTAAATAATATAGCAGTAATGGTTGGAATGGAAATATGGAATACATAGTTCGGTACCCTAAGCATATGTTTGGGTGAACTTTCATTTGATAAAAACTAATTTTTTAGATTGAATAGGAGTGGAACCACAAGGTGCGTATAGACAGATAGTAATCAATAGTCATTAGAGATGTATGATTAATATTGAAGGTTGACTTTAGCTAAGTGGTAAAAGTCAAATTTTCAGTAGAAAAATTTTAAATGAATACAGGCTACGAGTACCACCAGAATTTTTCCAGCATCAACAAGGTATTAGGGCAGCCAAACTACAGCTGAAATGCAACCCACAAGATGGTTGCTGCACTATTTCCAGATCAATTCTTGAAAACAATGACAACATTATGGTCGCATATATAAGGATGATACTGCAATATGTACGGTCCAAAAGGGATAATACTTGCAATTATCATCTATGATCTATATGTCAACAGCATAAGAGCACACAGGAATACCTGTATCAACTGCTGTGCTGCTTGGACTTGTGATGCAGAGCCATCAATTTCAACAGTCATCTCTCCAGGAACTCCTCTGGTTTCCTGTATTGCAATTGTTGCACCACTTGCACGACGAATGTAGCTAATATTTGCACCATTCACGCCAATCACAGCATCCGCATAAGATAAAGGAATTTGCATGTTTTGTGTCACCTACAAAGTAACAAATGAGATACTCAATCAGTGGCCATATTATAAAACCAATCAAGCAGATATTGTATTGATACAACTGAAAAGAAGACAAGGTAGAAGGTCTGATGGTGTGCTTAAAATTTGCATCAATGCAGGACCCATTTAGTAATATCATGCATGCACATTTAACTTCAATCTATAAGAACCGATTATCAAATCCACGTGCTCCTTAATTCCATTAATAAATTGGTTACAAATTGCAAGTAGAGTTCCAAAAAATCCGATTCCAACAATTAACATTATTCAAACTTCCTCATGAATTTGAAAATTGAAATAATAGAATAAAGCCCGAACTGAACCAAGAAATGTGAAATAGACAAAAGAAATTGAAATGCAGAGCAAAGCAGAGGAATTCACCTTCGCAACAACAGCTTGTTGAGGCTGCACATTTGGTATATGAGCTCCGACTGACATGTCTCTGCCATAAGTAGGTGGACCCATATGAGGCTGCTTGTCTAAACTAGGCATCTCTGGTGGATAATAATTATCGTATTGACGTGGAGGTGGCATGTGCAAAGGATTAGGTCCATAACCAGGTCCACCAGGATTCATGTGAAACGCCGGAGGAGGAGGTCCCCAAGGTTGGTTAGGAACCATGTTCTGGTTCCCTCTACCATTTGGCATTTGCATCTAACAAGGAGAACAAATATACATCAATGTATGCTAAAAAGACACTGAATTGGAACATGATGTGATTAAATCCACCTCCAGTACATGCCTGGGATTCAATTATTCCAATAACGCTTCGATCAACTAAAAATTTCCTAAGATGTGTAGCAATTAATTCAACTGCCTTCTGCTGGCCTTCAGGCTCCCCCTGTATCTCAACAATACTATCATCTGGTAGAGCAAATACTGGCAAGTGCTCTGTTAACATAAAAAAAAATAAAAAATAAAATAAAATAAAATAAAATAAAATAAAATGCTGTCATGAGAGAAAACTCTGGTACTCAAGAAATGTGTCAGTGTCAAAGGTATCAAGAAAACAGAAGGTAAATGTGTTAGATGGTAAGTGCGCGTATCCCATATGCCTGTCAAAAGCTCTTGAGCTTATAGCCTACAGTTTTAAATATATTTTAAACACACACAACCCTCAAAACTAGAGAAAAGCAAGCAAGCCGCACCTCCTACAACTTAAGTGCAATTAACCTCATTCCAACTGAAGTTGCAACTTTCAGCAACAGACAAGAGTGACGAGACCTACAACATATAACTTCAAGTCTGATCTATTTTACAAATTCTCTATTCTACTAGGTTGCACAGAAACTTCTAAAAGGTTTGCGTTTCGTCTCGGAAACATTTTAGAAACCGAAACTCGACGGAAACTCCATGGAAACGTCTCAGAAACTCCAAGAAAGTTTCCTATTTTTAATAAAATTCGGAAACTCTATGGAAACTTAATGGATATTTCAAGGAAACTTTAACGAAACTTTTGGGAAACTTGATGCCAAAAAATCACAATTTTAAAGATTGAAAAAGATATATAATTATAATTTATAATTTACCAGTAAAATTTAAAGGTTAAATTTTTAAGTATTCTAATCTAAGATTTTGAGTATCATTGCATTCTAATAATTATTTTGTGACGATGATGATTTCAAATTTTATTTATATTGGATTTAGATTTTTGTTATCTAATTCATATTAAATACTCTTTGGAGGTTAAATATCGAAATTATATAGTACAATTAATAATTACTGCATAACATTTCCACGTTCTAAATACAGTTTTTCAAAAAAAAAAACAGAAGAAGAAAATGTTTCCACGTTTCCTACATTTTTGAAAATTTCGTTTCCCCATCCCGTTTCGTCTCCCATTTCCGTTTCAGTGCAACCTAGCGCTTCTATACCAAGGGGAATGGAAGTTACCATTGCAAGGAAAGAAAAGAAGAAAGAAGAAAACGTTTCCACGTTTCCTACATTTTTGAAAATTTCGTTTCCCCATTTCGTCTCCCGTTTCCATTTCAGTGCAACCTAGCGATTCTATACCAAGGGGAATGGAAGTTACCATTGCAAGGAAAGATATATTTTAAGCTACTTCTGTTTCTAGAGATGGATTTGAATTTTTTATGCAATTATTTGATGAATCTGTTATGCATCTTGTGCAAGATAGCCTTTTTGTTTTGTTAAATTGTGCAAATGAATTTCCAATATGTCTCGTGGTTCTAGGTTCCTCACAGGCACACTACTGTTTTCTGTAGATTTTATATTAGGGGTTGTGTGGAGGTTTGCCCTTCACCTTGCAGAGGGAAAACACCCTGGTGCTCAGTTGAGCCTTTTAGAGTAATGCTCCTGCTTTATTTGAACGAGCATTCGTGTAAAATCTCACAAAATTACTACATCTAAAGTATAAAAAGTACAAAAGTCTTGAAGTTCAGCGCACAACCTAATACGCTGCTAATAGATAAAGGTAACAGGATTACAAATATAAAGTTTTCAAATGACGTCGTGAGACAACAGTGAACTGGCAGTATTACATTCTCTAGTTCACATGAACCTATCGGCAACCATGCGAAATGGCAAGTGCAAAATGAGAAGTGATAAACCAGAACAAGCAAAGTGATGTGAATCCCGCAAAAGGAATAGATCTTGGAACCCACAAACACATTGTATTAACCCAATAAAGCCAAAAATCGGATGTTTAGGAAATATAGACCCCCAACCCAAGCTTCACAAATAGAAAAACTAAAGGTATATTAAATTGCCAAGACCCATTAATATGCAGAAACAAGAAACACAGATTGCTGAACATCACAAAGATTGCTTACATTACATGTTTGATTAAGTTCATGAACTCATTCATTCATTGACAAACAAGAAAATGAGAAACTCACTTTAAGTGATTTTATTGACCAAACGAACTGTCTTAACAATGAACAAAACATATATTTATCGTCTAAAACATAGAATTTTCGGCTTTCTTGGTTTAATTCAATTTCTTTGTGGGTTCCAATCAATGTCATCGCAAATGGATTCACATAAAAATGGCATAGGACTTGACATTCCTCAATTAAAAGTATACAAAAAAAGGCACCATCAAAGAAAACTCACCTCCACCCAGAACTCGAATGTTACAATGAGAAGCATCTTGTATAGACTTTATAGTGGCACCCTGCTTTCCAATCAAGCTTCCAGCCTGTGTAGCTGCTAAGAGTAACCTTGTGCAGGCCATTCCACCTGCTCCTGATGCTGCTTCAGTGTCTGCATCCACAATTCGTTTATGAACTTTAAGTAGCGCATCCATAGCAGGAGGGATGGGAAGATCTGGTTCTTCCTTGGCAGAAACCATTACCTGTAAGAAAGGGAAATGCATGATTTATTTGAGAAAAAATATCACATCAATCCCGATGCAAACTCATCCTGCATGACTGAACTAAATGTACCTATTTTAACAGTATTTCTATCTTGACACTATCACATTGAACATACAAAGTAATCCAACTTTTAAGAGTCAATACCATAAGTAACACCATATTTAAGCCTTGTTTGGTCTAGCTACTTGCATAATCTATTTTTCTTCAGACTTATTTTCAATCAAATTCTATTGAACGCACAACTTTTCAATCGATTATCACACATGTTCGCTCGAATATCGTTTCTTCCTGACTTCAAATGTACTGAAACTAAAGAAGCACACAGGCACAAGCAGAACATTTCATTTAGGAATCTCATACCTTGTATCATATAGATTCATAAAATTTAACTTTTTCTACACTTTCTTCCTAGTTCCATGAATTGGAATAACAACTGTTAACCTTATGAATTACAAAATATTAACGATTTCTTTATTCCAAATCATAAAAAGATCTCAGCTTGTACAGTAAAAAACCACACAGGCATTAATTTCTTCCCCTTCATTTAAAAATCCTGTGTTACTCATTAATTATTATCCATTTATCTTAAAGAGGCTAATCACACCATGGTCATTAAAGTTACTTTCTTATGATAATAGTCACTCAAAGTTTCAAAATGTTACACTAGTCATCACTCAAGTAAAGAGAACGTTAACTCCTACATGACTACACTAGAGCTTGTTTTGGTACGGATTACTAAAAAAATCATTTTTCTCTATTATAATTTTCAACCACTTATTATATTGATAAGACTACTTTTTTTTTTTACATTTTTTCTTCAAATTTTTTTTTTTTTAATTCTCAACCCCACATCCAAGAGCCATCTTCTTTATAATCTCTATCAAAAATACCCTGAGTGATAGCATGTATCTCAACAATGTTATTCATTAGCATGTCAGCGAAGCTAAAGAATTAAGAATATGAAATTAAAGATTCTCATATAAAAAAGTAATGCGGCTTTAGTTCTGGTCAGATTCTGAACTTAATTGTATGACTTTTCGTAATTTTTTTTTTTTTTACTTCTTAGGGTGCCCAAATAGGATTAACCTTATCGTTGTTAACTGACTGACGTTACTGTAACATGTCTAAACTTGAGTGACTCTTGCCATAACAAAATAACTTCAGTGATCGCTGGCACAATTATCCAAAACTTTAGTGACCATTAGCATAACTAACCCTTATTTGTAATTACATTTTGTTATTTGTTAATACTTCTCGTTAGTTTCACTTGCCATATTATTCTTCTGTGTAAAGTTTGACACCTTTGGCAAGACACCAATCAACCAAGTTCTGAAGTTACCAGATATAGAGCAATGCTCCTTTGTACAGATGTCCGCACATTTCTGACAGAGTCAGAAAAATATGTCAGCACTTCTATTGCTCAAAGTTGATAGCTGCAATCTGATCTTTGATTCTTCTGGTTTGAAGCCAGCTGATAGATTGAAATGTTGCTTAATTTGCAACACCTGCATGGATTCATTTTGGTCACTATGATAAATAGAACTTATGTTTTCATTTTGGTGGTTGTTATGGATAGACTTCATATTTAAACTGTTAGATATGATTAAAGTTCAGCTTGTTCTTTAATGTCTCGTTCATTCATCTAAAAAGAATCAAATATCCTCCACTCCACCCCCTCCTCTTTATGTCATTGAGTTGATATATAGTGATATTTTCAGATTAGCAAGCTTATCTATTTTCTGTTTCACTGATATATGAGCTTTTTGCAAGGATAAACTTCCCAAAGAAGTACCTTTACGGAAAAAATGTTGAGTCTATTCAATGGATCTGATCACTTCCAACATTCCATGTAAACAGTGATAACAATCTTATAACTACACTGTTGCCACCATGTACTAATGTAGGCTTCTCAAGGATGAAATGCCAAATTTACGAAAACGTCCCCAATCAAAATAGTTTAGACGTAGAAAGAATTCGCATGCATCAAACATATATAGCTCCCAGATAAATCAAACTTGAAAGCATGAAGCTTAGATGACATACAACGTTAGACTTTACAAATTAGATTACAAAGAAAGCAATAATACCAGTCGTGATTCCCATGTTCCAGACAAGTAAATTAGAAGGAAACATAAACATTGGAAAAGTTGAAATTGGGTGGCACGACAAAGGAACCAAAGCAAGTATGTCAGAACAATTTTTAGTAGCAAATTTGTAAGATATTCCTTCAATCATGTTGCAAACAATTTTACTCAGATTCAATAAACCAAAAAGGTATTTTCGAGAACTCACAGTTCTTTCAGTGGTCCCTGGAGGACCATCAAGAATCTTAATGCGAGCCCTGGTTTCCTCACAAGTTTTCTTGATGTATTCACCTTTGCGTCCAATGATACTGCCAACCTTTTGAACAGGAACTAACATCCGAAAAACATTTTCTCCAGGCCATCCAGGCCATCTCTTTTCCTCAATGCCACTGGAATGATTTTCAGCATCCTGTGTTTCTTCTGGAGGATGTGGGTTTTCAATAACATTCTCAGTCTCTTCTTGCATATCACCTAGGTTTTGCTCCCCAAAATTTTCCTCAGCCATGGATTGGGATGACAAAATGAGCTGACACAAATTACATATTCACAAATTAAAGATTAGGAAAAAATCCAGCCAATATTTGTACCAAAATGGAAAATCACAAAATTCATCAAAAGTTCACATGGAGGTGTTGGAATACTGCAAAGATGCATGTCATTTGTAGGTGACTAACAATAAAATTATAAACAGATAGAAAAGTATAGTACATAAGTGGGTACTAGTGGCCATAAGTCCTATGAAAATGCGACAATAAATACTATGTTTGACCACAAGTGCACGTTAACTAAAAACAGCAAAACAAGTGCTAACTCTACTTAATGGGTATAACATAACTGCATCAATACGCAATTTGGAGCCAACAAAGTAAGGCTACAGTCGCATCCAGGATTAAAATCCGAGATTTTTTCCAAATGTATGAAATAGCATATTGCATACAATTCAAGCAACATTTCTAGCTAAAAAATCATGCAGCCAAGATGTTTAGAAGGCCCCATAAATAAGATCTCTGAAATCTTCTCCACTCTCGCCGATTGGGCCTTACAGTTTGAATTATAGCTCGTTACTTTTTGTTGAATTGCATCATCTAAAAACTGAAAGTATTAGAAAGTTGCTTCGCATTATATTCAATGTGCTCCATTACATCAAACATCCGAGAGGCGAGTTTTATTTTAAATGGTCACAGTGAAAATCATCTATTTATAACCTTCCCTAAAATCATAAAAATTAATTAATCACTTTAGTCTTTAGATTTATACTGCAACAAAATAAACTTAAAACTCAAATTAAAATAAGAAAATAAATCGTATCAAGTGAAATATCATGAAATTCATCATAAATCTGTCACCTCAAAAATTCACTAATGTTATTCCTGTATAACAAAATAAGTCAGCAATGTGCTACCACAAAAATCCAAAAGCTCTGAAAACCCTAAGAATAGTATACAACAAAATGCCTCCCAAAACCCTACCTCAGAAAGCCATAGATCCATCGCATGCACCTAAACTATCACAGCATTCAACACGCACCCATATAGGTACATATAGCAATAAGTGAAGAAAAAATTGTATATATAGCAACAAAAATGGATAAATACTAACAAGTAAAAGTATTTCTAATATCGTGCACATAAAAAAAGATAGTTGATTACTTTCTAAACAGATTCAAGCGATGATTATCACAAATATAAGGGCGCTTATATGCATATATACTTACAGAGTCAAAAGTCGAGAATTAGAATAAGCAAATTGAGGCTCTGAGAAGATTCGCAAACGTGAGAGCGAGCGGGAGATTGACGGAGGCCGCTCGAAGATATTTGTAGCAGTCGTAAAAAGTTTGGATAATTTCTCTTTAGTCCCTTAATTGTAAGTAACTTTGTAGGTACGCCACCAGTCAATTTACTGGTAAGGGGCACCGGAACCACCGACCCGAACCGCACACCGATCCAAGTCGATTCGGGTCGGTTTGACCGGCCATTTCCAATCCGAAAACCGATTCGATTGTAGAAAAATTAAAAAATACAAAATACAAAAATTCACGTGTTAAACCGAAAGAACCAACCCGATTTTCGGGTTGGTTTTGGTGTAAGAAACAAGTACAGAGTCAATTTCGGTTTGGAAATCTCCAAACCGATTAGGGTTGGGTCGAGACCCGATGCCCACTCCTAACTAGTACACCTTTTTGGTGGTCAAATCCGACGCCAAGGTTTAGAAATAATCAATTGGGAAAAATACTGACAAAGAAGATGGATTGACCAAAAGACAAATAATAATGTATTCTTTTTTGTTGTTGTAAAAGAGAAAATCGCTTTATGATCAAATATTGTCTGATACAATTTTATTTTAAAAAAGGGTGAATTCCAAAAAGGGTAAAAAGTAATCTTTAAAACACTAAAATATGCTAATGAGTCGAGCCGGCTCGATAAACTGGAGCTCGACTTGGAAAAAAGGTTAGTCTTGGTTCAGCTCATGGCTCCTAATGAGCTGAGCTGGGTTTTAAGTATGGGATCCAAATCGGCTTAGGCTAGGCTCACAAAGTTAGAGGTTCCGTTGGCGAGTCAGCTCGGAAAATGGGCTTGACTCGTACTTTTGTGGATATCTCAACTCGTAAAAATTCGCATTTTCTCAATTACTTTTAATAATTATAGTATACTAAATTTTTAATTTTTTGTCAGTGTTTTATATTCAGCTATTGTATAAATTCCATTTTTTTCTTTTGTCGACGGAAAAATATTGTCCATGTTCAAAAATTAAACATTAATTCAATAGTATGCTTATACTTGGATATTTTGACTAGTTTTCATACATTCTTCAATTTTTGGGAAAAAAAAAGGGAAAAAAATATTATACTATACTTTCTTTGAATTGAAATAGATTTACTATACTAGTTCTCAAGTTATCTAAATTCTTTATACACAAAAAATAAATAAATAAAAATAAAAATAAAAGCAACCTGACCCGCTTGGCTCAGATCAAGCTTTGAGCTAAAGCCCGGGCCAAGCTCCATTTCTTTAAAGCGAGCCAAGACGGACTTGCCAAAGGGCCCATATGGAAATGAGTCGAGCAGAAACTCAGCTTGGTTAGTTACCATAGCTAATAGCTATCTTAAAGTGTACCATAGAATTTGTTTTCTGCTTTGAAGAAAAGAAACGGCTTTGTTTACCAATAACCAGTATTCTAAAAGGCATAAAACTTGGAAAAGCAGCAAGATCAAATTTCAAGCTTTCACGAGCTGTGGATGTAAACATAAGCTAAGCGTAAAAAAGCATGAACATGACAAAGCGGTAAGATCAAGCATCGTGCCTTAGCGTTGTTAGAACAATGCAAATAGAGCTGTCGAGTTCCAGGTATTCCAATTCTATTTTACTCACATTTATGTGTTGCTCACTTGAAGAATGGAAACGGGGGCCATGATAACCTTCAAGGGGAAACAATCTTGTCATCACTGTGCTCTTCACCATTTTCTTTCATTGCATCCACCCTTTTCTCTTCTCAAAAAGGGTTACTTCTTTTAAAATTGGTTCAATCGCCTTACTATATGAATACATTTTAAAACATGAATTGATAAAATCACAAAATACAAGTGTGGTGGTCTTGTTTTGCTCACACAACACAACACCTTACAATTCCATACTTCCATAATTTAAAGTAATGCTTAAAAAAAAGGTTAAAAAAAGGAAAATATAAATCGAAAGCCAAGAGAGATATACATTGGTTAAGATCCACCTAAATGAATCAGTAAAATCCATTAGATCAAAATGTAGACAGCAGAAACATAAAGGAAACAGCAGGAAGCTCTAAATTCTTGAAAATAAGACTCAACTAAGATGAGGGGTGGTTTTTTTTTTTCTCCTGTACAAGTCACCCTCAAATTCCAAAAAACTCCTCCATTCTAGATTTCATTTTTGTCTACACAATATTCAGAGGGCATCGAAATAGATTCAGAGAAGCCCACATTACCACAACCTCAAAAGAGGAGCAATATCCGGTTGAAAGGATATACAACAAGTAACTTCACTGGCTTGATGTAGTTCATGAAAAGCTTTCCATGAAATCTCAACTGTTGGAAGATTGTGATGGAAATTTGGGATGATTATGCTCACCTTCGTAACTAACAATCATCATTGAAGGATCATCCAAACATTTCTCCACATGTTTTCGAGCGGGACAGCCTCTCATGCTACTACATTTGTAATATCCCCTGCAGAAATCCAAAAACTAAACTCAGCAAAACGATGAAACTACTTAGTCATGCTAACTGGTAATTCTTATGTTTTCTTGTGCAATGAACTAAGCATTTGTCTGACAAGTTATTTCTGTTTCAACAACCCGTTTTCTTATCCACATCCAATTTCTCAAAGTACTTCTTGACCGCTCATTTCATTCCATCTATAAATACAAATTCACAAAGACATGCAGTAAACAAGTAGACTGATGGGGTGAAAATTACTAGCATTCAACCTTTTTGTCCTGAGTCAATGGAGACTGACAAAAGACGAGCCATGGACCATCAAATTATATAGATTTTACTTCCAATTTAGGTTAGAAAAGCACTCGGTAGTTACTAGACATATGGTATTTGGAACAATTCTTCATCAAAACAAGCCAAAATTTCATCATGGAAACTCACCACCCCCTTCAAAGGAAAAATAACAATGAGTGACAAATTCAAATGCTTGGTTATGAGTTTACTCATATTTGAGTAAAAATAGATTTCTTCGCCCGGCATACGAAAATATTCCTAGCATTGTGCACCAAAATGAAAGGAAATATCCTATATCTATACAACAATAGAGTCTATTCGTCGAAATGCAATATTCCAAACCCATATAGAAACTAGTAACCAGAAATGAATTCCTGGCCAGCATTTTTTTTTTTCCCTTCTAAATTTAAACCAAGTTGCACAACTTCAAGTAGGCGCTGAAAATACCTGGGGTGAGGAGAACCTTTAATTGGCTTCTGTCCGTATTTTCTCCATGTATACTCATCAGGGGGTATATCAGCTAATTTGTTGCTTACAGCAGGTACTTTAATGGATCTTTTTACCCGATGCTTCCTGCATAAATTAGCAAGGAGAGGCAAAGAAAACCAGTAAACCATTTGCATGGTATAAATATCCAGAATCGTGAATTAGTGATAGTTTGAATAATAATTGAATAAAAATAAGAGAGGTTAAATGTATGCACCTCTTCCTTGAGCAGTGGCATCGACTTCCACATTTCCCACTTCCATCCTCTTCTCTTCCACAACACCTTCTCTTATGTTGATACAAGCTCTCGTCAGCAGATCGAGCAGGCCCAACTAAACCTCCGACACTTCTTTCCCCAGTAGCAACACTCCCATCTATGCTCAATGATGAGATAAAAGACCTAGTGGATGACATTGAAGGAGTGCACGTAGGGCTATTGAAATTTAGACTAACACCACTATTACTACGACAATACATCAGTTCAGCCTGTTGTTTTAGCTTTTGCTGGTATATTTGTCGTTGATGCTGAAGCTGCTGTTCAAGAAAATGATTGTTATGCAATGAAGGTTGCTGGAATTGGTGAAGAGGATCTTTGCCACGTGAGCCTACAGAATAGTTCACCAATGTGAGGTCACTCTTAACAGTGGATCCCCTTTCTTGAAGTGGGTGGTCTTCAGCAAATTTTGCTTGGAACAGGTGTAGGGGTTTAGGGTGATTGCTTGTTTGCCAAATTGGGTTATCAAGAAAGAGATTTTGAGGGAAATGGGGTTGAATTTTGTTCGATATTCTACCTCTAGCATGACCACAGCTAGAATTAAGAATAGAAACAACCTTTCTAAATTTATGTATTGCATCCCCTGTTTGTTCAACTAAACTCCTCAACTGATGCTCATCTTTGGAATTTGATACAAGACTAAGCACTCTACGACAACTCTCAACAGCTGCACTATTTGCCTCTTCAATCTCCTTCATCTCACACACTGATTCTAAAGACCCCTAATTCCCAAATGCACAAATTTAAGTACAGGTTTATGGGTGAAAACGTAAAATCTCTATTTCAACACAGTCGGTAAAGAGAGCAAAAGCTGAAAACATAATTGCTTAAAAATTAAACAGCTAAAAAACATATTTACTAAAAAACATCAGCCATAGATGAAAAGATATTCAACCAAATGAAAGATACGAGGACTGCAGGAATGAAAATGAATCAAAACAAGAAAGCGTGAGATAAGATCAAACGGAAAACAAAACAAAAAAAAAAGGGGCAACAGACCGGAAATTGAAGAGTTTAAAGATTGAAAGTGAAGAAAAAGATTGGAAAATTTTTCGATGGGGATTTGGATTGCTGTAAAACCCTAAAGCCTCCCATCTCCATAGAGTGTAATGACGCAAGAAAAATAGTTCGAAATGTGTGAAGGATAAGATTTTTGCTTGCTTTGCCGGAGAATTCACGCAGCATAAAGAACCCAGAATGCAATCTTACATCACTGCAAAACTTCTGCGAATTAATTATTACTGTTAGTATATATTGCATTTATTACGAGGGGAAGAGAAGAAAAGGGTTGAGAGAGACAGAGCACGCACAATAGTTTTTTTTATTCTTAATAAAGCACGCACAATAGTTGGAAACCAGGCTTGTTCCGCTACACCAGAGATTTACGATCTCGTACAATTTCCATTTTGAAATGTGAAATTAAATTCAAATTCAGCATAATGAGACCGAGTTACAAAAATTTAGAAATTTTCAAGCAATAACGTGGCGGCAGTTTAAAGTTTTGGCCCAAATTATGCTCAAAAAACTTTGATCCGCTGCCATGGTGCCGTAAGAAAATTTTTCGAAATGCTGGAACTCCGCCTTGTGGTATTAAATCTGAGTCTGATTTCGGATTTCAAAACATAAGTCGTATGAGTTCATAAATCACCCGAGTATGTCATAAGTTACCGCACACTCGAGTGTACGGTAAGTGACGGCACGCTCGAGTGTACCGGAACAATACTGAGGGCTTGTTCGATTCATTGCTTGGAAATGCATGCACGAATTTTCGTAAAAATGTGTGATTAATATTGTATTGGAGAATGTGTGTATGGTTGAAAAAATGAGGAGAAAATATTGTTTTATTCCCACCTTTTCCTAGCAATGAATCGAACAAGCCCTAAGTTAGAAACACTATTGTTTATCGGTCACCTCTAAATTCAAAGGGCTAATGAGAACAAACGCATGGTGCAATGGTAAGACACTCACGTTCCGACCGTGTGGCCGGGGTTCGATTCCTCCCCTTGACGCCTCCATTGCAAATATATATATATAAATATATATATATATATTCAAAGGGCTATTGATAATTTGATACACATTAGTTATAAATTATATATATATATATATATATATATATATATATATATATATATCACACATTAATTTTACAATCTTATACCCAGGTAAATTTAGGGTTTGTTCTTTGCACTATGTAGATTAGTAGTGTAGATTTACTCAAATAACGTATTAGATGTGTGGGTGAAAATTGAGAAAAATATATTAAATAATATAAAGTAATTGTATGAGTGATTGAAAATAATAATAAGAGAAAAAAAGTTAATAGAAGTTAGGAAAGAAATATTGGAAAAAGAATAAGGCCTTAATGAACACAACAATGATGTAGCCTATTCTAGTGTTTTATAATTACGGAAGGCACTCTCAGATTTTTCCAATTGCATATGACCTCCATTGAAAATAGTTTTGACCGACGGTCAACAATATCGTCGGAAAATTTTTCGGACTATTGGAGTTTCGCCACCGCGTACTGATTTTGGATCTGATATCGATTTTTCCAATGAAATCGTGTGTGACTAGAAAATGTGTGTGACCAGAAAATATCTGGGAGTGTCAATATTGTAGTGACATAACTATAGCACTCCCCGGTGTGTTGGATCATTTATATTAATGACTTATCAATAAATTGTAATTAATTACTCTATATACTTTGAAATATAACTAAATACTCACTGAATTTTATTTAGCATCAATTATCAGTCACTCTTTAAACTCAATCTTTAAATATATCTATGAATTGTGTGCATATAATTAATAACATTTTTTGTAAAGTCAGTTACACTAATTGTTGGCAAAATAAATTCATATACAAGGAGAACGTTAGAGAAAAACAAAATAGACTATAAAAAACACCACTGTCTCAAAAAAACTTGTGTCTTGTTATTTAAAGTTTATATGGTTGTTCATCCAATTTGAGTAAATTCTCTGTACTAGCAAATGATCTAGTTAGTTTCATGTAGGATATCGCAAGTTAAGTTGGTGCAATATATTAATAGAATTAAATATTGAGTTAACGAGCGATCGATAAATAATATTAAGGGTGTGTTTGATTACCATAATTTTCCATGGAAAATGTGAAATTTTAGAAATTATTTTTCAAGTCATTTGTTTGATTACAAGTGGGAAAAGGAAATTGTTTTTCATCACTTTAAACAGCTTTTTGGCCCATTTCATGGAAAATATTTTCTTGGGAGGCTATGTGGTTTTTATTTTCCAACTTACGTGAAAAGTGTTTTATTTTCCACCTTTGTTGATCACACCTTAAATAAATTTCAACAATTTTTATAGATTTCTAACACGAGTTAGGTAAAGGTATAGATAAAGGTGAAAAAATGACAAAATTACCCCATCCCCCTAAATGTGGGGTGGGTATGGAGGTAATTTTGTCATTTTTTTACCTTTACTTGTGCCTTTACCTAACTCGTGTTAGAAATATATAAAAGTTCAAATTTCAGTGAGTATTTAGTTATATTTCAAAATTTAGTAAGTAATTAATTATATTTTAAAAATTTAGTGACAATTTAGGCCTTGTTCTATCCATAATAAATTTTATCTCATACTCTTCTCTCTCATCTTTTCAACCACATATACACTTTTCAATACAATATTAACCATATATTTTACACGGAATACCGCGCGGATAACTTTTATCTCCAATCAAACAGCCCCTTATTAAATTTACTCATTTATACTCCATCTGTCCTACAAAGATGGACTTATATTTCTTTTTCGTATGTCCTAAAATATAGGTCATTTTCTATATTTGTTTACATTTATTTTTTTTCATTTTTTCACAATACCCTTATTTAATATATATTGTTATTAATAAAAATATATCACTGTCATTTATAGCAGTGGCATATTTGAAAATATACAATTAAAATTTACTTTTTCAATAATATTAATTATAATTTTTAAAATTATATGAAATTCAAAGTAAACCTATCTCTATAGGACCGAGGAAGTAATACTTTTTCTTTATTTTCGCATAGCAAAAATTTATTTTTCCAATCTATATCAAACATGCCCAAAATCACCTTGGATAAACTTATAGTGCCCTAGAGTAAACTTTTTTTTTCAGCTAAACACTATTTCTAGGGTTGAATAGTGTTAAGGACTATAAGATGTATAGCTTATAATGAATGATAATGTGAGATATATTGTTGATATTGATATTTAGCTTTGACTAATACTAGAAATTAATGGTGTGTTCTGTTTGCTTTTTTTGTTTGTTTTCTATTTTCAAAAATACTTAAAATATGTTCTGTTCATTGTTTTCGGCAACACTTTTTTGAAAACATTTTCAACTTTTTCTATGTTAAATGTCGAAAACAAGCGCTTTGGGATTTTAAACTTTACATTTGAATTTCAATTTTTAATTTTTGTATATTTTAATCCCAACCCCATCAGCCACTACTAATCACTGCTGGAGAATGGTTAGACCACTTGATGTGGCAGTCAAACCACTAGATATAGTAGTTTGAACACCGGGACCATCAAATTTGCGACCAAACCACACGCCAAATCTAGTTGTCCAACCATCATTGATGGTGGTTCGACCACCATTAATGCTGGTTGGACTTGTTGGTGGTCGAACCACCAGTATAGATGGTCGCAAACCACTTCGAGAGATGGTTCGACCACCATTAATGGTGGTTACACCACCTCTGCATGTGGTCATGGTGGTTCGCATTACCATTTGTCGCCAGTGACTTAGAGGGAAGAAGATAGGCGGGTAGGTGGGGTAGGGTTGGGGTGAGTGATGGAGGAAACAAAGATGAGAACCTCTTTTGACAAGTTGATAAGTTTAGGGAACTTTTTGCAATTTTTATTGTACCAACTTATTATATTTCTAAAAGTACAAATCAAATATATTTTCTATTTTCTCTTATAAAAAATAATTTTTCAAAACAATAAACCAAATGTATTTTTAATTTTCAGAAGACATCAATTGAAAACAGAAAATACCAAGACCTTATCAAAAATGAAAACAGAAATAAAAAACAAATAGAACGCGGCCTAATTTTTAATTAGAAAAAAGTTAAAACGAAATTCAATGTTTAAAATTTGTTGATCCCACCCCTATTCACTAGTCAACCTAAAAAACTTAGCTATTAGCTAATTGAAAGGAAAACAAAAATTGGGGGGGGAAGAAGAAGAAGTTTGTGCCAACACTATTAGAGCTTGTTTGGTATAATTTTAAACATGGAATTATTTTTCAATTATCATTTCAAACACTAGTCTAACTAATTTGACAACTTTTTTATATATTTTTTATGTCGTTTTCTCTCACTTTTAAATTGTACATTCAAAAATCTCGATCAAATATACTCTTACCCATTGAATTTTCAAAATGAAAGTCATTACTCACAAAATGTATATCCATATCTACAACTACTCACCTCACCTTGTGTTGAATTTAACGGAAAATTTTATGTAATGGTTAAAATCTTACATGACCATAAGGGGGACGTTAACAAAGTAAAAGGTATAATTTTCATTAGTCTAAAAAGGTATTATTTTTACTTAGTTGGGCAGTCATCAGGCACGTTCAAGCACCATCGATGGTGCCTTAAGATGGCATTTTCGGGATCGAATCGACCCCCGTTTTGAAACTCGGGACCAAATTTAAAATTAGCACGGCGATGGGGAATTCCAGGAATTTCCCGAATTTTTTTCAGTGACATCATGGCCACCGGTCAAAGTTTGAACACTATTTTTGGGCAAAAAATAGTGCCAAAACTGACCCGTGGCCACGGCGGCCACGGTGTCGCTGGAAAAATTTCGGGAAATTCCTGAAACTCCCAATCGTCATGCTGATTCCAAATTTGGTCCCGAATTTCAAAATGGGGTCGATTCGACCCCAAAATGCCATCGATGGTGCCGTAACTATGACACCGTCAATGGTTTTGGACCATTTTTGGGGCAGTCATAGCGTGTATTTGATAAGACTCCAGTCATGTGCCACTTTCTCCTCAAATAAACAAATCGAAGTGCTTCGAAGCACGAGCACTGATAGACGGTGGACAAACCCGTGTGATCGTATGACACAAAATTTGGATGACGCCTAAATTTAACTTTCAATCCGTTACACATAATGTATAATAATTGTATAATGATTATGTAATGTATGTATAGTATTACATAAAATGTGTAATGAGTGTCTGAAATTACACAAAGTGTGTAATCAATTTGTAATGCATTATACAAAGTGTGCAATGAGTGTGTGAAATTACACAAAGTATATAATGGCAGTGCAATGGGTGTGTAATGGGTGTCTAATGAATTTGCAATGGATGTGTAATGATGGTTAGTGGCTTTGCGGTGATTTTGTAATCGTTATGTAATGGGAGTGTCATCGTCTAAATTGTTTTGAGTAGAATTCGCACACGGTGTCCGTTTTGGAAGGATAATATTTATTTTTCACGTTTCTCAACGAGTCTGTTTCAACCACTTACTTTGCTGGTACTAATATCGTTTTTTTGCAAATTATCTTCTATTTGTGAGTTATCGGCCATTTTTTGAATTTTGAAAAAAATTGGTACCAGGCGATCACATGGCACAATTTTTATTTCTTTATTTATTTATTTGCGGATTTGCGCTATTCGATCGCACAACCTAATCACGCGAATTGGTCTGAACTATGAATGCAGGGTTTTTGTAATTTTTTTTCATTTTGCCTTATTTTTGAAATATCAAACTTCTTTTTTTTTTAATGTAAATGAAATATCAAATTTAAAGTTTGATAAAACAGTAAAAAAGCCTTTCTTGTTTTGCTTAACATGTCACAAAGAAAATTGAAAAATGAAAGAGAGTGTTAATGGTTCTATGGATTGATGGAGTTAGTGGAGGAAAATTGAGTAGTGGGGGTGAATAGAAGGTGTATACTATACGGTCTACATCTGGACCGTGTGCTCTAATCTTCCACTTTTTTACTTGATACATAAGAATTTAGTATTCATGTAAGCATTCAAGCGATTCTTACGGTACTAAATTTATGGAATTTGACGGCATAGACGAATTTGTCACCAAATTTTGAAAGTGGGATTTTTTTTGCCAAGAAACGGAAAGTGAGGATGAATTGCACAATATCACTTTTGAGAGTTTTGCCTCAATTATCTCAAACAACAACTTCTCTCATGTAAAAGGAGAAGATGATCTACGTGAAGTGATGAAATTTTACAAGCTATAGAGGGTAACAAATCATTGCAATTTTATAGTACATTTTACAGCTGAGTGTGGAAAATGGAAAATTTCTCGTAATAACACTGATCATAGCCATGAACTCGCTACGCCAGTGTTGGGTCAAACCATGAATTGTTCATCGCAGATTCGCAGTCTAGATATAAGTCAAGAAGTCCCCAACAAATCGAAGCTCGAGAGATCATGCACGGTTGACACGACACTAGTTGTCAAACTCAACATCCAACAAGACCCTTGCGACGAGCGTAAGAAATTATTGATAGAAAAAGGGATGCACAAGAAATTCCTACAAGGATCACCACCTATGTAAAGATGAATTAGTGTCATTAATGGACTTAACACACACACACACACACACTCACACACAGTCGAAAGATCTTCGTACCCATTTAAAGAGGTAGCCGTGGTCGTGCTTCCATGGATACGGGATGTTCATCCCGAAAATCGCTGCCACTAAAGAATACATAGACAAGCACAGAGTACCCGAACTTAGGAACAACTCCAGCTGCAAAGCGACAAGAAACGAGTCCATAAACTTGATCTCATCCTTAACACATCATTCTCATTTACCACAAAAGTTAAAACTCCATCTCAATATAAAGAGAGAGAAGTAATCTTGCACACCTGAATTAGCTGATTCCTATGATTGTCCAGCTGCAACAACGAAAGCGAAAAACAATAGGAGTTATGTCCTAGACATTCGACATCAACTATGTATTCAACTTCATTCTGTTTTAACGTATTTTACCTACTTTGTTAACATTAGAGCCGCACCTGAGCTATTTAAGGCACAAAACGAACTTTATTTTTTGGGCCCCACAAAATATTAAAAATTAACCACAGTAGTCTAACAACTTTACATCAATATACCTTTTCTTTTTTACTTTTTAACAAAAAATTTTTTTTTAAAACAATTACAACAACACAATGCCCCCAAAAAAAAAACCCAACATTTTTGGCCCCAAGCAACAGCTTTCTTAGCGAATAGCTGAGTTCGGGTCCGGTTAAGATCAAATTCAGAACGCACCTGAATATTAATGTAGTCCTCTGTGTCGTCTATGTACTCACGCAGCTGCCATAACTTGTTTTAGTTTGTTTACATTAAATTATGCAGTAAAAAATCTTAAGTAAATAGTACATACCGTGGTCAACTTGTTCATCGTGCTCTCGATCTGCATAAAGTAAGACTGCAAAAATATTTCACCTCTTAAGATTTACCCATCATCGTAAATTTTAATAGAACATGAAGTTCGATTTTATTCTATAAGTTACCTCAAGCAGCATTTCAAGTTCATCTACATTATCCTCCTCCCGAGTCATCACTGCACTTCCCCTGCTAGTTCTTGAAATCTTCGAATGCATAGTTGGAGAGTCGTAAAACCATCGAGGAAGTCCGATATCACTGAGAGGAGAAGCAGAAACAGCAGATTTTCTTGACAGATAAAGATCCGCCATGTCATCATCATCGTCTAGAAGTTCTTCTAGTTCGTCTCTTACCTGGATTAATATAGCATAAATTCTCCTAAATAATCACTGTTCTTTCCGAAAAAGTTTTGCCAAACAAGCTCTAAGAGAAAGAAGGAGATGAGGATACTTTTTGAACTCGGTTTGTCAACCTTGTCATTGCACTCTTCATTTTTCGCACCCGATCCAAGTTATAACTGCTAGTCTGCAAGAATCATATGAAATTACGTAACGTGTTAGTAACATTGATCCACATATGTGTATGAATACGCATCCAGAAGACGTATTTTCTTGGTTACTAATACGTATATAAGGCTCGAAATGATTGCATTCATACCAAAATTAGTACCAAAGTCAAGAATGAAGCAAATAAGCAATTTTGATAAATCATTTCTTGCCTTAGCTGTTAGCTCGTCTAAAGCTGGATAAGCAGCAGTCTCCAATTCTTGTGTTTGTGCATCAAGAAAACTCGATATGCCTTCTAATGCCACTTCCAAAGCTCTAAATTCAAATGGAAACTCTACAATTAATCATTGAAAGAAACCATCAATATGCATATGAAGCACTTTTGTAATGAACAAATTATTCAACTTACAAGAACTTGTAATAAAAACCAAATAGTTAAAAGGGAAATATAATTTACAAATAGTACCAATTTCTTGATCGATTTGATCTTCGGTTTGTGCTTCGGCGAGCTCGTAATCTTCTCCTTCGCCTCGACCGATGGCCAAAGGTAATCTCCTTTGAAGTTCCTCAACAACAGGGACAACATTTTCATCCAGTGGATCACGAATTAGTACCTACTTCAAACATCCATAAATACAAAAATTTAGATTTTTTTGTCTCAATCATGTCAAAGACAGAGTTCATAGTACTAAATATTAGCATAAACCAATACATTAAAGACAGGATAAATTCAAGAAACAGTGATAACGATGGATTAAATCACCTCATCTGTAGTTATAATTGCCTTGATATGCTGCAATCAGAGACAAGGAAACGAGTTAAATAGCAGAAAAACAGAGAGAACAGAACGA
Source organism: Jasminum sambac (assembly GCA_018223645.1). NCBI lineage: Eukaryota > Viridiplantae > Streptophyta > Magnoliopsida > Lamiales > Oleaceae > Jasminum > Jasminum sambac. Next base: position 30,848,729 of record CP073647.1, on the reverse strand, counting down.
GAATGTTGAGATTTCACCTCTAAATTAAGAACAATTGCCTTGTCTCTTCCAAGAATTTTGGAAGGATAAGACAACATGGGATCAAGAATTCGAAGATCTCTAGCATTTATTGGGAATTTTTTCATGATAGCATACTTATCCAAATCCAAGATAGTTGCTTCCCCATTACTGTCCAAAAGTATCCAGTTTCTAGAAACAACATTTTTCTTCATTACAGACACTTGATTTTGATTATCCAAAATAAACCGATCTTCAGCCATTCTTTTTTCACACCCAAATTTACTGTACTTGAAATTTTCTTCTTCTCTCAACCGGTGAAGGATTTGAAGCTGAATAAAGGGTTGGGAGGTGGGAGAGGAAGAAAGGGCTTCATAATCAAGACTTTAACCACTGTAAATCTTTGATTTATTTTGGTGAAGAAAAAGGAAAATTTAACGGCACAGGTGAATTCAAGAACTGGGTTAGATGAAAAAAGTTGAGAGGGGCCTGTGATGGGAAGTGATACACTGATATTACTTGCAGGAGTTGCATGGATGGAGACGATACTAGTGCATAAGTGGGGTGCAGGTGCAGTGGTGAAAGTTACAGGTGTGGGGGAGGAGTTGTCAATAATAATAGTCAAATAAAGACATGGGGTAGTGGCTCAATCTACAAAATTTAAATATTAGTAGGTACCATTTATACTTTCTGTTAAACATAATTTTTAAGAAATTAATTTAGGTCTCAATTTTTCCTATGATTCTCATTTTAGTATCCAACCACCACCCAACATCGTCACCATGGTAGCGGCACCTCCGACAACCCAATTTGCGACCATGAATAAAGCGACCTCCTCCAGATGTGGGCGTGGTTACAACCACCACCAAATCTAGTGGCTTGCTCAACCACTACCCTTGTGTGACTACCATCGGATCTAACTTATTAACAAAGGGGGACATGGTGGTTATGGGGGTGGGGATCGGGTGGTAAGTTGGAGGCGAGGGTCTAATTACACAATTTGAAAGTTTAGAAGCTTTTACCACTTTCGAAAACAAGAAATTAATTTTTACATTTTTCATAACAGTTATTTATTTTTCAATCATATATATTTTTAAAAGATTTCTTTTCTCTTTGAAAACAACTTTGTCAACCAAGTTCGAAGTTTTCTGAGAACAATTCTACCCCTTTTTTATTTTTAAATTTTTTTTATTACCAAAATTTTTGCCGTTTTTAAATTGGAGATATGAACTCATTTAAAACTAATCACCTTTTGATCATTTATTTCTTTTCGCTTTTAAAAAGTTACACCAAATATGTTCTAACCTTGTCGATTGCCATGGTTGGGTAATTTATTAGGTATACGGTAATACCACCTTAAGGTACGGGAATAAGAACGAAGATGTGTGGAGTAGAATTAAAGATTGGATTGAAGATTTGGCTGGAAAATCAAAGGAATTTGGTAAAATTTTTTTGTGAGTTTTTATTTTTTGGAATTTAGTATAGTAATGACGAAGTCTCGGATGTCATAATTATGACACTCCAATGTATTTTGCGATCACATAGAACCTCCGTTCAAAATCGATACTAGATCTAAAATAAGCACGACAAGGCGAATCTCCATTAGTCCAGAAAATTTCCATAAAATCGGTTACATACTCTGTTTGCTCAAAGTGAAAGTTATTTTGATTTTATCATTATTGTGTTTCAATTTTGATTTGTATCTATATTCGTGTGAATTTTACATAGTGTTGGCATGACTTTTTCGATTTTTCTTACACCTATTTTCAATTATCCATCATAGAGATATAAATTTTCACATTATTCCATTTTTTTATTATTAAACACGTTTTCAATTACACATCATATATATATATATATATATATACACACATTGACAATGCAAGAAATGGGATGGGTACGAGATTTACAATAGATTTACTCACTCATGTCTTACATTGACATTTGCCCCTATTAGTGTATGTGTATTTATGAGTATTTATGAGTTTTGATGTGAAATATGAGAGAGAATGAGTGGGATTGAGTGGTGGAGATTTATATAGTAAAGTGGGTCCCAGAAAATATGTGGATGTAATTGGTTTGACTTTTGATGTGAATGTGTTAAAATGTATAAAAATTTATTAAAAGTTGTAAAAGAACGGGCTGAAACATTATACAATCGGCAACAGACCATATGTCCATATCTCACCCTTGCAAATGCAGTATTTATTCAACAGTGATGATCTCCTACCAACTTAATTGGCAGGAATATGGTGCCAACACTCCTATTTTTTTGGGAAAAATTGTGGGGCCCACCCAAACTCCCATCATCATGAGCAATTATGTATTATTCATTTCATTTAACGTAAATATTAATTTTTTAAAGACAGTAATGTGGCGCCTTCAAGGGATGGTGACGTGATTCCTTGTGAGGGCACCACGTTATTTATTGGCATGTTTTCCTTTCCCACCAATTTATTGGCAAGAGAACATGGGCGATTTATTCAGAACTCGGAAGTTAATAAAATTTAGGACCTCCTATTTTTCGGGCAGTGATCAAATTATTGGTCTAGGTAGTAGGTCCCATTGCACGGTAGGCATAATTAGGGACATTGCGATTGTCTGCAATGAATCGGTACTATGTGATGGTAACAGGCTGATGATATTTAAACCCATATATGTTCTCATGACAAGGATTTTAAGTTTCCACCGGTGGTTTTTAAAAATAAAAATTATCGGTAGTTTTGATAAGCGAATTCGACTTAGTTTTAAAATTGAGGTGGATCTGGAATCGATGCAGGAGGAGTGCCGGAATTTTTCGAATTTTTGACCTGTGCCGTGACCAGGTCAAAGTTTTGGTGATGTTTTTGGGTCCAAAATCATCACCAAAACTTTGACCGATGTCATACTGTGTCGTCGAAAATTGAAAATTCGACACTCTCTCGCCATCTTGATTCAGAGATCCTACAATTTTAAAAGCAATCGAATGGCCGTCAAAAGTTTCCGAGCGTTCCTTAAATTTAGGAACGCTCGATGGGAACGGAATATTCCTGGTTCTCATGATTTATATAACATAAACATTACTATGTGAGTAATTGTCAAAAAATAAAATTATTTTTTATTCACAAATTCGTTTATTACTTAGAACCCGTTAGTGTATGTGTATTTATGAGTTTTGATGTGAAATAGGAGAGAGAATGAGTGAGATTGAGTGGTGGAGATTTATGTAGTACAGTGGATCCCAGAAAATATGTGTATGTAATTGATTTGACTTTTGATGTGAATGTGATAAAATATATAAAAATTTGTTAAAAATTGTAAAAGAAGCTGTTGTTTACTTTTTCTGTTTATAAATAAATAGAACTATGCCTGTAAACACTTTAATTAATAACTAATTGCAATGTCAATCATAAGATTTATCGCCACAAAGTTTGGCATCGTCCTTTAGCCAAACTTAATCCAGCTAAACAAAGTACACTAGAGCTCAATCAGCTCAATCACATCTAACCTAAGCTCTAAAAGCTAATGCAAAACTAAAGAAAGACAAAATGAGACAGAGTGAACAAAATTATGGTATATATTATCTCAAGAGATGAAAAATTATTTTGCACTATCGACTGTTAACTATTCAATGACAAGTGATATATGATTGCATTTCAGCATTTCTTTAATAAGAAATCTTATAATATCTAATCTAATACAAAGAAAATAGCATCCCGTATATTTCATATTATACAATATAAACTCTAAAAATTAGACGTTGTTCATTGTTCAAAACCAATGCCACATCATTGTTAAATATGAATATATTGACTTCGAATATAACTACACTTAATTGGTTCAAAGATTTCTAGTTAGGCCAACGTTAAGGTAAAGCAATCGTCCATTCTCAAAATTTAAATGTTGTACATCAACCATTCACCTGTAAATGTGGATACTTTTACTAATTTTTATATATTTTTCAAAATTTTGAAACTATCTAAATTTTATAGGTAAACAAAAAAAAAGAGAAAAGAAAAGACAAAAAAGCGAGCTGGAGCAGATGCAACTCGGGCTTGCCAAAAAGCTCATTGAAAATGAGCTTAGCCCAAGCCATAGAGTCCAGGTCGCGAACTAGCTCAACTTGTTGACATCCCTTTCGCACCTAAAATTTCATTACTTAAAAAAAAAAATCATTTTTCACCAATAAGATATCAGTATCTCAAATAAAAGTCAAAACCCAAAAAAGAAATGGGTGGACTTGTATTTTGTAGCATCTAGTCATTTGAAAATTGAAACTAGATGGTCTGGTCTCAATTTAACTCGATTGTCAAAAGTAAAAAAATAATTGCAATGACAATTTGGTGTTAGGCAGAAGAAATCTTCAATTCTATTAGTGCATTTTGCCGTATCAACACTGAAAAGACTAATGCATATTATGTCCCTTTAATTCTAGTCTTAAAATAGTCTTCCGCTTTGAAATGATTAAGCGTGTGCGATTGGTCATTCTTGTCAGGATCTACGGTCGAGATATTTCCTATTAGTAATCAAGGTATTGTCATGACCTATTGTTTTGTACCCCAACATTGGGTTAGAATTATGCCGAAGGTTAGAGATGATCATCTACCCTTATTTTGGGTTAGAAAAAATGGATTGGGGTTAGCCAAAAAAAAAAAGAAAAAGGATCACGGTTGAAAATTACAAATTTTTAAGAAAATGTACTATTTATATCACTTCAATTTTTTTGAGTTAAGGGAACGACGTTATCTCAAATTTAGGGAGGTAGTTGTTATGTTGGAGATAGCCCAACTCAACTTTTACGATGCATAATAGAAACAATTGTGATAATTATAAAATCATTATATATATATATATATATATATATATATGATAACATGTTACTTATTACATGATAGTAATTATAGCGCTAGTGATCCAATACTAGCCTAGCTGGCACTAGCACTATTTTATGTTTCATTTTTAAATGTCAAACCTCAGTTATTTCAAATAAAATAAAAGTTCATTCTATTTCAATCTTTAATTTAGAAATTGAAACTTTCGTGTGTTCGTGTGTGCTTATTTTTGTCTAAAATTTTACTAAAAGTGGAGTGTAGTGGCGGGGACCACGAGATATGTGGATAATAATGAGTGATGATGTGAAATGTGTGGTTGATATTGATGTTTGACTTTGACTTTTAGTAATAAGTAATTTTTAGGTGAAAATAAGTGGAAACGAACACACGCTCACTTGTTTGAAATTGTTATTCATTACTACCTATATACGAATCGTATTCCAGTTTCTATTGAAAAGTAACAACAAAGTTTGCATTGTTGGTGCAATAAAAGGCGATTATATAGATTGCTTATTAAACATTGCAATTTTATTTGATTGCCAATTTGCACTTGTAAATTGATCGAAGATTTTAAAACTACATCAAAGCGGAGACTGATCAAGTCCAACCCTAAACCACGTAATTTCAATTTCTCTCTATTTAATTACATTTCATCTTTCAAATTCAAGCACTTTCTTTATTCATTTTTGGTGGGCTTGCACCGTTGAATGCAAAATTGTAGTTTCTCAGTGCAGTTTTTATAACAAACGCCCTCATTGGTACCTTGTATCAAGAGTTTCTCGTTCTTTACCATAATCGCCATACTATTGATTATTGCGCATAGCGCATAACGTGAGTGAGAAACAAGTTTGATATGAATAAAACTAATATACTCCATCCATAAAGATAGATCCAATTTGACTTTTACACTGATTAAGAAAAGTGTAATTAATATTATTAGAAAAGTAAAGCTTGGTTGCATTTTTAAAAATATACTCTTACATTAGGTGATCATAATGTATTTTCATTAATAATATCAATGCACATTAATTAAATAAATAAAGACATAATAGGAAAAATAAAGAAAATAAATAGATATAAATAGAAAATTAGTTATATTTTGGAACAAAAAAAAAGATCTATTATGGAACGAAGGGAGTGTAAAAAACTTCCAAAACCAAATAGGCTTTATTCGAAATTAATATTCAGTGTACTTAGTCGGTCAAAAACTTTTCATGAGCTATGGTCTGTTAATTTTTCTATTTAGAAATTACAATAATATTCGGTGTAGATAGTCCGTCAAAAATTTCAATCTCAATTGACCATAATTATTAGGGTTTAACATCGGCAATTAGTGCAATAAGACCCGTTGTTTAAAATTATTGCGGTTTTACGATCTATTATTATTTTTCTAAATGGTCATTCAAAAAAAATGACGAATCTTAAAATCTTAGCTATCTTAAAATGATAGGTTCTTATTATGCTAATGCTAATTACCCTTATGTAAAACGATTAAGTGATTACATATAAGCACCCTTAAGGGCATCGAATCGGAAGCTTTTTCCTTATTAACATCCAATGAAATACATCATAAATAGTTGAAAATGATCAAGTTGTGACACAATTTGAAAATTTACTATTGAAAGGGTACGATAATTAAGCCTTTAAGGAAATAAAATATTGTCCAGGCAATCGCACAAAGAGTTAGCTGCTTAAAAAAAACCAAGAAAGAGAGAATAAAAAAGATGAAGAAACAAAAGTGGTAGATGGAGAAGTAGTGGAAAGCCAATAGGAATGATTGGGACGCATAAAGCTCCAAACATGGGACTTTGAGATAGTCGCCCATATCGCAGCCCCATTACAATTGCCACCTGTCTCGCGAGTTGTCGTTCAGACACGTCGACCTTTCTACGCGCTCTTCTTCTGCCGCTGACGCCGGTTCCCACGTGCTACCGACACTGTTTTCGCCTTTTCCTTACGGTGCTCTTCACCGTTTTTGTGTTTTGATGTTTTTTTTTTTTTTGATGTTGAGATCTCGTTCTGATGGAACCGTTTCAAAATTATCGGGCGATTTAGCTATGGTCCTCAGGAGTCGTTTTGATGCCATTCGATGTTTTAAAATTCGGAAGGATTTAGAATCGTGGCGAGAGGAGTTAAAATTTTGAATTTTTCGGCGACACACGGCCGTAGTGATCACGGCCAGTTTTGGCACTATTTTGGGCCAAAAATAGTCAAAACTTTGGTGGTCGCCACGCAGGTCGCCAAAAAGTCGGAAATTCTAACTCCCATCGTCGCATCGATTAGATCTGCTGGGATTTAGCAAGTCAAAATGCCATCGATCGATGGTGCCATAACTAAGGCGCACCATCGATGACCTTATCATCCTGCTCGTTTGATGTTGAGATCCGTTTAAACAATAAGTTTAAAACCATCAAAGTTCTAGTTAAGAAACCATCAGCGTTTTGAGAGTTCATCTACATCCGTTTTGAAATTAGACCAAATCTAGAATCGGCGGCGAGAAGAGCAAAGATTTTAAAAATTTTTCGACGACACGGTGGTGGCGTAGCGGCGGTCAAAGTTTTGGCATTAATTTTAGTCTTGGTGATTGCCAAAACTTTGGCCACGAGCCGCAATGATGTCGTTGGAAAATTTTCAAAATCTTTGGAGCTCCTCACGTCATCTTGATTCTAGATTTGGTCTCGATTTCAAAGCAGATGTCACATGGACTCTCAAAGCTTGATGGTTCCTTAACTAAAGTTAACTTTGATGTCTTAACATTATTGCCCGTTTAAAGGTGGGATATGATTGAATTTTTAATGGATTTTTATATAAAAAGAGAGAAGGAGTGTAGTTGAATGGTAAAGATTTTTATAGTATATATATGTAGGTTCCACGAAATATGTAAATATAATTGATTTAATCAAAAGAAACAACAAATAAAAATGGATTAAAAACCGTAAAATGGACAGGCTATTACCCTTTAAATTATGATTAAACTTGAATCTTCATCTTCTCATTTGATATATTTATTACTCTTTTTTTTCTTTTTTTTTTTCATGTTGTTATATTTATACTCAGTTAAATTTAAAGTTTGATCTTATTATTTATTTAGTCACATTTTACGTTTTTTAAAATACAAATTTTTATGCATCAAAATCTTGTAAGTAGTAAAGCAATATTTGTTTACATTATTATTATCTCTCTACGCTGGAAGAGTTCGATAAGTTACATTGTAATCAATTATTGCAAATCATAGACCAAAGGTAATACCCCTTATTAGGGGGTTCAGGGTTCGTGTCTATATCCCCTCTCCAAAGTTCTTCCAATTATATTATATAAAAAAAAAATTGTTAGTGATCACTATGTTCAAATAGTATTACATATTTTATTTTTTCTTATTTGAAATGTAAAGTCCAAATTGCATAAACATCTCCTTCAAATATTTTATGCTTTTAGCTTGACTTGATCTTTTTAATTTTTCAATTTAATAATTTCTACAACGTTTAATTGATAGATTTTTCAATGGTTATTTCCTCCTTCTTCTTCTTCTTCTTTTTTTATTTTTTTATTTTTTAGTATTTATTAAGCTAGCTAGTTAGGTAGAGATCTAGTCTAGTTTGAGTTCAAATAGGTTGCTATTTTGTTTCTTGTTTTTTGGCTCATAAATAGTAAAATTCAACTAAAAGATATCTTAAGTTTGAACATAGATTCTAATAAAAGATCAATTTTATCTCTAAAAATGTACACCTTCTACCTCATGTTTGATGGCACGATAGAGTACATTTTGAGTCGAATTAGAATTTATTTTTAACAATACTTAGCTGATAAAACTATGCATATTTTTTGACAAACTATAATATGGTCATAATTGAATCTCTGAACGAGTTTGTTTGATAAAAAATTTCCAGAAAATAGAAATCATTTTCCCCCAAAGGCGTTTAGTTGAAGAGTTTTCTTATATTTTTAATTTTTTTATTTATTTCTTAACCACACACAAAATTCCTTTTTTGTTATATATATATATATATATATAAAACACTATAGTAGTAGTATTTCAATTTTGCTGTTTTCATGCGAGTATATAAATGCAAACAAAGCTGAAAAATCTAGTTCAAAAAATAAATAACATAAAATAAACAATGAAAAAATTAAGCACTGTATGAGTCTATTAAAAAAAAAAGAAAAATAAATAAATTTTGGTCCGAGAACTTTCACAAGTTGAGATAGAGAATTATTTGAGACCTTGGAGAAAATAAAATAGATGTTTTTTTTTTCCTTATTTTTGTAGAAGTATTCAAAAGTTTTCATAGATATATATGACTTTTGAAGATATTTTTTTGGTTAACTTGTGTCAAATAGTCTCCAAAACTCTCATGAATAGTAACACCTTAAAAAGTTTCACGTAAAATTAATATCTCAAAACTTATTGAGACTTTTAAAAAGTTTCAATTGAATATACCATGACTTATCGAAACTTCTAAATAGTTTCAATTAAATGCACCAAGACCTTTAAAGAGCCTTAAAAGGTTGATATTAAATACATGGAGATTTTTAAATCCTTAAAATGTGTCAACCAATATTGATCACTGCATGTAAGTAATTGCATTATTTACGAACCCTTGAAAGTGTAGCTAACAATTTGACTTGAAATAACGAGTTCTCATATGCTAACAAGTATTTGGAAAAAAAAAAATTTGTTGAACATTACTCCCTTTCGTCTCACTAAGATAGACAGTCACAATTTCTTCACACATATTTAAAAAAATATCTTAAATATTATTGGAATGGTAAAATATTTCTATAATCTTTTATATTTTACCCTTACATTAAATGTTCAAAAAGTTGTGTAAAAATGTTTAATGATGTTGGGAGATGGAATACTTATTTTGATGTTTAGTATTCCAACTATCTTAAATAGGCATTTTAGTCAACTAAAATAAATGATACTTTCAATATGGAAACTAAACTTTAATGTGGGACAAACAAAAATCTTAGAACAAAACTAATGTGGGCCAAAAAAGTAAAGGGAAAAAGGGCTAGGGGAAAAAATCATTCTTAAATAATATTCAGGGAAAAACTATGGGGAAAATAAGATAATTCTAATTAATTGTTATACAAATTAATTTAAAAAAATAAAAAATAAATTCATCACCAAATTTGAAATTGTAACTTTTTTTAATCCACATTGTATTGCGTTATTGGCGGAGAATAGCATTGCGTTATTCGTGGAGAACAAATTTTGTGGGCGATGTTGTAAGATAACTTCTCTAAATTTGAGGCAAAATTTGACCTCAAATTTAGAAAACAACCCTTCAAATTTGGGTTGATGGCCCTAAAATTCATACATTATTAAGCGTTTCATGGGAAAAATCCAAAGCTGGGATTTTCCCCTCACATTAATTTCGTTCTCAGTGGGATGAACGGAGTAATTTTTAGGTTATATATTGATTGGAACACAAGGGTTGTTGATAACAATAAATACTCCCTCCATCCATAAAAATAAGTTCATACTAGTAACACGCCCGTGCGATGCACGGGAACAATTAAATTTATGTACGATAAATAATTGATATAAAATTATAAATATGAATGTTGAATTACATAATTTATGTAATTTGTGCATAAGAGATTGCATAATTGTAAAAAATTATTAAAATCTATAATATTGTATATTATAGTCAATGCAAAAATTGCGGAGTAAATTCACAATTGTAAATTTTAAAAATTCATGTGCATCGCATAATTAAGAAGTTTATCAAAACGTGTAACTTTAATTCTAATTATCGTGCATAGCATTGCACAACAATGCTCGTGAAGATTAATTAATTGTAAATGAACCATTGAGAATGAATATATAAAAATTCTTTAATTAGCAAAACGTATCTTTTTCGTTGGTACATATCAAATTTCTATTGATCGCCTTTTTTCCTTCTGAAATGGATATTACACACTCTAAATTTTATGATTTTATGCATTCTTTTAGTGATTAGCTGTAATTGCTACTTAATTTTAACTCTATTGTATAAGAAGTATTATACTTAATTTTATGTAACTTAAATTTGTAGTAATGAAACAATTTTCCTCATCTATATAATTCATTTGATTTCTTTTAAATTTCATAAATTGTATGTTAATTGTAGAATAAAAAACCTTTTATTTATAATTTTATATACTTAGAAAAGGCAAAAAATATGCAATACAAAATTTAGTTAGTGAGCATGTCACATCAGAAGCATTAAAAATAAAAAATATTATTTAATTTTTTTAATTAGAAATAGTATGTCATATTGAAATAGGGTGTTCACCAAATGTGACACTTCAATTATAATAATATAAGGATTAATAAATTAATATTTTACTTAAAAATAAATAAATTATTCTACATAAATCTAGTTATAATTTTAACTACTCACTATTTGATTTTCAAAAAGAAAAATGTAAAAAATTCTCACTATTTTTTAATAGACCAATTAATGTAATCAAGCAAAAATATCAAAACCTACAATTTTATCAAGATAAAATAAAATAAAATATAAAAAATTATTATTTAATATTTTGAATTATAACTTTAAAAAAATGAAATTATATATAGTCTTTCCAACATAATTTTTTTCATTAGATGTTTGTTTTAGATATTGATTATTTTTAGTTATATTTTTAATTACTACTAATTAATGTTGGTTTATTTCCAAAACTAATTTTATAATTTTCTTAAAATATTTAATATATGCCACATTTGCATCTTTACCTACGTGGCACTTCACAAATTATAATATAAAGATTAATGGTATGATAATATAACAATTCAAAATATAAAGATAAAGATTAATAAATTACTCTTTATTTAAAAATAATAAATTATTCAATGAAATTCAATTATAATTTTATACGCCTATTTTATTTAAGAATAATCCACTATTTGAATAATCCATTGCACATTACAATCAAAACTATCTAAAACTATAACATTTTTTTTAATGCGGTGAAAATAAAATACTTATTATTTAATGTTTTTAATTAAAATTTTGAAAAATGAAATTACATTTAAATTTTTTCTAAAACTATTTTTTTTTCTTATTAAATTTTATTTCTGACATTTAATGATAAATTTATGTTTCATTAAAAATAATTATATTTAAAGAATTTTTCCTATTTATATCTACCAATTAATATTGGTTTATTTCCAAAAATAGAATTTCTTTTTTTTTTTAACTACAAAATTGATTTTTATGTTTTTTTTAATATTAATGAGTGCCATGTTGGCACTACTGCCAACGTGGCACTCCAGTTTTTATAATATAAAGATTTTTTTTATCCGTTTAAAAAATATGGACCATTTCCCATGCTTGTGTTCATTTAAATTTTTATTTTCCTATTATATCACGCCCTAATTTAATATATGCATTAATGTTATTAATAAATGAATGATTATATTAACACTACAAAATATGTGATGTATATCATATTTTAATTGCATAAAAATGTCACCAAGTTTATTTATAACAACAATTATACCCTTAAAATTTTTTGGTTACATTCTTTAACTAATTTTACTAATTAACTTACTTTACATGTAAATATTAGTTTATATTTAAATATTGTGTGACCATAGTTGAAAAATAAGGACAAAATTCATATTTTCTGTCCGTTATATTTTACATTATTTAAAATTATCTTTGATACACAAGCAATCAATGTCTAAATAAATAAAATTTTTAGACAAAAACTATCTATGCAGACCAAATTTGTAGTTAACGAAAGAATAAAAAATAATAATAATTGAAGGGGAAAAAAGTTACTGATGTAGTTGCATCAAGAAGTGGGCATTAAATTTTTTTAAAATAATTACTCCCTCCGTCCTATTTTGATAGACTTGTTTTCCTTTTTCATACGTCCTAAAATATAAGCTACTTTCTTTATTGGTATAAATTTAATTTCTTCATTTCCTAATCTACCCCTATTTATTATGCATGATTATTAATAAAAGTAAGTTGTTATATTTAATATAGGGGTATATTGAGAAATATACAAGTAAAATTTACCTTTCCAATAAATATTAATTTCAAATTCTTAATCCGTGTGAAAGTCAAACCATGCCTATCAAAATGGGACGGAGGGAGTAGAATATAGTGTATTGAATAATATTCGTGGTGTGAATATAATTAACCTTAATAAAAGCACATTATTACTCATTTAGTGTAGTGGTATATTTTCTCCATTTCAGAAAGATAGACTCCTTTTTATTTTTCAACCATTCAAAAATATAGGCAACTCTGTATTTGTGCATATTTAATTTCATTATTTTTTCTGTTATAGCCTTATTTAATATGTATAGTTTAATAAGAATAAATTATTATAACTAAATGTAGTAGTATATTTAAAAAATATATAATTAAAATTTATTTTTCCAATAATATTAAGATTGTGGGATGGAAGGAATATATGAAAAAATATAATTAAAATTTATTTTTTTAATAACATTAATTAGTACAATACTAATTCATGTGGAAGTCAAAGTACTAATTCATGTGGAAGTCAAATTAGATGTATATTTGTTGGACAGGAGGTTAATTAAATATTATAAATACCATTGATATTGATATTTGATTTTAATTCAATAACCTAAATATTTGAGTTTTCTATATTTTCATAACTCGCCCTTCTCTCTCTCTCTACACCTGTTATCTCACGTGCCGCCGGTGCCAGCCCGCGCCTATTTTATTCAACAGTTTCACATTCAAGGCAACTCACAATCCCCATCCCACCCCACATACCCCCAAAAATTCAGCTACAAATTTGGCCCCCTGCCCTCACTAGATCTTCAATTCCTCTTCAATTCTCGATCTTGCCCAAAACCCAGCAAAAGAATCGTGAGAAAACCCAGCAATGGCACCATCGGATATTTCGAAATTATCTCCGCCGTTGAAAGATGAGCTCGACATAGTTATCCCCACTATCAGGAACCTCGATTTCCTCGAGATGTGGAGGCCGTTTTTCCAGCCGTATCATCTGATCATTGTCCAAGACGGAGATCCCTCAAAGACCATCAAAGTCCCGGAGGGTTTTGATTACGAACTCTACAATCGGAATGATATCAACAGAATTCTGGGTCCAAAGGCTTCTTGCATTTCGTTCAAGGATTCTGCTTGCCGTTGCTTTGGGTACATGGTCTCCAAGAAGAAGTACATCTTCACTATTGATGATGATTGCTTTGTAAGATTCGAAACCCTAATTTTTGAATTTTTCAGTTAATTTTCTTCGCGTGTCGATATTTGATCTGTTTTCGGTGCATTGTTAAATCTTATATTGGTTGATCTGTTGATTTTTTAATTATTTGCTTTTCTTGAAGATCTGTATTTGAATTATTGTTTTTATGGAGGATCTGTATTTGAATTACTTGTTTTCCTGCTTGATCTGCATCTTAATTATTTAATCTGTATTTGATTTTCAATTATTTCAGTTCTTTGTTATTTTTATTAGGTTTTTTTTATGAAATTGTTTTTTTTTTTTAATAAATTGGATCTTAAACCTCGATTGTTTTGAAAAATCAATTTCTTGTGCATTTTTTAATGTTATATAGCTGTTGATCTGTTGATTCTCCCCATCGAAGATCTGATTTTTCGTTGTTCTACTGACTTTTTGAGTCAAAGATTGGATTTTGAAATGTGGGGTCGTTCTATGATTATTTCACTTTTTGGCTAAATGTGTATTTGAATTATACATTTGTGTTTAATTCAAAATTTGAACTTTCATCTTCTTTTGGTTTCAAGCCAAAGGATTCTTGTTCATAAATCTTTTGAATTTATTTCTCAAAAGAGGGGATTTATTTTATTTTTCTTTGAAATCCAATTCTTTAGATCCATTTTTATCCGAGTATAGAATGTTGTTTTGTTCGTTTGAAATTATGCCTTCTGAAACTTTTTCCCTTCTGATGCATCCTTACCAATGAAATCTTTGCAGTTGATAAATATCGTTGTGATCTAAACTCGTGCTTTAAATCAAATGGTTTAACAAATGTGAATCTCATGATTTGGCTATAGCATCTATCTCAAATTTAAAGATTTGGGCATTTGGTTATCTATGTCTACAAAGTAACTTCTTATGCATGTTTCACTAATATTAACTTCTAAATGGAAATCTCAGATGAAACTGGCTTGTCTTATAGATATTTCCCTGTGTCTGGTATTCTCGGTGTAATGTATCCAGTATTCTTACCCAAATTAGCACTAATTACCTTCATACATTACTATTTAGGTAATTCCTTATGAGTAGGTGATCAGTATTTAGTAGTTTTGAGTACTGAGTACTGAATACCAGGAGTACAAGAATGTTTCTCGTACCCATAAAACTTGTCTTATGTTTCTATGTGGTGTTTGAAATCTCTATGTCTATGAATGTTCAGGTTGCTAAGGATCCAACCGGCAAGGAAATTAATGCGCTCGAGCAGCACATTAAAAACCTTCTGTCCCCATCGACCCCATTTTTCTTCAATACCCTTTATGATCCCTACAGAGAAGGTGCAGATTTTGTCCGAGGATACCCCTTTAGCCTTCGTGAAGGCGCACCGACAGCTGTGTCACATGGACTTTGGCTTAACATCCCCGATTATGATGCGCCTACCCAGCTCGTCAAGCCTCGTGAGAGGAACACAAGGTATACATTTACGTATCCTCTTTTTCTTACAATTTTAGTACAAAAATTGTGAAACAAACACATGTTACTTGTTAATTGTTACATAATTGTTTTTCTTTATTTCAGGTATGTTGATGCAGTTTTGACCATTCCGAAGGGAACCCTATTCCCGATGTGCGGAATGAACTTGGCTTTCGACCGTGAGCTTATTGGGCCAGCCATGTACTTTGGGCTCATGGGCGATGGTCAGCCCATTGGCCGCTACGACGACATGTGGGCTGGCTGGTGCACCAAGGTATTCATATATTGGATTCATCTACTTTACACCCATTTTTGTGCACCTAAGTGTACAACCTCTAACATGGGATTTTGGTAAAATACCATTTTTACCCCATATAGGTGGGGTCCAGTGCTCTCTGTTGGAGGGTGTACACTGCAATGCCCGCAAGATCTTTCGATCATTTCTTTATGGGTTAATTTTTTTCGTAGGTGATTTGTGACCACTTGGGATTGGGAATCAAGACAGGGTTGCCATACATTTGGCACAGCAAAGCCAGCAATCCATTTGTGAATCTCAAGAAGGAATACAAAGGTATCTACTGGCAAGAAGAACTCATCCCATTCTTCCAATCTGCAACTCTTCCCAAGGAAGCAAACACTGTTCAAAAATGTTACCTTGAGCTCTCAAAACAAGTGAAGGCAAAACTTGGTAAGGTCGACGACTACTTCAACAAGCTTGCAGACGCTATGTTGACATGGATTGAAGCTTGGGATGAACTCAACCCTTCGGCTGGGGGCTCCACTGGGGTGCCCAATGGCTCTGCCAAATAGACAGACACGAGCTGATAGTGTCTCGGATACGATTCTCTTTTGATTGAGATTATTTATTAGCGTAATTTCTGAGGATCAGACCATATGAGTTATTATTTGCCTTGTTTTTGTTTTGTTTTATTGAGAATTATTTATTGGTAGCATTTTATTGAGAGATGTTATGTAAGGTGATCTTGATTTTTATTCAATATATGATTTTGGAGCTAGTTTTTATTGATTGTATTTTATTCTCGGTTCGATTTCTTTAATCCTATAGCGTGGGCTTGTTCGATAGGGGTCGAGTCAGGATATCAAGTTGGTAGAGTCAAGGAAGCAATAGAAACTACAAATCATAAAAATCATCTTCAATGGTAAAAATTGCAAACAGCGTTAAGTTGATATTATGATCTAGAAAGGTGAAAGTAACTACAAAAAACTCTATTTATCAGATGTAAATGGAACCTAGCGTTGCATTTGAGTTTGGGTCTAGAGGTTAATTGGAAGCGGGTACCTAGATTTGATTGAAGCCCAAATGCACGAGCCTCGTGGTTGTGAGTTAAGGTTAGGCTTCGCCCAATATCTTTATATTATAAAAAGAGAAATGCTATGTTGGCAATAGTGCCAACCAACATGACACTCATTAATATTTTTTTAAAAAAATCATAAAAGTCAATTTTGTAGCTAAAAAAAAAAGAAATTTCTATTTTTGGAAATAAACTAACATTAATTAGTAGTTTTAAATAGGAAAATTCTTTAAATATAATTATTTTTTTAATGAAACATAAATTTTTCATTAAATGTGATAAATAAAATTTAATAATAAAAAATTAGTTTTGGAAAAACTTTAAATGTAATTCATTTTTCAAACTTCTAATCGAAAACATTAAATAATAAGTATTTTATTTATTTATTTTCACCGTGTTAAAAAAATTAGAGTTTTAGATAGTTTTGATTTGTAATGTGCATTGGATTATATAAATAGTAGATTATTCTTAAATCAAATAGTGCGTGCTAAAATTATAATTAAATTTGCACTAAATAATTTATTTATTTTTAAATAAAGAGTAATTTATGAATCTTTATCTTTATATTTTGAATTGTTATATTATTATCATATATCATTAATCTTTATATTACAGTTTGTAAAGTGTTATATAGGCAAAGATGCCAACGCGGTACACATTAAATATTTTTTTAAAAATTATAAAATTAGTTATGAAAATAAACCAACATTCATTAGTAGTAATTAAAAATATAATTGAAAATAAACCAATATTTAAAACAAACATTTAATGAGAAAAATTTATTTTGGAAAGACTTTAAATATAAGTTCATTTTTTAAAGGTCTAATTCAAAATATTAAATAATAAATATTTTTTATTTTTTATTTAATTTTATCGTGATAAAATTATAGATTTTGATAGTTTTGTTTGGTTACGTGAAATTTGGCACTGTTAAAAAAATAGTGGATATTTTTTACTTTTTCCTTTTTAAATTAAATTGTGAGTGGTCAAAATTATAATTTGCATTTATATTGAATAATTTATTTATTTTTAAGTAAAATAGTAATATATTAATCCTTAAATTATTATAATTGAAGTGCCACTTTTGGTGAGCACTTTATTGGCGATGCCAACATGACATATAGTTTCTAATTAAAAAAATTAATTGATATTTTCCTTTTTAATACAGTTGATGTGATATGCTCACTAATTGAATTTTGCATTGTACGTACGTTTTTACCTTTTTTAAGTATATAAAATTAAAAATAAAAAGTTTTTGTTTCTACAATTAACATACACTTTATGTAAATGGAAAGAAATCAAATGAATTATGTAAATACAGAAAATTATCGATATTATTACAAATTTAAGTTACTTAAAATTAACTATAAGACTTCTTATACAATAAAGTTAAAATTAAAAATTAATTACAACTAATCACTAAAAGAACGCATAAAATCATAAAATTTAGAGTGCATAATGTCCATTTCAGAAAGAAGAAAGGTGTTCAATATAAATTTGATATGTAAAAACCAGAAAGACACGTTTTAATAATCAAAGAATTTTTATATATTCATTCCCCATGGTTCGTTTACAATTAATTAATCTCCATGATCATTGTTGTGTATGCTATACAAGGCAATTAGAATTAAGGTTATACGTTTTGATAAATTTCTTAATTATGTGATACACGTGAATTTTTATAATTTGCAATTGTAAATTTACTCCATATTTTTTGCATTGATTATAATATACAATATTATAGATTTTAATAATTATTTACAATTATGCAATCTCCTATGCATAAATTACATTAATTCTGTAATTCAACATTTATATTTATAATTTTATATCAATTATTTATCGTACATGAATTTAATTATTCTCGTGCATCGCACGGGCGTGATACTAGTATATACTATTTCCATGGTTCCGTCCCATAAAGATATACTTAGATTGATTTTCATGAAGTTTAATAAATTATAATTAATATTATTAAAAAAGTAAATTTTAGCTGTAGTTTTTTTAAATTACCATAGTTTTGAGTACTGGCATGTTGGATCTCTTACTTTATATACGTGTGTTGTATGTGTTTGTTCCAAAAATAAAAAAGTAAAAATGATGATAATGTATTAATACAGAAAGGAATACATGCCTATTTTGGTGGGATGTTGGGAGAATTATTTATGGACAAATAAAACTAAAAATTTTAATTTTGATTTTGTTAATCAATTAAAAAATTTAAATTTAAATTTAAATTTAAATGGAAAGGTCTCTATGTTGGGTGACCACTTCTTATCGCCTACATCCTTTTTCAAACATCCACTAAAGATAATCCGTTTTGTTTGATATCAACTCAAATAGGCACCAATTACATAGGTTCTTTACGCATTCACACTCGAATAGACAAGTTAGCCATACAAAGAGATAATTAATCATTATCTATATAAAATCCTTGCAAAGAAGAAGAATATCACTCAAAATTTTGAAAAAACTATCGATAACTTACGAATGGAAGGTGAAAAATGCAATATTAGCACCGGCCAAGTTAGTAGTTGGAACGGGTTCATCGAGAAACTGGAAAAACATATATCATCTACCCAAAACGGAAGTGTATGCGAATTTTACACCCCAAAACAATTAAACTATTATACACCTTTTACAAAATCACTGCACAATCAATACATATCATTACACATCCATTACACACTTTTGTGTAATTTCACACTCTTTACCCATCATTACACACTTTGTATAATTTCACATACCCATTGCACACACATTACACACACATTACATAATCATTGCACAAGTATTATATATTATATGTAATAGATTGACAGTAAAATATAAGCGTCACCCAGATTTTGTGGCATACTATCACATGTGTGATTGCATGTTACAAAATTTGGGCGACACTCAGACTTGCACTATGCAATTGCGATACTGGATTTTCGTAATAAATTACATGCAAATACAATATTTTTGCAATTAAGTAAATTTGCATGATTTTTAAACTATTAAACATGCAGGAATGATCTAATATCATCGATGGTGCGGTCTGTAACTACGGCACCATCGATGGTATTTTCGGGGTCGATTTGACCTCCATTTTGAAATTCAGGATCAGATCTAGAATCAGCACGGCGATAAAGAGTTTCAGGGATTTTTTTCGGCGACAGTAGGCTGCGGTGGCGCCATGGTCAAAGTTTTCGTCTTATTTTTAGGTTTTGATTTCAAAATAAGTAGGATCGATGGTGCATGTAGGCGTAGTTACGACACCATTGATGGTGCTAGATCATTTATGATTAAACATAAAAACCACATTTTCGTGTAATTTCCTCAAAGAAATAAATTGCCCAAAAACAGTATAATTCAATGCCGAAGTCCCAGACGCACTGCTAGCCCAATTCCACTGGCAGCCCAAATCCAACATATGCATTAATATTAATAAAAATTTATTATCTTAAGTTTGCATTTTTGAGCGATGATATAGTTTCTTAAGAATAAAAGCAATGTAATTGATACAGCAGTTGATACAATATGTCAAAATCCTATAAAATAATAAAATAGTCATAAAAACATCTCGAGATCAAGAAGTTTATCAAGTGATTGATGGCTTAACCGCTTATTGGGAAAAATCTTAGATTTGAATTCCATCCCTATACCTACGTCCCGAATCAACAAAAAACCAAACACAAAAAGGGTGATAAAACCATCTCACCTTTGTATTCATTCTTCAGATTGACATATAATAATTGTTTAGGAGGACGAAACTAGCTTTGAGATCTCGTTAAAATTTGATACATCACAATTATAGTATTAATCGTGATATTGCATATAACATCACTCATAAATATTGCATACTCTATAAACAATGCTTGTTGAATCTCCAAGAAATCCCTTCGTGTTCGATTTAAACGAGGTAAGAATGATTTACCCAAGAATGAAACTGAGATTTGTGCAATAATATGTCACATGCTCTTCATGTGCAGGTTGTGCCCTCCTTTATTAGATTTGCCCAAATTGCTCCCTTCTGGTTGAACAAAACAGAACACTAATCACATTTTCCCTCTTCATACGCATAGCTGACACTTCATCACTGCGTCATATGTCTTTCACATTCAAAATTGATCTGTATTTCCCCAAATAGATATCTCGCGTACCATTTTACGTTACTATTTTGATTTAGAGGTCAATCCCATATTGACATTTTGTATTGAATAGGTCAATATAGGGAGGCACCCCTGTTCTTTACTCGCTTTCTTGATCAGATCTTACGTATGGATTCTTTTCCTTTCAATTATTGATTTCGACTGTGAATTGAATGGTGGGCCGGTTTAAAATCTTGATTTCTTTGTCGGTTTGATCCAATCTGAGTGATGGGCTCTGTTGGATTCTTGATTTGGGAGTGAATAGTGGAAGACAGAGGTGAAAGATGCGGCGACGGGCTGCCGATTACCGGCGCCCGGTTCGAAGGAGGTTGTCGTGTTGGATCTGGGGGGTTATTCTGATATTCTCAGTTGCAGGTTTTGCTTTGTTTGTTCTTCATCATAACCAACGGGAAGATCATGTGGAGCAGCCTGTTTTAGTAAGCATTTCACCACAAATTTACTTTGTCCCTTAATGCTTTCTTTTATCTTGCATCGGTTGTGTTTGTATGAATGCCTGTTTGAGTTTCATGTTTTTACAGTTTGATGAAGTAGAAAAACTTGATTCAGGCTTTTGGTGCTACATTAATCTTTTGTTTTGTTCTTCGGGTTTATAAGAGTATGTACATGATCTGGAAAGATTTTCTTTCAACGATTACTATGGCTATCTTGAAGCCTGTGGCAATGTAGCTTCGTGTGTTTGATGTCATTGGAGCAAGGAATGGAAATCAGTTATTGATTCTGTAAACATTGATGCTGCGTGGTGGGAAAATTTCTCGAAGTAGGCATATCAATGATTATTTTGAGCAAGAAATAGAAATCCATTGTTGTGAGCAGCAAAACTCAAGAACAAATTGAACCTATTTGTTTCATGTGAGAGTTATAGAAAGACGGGATTATGGGCCTATGCAAAACATATTACAACAACCTAAGTTGTCCTTCCCCAGTTAATCCTCAAATTTCGCCTGCCATCTGTTGTCCATATTCCGATACCTTATATCATCTGTTTTAGTACGACTACACGTCAATTAGAGCATTATCGCTCCTACTATACTCATCGTATGGGTGTTGTGTCTTTTAATAGTTCAATACCTCGGTATCATAAAGCATAACATGTTTGTCACTGCAGACCTGGCCTTTCCAAGACTCGTGAAAGGGAGGAGTAATACCTTATCATATTTTAGAAAACTTTCCCCTCGATATTGAATTGTTTGTGTGGTTAACTGAAAAACAAGAAAGAAGGGTCAAAGTATTTTCCCCAAATTTGTGACCAAATTTTGTCAAGATGATTAGCAATCGTTCCAAAGTCAAATTGTTGAATATTCTTATGCAGCAGACGTTTTTGTGAAGACTGGCTACCTGGAAGGCCGTTTTACAGCATCAAAGATCGCTAGATCAATTTCTGTTTGAGATTCCTATGCTTTATATACCATATTAAAATCTTTCTCGAACTATAATATTGCATATATTACGTAATGCACATAGCCTTTTAATGTCAACCTAGTTATTTATATATGACGTGTCTGATGATTACCTGCTGGTTCGGTTGTATATCATTCTTTAACTAAGTCATCTATTTGCCAGGATAAGAATGCCAAAACCGGAAGAGTCGTCCACAAGCATTTAAATTTCACTGAAGAAATACTAAGTGTTCGATCATACGCCAGACAATTAGCAGAGCAAATGACCCTTGCCAAAGCTTATGTTATCATCGCCAAGGAGCATAACAATTTACATCTTGCTTGGGAGCTTAGTTCAAAAATACGAAGCTGCCAATCCTTACTTTCAAAGGCTGCAATGAAAAACGAGCCCATCTCATTAGACGAAGCGGGACCCATAATTAAAAGTTTCTCCTCCCTCATTTTTAAAGCACAAGATGCACATTACGACATTGCTACCACTATGATCACAATGAAATCCCATATTCAAGCGCTCGAAGAACGCGCCAATGCCGCAACTGTTCAAAGCACAGTATTTGGACAGTTAGCTGCAGAATCAGTCCCAAAGAACCTTCAGTGTATAGACATTAAACTCACTGCTGATTGGCTTAAGAAGAATACATTACAGGATCTTGCGGACGAGAGGAGTAACTCTCCTCGACTTGTTGACAATAATCTTTACCATTTCTGCTTATTTTCAGATAACATTCTTGCTGCTTCAGTGGTGGTGAATTCTACTGTTTCTAATGCTGATCACCCCAAGCAGCTAGTGTTCCACATTGTGACAAATGGTGTGAAATATGGGGCAATGCAAGCATGGTTCCTCAGTAATGACTTCAAAGGGGCCACAATAGAAGTCCAAAATGTTGAAGATTTTACTTGGTTGAATTCATCTTACTCTCCAGTTTTAAAACAGTTAAATCCCAAGTATGTGTATCTGTTAAATCATCTGAGATTTTACATCCCTGAGATGTTTCCCCAGCTTGAGAAGGTCGTTTTTCTTGACGATGATGTCATCGTCCAAAAAGACTTGACCCCACTGTTCTCCTTGGACTTGCACGGAAACGTCAATGGAGCAGTCGAAACTTGTCTAGAATCATATCACCGTTTCTACAAGTATCTTAATTTCTCAAATCCGATTATCAGCACAAAATTTGATCCTCAAGCTTGTGGATGGGCATTTGGGATGAATGTGTTTGATCTTATTGCTTGGAGAAAAGAAAATGTAACCGGGCGTTATCACTATTGGCTTGAACAAAATGCCGATGGCTCATTATGGACTCTTGGAACTCTTCCACCGGGATTTTTATCGTTTCATGGATTAACGGAGCCGCTCGACCGGAGATGGCATGTATTGGGATTGGGTTATGATATGAACATCGATAACCGTTTGATTGAGACCGCAGCTGTGATTCATTTTAATGGGAATATGAAGCCTTGGTTGAAACTGGGAATAGGCAGATATAAGCCCTTGTGGGAACATTACATGGATCAGACTCACCAGTATCTTCAAGATTGTTTCACAAGTTAGTATGTTATAGCTTCGAGTAGTGCGAAATTGGCGAAATTTACTTGATCGCGCTTATTTTTACTACTTAGATTTATCATTTTGGTATTATATAGTGTTAGAAGTAGAAATTTTTGACATATTTGAAGTTTTTTCCCTTTATTTTTCTTGATATTTCCTCTTTTTATTCATATATATCTTGGGAGGAGAATTCTTTTTACAGAATAGCAAGTAACATGTATCAGAAGTAATGTAGAGGATTCAATTTTTTTGCTGCTGCAAATTGTATTATCATTGTTAAGCACTTCGATTCCCTCTTGATTTCTTCAAGTATTGTTTGTTTTGTTTCATTATCGCCTTGTTGTGGCAATACAGGATGGTTAAGTATTTATATGGACATGTAAACCACTTATTCCCCCTACGAGAGAGTGTACAAATCCAAGGATGACGTCAAGTTGAAGATCAAGATTTTTCTGGTAGATTTATTAACATGGTCAATTGTATCTTGTTGAAATATACTGGACATTTGTGGCATCTTGCGTATTACCTTTAGAAATTCAATGTAGTGTTGAAGAGTGATGCTTGTGGTACATATAAATATGTTTCACATAATTATCACACTCTAATAGGGTGTAGGCCCCCCACTTTCAGGAGGGCATTATAGTTATTTCATGCCACACCTTATTATTAGAGTGTGATAATTGTATGGTATACATTTGTGAGTGCAACGAGTTTAATTCAGTGTTGAATATTGAGGACTCGAAATGAACTAAATGCTCAAGAATGGTATTTTTCTAGGATAACTATACTATATTTTCTTGAGTGCTCAAGAAATTTTCTTGTTAAATTGATTATAATTTATTGTGAAGTGTTGAATACATGTTTGACCCTAAATCATCTTCTTTGTATATAATCAAATTTTATGCAACACGGGAATCACTCGCACGTATTGATTATTAGTGCTGATTAACCCAGAGCATGAAATTCAATATACTATGAGAAATTTGTTCCAGTAGTGGATATGAATCGTGATTTGAGTAATTAGAATAATTATATGATGATTGAATAATTCTAAATTAGCATTATTAAGTGACATTTTAATTTATTTGCCAGTTTTTCGCATCACTTAAAAATATCAAATTTAAATTTTCCTCTTAATTACTCTTATGTATGATTATATGATTATATATTTACATATTATCCATTGAATGTAGGTGTAAATAGTTGTCACTTAAAAATGTCAAATTTAAAATTTCCATTTAATTACTCTTTTAGATATGATTGTGATTATGGACTATCCAAGTGTAGCTGTGAATAGTTGTTTTTGACATAGAAAGTAGGAAAATAAATTTGAATTCACAGGTTAACGTTATAATTGCTAATTATATTTGCATGTATATCTCCACGTTTTACTCCCATTACCATGTTGAGAAATCTTAACCGACTCAACACCATATAACTCCCAAGTTCATGGCTCATTTCCTCACTAATTCAAATTCAAATTTTACATCTCTCTCTTGCAATTCACACTCTCCTCCACCACCACCACCACCACCACCACCACGTCGGTTGCTGCCGCCAACGGAAACAACGAGCATACAAAAAGTGTAGAAAGGATTTTCAAGAGGTGAAGGGATTTAAGGATGAGCTCACCATGTACAACGACGAAAATTGTTCATTGGCGTCTAAAAGATTTGGCCTCGTGTTTTTACGCACGCCAGTTTCCTATAGGTAATTAACTCTATCCTTTCAACATCTTGTTATTTCTTCATAATCATTCTAGGATTAGACAGCTAAAATCTTGTTTATCATACTGTTCAAAAGCTTTTAATGTTTTCTAATTTAAATTTAAATATCGTGAATCATGAACCAAAGATTTTTGGTGTTCTATGTTAGATGAAGAACCCGAAAAGTTTCATTTCACAGTGCCTCAAATTCCTAATAGAAGCATTGTTATCAACACAAAGGATCCGCGTACAAGCAGCAAGCCAAGGAACAAAATCTCAACCGTCGAAATATGCAATCAACAGGTAGAATCGGTTCAAAATCCGAGACAAGAAAATACCACTATTTCACAGAAAAACTGTGCAGACGAGGATTATATAGTCTTCATTTTTCGCGAAGATGGAGAAATTCACATGGTGAGTGATGGAAACTCAGATGAATGTAATGAGGTTCAAAGCAATATCCACAGGCCTATTAACAGAAAGGTCAAAACCTAAATTCTCACCTTTTCTGATTAATTTTCTATCAACTGTAGCCTTTTTCTTGGATAAACTCATCATCTTCTTAGTTTCTTGATAAACAGCTTAATTATGGTGAGGAAATTGAAGACTCTTCTGTCTGTAGAAGTGGAAGGGATATAGTGAACAAAGATGAATATCACATTCATCAAACTGAGAGACAGATAGTAAATGAAAGGAGCGACGAAATAGATAGAGACTTGCATGCTGATCAGATCAAAGAGATTAATGGGGTCGAAGAGAGTAGCAAGAGCGATTCTCTTGAGTCGTGTGATTCTAACCAATCAGATAGTAGCACGAGTTCTTTTGCCTTCCCAATGTAAGGACATTGTTCACATGCGTTCATGTTTTACGACGAGTTTTTGAATTTCTCATAATGAGATAAAGTTTTCTATTTCATGCAGGTTGGGATGGGAATGGATAGGAAGCCCTGTGCAGATGCCAAAATCACAAAGCAAACACAAACGTCGAAATCTGCTTCGACGATGCTGTAGATTCTAGAAGTTGCACAGTAGATCATCAAGATGCAAGGATCAAACTGAGAAACAAATTGTAATTTAAGGGCCCTTCCATCGAATTTTGATTTTCTGGAAATTAGTATGTAGTTCTCTGTAGTTTCAGTACCTAGCCATTTTCTTCTGCTAAACTTCAAAATAATTTAAGTTAAAAATAATTTAAGTTTTTAGTTCAGATTTGATGCAAAAATGTTTCTCTGTCCTACTTGATATTGCAACTATCGATGCCGCGACAAATTGCAAAATTGGCGAGTTTTCAACAAAAAAAACTCAGCCTTAGGTTATGGTAGGTGTATGGTACACACAGGACGGCTCATCAAAGAAACTCAATAACATGAATTAGTCACTCACTATGCCCATACTAACCCACTATAAACTCGAGGCTTAATTGTTTGCTTCTTCAACTAGGCAGTAGCAATAATCATTATACCCAAACCACAAAGGATTCTACTTCAGCAAACACGGACCTAATCATTAAATAAGTGCTCAAAGTAATTACTATGCAACCTAACAAACATTGCCCAAATCCAGTTTTCTGCAACAAACCTGAAGAATTATATGCTTTGTTTTAGAATAGATGATTGCAGACGTAATCTCGCATTGGTAACTGCAGCAATAGAGCCTTCGTCTTGCTTTTCTTTTGCAGTATTAACAGCAGCAATGTAAGCTTCTCTTGCAGCCTCCATTTCCTGCATCTCAGTTTCATTCAAAGCATCCTGCATAGCAGCAAAAGCAAGCTTCAGATGAAGTGCAACCGCGAGTTTCAAAAGAAGGTAAATTAAGAAAGTAAACATCAAGACAATAAGAACTTACTAACTCATGATTTTCATCTAGATGAAAAGAGACATTGCCATAGTCTTCAGCAGAAAGGCCATCACTGTAAGTCAAGCCTTGAATTAATAGCATCACTGATGAAATGTCTCCTTGCATCATATCTAGATCTTCTTGGAGCTTCTCCAACTCTTTGTTAGAAGTTGTTGTTTCCAATTGTAATCTCTCCACGGCTGCTTGCTTGTCAGCAAGCTTAGTCTGTGAAAAACGTACAGAAGTAACACAAAAATATGAGATCGATTCATAAAGATAAAAGCAGAGCAAATTCTTGAACGAACTTGCCTGAGCTTCAAATTTGACTTATATGCAAATAGGTTCCAAAATAACATTTGTTTCCAGTTAGCATCTACATTTCCTTCCCTTACATCATTGTGCTGAGGGAAGAGAATTGGTACAACATCAAATGCTTACCTTTGTATCAGAGAGCTGAAGTTGACTGGATTTAAGCAAAAAGTCCTTTTCTGCATCCGCGGTCTTTAATTTATCAAGTTCTGTACGAATGGACGTCATCTCTTTCTTTGAAGGTTCCACTGATTTCAAAAGTTCATCTTTTTCTGAAAGCTCTCTCTGTAGAT
This sequence comes from Jasminum sambac, assembly GCA_018223645.1. Lineage (NCBI taxonomy): Eukaryota > Viridiplantae > Streptophyta > Magnoliopsida > Lamiales > Oleaceae > Jasminum > Jasminum sambac. The sequence continues at coordinate 30,820,736 of CP073647.1, read as the reverse complement.
CTTCGAATTGTTCCCGAAGCGATGCCAATTCTTGTCTATCCTTTTCTGATAGCACTGAACTAGAAGAGGAAACAGAGAAATCGTCAGAACCTCCATCTTGGTTATTCACCTTCTGGTCCCTCTGCTTTTTCGTCGGGATTCCCTACAGGAAAAGATTTAACTTCATAATACACCTTGAGGGTATGTTTGATTCACAACAAATTTGGTGTAAGTTTTGTTTACTCGAATTGCGTGTAGATTGTGTGGTTGAAAATGAGAGATATTGTATTAAAAAATGTAAAGTAATTGTATGTGTGATTGAAAATGAGGAGAGAGAATTTTTTTTTTTTTTGAAATTGTGTTGTGCAGAACAAAGGCCTGAATTGGTGAACAAAAAACTGGAACTTATTTTACTCGAAATCATAAACAGGGAAAGACACGACATCATAGTAGGCATAGGAGAATAAACACAACAATATGTTCAGATGTCTCATTCATTTAATCAAAGAAAGCTTGCTCATTAGGTAACAAAGTCATACTTTTTGATTCCCTGAATTTGTATAAGCTTCTTAAAGGACAAGCCATCACGCCCTTGTTTAAGAATACAACAGCCATTTGTCATTTGTTATTCTTTTCTACAGTGGCTAGGTATGCATGCCAATCTTAAGTTGAAATACTAGTCCTAATATAAGTTCTCGAACACTATCCACTTCGTCGCACTGAAAAATTCACATTAAATTGAATACAAACAATTGGGAGAAACTAAGAGTATGTTCAGCGAGTGTTTGTTAATATGTTTGTAAAACTCATTATAGAAACTGGTTGAAGGATTGTATATTTTCATGAACATGTTTTTCTTGAGAGAAACTTACCCAAGCATATCTAAGGCTAAAATGAGAGAGAAGATAACATGTAGGGAAAAACAATAACGGCATGTTTGATACAACTTCAAACCAAAAATCATTTTTCACCCATCATTTTAAACCACTCGTTACCTTGATTTCATAATTTTTTTCTCGTTTCTAATATATTTTTTTTTACTCATCACCCACACATCAAAACATCATTTTTCAATAATCTCAATCAACCATACCCTAAGACTGAAGCATACATGCATGCCTGATTAAGCTTCTAGTTCCATTTTCAAACATGTTTGCACTGTGATTATAGTGTACACGTTTTGTGTTTACTTAAATAATATGACAAATAGCAGTAAAGCCCAACCGCCAAGTTTGAAGTGCAATGTACAATCTGCATGTCACAATGCAAATGCGCCTACAAATACCATCCCATTGTAGCATAGCGCAATTGAACCCCTACAGTGTAAATAACCCCCTAACCGGGGTAGCATAACCACCTACTAGGGTAGTAAAGGCAATATAAACCTCCCTATTGGAGGCAGTAAGATTCCCTATAGGGGAATCGAACCTGAGACCTTAGGGCATTAGGTTGGCCTTCCAAGTCTCATTGGCAAAACCAAGTTTACTACTAAAATGAGTGACTTACACAGTTTCAACTTTTGCATGATATGCATACCCAAGACATTTAAGTACTTTAAACTTCTAAGTGAACTTTCTTACAAGTTAGTTTCGTAACTCAGCTAAACAATTGCATGACTTGCAACATTTTGGATCAACATGCTTTTGAGGTTAGCAGACGTATGCAATCCACATGCTTGCTAAGTACCACATTGGAAGAGATATATTGCATGCACATATGCAATCACTTGTTCCAAAAAAAGGGATGGAAATGGGTTGTCACCAACAATCTCAGTTCAAAATATGCAATGATCAAACTAAAGTGTCTAAACTGTTTATAGTGACGATTATAAGTATTTCCAAAATAATCTATTTACTACTTTTTATTTATTAGTTGTACTTAGATGTAATTTATTTTGGTATTTATTTAGATGTATATTACACAGAGGATTTCATGAGTTGGCCTTTCGTTTTGATAAGACTTCTCTGGGTCGGTGGGCGGGTTTTACTCCATGGTTCCATTTTTTTTAAATGAATTATATCTTTATTTAAATTAAAATTGTAAACAAAATTTATTTCGTTGTAAACAAAATGATGATATATTGGCAAAAAGAAGGAAGCATTGAATCCCTCCATGCCCACAAGGCCAAACGGGAAGTTTTATATAAGCTTAGCTGAACATGTTAAAGGAACCGCGTACTTGCTCTATTCTATCTGGAGACAATCAGTGAAAACCCTCTCTTGCCCAATTTTCATCTCACAAATAAATTGGTTTTGAGGGATAAAATGGGGCATAGGCACATATCAGAAAATTGAGCATAAAAAATTTAACCATTTAAGCAATGCATAACAATTTATCTAAATTTTACAAAATCATGCTACAATAATATGTATGCATATACAAGTAGAACAACAATCAAGACCAGAGAAAGGAAAAAACTTGAGGAAAAAAAAAAAGAGAAAACGAAGTTTACCTTCTTGTAAAGCGATTCTCTACTGGGCATCTTGGTACAGATCATAGAACCCCGTCGAGTGAATGAAGGATTTGGTTTGCGATCAATTGCCTCATACAAATCAACACGAAAAAATTAGGGAAAAAATAAAATTATGATTAAACTAAAGGAGAGGAAATGCGAGTAATTACAATGAGAGACTGAACAAGAGGGACCATCTCAACGAGATTGTTGAAGAGAACGGGGTCGACGTTGCCGCTGGCGGCAGCAGCAGCGGAGGCGGTGGAGAGAGATGAAAGAGTACGGCTGAGAGAAGACGGGTCGTCGGCGCCGGATAACCAGGAGCTGGGGTCCGACCCGAAACCTCCATTTTCCTGTAAATCTACCAAATGCTGTTGGGGTTCATACATTATCGTTGGTGTCTGATTTTTGAATTGTGAAGACCGGTGAGATCAAATAGGAAAGTAGAGCGAATGCGTTTCAAGATGTTGGCGTTTTTATTTAGAAGGGCAGGTCAAACATAATTCTTGCTTAAAAATTCACACAATATAAAATTTTACCTATTTAATCAAATAAGTCCAAACCAGCAAATGAATAAAGAAAAAAATGAAAAAGGGGTTTTTTTAACCTAACATCTCTTGCACCCCATTATCTCTCTCTGTCATTGTAAAATTCAGTTGGACAATGCGAGGAAAATGAAAAAAAGACGGGAAATGATGGATCTGCTTTTATCATTCTTTATGTGAGAGTTCCATCAATTGTATTCTCCATATGGTTTTGAAGAAAAATTGAATAATCTCCTTATCAATGTGTTCCTGAGGATTGTTCTTTCATGAGGTATGATTTATTTCTATATAAGCTTATTTTAAAGAGCCATAGAGATCAGAAATTAAATTTTTATAAAGATTTTGTATGTACCGAAGCTGCATATTCGATTTTTTGTTGGTTTCAGGCTTCACGGCATCTATGTCGTTATCCTAACAATGTCACGACATTCATGTTGTGAAGGCAGTTGCAATAATTAACATGTTTTCCAATAGTAATATGTGATTAATAAAATTTGTGTACGTGGTTTGAATTTGGTAATAAGGTGAACTGGAGGTAGAGACATAAATGCCGTGATCTTCGCTGTATCACGGCATTTATGGCATTTCAGCAGTTTGATATTCATTTTTTCTCAGGTTTTTACTGAGTCTGAGTATAGATAATTTTATCCTAAAAAGGTTTATTTTATGTTTAGGTAGATTCATATATGTTGGTTTATGTTAAAATCTTGTTTATATATTATTGTGATGCAGCCATGGAAAATGCAGATACATTATGGTTATCAGTTTGTTATGGGGATGATTTTGTGGAGCAAAATGATGGCGGGTGGACATGGAGGCCCTCGGAGAATGGTCCAACAATGGCTAATCATATTATCATCTCAAAGAGCATTTCATACGTCGAATTATACAACAAAATTGGAGAGACATTTGGGGTAGATGTCAACCAACATGAAATCGAAATGAGATCACTTGTACCTGGAATGTCTATGTTTTCACTTGCACCCACTAAGATTGATTGCGATAACAACGTGCAGTGGTATCTCTCTGTAAGCAAAGAAGTTCCACTTTGTATATCTCTAAAGCCTAAATCTTTTCATGACCATTCGGGGAGCGGTAGCTTAGGGGAATATGGAGTGGATGTGAATATGTCATCTTTGTTAGTGCATAGTGAAAAAGATGTAGAGTTAACAAAAACGGCCATGGAATTTGAGCAAGTATGCACTGAGAAAAATGTTGAAGATGGAAGTACTGAAAGAATTCATTTTGATTGGGATTCGGTGGATGTAATTCCAACTGATCGAGAAACACAAGATTTGGTAGAGTCAATTGCTACACAAGGGACTATAGAGG